>JAVKLA010000021.1:28321807-28341468 GCA_034782735.1 Sagittarius serpentarius | reverse complement strand
GGGGAAAGGAAAGAAAAGAAAAGAAAAAGAGGTGAAACGCAGTGCTGAAAGCCATTGGGCTGCTTCGGGTATCTGGAAGACATCACGTGGATGAGCCATCGCTGAGCGCAGACACACAGCAGCAGTGACGACCAGCTCGCCTGATGCTTCTGAGATACTCGTGGATCGTGCAGTGGTTTTGGTCTAGACCTTGCTGACAGAATGAAAACGGGTTTCGAGGCATTTCAGATCTTTCAGAGAATCCCCAAATGGTTCATAAAGCACAACTGACTCCCTCTCTGGAGCCGCTGATGTCCCTCTGCAGACACTAGTCAGGCCAGTTTTCCAGCAAGGGGGGGATTATCTGCCTTTAGGCACCTACGGCCCAGGTGGCCACACCTGAGCTGGTGACTCTGGGCTTCCATGTCTTCAATGGTAAGAAATGGGCCTTTTCAAGCAGTGATTAATTGTCCCAGAGTGAAAGAACAGGCCTTCATCACCCCGACCAGCCTCACCTGGGACCTCCATCCTCACCCTCTGCCCATTTGCCCATGAGCTCTATTTAAGCTCAGCCCAGGGAGCCTGCTTCTCCTTGGGTAGTGTTAGAGGAGTACTGGTTTCCAGTTTAGCAATAGGTGTGCGCGCTTATGGATTCCTTCGGTCTGCATCTAGGCTTGACCACGGACCTCGGACCTGCCTCATCATCACCGACTTGCCCGACGGTCTGGGATCTTGGCTGAATTTGGCCCAGGTCTCTGGGTCTGCCCTACTTGCCTAGCTCAGGTACTGTGAGACGGTCCCCTGCACACCACGGTGTCCCCCTTGGCTCTATTTAAACAGGGCAAACCCCTGTGGCGGTCCCCAGCCCCCAGGCGGAGTACAACCCACCACCCATCACCCTCTGCAGCCAACAGCCCAGCCAGTCCTCGTTCCTCTGGCGGTCTCTCTCCATCCAGACCGTGTCCCTCCGTGGGTACCGTGGGAGAGGGTGTTCTCAGCCAGGGAAAGAGAGTAACAAGCTCACCGTGTTCAAGTGTTATTCTCTGTTCCTTAGTACCGCCTCCATTTCCTAATTTATTATTAGAATTACGGTCTTCAGTAGGTTGGCAACATTCCGTTTGGGAAATGGGCAGAGTGTTCTTTATGATTTTCAAGGCTTAGTAAAGGCCGGTAAATCTGCCCGGCTTGAGCGTTCCCACAGTTACAAGAGGCTGAGATGCCGTTTCTGCGAGATGCTGGTTTTGCAGCAACCTCACAGCAGTTTCTGATCTGCGCCTGTTCTGGCTCCCAGAAGAAAACCCGTCTCAAGGGCTGAGCAAGTAACAGCTCCAGACATCCAGCTCTTGAGATCACTGGGGGAACTTTCCAATTATATCTGAAGGGGAGAAAAAGCAAGAGTGATTGGCATGGGGTGATGTCCCCGGTGAGGCTGTTGGCAGCTTATCCCCACCGTCTAAGCTGGAAAGCAATAAGCAGTGAAGACAGGAGCTTCTGGGAGACACAGCCATAGATGGACATCCAACGCCACGTAGAATTAAAGAGAGAAGAAAAGGAGACCGGGAATAAATTTGCTTCCCTGAAGCTCTGATTTATACAGCAAGCTAGAAGGCGGGAAAATAAGTTTTTTCTGAAGTCAGTGATGGTCCTGTGCAATACAGTCACGCAGACAGGTAAGAAAGATCTGATTAGAGGCAGTGCCAAAGAAATGCAGCTGTGATTGTCACAAGAGCAAAAATTGCCATTTCTTTTTGAAAACATATCCTTGCCTACCAGTAAGAGTTATAGTGGGACCAATATATACATGTACAGAAGAAATCTTTAGTATGTCTTGTATGTTTACCCTCTTCCCAGGCACAGCCCTTCTTGGGGGCATATTAATTATTTTATCCTATTTATGAGACGAGCACACACACTTTCAAGTTAATTTAATAGGATATTGCCTGATTTTCTGTATTGTTACTTTTCTAGTTTTCCTCGGAAATAAAAAGGCGCAGATTCTGTCTGTCTTTTGAATGATCTCCTTGGAGAAACTAGTCACAGAGGCGGCACAAAAGTAGCTCAGACTGAAAAAGGCTGGATCTTCTTCAGGACACCAGAGGAGGTGGCATCTCGGGTACTGTTTGGGGGATAGCGGTGGAATTGGTGGCAAGCAAGAACCCAGGGCAGTGAGAGTCTTCGGGGTCAAGCGGAGGACTGGACGAGGGGATAAAAAAGAAATTGAAGTCTGCTCCAGCCTGGCATGAGGGCAGACTGAGGGTTTCTTGTAGAGAAAGGGCAGCTGCATTGAAACTGCTCTCAAATGTCTGCGTTTGAGACACCTAGTTACATCACAACTTTTTTGTAAAAGGAAGTTTTACTTTCTAACCTTAATTTGGCATGTTAATCAGTTGCTTGAAAGTACGTGGGAAGTTTACTGTTTGCTTAAAATGTAAGTTAAATGATAGAAATAAAGGGAAGAGCACAAGTCTTAGTAAGTCACCAGCTAGGCTGGAAGATACTGGAAAAGCAAAGGTATACGCATGTGCCCCTCTGTCCATGTATTTATTCTCATGAGATGAGAGCAGGTATCGAAAGGCAGTTTAGCCCCAAAGTAGCCACTAACCTTGTTGGCAATCGCTTATTTAAAAAAACCCCACATTATTTTTGTTTCTGCATGCTTAGGATAAGAAGCCCTGAGCAACCGATTCAAACCCTGAGCTACCTGGGATAATAAAGAGTCTCTGGGACATCGTCAACCTGAAAAGCAGAGTGAACACTGACATTCCTCGAGCTTGTGTATTATCAGAACAAATGATAATGAATATGAGCTGCTCTTCCCCTAATGTGGCGACAACTGCAGACAGATGGAAACGATGCACATAGTGAAGACCACAGCGATGCCCAAGGGAAAACTTGCTTTGTTGGTTTCGTACTTCTTTCCTTGAAATCAGTACGTGAGGTAGAAGACACGTTCAAAGCTTGGTTTAAGAGCTTGAATGGCAGACGTAGTCAGAGACGTGGGTCCCTTGCACGGCCAGGTGGTTGTGGAGCGACTGAGCATCCTGCCAGGGTGTCTGGCGGTGTGTCATCAGAAAATGTCTTCGTTATCTACAGAGCAGAGGTTTAAAACTCACTAATAATTAAGCAAGGGATTAAGTCATCATAACTGATCTCATGGAAGTCGTCTCCTTTCCTGAGGGCCGGGAGCCTCCTGCATGCTGATGGCTTGGCAAAACTGGACTACGGTGACAGAATTTGTTTTCAAGGGGTTCACGGATCACCTTGACCCCCAAGTTACCCTCTTTGTGATTTTCCTGCTCATCTATGTCATCACTGCTGTGGGAAACCTTAGCATCATTGCTGTAGTCTGGCTCGATTCCCAGCTTCAAACCCCCATGTACTTCTTTCTCAGCAACTTGTCCTTCTTGGATCTGTGCTGCTCCTCAGTTGTGGCACCCAAAATGCTGCTGAACCTCTCATCAGAAAGGAAGACTATTTCTTTTGCTGGCTGCTTCATACGGCTCTATTTCCACGCTGCCTTTGTCACCGTGGAGTGTTACCTCCTGGCCGTGATGGCGTACGATCGCTACGTCGCCATCTGCAAACCGCTGAGCTACCCCATCGTTATGTCCCAGAAGGTCTGTGTTTCCCTCTTGGCTGGTCCTACGTGGTTGGGTTTTTTAATTCGGTGGCGCTCACGGGGTTTGCGCTGAGGGTGTCCTTCTGTGGCCCCAACATCATTGACCACTTCTTCTGCGATGGGCCACCCCTGTCAAAACCGGCCTGCTCTGATACTCGCCTCAACGAAACGCTGGTACTTGCTTTTGCGGGCTTCGATGGGGTCAGCACCATATCAGTCATCCTCATCTCCTACGGCTGCATCCTATTCACTATCCTGAGGATGGGCTCTGAGCCGGGCAAGCACAAAGCTTGCGGTACCTCTGCATCCCACTTGGTGGTCATCACCATCTTCTACGGGACCCTTCTCTTCATGTACCTCCGGCCCAACTCCAGCTACTCCCTGGGCAGGGACAAAATCGTTTGTCTTTTACGCGGTGGTGACCCCAATGCTGAACCCCCTCATCTACAGCCTGAGGAAGCAGGAGGTGAAGAGTGCTCTGAAGAGAGCAGTGGGGAGAATAATGATTTCCCTGCTGAAGCGTAAGTAGTTTGACATTGAGGCAGTGATGGGAACGGGGTCTGTGTTTTGGGGTCTCTTTGAAACCAGAGAGAAGTTGTGATAATTTTTCTATATATTATTGTCCATTTTGTAGACTGGCTGTATTGTTGTGGGATTAATTTGTTGTACATTTGCCTCTAGATAGTGCATTTCATGACAGGAGAAGCGCGTACTCATTGAAGAACCACCAAAGGTCAACTTGTGAGGAAACGTGCTAAAGTGTCCAGATGGTTTCTGAATATTCGGAGGCAAGTAAGTGCTGGGTTTTCTCATGGACCTGCCGTGCCTTAGGCTAGCCCAAGTCACCTCTCTTGAAGGGAAACACGACGACGAGGCTCAGCCCTGTAAAAATAACACACTTGTGAGATTTCTGCTGAGGACTTGGACCACTTTCTTCTCGGCTCTCTTTGGCCTGAGCCTACTCGTGGTCACCCTCTCCTACCGTTTGGACATCATTCGTCGGCACAGTGGACGACGTCCCTACCAAGTGCTGTACCTCTTCCAGCCATGGGATGGGATCTGCAGATTTAAGGTGAACTTCAGTACTTCCAGGTAATCCCCATGACAGGTGGGAGCCTGCAGGAGAACACAGGGAGCAGACCAAGGAGCCTTGGATGGGAGAGGAGGATGCGTTTCCCTAAAGCTGCAGAAAATGGGGAAAAGCGAGAGGAACTGTTCTGAATCCTCTTCTTCCACCATGACCCATCAAAGTATGTTCAAAGGTATCTTAAAAATTTTCTGCTGCACTTTAATCCTTCAAAATGCATTTTATAGTGAATAAATGCTTCATATGTTTTTGTTAATACACAACTAAGTATTGGACAGTGACAATTCCTAAATGTAGTGTTTAGTGGAATTTTTCAGTACATATATTCAAACTTAAGAATGTACGGTAAAGCCATGGTGCATTAGTTGCAATAAACCTCATATTTCTAATTTTTTCTCTAATTTTCTCAAAGCATGCAGTTGTCTGTATCTGAAAGACCATTAGCTGTGGGATTTAACTGGCCAAGCTTGAAGTTCAATAGGTAAACATTAAATCTGATCTTAGTCTCCCTCCCTAGCAGGAACACAAGTCCATGATTCTTGTTAAAATAGACTTGGGAAATGGCTTGGGTGAACTATGTTGCATAAAGAGGTAAACCTGCATGTGGGAAATGTAGCATGACTCTCTGACATATTTAACTTCAAGATATCTGAACTGATCGTGGCTGAAACCCAGCCAGCCTATGGGTCATGTCACTTCCATATGTCAGATTTCAATTTATATACTATTTTCCTCTTTGGTTTTTTATTTGCAACTCCTCCTTTCCCATTCTACCTCTATTATAAGAGGGAAATGAATAGGCCAAAAATACCCTTAGATGCAGCAATACACAACGCAGCTGCATAGCTGATAAGAGATGGAGAATTTAGTGATAAATGTTTCAGAGGTTTATACCTAATTACCTGATAACTATTTGTGTAACTGCGTTCTACAAATTGATTTCCCTTCCTTGTCATTCTTTTGTAAGAAGCAAAAGAAGTTTCTTTTGGAAACAACCGGAATGCATGTTTTTATTTACCTCTTGAAGAAATCGGGGGCGTTTTGAGTTGTACCTGGAGGATTGGTAATAAAGTGGGAACAAATGTGAATCAGTGGTGAAAGTGTTGACACTGAAACTCCCCAAATATAAACCCTGCTGTTAAAATATTGCTATTTCTAGAGCTACACCCAACCAAAACACCTGTCTGGGGTCAGCAGAGCTGTCGGCATTGCTCTTCTCTCTCAATATTTGGGTTTGCTGGTGCAGGTGCTGGTCTGTTGCTGGTTGTGCTGGCT
Organism: Sagittarius serpentarius; assembly: GCA_034782735.1. Lineage (NCBI taxonomy): Eukaryota > Metazoa > Chordata > Aves > Accipitriformes > Sagittariidae > Sagittarius > Sagittarius serpentarius. The sequence goes on along the minus strand of JAVKLA010000021.1, from coordinate 28,335,508 downwards.
CTGGTCCCTGGTGCCGCTGAAGGTTTCCTGCTGGGCTCCAGTGGCTCCTCCAGAAGGTCAGGGCTTCCTCTAAGTCCTGTAGCGTTTCTGCCAGAGCCATCCCTTCGGCCAGCTGAACCACACCGTTGGAGTTCACGGACTGGAAGAGAAGCTGGGACACCTATAGCTCATGCATAGGTCCATGCGTCATGCTGACCTGGAGCAAGGCGAGCCCAAACCCATCCCATGTGTCCGTCTCTCAGCCAGTGCTGTAGGCTCTCAGTAACGCTGACGGAGAACTTGTCTGTTCGTGCGACCACGTGTGGGTGTCCCTTGGACATGGCAAATCCTCCTCTGGGCTACGTGAGTCTATCGATCCACCTGGTTCCACCTGAGATATCGTAGGACATATGGACACACATATGGCACAAGATGTAGGGAGACTTGTGCCCTTTAGGGGAGCAGGAGAGATGCGCGGTGGGTCTCCGATAGCCCTGGACACCCGTGTCTGAGCAGCTGAACCACCACCTTCATTTCTACTGACTGCAAAGAGAGCCTAGGCAGTTGGCTCTCATGGCTACGCTTAATGTTGTTGATGACTGATAGATGAATAAATCCCATCTGTGGATCAAATACGATCCAAATACGAACTGCTGTTTATATGGTGACTCTATCCCTGCTGTCAGTTTAATCTAAAAGCATGGGCTTCTATTATTTAAAGGGAAAAATCAGCTATACTGAAAGAAATAGTGTGAATTTTAAACCCTGAAAATGTCCCAGAGACCGAAAAAAGCTGGTATCTATTGAGTGTGTGGAGCAGAGAGAGATTACACTGAAATGACCATGAATATGCTATCAAGTTTCTGCTAGCCAAAAAAACCAAAAGTTTGCAGAAAGAACTGGATTAGCATCATCTCTTTTCAAAACAGGCTGTGATGAGATGGGTTTGATCTTGCAGTGAAGGTGGAGCAGCAGAATGACCTGGCTCTCTGCAAAAGGGAGGAGAAAATGGGTAGCTGAGGTATTCCTAGAAATATCTGGAGCACAGTAAAAAGGTTTAATGGACTGTCTATCAATTGTGTTCTGACAGGTGGGTCCTGTGTGGACCTCCCTGTTCTTTAACCCATCGGTAGCCTGGAAGCCGTTCAGCCTCATTCCTTGCCTGGAGGCTTGGGTCAGCCTCCATCTCCTGTAATCCCAGCCATCTGCTCCAGGCATCCAGGCGGAGCTAATTAGGACAGCCTAAGGTGCTTGCAGTAGGTGTTCGAGATACTTGGAGTAAATTGCCCTTTGGATGCACCTTGTCACCTCCCCTGTGATTTTCAGAGGGCTTGCGAAGAAAAACTTGTGCTCATTTGGATCTCTACCTTTTCTGTCCCTCGAGGCTGCCAAGTGTCGTAACGGGTTATTGACATTTGTGACAATAATTAGCCCAGGATTTTGCACCCTCCTGCCTACATAGCTAAGCCTTTATTAGCGGTTTAGACTGTTGTGACCCTCATGGATTCTCATTAAGGAGCCGGCAGTATACAATCAAGGTTCCCTTCTCTTAGAGACCGGAATGGTAGCCAAAGCCGTGACAAACACTTGCTCCCTGAGGAGAGGTGCCCGTTGCCCACAAAGACCTGCAGAGAGACGTATAAAAGCAACACGTTGCTGCAAGTGAAGAACTTCATCTGATGAAAATATGCGGGAGGCTCTCCAAGGCGTAGGAGGGACATTCTCGTTTAGCTGGAAGCTAGGAGGATGGCTTCGAGGGTTAGCCCCCCACATTTACCGTGCAGGGACCCTGAGCCTGGAGCGTCGCCCGAAGCAGAAGAGACCTTGCGGGTGGTAAGAGGAGGTGACCCCCATCCACAGGTAGGTGTGACCATTCCCCGAAAGGTCCAGGTGAGCTCTGCTGGCACTACCCTGCTCTGGTATAAATCGCTGCAGCAATGTTACCTTCGGGGAGGGGGGGTTTGCTCCTCTCCGTTGGCTAAAGAAGGTGAAATATTTCTTCTGGGATGCACTTGGGATGCACCCCAGTATTTGGAATTCAAAAGACCAGAAAATATGGTGCTTATGGTATGTTTAAGGAGCCTGGGAGAAGAAGAGAGGAGAACACTCTCAAGGGGAAGGTTAACCCACCCACTGACCCCGAAATAAAGCGATAGTCACTTTAAAAAGTAAAAGTTTAAAAAGTAAAGAATATTTCTGTAAAGAAATATTCTGCTGATGGAGAACTGTTCTTCAAGGAGCCTTCTGATCCTGACCCTCATCTGGTGGGGTAAGACTTTGATTCTCATCTTTAATCCTGTAAAGATTTAATTGTTTTATTCTGAACCTTCATGTTGTCAGGGACAGAAACCTTGTGTTTCACATTTACGTTAGGGCAAGCAGCTTAACTAGGTGCCTAAACTTAGGCAACCAGAGCTGAGTGAGTCTGGCTCAGCGTCAGCTCCAAGGTCTCATCCGTCGTGTTGACTCCTCTTCCAGCCGAAGGGAGAGGCAGGAGCTGCTGGGGTTTTTCCTGCTGAAAATGGGGTGAGAGAAGTCCTCGTGAGTGCCCTGACCGCCAGGATGCCATGCTGTGCCACCATCGGGCTCCCTCCGAGAAGGTTTTCCTCCTCAGATGGCATCTTAAAACGGTGAATTCTCAGTCTGGCTCTTTTCTTCCCTTGACCGTTCCCCTCCCTCGTGCCTTCTGCCAGCGCTCTCAGCCATACCTTGTTTCCACCGGGAAACGAGGTGCACTTCGCAGTCGGATGCTGCTGGTGGTGCACACTGGGGAGAGCACCAGGTGTGACTTTATATTCCAGGACAGCATCGCGGAACCCGCTTTTGCCCAGGCTTAGTCAGTCTCTTACAGCTGGTTTCATGCTCATAAACACTCACGGCTATCTCCTGACACTTAGCTCTGCAAATCAGGTTTCAGCTCCCAATCCACTTCTAGAAATACAAGGCGTGATGAAAGTCATCAGCATATCGTGATGGTTCCTGGTACCTGCCACGGAGCAGTGCGGCACGGCGAGGGGAGCCGTAAACGAGGACGCGACGGGCTCGCTTGTTGAAAGGCTGATTCACCATTTGTTAAACCCACGTAAGCCCTTTCTGCAGGGGACCCTAACTCCAGGGCTAGTACCTTTGCTCTGAATGTCATGGGGAAGTCAAGGCAGATCTTACGGTGTTTAGTCTCTTAGTTGTATATTCTCTATATCGTACCAAGGAAATTTTGATGTTTATCCCAGTTCAAAATAACAGCTTCAGACCCAAATTTTGCTCATAGTCTCCCGGCTTCATCTCCCTAAGAGGCTTCTGAGACTGTAATATTAAACTCCTCATGTCCTGAATGAGTTTAGGATCATGCAACACCCCCTTCCTCTCTCCCTCCCCACTCCCCAAGAAATTAAAGACTGTTTTGTGGTTTTTTTTTTCCTTCACCTGGGTGTCTTTTCCAAAACCAACAAAGGAAAGCTACAGTATTTTTACTGTTACTCCAAGGTTACAATTACAGCCAAAAGCTGCTGCCAAAATCAGAGCTGTCTTGTTCTGGATGCCTTATCATGATTGGCTTGAAATGGGGAGGAAGAGGAACAAATGTGGAGAAAAACTTAATCACAGGAGGTCAAGGGCAGAGCTGGTGATTCGGTCTGTGTCACCTGAACCCTTATCTGCTGCCGTATCCATCCATCTCAGCAAATTGTAGGTACCAAAATGGGATTCTACGGTACGAATGAACCTGCCCGAAGGTCTGCCCACAGTGAGAAAGCGAGAGACCCTCCTCGGTGGCTCGCTGCAGGCGAGGAAGGCGTTTGGGAAAGCTGGGATGCTCTCCCTTCAGAAGGGCCCCCCTCTTTCCTTGGGCTGTAAAGGAGGACGAGCTCAGGGCAGATGGTTACAGTGCAGTCCATCCCGCTAGCTCCCTAGAAATGAATGGCGTGGGCGCCCTGCCGGCACGGGGTGTAACTTGTGATGTTATCCCATTTCGGTTCAAATAAATAACGGCGTGGTTTCCACTGCCCTGTATTTTCAGGCTCTCTCCTTCCTTAGCAGGCACGGAGCCCTGAATGGCAGAGCAGAATCGCACCTCAGTGGCAGAGTTCATTCTCGAGGGCCTGAGTGACCAAGCGGAGATGAAGGCAGCCCTCTTCGTGCTGTTGCTGCTCATCTACACCGTCACACTTTTGGGCAACGTGGGGATAATCGTAGTCATCCGAGGTGACCCACGGCTCCACACGTCCATGTACTTCTTCCTTGGCAGCCTCTCCACTGTTGACATCTGCTTCTCCTCTGTGATTGCCCCCAGGACCTTGGTGAACTTCCTACTGGAGAGGAAGACCATTTCCTTCGTTGGCTGCATGGGCCAAGCCTTCTTCTACATCGTCTTTGTGACAACTGAGTGTTTCCTGCTCGCTGTCATGGCGTACGACCGGTACGTGGCCATCTGTAACCCCCTGCTCTATTCCTCTGTTATGACTCGGAGGTTGTGTGTGTGGCTGGTGGTGGGGTCCTACATCGCGGGGGTCCTGAACTCCATCATACAGATGACCTTCATCATCAGGCTGCCCTTCTGCAGCTCCAACGTCATCAACCACTTTTTCTGCGACGTTCCTCCCCTCCTGGCTCTGTCCTGTGCCAGCACGTACATCAACGAGATGATCCTCTTCTCCTTGGCTGGCGTCATTGAGCTCAGCACCATCTCCACCATCCTGGTCTCCTACGTCTTCATCTCCTTTGCCATCCTGAGGATCCGTTCAGCTGAAGGCAGGCAAAAAGCCTTCTCCACCTGCGCATCCCACCTGACAGCGGTGAGCATGTTGTATGGGACAACAATCTTCATGTATTTACGCCCCAGCTCTAGCTACTCCCTGAACACCGACAAAGTGGTCGCCGTCTTCTACACGGTGGTGATCCCCATGCTGAACCCTCTCATCTACAGCCTGCGGAACAAGGAGGTGAAGGATGCTCTGAGGAGAACAGCAGAAAGAATCACAGTCAGGCTCTGAACTCTCTCATTAAAACCCGATACGGGAAAGTGAGTAACACGGGGATTTGTCCCAGAGGCGGTGGAGCCTCCCCCCATGGAGATACTCAGAAGTTGCCGGGATGAGGCCGTGAGCAACCTGATGTGGCTGTGAAGTCAGCCCTGCTTTGAGGGGACATAGAATGATGTCTGATCAGAAAGGACGTCTAGGAGGTCTCTGCTCCTATGATGGCAAGTTACGCACATATATACGTATATGTGTGTGTATATATGTAAATATGACATTAAGTGTACATTATACTATATATTTATATATAATGTAAAATATTATTGTGTTAAATGTGTATGCCAACACGCACATTACTGATTTTTCTTGTCACTCGCTAGCCTCAGTTTAGCTGGGGTCTCAGTGATTTATGGGCTGGGTCGGGGAGGCAGCTCCTGTGAAAAGCTCTTCCTTGGAAGGATGGAAACACAAGATCTAAATGGATCAACTTTGAAGTTTTAGGGGGTAATGGGATATGGTGCGTAAGCCAAGTGGATGAAATATAAATTTTTAAATAGGTCACCCTTTGAAACCAGGCTGCTGAGATAAATTGCAGGGTTAAATTGATATTTGTCACTTCTTTTAGGCAATCATAAACCGTTGGCCTTTTATTCCTCCCCCCCCCCCATTTTAGCCTTGAAACAAAGCTCTAATTAGTTTTCTAATTTATGCCCACAGCGGTTTGTTAAAAACAAAGACAATAATATTATCAGTAGAGTTTGCATCCAGAGATTTGCACTTCGGCGTGAGGCAGTGGGGAAAAGGAGAACGGGAAAAAAAAACCCAACCCTTAAACAGAAAAAAAGAAAACCGAACACCCTGAAACAAAAAAAAATTGAGGGTAATAAAAAAAAAAACCAAACCCCAACAACAACACAACCAGTCTTTATTTCTTATGCAAGAAGCAACTCCTGCCAGAAATTGCAGCTCCCCTTTTCACCGTGTTCTGGACAGAAACTTGTGGTTGCTGTGAAAATGCAATGCCAGGGGGCAACCGTAACCACACTATTCTCCCCCACCCAAAACCCCTTTTCTATTTCTTTAGTAGTTCATCACTCAAAGGTAAGAGGTGTCCCTGATCAAATCATCTTAACAAGCTCTTCAGGGAGGGGATTTGGAGATGAACGTCTGGGATGGAGAAGGCTTGGCTGGGCCCTGGATGAGGATTTTCCATCTGTGGTCACTTGATCTGACCTGTATTGTCAACAGTAGGAAAAACACTCTCGAACACAGTGAAAAAATATCCCAAATGCTGACCTGATCCTGGTCGCTTTTTTATTATTATTATTTTTTGATACTAAAGTTACCAGCCTGAAGCTGACTCTTCAGGCATGACGGTGTACAAATACACGCGTTCTTTGGATGCCCCTTCCCTTCTCAGAAGTTGCAGCTTATCTACTTCTGAATAAAATCCATCCCTGTTTGTATGTGAAGGACTTAGTCGTCTTCCTTTTACCTGCCATTGTGCTTTGGCGTCAGCCCCAAAAGATGCAAAAGGGCCGTAACGGTCCCTTTCAGATACCAAAAGGGAGTGCTGGGGTGGCGGGGCGGGGAGGGGGGGGATGCTGAATAAGTGGCTAGAAAACTACTGATCCGGATTTCTTATACATCGTCACCATCTGTTGGACATTGCTGGAAGTATCTGCTCCTTTTTATTTTAGGTAAAAACTTTGTCTTACGTGGTAGTAAGCCTTGGGTAGCTAAGTGGCTTGTCCGTGTTCAGGAAACCGAGAAATAGCGTATAAATAAACCAAGACCGCCATCTCGCCTCTACAGTTGGCTGAGCCCATTTAGATCATTTCTTTCCTCAGTATCAGCTCCTGACCCTATCGAAAACGAATGGGCCGTGGCGGATGTTGGAACAAGTTCCCCTCGCAGAGCTGAGCGAGGGGAACTTTGCTTCAGAAATGATGTTTTAAACTGCGCATTTATTTTTTTTTTAAATACAATTCTGGGGTGAGGCTTCACGTTATATGAAATCTAGATTATCAGCTTTACTCTGCCCTATGAATTATTTTTCTCTTAAATAGTCTGGGCTAACCATACGCAACTTGAAATCTAAATTCCTGCTATTTTAAATTATTACCTCCTACATCAATTGTCTTCGATAGCTCTACAGATCACTCTCGGAAAGGGTCCCTACAGCACATCTTTACTCCTGACCAAGTCATCCCAAATTTTACAACAAAGGCAAATGAAAATCCGTAGAGCGATCTGAATTTTTCTGCCATGTAGGTGAAGGATTTAGTTTTCTGTTGTTGGCTTCTGTAAATCGCATCCGTCACTCCCTAAATAATCCCGGGTGAGCAGCTGCCCCCAGTGCTCTCGGACGCTGGATGACATGCGTGAGGCTGCCTGTATAGTTACCCGGTTCCTGGGTCAGCGCGGTAGGTTCATCCTGGTGGCCTTCACGGGGGAGGAACCCACCCTTCGCTACGAAATGCTGGGTGCTAGGTGGATAAAACTGGGGTCATTCCCTACTGGGGGTTTTTTGGAGCAGACAAAGAGGTGACTTTTGTCCTTTCCTGGAAGGCACTGCAGCCCCCTCTCACCTTTGGGAGCAAAGTATAGGAAGAGCTTTGGGTTGGAAAATAAAGGCGGATACATCGGAATGAAAAATAAGGCTTTTTTTTTTTTTTTTTCCCTTTTCATTCATTCTGAACATCGGCATAAACTGAAAAAAGGGAGTGCTGGTTCTCTCATCACGTGCAGGCTGCGCTGAGGGTTGAATGCTTCCAAGACGAGCCACGCTGTAGAAAGAAAAAAAGAGGTTTTGAATACAGGTATCGCACACTACCCACGGATATCGCGATAGACTACCTCTGGGGATTTTTCTAGGATGTATGACACTATTAAAGGCAACATTTTTGTGCCGGTCTTGTTCAAATCACACCTTCTGGTGTCATTAATTTTAAAACCCCTTTGGTTTTTATCTTGCCCGGGCAGTGGAGGATCTCGGGACCCCTCTGGGCTTGGCGGGGGCTGACCCTCGCTCGGTCTGACAGCTCCCTGGAGGTTAAGATGTTACTCCCCGGCTTGTTTTACCCCCAGCTCTGTAAATACTGCGAAGGGCAAAGTTCTGGAAGCAGGGGTAGATGTTGCATGGGAGAAGACGGGCCGTACCTTCCCAGCTGGAGCCGGGGAGCGGCTGTGGGTATAAAAACCATTTCAACTGGATCCGAGAGCAAAGCGGAAGAAATCCCGGCTGTGAAAAAAGCCGCTTCGTCCCACGGCGTCCGCAGGATCCCCAGGACTTGTGGCAGACTGTCCCCGCCGCCCCGCTCGACTTCAGGGCAGCAGAAACCCTGAGAAGCCAGAGGGATGCTGGAGGCGTGAGCGCAGCATGCTTTTGCTTCGCGTTTTGAACCACCCCATTAACGAAGCTTTTCTGCATTCACGAGATAGTCCGGGCTTCAAGACTCTTTAAAACGCCAGCTAGCCCAGCAGTGTATTTTAGCTCTATAGGTCTGGCACCTTCCCCTCGTTCCCGTGCCGAGATTTTGAGGATGACGTCCGCCGCGAGAGCAGGCTGACGGCGAGCTGGCCGGGGGAAGCACCGCAAGGCTCCGCTCGGCTGCAGGGGCTCGGCAGCGGCTGGTCTTTCTCCTGCCGACAATGGCATGAGTTAAATCTCGGCGACCGCTAACGACAGCCTGCGTGGTGAGTCCTAGGGCAGCTTGTTGAAAGGGTTTTGGGTTTTTTGGTTTGGTTTTTTGGTTTTTTTTTTTTTGCTGGCTTGCCCAAGAGATGCAAGACCTTACCGAATGCGCGCGGGAAAGCAGGTGCCACAAAGGGAAGTCCTTTCCTCGGGAGGACAAGGATAACTATTCTGTTAGCTATTCAGCAAAGCGTGGACCAGCCACCTGCCTGTCAGCACGAATCGTATCTAATCCGAGGCAGCAAGGTATGGGTTTTTAATTTAATTTATCTCCATTCCGGTCGGTGTCTTAAAGCCACAGGGAAATGTGGTTCCTGGCGGGCAGCTATCGCCGCGTGGCAGAAGCCTTATACACCTCCTGGGTTTCATACCTACATCTTGGATCGCTCCACTCAAAGCAGTTGGCTTGTCAAGTAAGTAAAAGCGGGGGTGAGCCTTAGTTAATTGTGAAACTCAGGTCAATTCTCCAATGGCAGTAGATGTCTGCATCTCGGCAGGTGGCCGCTGCCTCTGGGGGAGGATTCGGCTCCAGACCCAAACAGCTCGATTTTCATTATCTGTAACACATCTCCCAGCGCCGTGCGGACGTCTCAGCCGCTGCTTCGCCTCCGGCATCTCTACGCGGGCAGTGAAAAGCAGCTCTAAATCCCCCTTGGTAACACCAGGAGACCAGACGTGTTGCTCACAGGACGTCTGAACTGAGATGTCTGGATCTGGAGGTGAACCTCACCCCGCCAGCAAAGGGTCATCAGATAATTATGACTTTTAAGTTTGGCTCTATTTCTCAGACGCCAGGCAGCATGCACCCTTGCTTTGCTCTCTGGTGTACCTCTGTCAAGCGATGATTGATGTTATCCAGGAAAAAATCAATGTTTATTTATTCTATCTGTCATAGAGCGTGATTTTAGGAGCTGCTGCTTTCTCCCTGGTGAGCAGAGAGAGCAAGCCTGACTTTATCTTTTATCTCCAAGTTAGGCATCACGTCTAAAGCGAAGTGAGGCGAGACAAATCCTGGCTCTTATTACTGCACCATCCTACACAAGGAAAAGGTACGCTAAGGAAAGTCGCATTTTCCAGTGCTTTCACTTAGAAGAGGTCTTCCTGGGACATAGGGAACAGGTATTTATTCCTCATGTACTCACACTGGACTGGGAGCACTCAAAAGATGAGAAACGATTTCATTTTCCCAGCAGTTATTGTGAAAGTCGTGGCCTTCCACGTGTAAATGGCTTGTAGAGGAACTATGAGAAAGCCCTGCAATTCGGTCATGCTTTGCTCTGGTATGGTATTCCCTGCCTTCCTTGCCTTAAAATATCCACCCACTTCCAAGTGTGTTGCTGGTGGTTGTATGCGTTTAGCGAAGGCTGAACAGGGAAACTGGCCTCGGGAACTTGAGGTTTTCCTCTCTCAGAGAGACCTTACCTTATATTGACTTAAAGTGGTGTAACTGATTGACAGACAAAAATTGACATTCTTAACATTATTGACAGATTTGGGCCTATTAAGCATTTCCATCTGAAAGACGTAAAGCAGCTGAACTGCTTATAGATTCAGTATGGTGGAAGAAAATTACACATTTGCATCCGAGTTTATTCTCCTGGGCTTCACGAACCGAGAAGACCTGCAGCTGACATGCTTTGTCTTATTCCTTGCCATCTATGTGGTCACTCTAATAGGAAATCTGGGAGTAATTATATTAATCAGAATCGACTCGTGCCTGCACACTCCCATGTACTTCTTCCTAAGCCACTTGTCTCTCCTGGACGTCTGCTACTCCTCTACCATCATCCCTCAAACCTTGCGGAATTTTTTAGTGGAGAAGGTTATTTCCTTCGTTAGGTGTGCCACTCAGCTCTTCTCCTTTGCAGCCTGTGCCACCACGGAGTGCTACGTGCTGGCTGCCATGGCCTATGATCGCTACGTGGCCATTTGTAACCCCCTGCTCTACTCTGTGGTCATGTCCCAGCGGCTCTGCGTTGGGATGTTGGCTGGTGCCTACTTAGCGGGTGTGATCAGCTCCACCGTACACACCGTTTCCATATTTCGTCTCCCGTTCTGCCGGTCCAAGAGGATCACTCATTTCTTCTGTGACGGACCGCCGCTGCTAGCCCTCTCCTGCTCTGACACCCGTGTCAACGAGGCGATGGTTTCTGCCGTGGTGGGGTTCAACGTGCTAAGCACCACAGTCTTCATCCTGTTCTCCTACTTGTCGGTCCTCTCCACTATCTTGCGGATCCGCTCCGTGGCCGGCCGGCGCAAAGCCTTTTCCACCTGTGCCTCCCACTTGGTCTCCATCGCTTTGTACTACGGCAGCTCCCTCTTCATGTACCTGCGCCCCGGCTCCAGACGCTCCTTGGAGGATGATGAGGTGGTCTCCATGCTCTACTCCACTGTAGTCCCCATGCTGAACCCGCTCATCTACAGCCTGAGAAACACAGACATGAAGAACGCCGTGAGGAAAGCAAAAGGCAGAGTCCTCTCCTCCTTCTCCGTGCGTGGTTCCTGGTCAGCTGAAAGGAGAGGGCTACCTTGACACGGTGAGGAGGGTTAGATATCGCGCCTTCGAGAAGGAGGGTTGGATATCGCGCCGTCGGGAAGCAGGGACTAACCGCACCTGGAAGCGGGACACCTGGAAAACACGTTTCTCCTTGAACCAAGGCTACGCGCCGCGCTGGGAGGGACGGGGCTTTCTCCAGCTGCAGCCCGAGACCTGACAGAGACCATGTACTGGGCAGAAAGTTATTATCCGAAGTAAATGTTATTTAAATATTACTTGAAATAAGTATTATTTATTATTTAAATACTGTTAAAAAAAAATAACCAACTTCATTTTAGGCTTCAGAGAGCAAAAGGGAGAATGCAGGTGGTGGCTTTGCCCTGCTGGCATCAAACCAGCGAGTGTCTGATCTCTCATGTTTTACATTAATGAATGTCCTCTGGTGACGTTCCTGGTCTTAGGAGGATGCCAGCTGCTTTTTCCAGGAGTTGTAGCTCCAGACAGCAAAGCGAGGTCACGTGAAATAACGTTGTGACGGTGTGTTGGTCATCAAAGCACTCATGGTAAACGGGGACAAGTCATATTTGGGCCTCTGCTCTGCCGCGAATTTAACTAGGCGTATAGAGGGTCAGAGTGCTGGTGGGAGGGAGGATTTTAGGTCTGCCTTTCCCCCGAGGAGCCGCGGTGCTGGTGGCCTGGGGTCGCCTTACGATGGAGATGGAGGAAGTGCAGTGCCGAGCTGCCGGGATCTGGGATTTCAAGCTGCGTTGTTCACCCTGCAGACGCGCACCCTACCCAAGCCGGTGTTCTTAGTGGATTGTTTTGCCTTCCACGCACGTTTTTAAAATAATCTTTGAAATCTTTTTTTTTGTTTGTTTGGTTTTTGTCCTAAAGTTGAGCGAGGGTTATTTTTTCCCCCTATTATGTTGCTTTTCCCACTTCATAAGCCTTGGTTTTAGCCCAGTACCAAACGGGGAAGAAAGAAACTAAAAAACACGGGGAAATCCTTTTCTACCCTCCTCCAGTGCGTCTCCAGGACTAATAGTCTGGTGCTTTCCAGCCAAAAAACAAATTCACATTAATACCATTTAAAGCCATCTATATGCTTCTCCATCTTGCTTCCCCACACTTTCATAGCTCGGAATTCTCTTCCATCTGCCCCATCCTTTGTGTTTTCTAAAGGTCTGGGACAAAGTTATCATTTAATTTTTGTACTAAGGGTTTTATAACGTCTCTTCATCTAGCAGAAGCTTTCAGGAAACACTGGCACTCAGGATTTATCAGAATAAAACTGGCAAATCTGAGTTAATTCTGCTATAACCTCAAAGCAGCTGTGTGAAATGCTGCTGCTGAGCAAACGGTTGTGCAGTCACCCCCAGGAAAGTGTAGGGAAATAAATATATCTGCTGGAGAGGAGTCCCCGTGGCCGCGCTCAAACCATTCATGCAGCGGATGCTCCCTTGGGTTTGTTCTCAGCACCCTTCAGCGCGGCGGTAGGTGGTCCATCGGCCTTCGCTGTTGGTAGTAAAGGGCTTCCTCAGTGAGAGACCGAAATGGAGAAGTTTGGGGCAGTCGGGTAAATAAAAAGCAAACTGCCCTGGACTTGTCTTTCTGCCAGACGAGGCGGTGGGACGGGCAGCCTGGGTACAGGAGAGCGGGTTTGGAGGTGGTGGTGCAGCCGGCAAGGTTTTGGAGGGGGGGGTGGGATTGAAAGGGGCTTTTGCTGAGCGGGTCAAAATAATGATCAGCTGGAGGAGGGTCCCTGAGGGAGAGCGGCTTGCACAAACACCTGAGGTAACGCTTCATCTGGGATAAAACCCTTCCGCCAGCCAGCCCCGGCGATCCTGCTCTCGAGCATCTCTTCCCCGGCCGCGGCTTCGACCCATCGGACGGGCTTCGCAGGGCGCCGCAGGCACCGCGTCTACCAGCGCCTTTCCTTCTAACCAAGCAGGTAAAACAGGGTTTGACGTTCCCGGTCGTCGTGCCGCCTCTCGCGTGCCTGAAAGCATTTCTAAGTGCAGGTGGTACAGGAAGACTCAGCCCGCTGCCTCGCTGCTCTGCCTTATCCCTTAACCCGTAACACATTTCACAACACTTTGCTGCCGGTGTGACTCGACCGATTGATCACTTTAGCTGTTTGCACACTTCTTACTGCAAAAAATACATTAGTGATTAGATGGACACCTGAAAAATGTATATCGGTCCCTTTTTGTGGGAGCTGGACTCGCTGCAGTAAGTTAGGAGGAGCAGATTACTTTTTAAAATTTCATGTTACAGTAGTATTTATGTAATTTTTTTTTTAATTTCTGCTTTTAAATGATCAATTGGCAAACCTAAAAAAAGAAAAAAAAGGAAACTTAACTAATTGTCGTGGTTTAACCCCAGCCGGCAACTCAGCACCACGCAGCCGCTCCCTCCCTTCCCCCCCACCCAGCGGGATGGGGGAGAGAATCAGAAAATAATGTCGAGCTCATGGGCTGAGATAAGAACAGTTTAACAGAACAGAAAGGAAGAAACTAGCAATGACACTAATAACAACAAGAAAGTGACAATAA
>JAVKLA010000021.1:28306986-28321707 GCA_034782735.1 Sagittarius serpentarius | reverse complement strand
CCCCCCCCCAGTTTATATACTGGGCATGACGTCCCATGGTATGGAATACCCCATTGGCCAATTTGGGTCTGCTGTCCCGGCTGTGTCCCCTCCCACCTTCCCTGTGCCCCTCCAGCCTTCCTGCTGGCTGGGCAGGAGAAGCCAAAAAGTCCTTGACTGAGTCTAAACACGACTGAGCAACAACTGAAACCATCCGGGTGTTATCCACATTCTTCTCATCCTAAACCCAAACCCCAGCGCTGCACCAGCTACAAGGAGGACAATTAACTCTGTCCCAGCCGGAACCAGGACAACAATGCTGCTGTTTTGTTCCTACGCCTGGAGCTTCCCACGCTCCTTTTGAGATGAGAAGAAAATTCCCAATAGAAGCTTCTGCTCCGTGAAGTCCTGCAGCACGGGCTCGGGCTCAGGAGTAACTCCGTCTGTGCTTGGGAAGAGTTTGAATATTTTCATTATTTAAAATAATTTATTTAATATTTAAATGTTTTAAAATATTCAGCATGTTTCTAACCTTGAAGCTCTTTAAGAAATGATTGTCCTCTCCAGGGCTGCAGGTTCACGTATGAGCTGCTGACCACAGGTTGCCTCTGCGGGGTGGGAAAGTGCTCCTCGAGGACACAATCAGTTTAATCCCAGGGATGAAATTGTTGTCCATAGAGAGAACCGCATGCTTCAAGGGTACGAGTCGTCCAGACGGAGCCCCAACTACATCTCCATTACCAAGCGACGTTGACCAAGACGATCTGAGGTCGGTAGAGCAAAACGAGTGGAGCCGGGACTTAATTACCCCCCCCTGCACTCACTTCAGCCTTCTGTACTTTTTTAATTCAGCCTGTTCTGAGGGGGGGAGTGGATGCTGTTTCGTGGCCGGGATGTACTGGTGGAGCTGCAGCTAAAGGAAGCCCATCCGCGCTCTCCAGGAGCATCCACGGCGTGAGCCCAAGGGCCCTAGCAGGGCTTAGGAGGTTTGCTTCAAAAAAACCCCGCGTCCCTGACCCCGTCTACGACCGATCTAGGGAGGTCTCAGCTCAGCCGTAGGCATCTGGAGACAGATCTTCCGTCAGGTCGTTTGTCTGCAGAGGGGCTGAATGGGGGAGATGGGAATAGCCGAGCTGAAGCTTTAAAAAGTTTGGCTTATATATAATATATTTTAACACCGTGACGTGGATATTTGCATTGGTCATAGCAAGCTCACTGCAATCACAGCAAAGCTGTGCTGGAGACAATACCGCTGCTCCACCACCCCCACCCCCACCCCCCATCCAGCACACGCAGGGGCTTCTCTTCAAAAGCAGATAAACTTAGAAATTAAAAAAAAACCACAAAAAAAACAAAAAACCCAAACAATTTCAAGTGCACGGCTTTGTTTCATGACGAAAAGGCTGCACCAGAACTAGTGAGGCCACAGAAGAGCACTGATCCAGTCTGAAAAAAAAAAAAAAAAAAGAGAGAGAAAAAAAAATCCTTGAAATGTCCAGCAATCAGTGGTGAGAATACGAATCTTCTCTGTTTTCCACGTTTTGGAATGTGTTTATTTGACTTCATTTTTTTACACTGAGATAAACATTTTGATATTCCCTAGCGCATCATGAGCACAGCGTCTATAAGTCATTGCAGAATTATTCTCTCTTAACGTCTGACTGCGTAATTAGCTCCTTCGCCTGTTTGACTTCAAAGCTTGGGCTAAAGGCAGAAATACAGTTGTCTTGTATTTTTCTGAAAAAAATACACCATTTTCTATTGCCTTTACTTTATGGATTAAACTCCGATGGTTCCACAGTGCTTCTCTCTTAGGGATTTGTTTCACTGATTCATTTTATTTCTGTGCAAATTCACCTAACTTGTAGAAATGATGGATGGAGAAAACCTCACTGTTTTGTCCGGCTTCATCCTCTTGGGCTTCTCTAATGCCCCAGAGCTACAAACCACCGTATTCACCATTTTCTTATCCCTGTATGTTTTCATGGTGCTGGGGAACCTGACGATGATCCTGCTAATCAGCGCCGCCCCCCAGCTCCACACCCCCATGTATTTCTTCCTGACCCACTTATCTTTCATGGATTTTTGCCTTTCCTCCGCTATCGTCCCAAAAGCGCTGGAGACCTTCCTGCTGGGGAGAAGCCACATCTCTTTTTTGGGTTGCTTTGCCCAGATATATTTTTTCCTTGCTCTGGTCATCTGTGAGTGCTTCCTCCTGGGGGTGATGGCTTACGACCGATACGCGGCTGTGTGCAAGCCGCTGCTTTACACCACCACCATGTCCAGGGCGCGTTGCTGTGGCATGGTGGTGCTGGTGTACGCCATGGGCTTCCTCACCTCCCCGGTGCACACCGTCCTGGCGGGGAGGTTGTCCTTCTGCCGCGCCAGGAGCATCGACCACTTCTTCTGCGAGCTGCCCGCCCTCCTGCAGCTCTCCTGCTCCGACGCCCGCGCAAACGAGATCTTGCAGGTTTCCAGCGCTGGGCTTAACACCGTGGGCTCCGTCCTGATGATCCTGGTTTCCTACGCTTACATCCTCTGCACCGTCCTGCAGATCCCTGTGGCCAGGAGGAGGCTTAAAGCTTTCTCTACCTGCGCCTCCCACCTGGCTGCCATCACCACCTTCTACACGCCGGGGATGCTCACCTACCTCCAGCCTTGCAAGGCTTGCTCGCGGGATCGGGCGAAGCTGGTCTCAGCGTGTTACACCGTCCTGACGCCCACCCTCAACCCCCTCATCTACAGCCTGAGGAACAAGGAGGTGACGGGGGCCCTGAGGAGGCTGTGGGTGCAAAAGCTGGTGCCGCGTCTATCCAGGCTTTGAAAACGCATTTGCAGCTCCTCGGTACTTTGGAGGTAATGAAGGAATACGCGTTATCAGTCATTATTGGTCTGCTTACAGGTAAGGAGATCGCGCAGCAAGTACAGGGCGTGGAGAACTAGCATAAGAAATCGTTCTCGTAAACAACGTCCGTTTATTTTAATCGCGGCGTGAGCCTTCAGTAGTTCATCAGAATAATTGTCAGCGCTTTCCTAGCAAAACTGAAATAGTACCACGATGTTTTGTGTCTAAATTGTGTTAAATGAACATATTGCCCACAAAAAGGATGCTCAAATTGGAGGTAAACACTTACTAGTATTTCCATTGCCTGCTTGATAATAATTTTTCCCAAAGGAGCTTGAAGAACTGAGGATCTGTTTAAGTCAGTGACACATGGAGAGCTGCAAAGCGGCCCAGACTCTCTGATTTTTTTCTAGGAGCATTATTAAACCTGAGACAGGCGTCAGTGAAGTCCCCTTCGTAAAGGCTGCAAGCGGGAAATAGCAGTTGTCAGTAGAAGAAGGGGCTGAGGAGGTTTGCAGGAGACTGCCCGAGGCCATCCTGAGAAGAGGGGCACGTTTATCGGTTTTAAGTGACCTGGCGACAGCAGGGTGGAACGTGGCCATCCAGGTGAAGGTCCAGCTGTGACCTCAGGCGCAATTTCTGACCGAGGTGCAGAAGGACCATCAGAAAGCACAAAGCCGTGGTGTTGGCTCCGGGGACCTGGAGCCGTGCTGACGACTTACGGGCACGCACACACACACACACACACGTTGGGACGTTGCCTGAAGTGCGGCCAAACCAAATTCTTCTTGGGTCGTGTTGTCTTTACATCTACTAACCTCTTCCTTTTTGGATGACCGGTAACGGGTCCGTGCTTTGGGTGGCAATTTGACCGAGTTATGACTCTTCTGTGTGTCATCGCACGGCAGAGGTAGAAGATGCTCTAAGGAAAACAGTAGACAAAGGTTTTTTAATATTTAAGCGAGACACACCTTTTACATTTAACGAACTGTACAATTTCCGGCAGAACATGTAGCCTGTATAATGACAAAGTGAATAAATTTTATGTTTTAAAACAAGCATCTTTGTAAACCGTGGTCTTCCTAAAAGAACTGTAAGGAATAATCAATAAATGCGACGGCAACCAGTTAAAACCAGCTTTAAGCTGGCGTGAAGTGAAATGCTGTAAAGCTTTTAATCAAAGTTTCTGATGGAGTTTTCATGGAAAATAGAGGCATTTGGGCAATATCCGCGAGAAACGGAGAACGTGACATGTGAAGCCCCTTATTCTGCGTGACTCAGGAGGAGGGACAAGAATCGGTAACACGCAGCAAAGGAGCTCACCGCTCCTTTCCGCTCCATCCTTCCACCCTCTGCGCCCAGGAATACATCAGAGAAGGCTGGATATGGTGCTGTAGCTGTGTTTAGGGCACCGGGCGGGAGAAACCCCAGTCCCTCTCTCCCCGAGACATCAGGGAGTGCAGCCACTGTAATTGCCATGGGCGGCATCACCTGGGGCCTCCACCCCCACCCTCTGCCCTGGGCTCGGGGCACTATTTAAGCTCAGCCCTGGGTCTGCAGCTACTTTCAGAGCTGCGCTTGGTCCTGGCTTTCAGCTTTCTGGGCTTGAATTTGGCCTTCGGTTTCCTCTGGGCCACAGATGGGTGCTGTGGGACCGTGCCCTGTGGGTGAGGCTGTCGCCCATCCCACGTCATGGCTGTCTTCAGCGCCCAGTTCGTCGTCCCTTACGGAGTAACTGGTCCTCGCGGCTCCCTGAGCCATGTTGCATCATGCAAATAGCACGAATAACTCTTAATGCAAGGTAAACCCTTCTCGAGCCCAAGCTGAGGATAAAGCAAGCTGTTATGAAAGGCAAGTGTTATAAAGCTCTTCCCCCCCCCCCCCCTTTTCTGTGGCTGTCTCTTAAGAAAAGTGACCTCTGCTCAGCTGCGTGCTCCGGCTGGATTTTATTTTGCTCTGTGTTAGGTAACCACGATGTAGATTCATACGCGTGAGCAAAAAAAGTTTAGATTATTGGTACAACAATATAGTGGGTGTGCTTAGGCCACGATTTCTATGGCCATCTAAAAGAAACCGCGCTAGGAGTATTTGTCTTTTATTTTAGCTATGAAAAAAGCCAACGTCTGGACTAACTCAGATGCAGCCATGTGCAAATTAACGTGAAGGGACCGATGACCCCCCCTCTTCTCTCCGGGGAGACCTGGCATCCCAGCCCTTCTTGCTCAAGGTCTCTAACAGGTTGCAGCCGGTTGCCTGTGCTTTGGAGAGCATGAGATTCTGCGGCATCCCTCGCTGGTACCTTCTCAGCTACGCAGCTGTCCTGGGGAAGAGTTGGCTGGGAGGAAATACCACTTACAGCAGCCCCGCGACAAGAAAATGGGGAGGGGAGGGGAGGGGGGGGTGGGGGAATCCTTCTCCATAGCTCGTTCCGCTCAAACCCCTTGCCAATAGGGAGAAATACCACTCCCAGCTGCTGCTGCTTCTCCTCCTGAAGCAGAGGTAAGACGCAGGTCAGATGAAGCCCATTTCTCTCCCACAGAGCGAACCTGTCTGGCTGGGTTAGCTGTCTTGCAGCTGTAGGAGGCAAGGTGGAGGAGGAGACCCCCGTGGGCGGCTGAGGGGGCTGCTCCGCTGCTGGGTACAGGCAGCGACAAGCCGGAGCTTGCTTTCCCCCGGGGATGAAAATGCCCGGGAGCTGAGCAGGAAAACAGCCCCGCTGCTCGGGTGGAAGTCCCCTCCAGGTCTGGAGGCAAAGCAGCGGAGGTTTTTCAGCACGGACGCAGCTGTGGTGCCTCCAGGCTGCGGCGTTCTGGTCACTCAGCGATTTAGCATCTTCCCGATGCTAAATCACAGCACTTCCCGCTCTCCTCCCCTGGCAGGTCAGCCGTCCCTGCTTCTCCTCCCTTTCCTTACTTTCCACGGCACATCCCCTTGGAAGCAAATGAGGTTTGGGGTTTTCTTTGTTGTTTTTTTTCCCTTGTAGTCAGCCTAAAGGGAGGTGTGTCAGTTTTTTTGGATAAACCTCCCCAAAAGCCTCCAGTCCTCCTTGAATTTGCCTCTGGAGAAATCAGGGCAACTTCTTAAGGAATTTCCCTCTTAAGCTTAGCCTGCTTATGAGCTTATTTTTACTGCCTCCTAAGATACGACATAATTTCACAGAAAACAAAAGCAGAGGTGACAAGGAAATCGTTATCAGAGGCCCGTAATGAGAGGATGTTCGGTAACATTGCGTCTCTGCAGATTTTAAAACACGCTTGAAATTTGCTGTACCTGCCTCTGTAAATACACGTGGTTCCTTACTCCTCCAGACAGCTGACGTAAGATGATTTAAAAAGGGAAGCAGCAGGAGTTTTACCAACTGCTTGGGGTCCGTTTGGTCAGCAGGCAACTCACAAAAATGTTACTTGCTGTCGCTTTCCTAAGCGCATCCTTGACCTCCTTGTTCCTCAAGCTGTAGATCAGAGGGTTGAGCACAGGGACGATCAGGGTGTAAAAGACGGCGGTGACTTTCTCCATCTCCAGTGAGTACTTGGAGCCCGGCTGCATGTGGCTCAGCCCCGCGGGCGCGTAGAACAAGGTAACGGTCAGGAGGTGGGAGGCACAGGTGGAGAAGGCTTTGTGCCTTCCTTCGACAGACCTAATCCTCAGGATGGAGAAGAGGATGTACGTGTACGAGACGACGATGACGAAGAGCACAGACATGGAAATGGTCCCATTGAAGGCTACAAGCAAAAGCTCGTTGAGGTGGTCATCAGAGCAGGAGAGTTTCAGCAGAGGGTTAGTGTCACAGAAGTAATGGTTGATGACATTGGGTCCACAAAAAGGCAACGGCAGCAAGCAACACGTTTGGACTAGTGAGTTCAAAATCCCCCCTACGTATGAGCCGGCCACCAGCTGAACGCAGACCCTCTTGGGCATCGAAACAGTGTAGAGCAGCGGGCTGCAAATGGCTACGTAGCGGTCGTATGCCATCACAGCCAGCAAGAGCACCTCTGTGGTCACCAACAGGAGGAAAAAGAAATGCTGGACAAAGCAGGCAGAGTAAGAAATGGTTTTCTTTTCCACCAAGAAGCCAATAAGCAGCTTCGGAGAAAAGATGGAGGAGTAGCAAAGATCAACAACAGACAGATTGCAGAGGAAGAAGTACATGGGAGTGTGCAGCTGGGGGTTTGTCTTGATCAGTGTGATCAGCCCAAGATTGCCCATCAGGGTGATGAGGTAAATCTTTAAGAAGATCATGAAGAGAGGGGTCTGCAGCTTCGGCTCACTTGTCAGTCCCAGGAGGATGAACTGGGTCACCGGGGTGCGATTGCCTTGAGCCGTATTACCGTACGTCATCGCAGCATGCCTGCTGGCAGGAGGAGAAAGGGAGTGAAGTGGGAAGGAGCAATGGCCCGGCTTGCACAGGGTGCTGCTATCAGCAGGTATTTTCTTAGCCTGTTCGTTAAAACTACAAAGCTTTGATACTTGAGAAAACGCCTAACTGTGCTTGGGTTCTCAGCAAACCCTCACAGGCAGAGCGGCTCATCCAAAACCTCTCAGAAATTGCATTTTGTCCTTACTCTCTTTAATCATGAGGCTGAATTAAAAAAGTTAGGTTTTTTCCTTTTAACAAAAAAACCCTAAACAAACAACAAACAATATTGAATGATTTCAAAACTGGGGAAGGGGTGAAGTATTTGCAAACTTCATCTCATTTCATTAGGAGGTAGAAAAGGGGGAACGTATTTCACTTTCCCCATGAGAATACTGAACGCACGTGAGTCACGACGACCCTGGGAAGCCCCAAATCCACCGTGCCCTCTCGGATCAGCTTTGCTGGATCCCCGGCTGCCGGCACCAACTCCGCAAGCGAGCTGCCAGAGACTCGGGAGGGTCACTCGGCAGCCTGGGACAGAAACGCCTGTGCTAGATAGCAAGAACAGGCTGAGCTGCCACATTTCTGTCGATAATCTTGGCCAGGTTCCAGCACGGGGGGGGGAATATTCCCCCTAGTGTGGTAAATCACAGTGTAACAGGGGTTTATTACATTTAATTTTTGTATCTGCTCCAGCTCAACTATTACTTACACGTTTTTCTCCCCTCAAGGCAGGGAAGGCAGGCGTTTGCAGGCTGCTCTTCGTAACTGTGGGACTAAGAAATGAATTGTACGTAATGTGTTATATGTAACAGAAAGCTGTTACCTGTATTCACGGGAATCCAGGAGGTGAGGAGGAAAGGGAAAAAAAAAAAAATCACTTATCTGAAGGCTCCATGTAGCAGAAAGAAAACCAATG
This sequence comes from Sagittarius serpentarius, assembly GCA_034782735.1. NCBI lineage: Eukaryota > Metazoa > Chordata > Aves > Accipitriformes > Sagittariidae > Sagittarius > Sagittarius serpentarius. The sequence continues at coordinate 28,313,607 of JAVKLA010000021.1, read as the reverse complement.
CCCTTATTTTCAAACCACACGACATTAATTCTTCTAATCAAGCCCTTCCAGTGCCAGTTACTCACTCTTTCTAGCAGAGGACAGCAGATGGTAGGAACCCTTCACACGCCTGAAAGTCTATGGTACTGGTATTAATTACCAATAATATCAGTGTGATAAACAAACAGCAGTGGAAGTCTTTGTTTAGAAGAGAAAATGTAAGGGGAAAAAGAACCCCCAAAACCCCAACTGGTAGTGACAATAACAGGAACTACAAGGCAGGCAGGTGACGTGTGGTACCCGAGACGAACAGCAGGGAAAGAGGACTCCAATCAGAGCGACACGAAGCAGACCTGTGTGCCGCCGCATCAGTAACATCTCTTCCCCATGGATCATCCCTGCAATTCCCCTCCTTCCGCAGGCAGAGAGGATAAACTATTTCTCTGCAATATCGAGACCGAGTGCTCAGCCACCTCCTGATTTTTTTCAAAGACGCTTGTAACACCTTTTGTAAAGGCGTGGCGGGCACCTACGGCAATAGAGCGTGCCGCTCTTTCTCTTCCAGCACGCTGTCCTGGAGCGTGGGAGGACGCCGGGGGCGATGCCTGGCAGTCTGGCCCCCGCACCAGGCTTCCGTGGATGTGTGACTTTATCGTCATTCTCGGGTTTGGCGGTTCCCATCAGGGTGGCTGCCTCACCTTCGAGAGCTACGGCTGCGCTCCGCTGCTCTGGTACAAAACCAGACTCTTACTTCTGTCTCTGTGACGGAGTTTTCACTTTACAAGCGTTTATGAGGTTCAAACCTACCGGAAATAGCTGGTAGGATATTTCTAGATTTTGGCTGCAGCCGCTTTACCCTTCCACTAAAAGAACTTTATCTGAGAACACTCGAAGATCCTCATAGACAGAAATCCCTAACGCATCCACCCAACCCTACTGCTGGGACCAAGCGCTCGCCTTCTGCACGTGAGGAATAATATTGCAGCATGGGCAGAAGCAGAAGGTTGCTTTAGGCTCTCCAGCGTGTTTTTATTCTTCCTAGAGAAAAATCTGAAAGATTTCCTCAGGGGCTGAGCCCTGCGTGACACTCCCAGGCCGCAGGTCTTTCTGTGCGGCTGCATAGCGCAGTCCTGTTCTGCTCAGTTTATGTATGTTCAGGGCAGAAGAGCAGCTTTTCAAATGTTTTTCTCAGAGATTTTATCATATAAGATAGTGACATGTATTTAGAAAGCCTGAAGATAATGCCTAGAAATTCAGACTCGTGGAAAATAAACGCTTCAGGTATGTTCTGCTAACGAGCTTTTGCCCTGAATCGGTAAACTTGCAAGCTTGAGAGCTGTGGGGTTTAATCTTACACTACGTCTGAAGCCTGTGCCTACAAACCTGCTTTCCTGCGAAACACCACGTTCTTACCCAGCATGCGGATGCATCTTTCTGTGATTTGCACGCAACAGGCACGCATCGTCCTAAGGCAGAAAGAAGAAACGGGAGCTGTGTTCCTCTGTTATTCCGGTTCCTCTGATGCTACAGGAGGAGGGAAGCGGCAGTTTGCAGACGTGACACTCGGAAGCGAGACGGAGTAACGCAGCAGCTCCGTCAGCGAGAAGCAAGGGTGCGTGGCACCGGCCTTTTGACCAGAGCGGGTGACGACGCTGTCCCCAAGGAGCTTGTGCGGGGGGGACAGCTTCTGGCTTTATTCACTTCTTTGGCCCTCATCGCTAAAATCCCTGAAGTAAATCTTAGCTGAGCGAAGAGCTTCACGCCAGCCACGGAAGGGATCATTAGAAACTCTCAGAAGAGTCCGGAAGAAGTTTGGACTTGGGTCCTGACCCCCCCAGCTAACCGTGCAAGGCTCATTAACCTTTCTTTGCTCAGTGCTGATGTGTGCGAGGGGGGAAGTTTTCATCTCTGCTGAGCCACCGGTGGGAAAGAAGCCATATGAGTGTGCTAAATAATCTTTAATGGGATGCCGGGGTTTGGAATGTATTCTCCTGTTTGGATTATGCAAGCTCTGAGCTTCGCTTAAACTATACAGTTTAAGGCAGTTGCACGCGTGAGTGCCGTAAGCAAAGTCAAACATGCACACAAATCGGTCTCTCTCCCTGCAGGTGTAACAGTTTTTATGGCTCGGACTTAGAAAAACCTGATTTCTCAAGCCAATCCCTTCTGCACCTGGAGATCACCCCTGCAGCTGCACCCTACACCAAACACGCCAAGGAAAGCCACGGAGGCAGAGACGACGCGTTTCCAACCCAAAGGTGCAAAGCGTAACGTGTACCTCGGGTGTAAGAGCATGAGCCGAGCGTACAAAGAGCAGACTGTATTTCTGCAATCACGCTTATGATTTTACCTGCGGTTCATTAGAGAAATTATATTCAATTAAAGGTTGCTTGCTTTGTGTGCACCCCTGGACAAAACAGTAGGCAGCCAACTTTACCGTTGCTCTTTTAAGTAAATTAAAGGTATGTGAAAAGGCAGCGAAACTTTGTTAGAAATGTTTCATCATTCCGGTTTCATTCCTTGAACTATTTTTGGCATCGTAATAACGTGATATGTAATAATGAGATGAACTAAATGGTGTTTGGGTCAGCAAGAAGCGGGCAGGACAAAGGAGGATTCTGCAACCAGTTATGGAGCCCAGGGTCAGGCTGAAGACGGTAAGTTCGCAATTTCTTTTTCCTGCTGCTGACGTAGTTTACTTCCTTGCTATAAGCCTTTTCCTGACTCTTCCAAATATTAGTATTTTTTTTAATCATCTTTCATTCCCTCAGCACAAAACCATTTCACTGTACCTTTCCACACAGTCACAGTGAAGGTATTCACAGCTAAAACAGGAGTATTTAATTAAGAAGCTCCTGTTAGGACAAATTACGGATTGAAACATTTAAGAGAATACACATCAAGAAAACACAATCCCAGTTTTTTGTCTTTACTGCATTCTGAAATGAAATAACATAATTAAGTAATGAAATCGGAGGAGATAAAATATCTGAACCACTACAGCTACCAGGTGAATATCCGTTAAGGATAACGGAGATCTTGGCAACATCACAGGAAAATGCATTTCTGTAATTTTTCATTGATAGCTTTCCACACATAATAATAAACACATTTCAAGTAAGTATCTTCACCATTTAAAACTCGTATAGTAGATAGCCTGTGTATCGTAATACTGTATAGCCTACTCTATATCCTACGATATAACATACAATATCGCCTACTATGTATTACAATAGCTTAACCTGGTGACCAAGTAAATCTGGATGGAAGGTAACGCGGGTGGAGGAGGGCAGGAGAGGAAGGACAGAGAGAGCGGGATGTAGTGGACGCTAAAATATCCCGGAAGAGCCAGGCTTTCAAACTAACCTGCCCAGCGAGGCTGCACCTTAAAGCTTCCTGGGAAAACTGCACTGAGGACTTAGCCTGGGCTCCACTTTGCCATTAGAAAAGAAAAAACAGTGAGAGGCTGTTTAGAAGTTGCTTACGCTGTCTGGGCAGGTTCTTCCAGCTGAAGGAAAAAAGCTTGTGGCTCAGTCACACAAGGTGACAAGGATTCAGGGTTGAAAGCACAAATACTTGCCGATAGAAGCCTTATTAAATACATAAATATACAGAACAGGTGATAAAACATCACCCCTCGTGTTGATTTTAAAAATCTGATTTTTCCCTGCAGCACTCTCCTGGCTTTCTGGGTGCAGATTCTGCAAGTAACGTGAGGGGCTAAGTGACAGCCGCACTGACACTTCTGGAGAGCAGAGCTCTCGATCTCAAAGCTCGGCAGCTACACCTGCCCTCGTCTGAAGCAGCGAGGCTTCCTCTTGCCAAAACACCTCCAGCTTGGGGCTTGAAATTAAGGTTAAGCCGAGACCCTGTGAAAACCACCAGATCAGAGAAGCAGCCTTGGAAGTTTTGGGTGCTCTGCTCCAGGTGCCCCTTCCCACAACGTGCGGCAAGTTGCAGCCAGGCAGGACGTCCAACTCGGGAAGCACCACGCGCAGCACCTGCTGCTATGCTTCACACTACCTTTAAGAAAATTCCTGAGGTGGCTTGAAAATCAGGATTATTTAGCAACGTTCACAGCATTCCCTTGTGAAACAAGCCCAACATCTTATTTTATAACTTGGCAGAGCTGACCAATGACGAGACGTCTTTGACGTCTACAAAGTGTCCAAAAGCCACTGTTAACACCAGGATTAAAACTCAAATTTTCTGTATTCAGGCCTATGCTTGATTTGTTGGCTGTTGCCACTAAGAGGTTTCCCTCTAAAACTGGGATTTTTCTTCACCCGTGCAGCTTTCAGCAACAAGGTTTAAGCCACCTCTCCAGAGAATGAGAAACACTGTATTTGTGTATAAATTTTATTCTGAAAACAAAAGCCAGCGCAAAGCTTTGACAAGTAAGAGTATAAGACTATGCAAAACACAGAATAAAATAAGAATAAAAAAGAGGCACTGTCTTTTTTTTCTTCTTAAGTCTGGGACCTGTCTCTGTACAATGTGGAAGGATGCCTCATGAAATCAGGGAAATCCATTCTAGGTTTACTGACATTTTAAACATAACCAGAATCTAGCAGCAAAATTCAGGCTTGGAGAGCTGAAGTCTCGGCTCAGCTTGTCCTTAGTTTAAGCACTATGAGTGGGCCAGAACTTTGCTGGAATTGGGATTACAACTTTTTTTTTTTTTTTAAACAAAGAAAAGTGACTACAATAAGGGAAGGAACAACACCTATAACCAATCCTCATTAAAGAGAGAAATTTACTCATTGTTTCCAGCCTCCTTCCCAACTCCAGCTTGCCTTCCATTCACATGCCCCCAGTTTTTCCTTCAGCCTCTGCTGCTCACACCTACCTCTTTTTGGATGGATTGTGTCAGGCAGAAATCTCTCTTTACCATTTGTACCCAGTTCTTGCTCTCCAGCTGTGTTCAACTTTTTATTTCTTAAATCAGAGGTGGTGTTTGCGATCAGCGCCTCCCTTTAAGTCCACAGTCCGGGTATCGCCTCCAGTCCCAGCATCCACCTCCTCAAAAATCTCGAACCGATGGAACGCTGCCGCTGAACGCAGCTCCCTTCTTCCTCACCCCTGCAACCCCGCCGCGCTGCGGCGGTTTCAGCTCTCTCCTAGCCTCATACGTTACTACTGCTGCGCAGGAAGACTCTTACCTGATTTACTAACCTAGCCTTGTTGGGAAGCACTTTAGCACTATCCTTCTTAGCACTAACACGGGGAACAGAAAGACAACCGTTTGTTATTAGCCTAAAATTCCTGGTTGAGCACAAAAACCGGTCACAGGGGTTTGTGGTTGGCCAGTCTGGCTATTTTCCCTTTTTGGTCTTTGCGGCTGCGGCGTTGTTGGTCTTGGCTTTCTTCTTTGATGATCCCTTGGTCTCCGGCTCTTTGCGCTTGGCCGACGTGATGGAGCCCGTCACCTTGAAGAAGTCGTCCAGCCGGCCCTGCGTGCTGCCCTGCCGGCTTTTGCTCAGCCTCTTGACCCCGTTGCGGATCCGCTCCTCATTGAACTGCTTCTCCCCACACATGAACTGGACGAGCTGCTCTTCATTCGGCTCAGACCACTTCAGCTCAACAGCGTCGGGGTTGACCACATCAGGCTCTAGAAAGAGCTTCTGGGCCTCTTTGTGCAACCAGTTCTCAGGCAGAGGGTATTTCTTGGTGTCTATCTGCTGAACGATCTTCTCAATGCTTTTGTGCTCCTTGATGAGCTCAACAGCACGCTTGGGCCCAATGCCGCGGATGCTCTCGCAGTAGTCACAGCCCAGGAGGATACACAGATCCACAAACTGTTCCCAGGTCACGTCTAGGTCCTGCAGAATACGGTTCAGGTGAAACTCCTGGATGGGCAGCTTCTTCGTCTCGCTGGCAGTAAGGTGCCGCATCAGGACGGGACTGCCGAAGGTGAGGCAATCCATATCTTCCGTGGCAGCTGCATAGACCTTCCCAGCCTTCACCAAGGTAGCGCAGCTGGCTTCGGCCTCCCCCGGTGCCTCCACGTAGGGGATGCCCATCAGCGTTAGTAACTTCTTGCACTCATCGGTGTGCTGCTGAGTCACCTTGACCAGCCTCTTGCTGTACTTCTCAATGTTGTTCTCCTCTCCCGCCTCCTGAGCCTCCTGCAGGTGTTTCTCGGCCTCAGCCCGGCGCTCAGTCCGCTTTGCCAGCTCCCCCGATTTCAGCTGCGGGGGCTTGCCGTCAAAGACATAAACCGGCTTGATGCCGTTCTCCACCATGCGGATGGTCCGGTAGAACATGCCCATCAGGTGGCTCGTGGTCTCGCCCTCCTCGTTCTGAAGGACTTCAGCTCCCTGCCGCACGGCAATCAGGAACTGGTAGATGCTCATGGAGGCATCTATAGCGACCTTCCGGCCGAAGTAAGACTTGATGTCATTCTCCCGGATGGCACCAGGAGCCACGTCGGCAATAAGTTTGGCCAGGCCATGGATTCCCATCCTGGGGAACAGAAAAGGGGACGTTGGGATCGGCCTCTGCACACGCACGGTGCTGGGAGGAGCTGGGCTGTGGGGGTGGTATACTACCAAAGCAGGGGGACCAGAGGGAGGTGGCTGCTTCCCCTGCAAACCGGGCTGCCACCTCCACTGGCTGCCATTACCCCACTTCCAGCCTCGG
>JAVKLA010000021.1:28238066-28306149 GCA_034782735.1 Sagittarius serpentarius | reverse complement strand
GCGCCTACAACCTGCCCCATCTGCCATTATCCGCCACCCCAGGCCCGCCTCAGCATGCCCCAGCTGCCATTATCCGCCACCCCCTTCACGCCTCAGCCTGCCCCGGCCGCCATTATCCACCCCCTTCACGCCTCAGCCTGCCCCGGCCGCCATTACCCCGCAGCTGGATCCCGCCACCGCTCCCGCGCTCCGCCGCAATGCCCGCCGGGAGCCGGCGGAGCCAATAGCGAGCGGCTCCCACGCGCCCCGCCCCCCTATCCCGGCACCCCCCTCGCCCGCTCTCCTCATCCGCTTCCGGCGGGAGGCGGAGGCGACGTGTCGGAGCGGAGCGGGAACCGGGCGACATGGTGAGAGTGACCGGGAGCCGGTCCCGGCCCAGCTCCGTCCCCCGGCGGTGTCGCTCACCTTCACCCTTTCCCCGCAGGAGCTGGAGGCGATGAGCAGATACACCAGCCCGGTGAACCCGGCCGTTTTCCCGCACCTCACGGTGGTGCTGCTGGCCATCGGCATGTTCTTCACCGCCTGGTTCTTCGTGTATCCCCGGGCTGGAGGCGGCGGGGGCGGGGGGAATAGGGGAGCGGGCGGGGGGAGGGGGGTGGTCCCCTCACCTTGCTCTGCCGCCGGTATGGCCTTAACCCCCGGGCCGCAGCTACGAGGTGACTTCTACCAAGTACACGCGGGACATCTACAAGGAGCTGTTGATCTCGCTGGTGGCTTCGCTCTTCATGGGCTTCGGCGTCCTCTTCCTGCTGCTGTGGGTCGGTATCTACGTCTGAGGCCCGGGCGGAGGAGCGCCGGTACCGCCTATGGCTGTAAGCTCCCCCAGGTCTTAACCTGTGTCTGGGCGGGGGGGTCCTGGAAATGTCGCTCTGTCACCCTCGGTCTTTACAAAAACCGTTTTTCTTTGTGGGCAGAGTTAGGAAGCGCCAAAGGGCTGCGCCCTCATCCTGGCAGCAGCCTTTGGGCTTAAGCATCGCAGTTACTGCGAGCTGCAAAGCAGCCGTTGGGTACCTTAGCTGGAGGGGGCAGAACTGGCCTTCGTCCCCGTTTGAGGCAGTAAGGAACTGTGCGCGCTGGGTATTGTCCTGCGCGCTGTGGCTTTAGGAGCAGCAGAGACTGGCCCTGGGGAGTGCCGTCTCACCGACCTCCTTCGTTTCTCGTTTGGCTCTAGGTGGGAAGCCCGGCAGAAAGTCTTTTTGTATTTCTTTTATACTTCAGCAGCAAAGCCCGTATCAGGCGTGGGCTGTGCTCCTGCCCAGTGACTTCTGCCAGCCCAACAAACCAAACCTGAATAAAACTGGCTCTGTGACACACTTGCCTTTGGACTCATGGTTTGTCTTTTAGATGGCTCCCCCCCCCCGCCCCGGCTTTTCCATCCCACTTTGATACTGTGCCTTGGGGTGGGCCCAGTGTTTATCATCGATTTCCACAGCTCTGCACTGTGCGCCCAGAGGCGTTTCAGTGCTGCCTTATGCCCTAGTGCTGCTAGGCTGTAGAAAATAAGTGCTTCCCGCTTCTCCCTAAGCCTGCTTTTATATCCTTCACCCTCTTTCTGGAAGGCTGCGCCCATTCTCATCCCGAGCCAGCAGCTTTGTGGCTTAGCAGTGCTCACAGTCCCTCGTAAAGCGGAGAGGGGCAGGGACCGCTCCGAGGTCCTTCACTTACCGCCGGCAGCGCACGCTGGGGACCTCCTGCGCTAGAAACGGAGCCGATGGAAACGCCCGGTCCCGCTCATCGGCCAGGTTCCGTGCTCCTGAGGCGCGCGGGTGGCGGCCGCAGCTGGGTGGACGTACAGTTTGACCTGGGTGAAACGGCGCTTGCGGCACGGTCTCCGGCCAGGGTTCCCAGGTAACGCGCCGGTGCGGCTCCTCAGGTGCAAAGCAAGAATAACGCTTGTCTAGTGGGCGCCGCAGCGAGTGACACAAGCTGTGTTTGTGGGAAATGAGTTTTTGGGAGGAATCCTTGAGAAGTACAGGACAGAATGATCTTGTAGCTGGATGGGCCCTTCGGTTAAGTAGTGAATTAATGGCCTTGCCTATAAAAGAGGAGTTTATTTATGGCATGCGTAACTGTATTTTTATAGGTAGCTCTGAATTTGTAGCCCAGCTTTCAAAGCAATTAAATTTCAAAATCGGAAGGAAGCTTTCCCTCTGCGGATGCTCTCGGATGCCTCTGGATCCGGCCCTGACCTGAGCCCTGAGCAACGAGAGCTCTTTTTTATACCTGTTCAAAAACACGCTACGTAGCTGGAAGCTTAATGATGACTGGGTGATTAATGACACGGGGTTTGTATAGCTACTGAACTGAAAGACAGTTATTTCATAGCAAGGGAGGAATGCGTCAGGAGCCGTCCTTGGATACAAAGCAGTATTTATATATTTATTTATATGGGCATATTTACCTCCAGCATAAAACAAAGTCTAAATAAGCCAAACAAAAAAGTGGGGAATCCAGAGACTCAGCACTCAAATTCAGCAAAATATAAATATAAATCAGAAAGAAAGGAGGGAAACGACGCTTGTTCCCCACAAATAAAAACCGGTAATCAATAATACCTGCTAAGAATGCAACTCTACAAACTTGCTGGCAATATACAGTGATTAAAGCTGTGACAGCGACATTTAAAACCAAACAAATTAGTGCTTTACTTTTTTTTTTTTTCTCCTTAATTCTTGCAGTGGTGGCATAGTCTCTATTTACAGGCTTTAAGCTCTAACAGTAGGACAGAATGTTTGTGAATTTGCTTTTGAAACAAACTCCGAAACAGCCAAACTTTGGCAAGTGGCCTCATTTCCACACTTGTCTTCCTTTCTGCCAAGAATGTCTAGAGAGATGAAGCGTCTCATTTCCAGCGGAAAGAGGGTTCTCCCCAAGCTGTACGGCTGGAGACATCGGCTCAGAGCTCCCTCCGTCTCACACAGGGAAAGGCCTGATTGTTAACTCTCTTGTTGCTGATTGGGGATGGGGAACATGTCTTCGGTGAGGGCAGAGACACCTTTGGGGGGAGTCTATGCAAACAGCTGTTTCCGTGGGCTGCGAAGCAGTCCTGTGACCCTCTAAGAATTACAAACCCCATTTGAGCTCGTTTCTGCCTTGCTGTGCAGCAGCTGGTGGAACGGGCATACACTTTGTGATAATACTTCTAAGACAAGAGATACTATTTGCGATACAAGACGCTAAAAACTGCATTCTGAATCCCTCTCCTCTTTTGACACCAGGGATTGCTGTCAGCCTGCTGCTGCTTTGCTGTGAAACAGCTGTATGCGGGTAGGGCCGGCCTTTGCCCTTTAGGTGTTGCTTCATCTCAGTTCTCAAGCTAACTGGCCACCGTTTTTGAGGCACGCAGCATTTTACGCACCTGTGGGAAACCACGGTTCCCTTGTGCAGTCCCCTTAGCAGAAAAAGGCACTAGAGATGTTCCCGTAGCCCTTAGGCACTTGGTTTGCCAGGGGCCCTCAAAAACCCCATGGCTGAGCGTCGCAGGGACACCTGAGAGACTCCCATCTCCTCTTGGGCCACCGCTGCTAGCACGTTTCTAGTGATTGATTGATTCCTCCCCTCCAGGAGTGGCTTTCCCTGCAGTGTGGTGGGACGTACTCGTGGGGCTCAGCAGACCTGGGCCAGGACCACCAGCGAGGGGGTGGAGGGGTGGTGGTGATTGCAGGCCCTGCTTTCACCTCTGGCCCTCACACCACCGCTCATTACCTCTTCAGGGGCTAAACGAGCGCGCAGGCATTTAGCCCAGCTCGACGATACAAGGGAAAACAGCAGGTCCGAGAAGGCTACCTCTCAGCTGAGCAGATGTCAAAGAGCACGTGGCATCACTCACCTGAATAAGGACTTGCCAGACTAGGCCACTGATTGCCAAGCGGAGAACAAAAGCTGCCAAGAAAGTAACTTCCCAGTTGAAGGCCACGCAAAAAAGCTCAGGGCAGGTGGAGGGAAAAGCGCTGAGCGGCTTCTCCGGAGAGCTACATCGGAGGGTTTCCTTCCCAGTTGCAGGGAGAAACGGTGAATCCTGCTGAGCATGGCACAAGAGACCTCTGGCTTTCCTGCTGAGCTCCCCAAAACGGGGTAGTCCCCTAGCTTCACTCCTGCTTGGCTGCCCGGCGTCCCCTGCTCACCCACTGGTTCCTGCCTGCCCAGGCTTCGGTGCGTTTTAGTAACTGGAGAGCGTCACCAATGTAGAGTTAAGCGTTTGCTGCTGGTAGGCACGCAGTAGGAATGAAGACCTGACCTTGAAACCGCCCTACAAATAGCGAGCCTTTGGCGGCAGGGATGCCAGCTCCTAGCGATGTCGCAGGGAGTTGCAGGGCTACGGCTGCTTTGCTGGGACAAGCTCAGAAGGAAGTTTGGAGGAACAAAAACTGCTCCCCAGACTGGGGAGAGAAGGCCGCGTAGGGTCCCACGAGATGTGCGCAGGAACCATCTCTCTATCTGGATAAAAAAAAAGTCTTTGCAGCTTGTTTCTCCGGAGCGGTGGAGCCAGCCATGCGTTCCTCAGTGCTGGTAACACCACGGCCTGCAGCTGGCGCAGGGAGGGATCGCTGCGTCTGTCTCCACTGAAGGCAACAAAACGCAGCAGCCAGAGCCTGATGCGGTTTCCCAAAACCAGTTTGGTTCGAGTGGCCTACGTCCAGTGGCGGGGCCGCAAGGGGCAAGGTGCGCTCTTTCCCAAAGCCAGCTTGAGAGTGTGCTTCAGGGCTGGCGAGTGGCGATTCCCCCTCACCGCCCTTCCCCAGCGGTGGCTGCTGTTTCCTTCGAGAAATGCAGCTCAGACGTAAGAATCTGGTGGTGGCTTAGCCTCCAGGAAGGCAGATGTCTCCTTTTTAGCAAGAGGTGCTGGAGCAGGACGGGGAGGAGGCTGGCATGCTGGTCGGGCAGTCTGACGTGTCCCAGCACCACTGTAGCAGTCAAGCTTTAACGTGGAGCTTAGCAGTGGCCCCTTTGGTTTCCTATGCGAGACACACGTAGCTCAATAGGGACAGAATTAAGAGACCCATTTTTATACGTCTTTAAAAAAAAATTCAGTTGTTTAGCAAGTTAAGAACTTGTAACAGTAAAATACCCAAAATACACTCAACATAACTGCTTTCCGAGAACAGCGACAGCAAGGGCCCACAGTCGCTGCCGTTCCCCCCTTGGTGGGAGAGGATCAGCCTCTTCAGTGCCGGGCAGAGATCTGTTAGCCAGGGGCTGCTGTGAAGCCACGTCACACGTCCCCAGCGACTCAGCCGTGCTCTGCAGGGCGTACCAGGCTTTGCCAGTGGTCTCTCTTCCGCACATCTGCGCAGAGGTGGCTGTGTTGACTTGAGAGCCGACCAGGCAGCTCCACGCACACTGTAAGAGGCCACGCACTGCTGCCAAATGAAAAAAAAAACAAAACCCCAAAAAACGGGTCCCATGACACTTAATGCAGGTGAGTCGTGGTAATTTTTCTCCCACGGGTTGATGGCAAGTGTCCCCACGCATGGTTGGCCTGGGCACAGCCTCAGCAGCAGCTTTAGTGGGGTTCTTGAGTTTATCCATCCAGACCTGGATACGGTGAAAGTTAAAGCACAGCGAGGAGGGGGACAGAAAGGGCAAATGTTGAAGCTGCACCTTCTCTTGTTGTCCACAGAGGACAGTCCGTTTGTGGGTCCTGGGGGTCTGTGGAGTGGGGCTGCGGGGGATGGCCCTGGGCCAACTAGAAGGAACAGTAACTCCAGTGTACGACTTCCAGTACGTCCAGGCACAGCCTTCCTTTCCAGGCCAAACTCCAGCGTTTCGCTCTTGGAAAGGGCTCCAGTGTTGAGCAATTCCAGTGTCGTGAAGAACTGATGTGGCACCTTTGGGACCGCTGGGCCAGTACAGGATGGAGCTCCCATCCGCGCTCTGGGATGCGGCAGACCCGTCCACGTTCAGTTCAGTGTAATGCTTTCAAATCCAGTGTTGCAAGGGGAGGGAGAAGTGACGGAGGACGCAAGCGTCCCCATAAGGGAAGGAGAGAGATGTTCGGGGCGGCGTGGGATGGTGGGAGTGGGTGTGAGGAGAGCCCAGGAGATACCACAGGGCTGGTTGTGTTCCCGTGGCTTAGGTCCTGTGTTCTGCGTGGGCTGTGCTTCAGTGCCTGTGTCACCAGCCACAACCAAACCAGCTCCCCGCCCCACGCGGGAGACGGGGGTAAGGTGGGGCTGGGGGCTAGTGGAGGAGGGCGTACAGGAGTCTCCCCAGTGTCACCAGTCCCCCTCCTCTCTCCAACTAGAGGGCACTGGTGCTGCCAGGACTCACTCACAGAGCCAGTAAAACTGAAAATAATAGTCAGTGAAAAGGTGTCCCATCTGCTCGGGAGCAGTGCTGCAGTTGGCTCGGCCCTGTGAGAGAGCGAGAAAAAGAGCTTACAGAGAGGGGTAGGACACATGCTCTGGCGGGGGAGTTGTGTCTGAATTACGTGCTGGGGCAGAGAAATATCGTAGCCCCACCACCCGTGTAACTGTGGAAGGCTCTCGGCGCAGTGCGGCTGCTAAACCTGCCATGGTCCCAACGCTCTCCTTCCGCTCAGCCCCGGACAAGAGGAAAGACAAAGCAGTTGCTGGTACTCACAGGCTGTGCTACTCTGAAGTGGTAGGTGAACTCCTGGAAAGACATCATCACAAGAGGCCAACGGTGCGTTGTTTCCTGGGGAAGAAAGTAGAATAGCTGGGATGAGATCGGGGCTGAGCACCAGGGGAGGTTCTCCCAGGCCAGACCGGCAAGGACCCACACAGCCCTGCGCTGTCGAGTGGAGAAGCGACCTCTCCGAGGTCAGCAGCCGAGCTGGACTGAGAGGGGCAAGGAAGCACTCGAGGGTAAGAAGGGTCTGAGGCAGGCTCTGCACATGCAGACCTGCAAAATCCCCCCGAAGGGATTTCATTAGGATGTGTTACAGCAGCTTACACCCTGGTCTTTTCCCCACAGTCCTGGGGCTCATGCAGAGGGGCTGGGTAAGATGATTTCAGATGAGTGACCACGTGTATCAGGTTTACAGACACCTCCCCGTTGGGGTTGCAGGGATGTCCGAGGGTCAGTGACATTAGCCAGTGCGGAGTACAGCTATGTTTGAGCACAAATTCCCTCCAGCAACTCCTGTGCTGCCCTAGCCAGGCTGCTGTAGTCCCTTCTGGAGGGATCAGCGTTGTGCTGGGATGACACAACGCCTGTGGATTTTGTGAGCCGTACCCTCCCTCCCTACCTGTGCGTCTGTGGCATCGGTGGAGCTGTTCCTGCTCGCAGCATCCTGGCAGGGGTCACTGGAGACAAGGCCACAAAGGGAGACGGACACAGCGGAGGAGGAGCTGGGGAGACAAGACACAGTAAGGCCCCGCTGTCTCTTCCCCAGCTCAGGCAGGAGGCACCGCGGCCACGTGGCACAGTATCCAGCTGACTTCAGGGGTACCGAAACACTTAAGAGATGAGCCCTGTCCACTCACTTCATCTCCAGGGTCAGGTTGGTGTTCACTGCGGTGAGCTGGTTGACAGGGATGCGGTAGGTGAAGTTTCCAGTCCTAGGGACACAGAGAGAGCATTAGACCTCACCGCAGCATTTCAGGCAGCTGTGAGATGGGCAGGACAGGACCCAAACTCTCTGTTGGGCTGAGACTTCAGAGGGGAGGGCTTCCCAGGCTAGTTCCCGAGGATCAGCTCATTGCCAAATGCAATCTTCCTGCACTCTGAGCAAAGGACTCGGAGCCCCAGCTCCTCTGCCCAAGGAGCAGCATGGCCAGCCTTGGGGTGATGGCAGGAAACAGCCCAAGGCTCCAAGAGCTGCCCATCTGCTGCTTCCCCTGGAGCTCCCCACAGCGCTGCTGCCACCAAAGTGCTCACCTGCATGCGTCGGCAGCTGCGCAGTACTGGGACTGGATGGCCATATCGATCTCCATGATCCGGACGGAGTGCAGCACTGGGCTTGGCCCTGCGGGCGGGAGAACTGGCTATTTAGGAACAGCAAAGGGACGGCAGCTGGGGTACCCTGAGTGAGAAGGGCTGGAAGGGACGCCTGGCACTGAGACCACCTTTCCTCATCACCCTGTCATCAGAGAGGGGGGTCACATTGCTGCAAGACTGCGCTAACACCGTGTCCAGGCGCGGAGAGCCAGGGGAAGGGGTGCCGCAGACTATGCCAATGGCTGGTCATCAACACTCCTTTCTCTCTGCTGCCAGCATGACTGAATCTGTGCATTTCTTCCTCTAGATCTGATTTAGGAACGGCTGAGCAAGCCAAGATGGGGGTAAGAATGGAGGTGCCGGGACAGCAGCCTCAGAAGGGAACTAGCAACTGGCTGATATGGCCAAGAAAGCGTAGGGCACCATGGGGGGAGGAAGGGCAGGGCTGGAGGTTGAATCTGGCTGCACTGGGAGAGCTGGGGGCAAACAAGCTGCAGGACGGGGACGCAGTGAGAGCTGTGGAGGACAGAGGAGACCCAGGTGGTTGAGGATACCCCAGGAGAGAACCCAGGACCACGGTGCCACTGCAGGGAGGGAAGAAGATAGGGTCCACCTACCATCTGTGCCGGGATCCTCCGTGCGGGGCCACTCGCTCACCGGCTGCTTGATGCTGCGCTGCTGCCGGGCCTGCCCCAGCGGGGAGTTGCTGCGGGAGAGCGAGAGGTTGGAGATGTACTTGGATTTGCCCTGGATGTGGGTGAAGGGGGAGGAGGGGCTGGCATTGGGGCTGCCGAAGCTCTGAGACCTGTCAGGCGTCTTTGGCCACTTGGTGTAGGAGGTCGCTTTCCCAGTGATGCCCCTGGATTTGGCTTTGATATTTGTCACTGGCAGGAGTGAGGTCTGACTTTGGTCTGTGAAGAAAAGGGAGAGAGAGGTTATGCTGAGAGGCAGAGAGAGGCTGGCGGCACTCCCGACCACCGGGACCTGGGCAGAGAGAACAGCTATCAGTTCTGGGTTTGTCCTGTCCCTGTGTCACCTCCCGTATTACCCCGCTGTGAGCAGCTGAGGCTTCCCAGCCTCTGTGCCTGAAGGGGCTGGTGGGATCCTCGCAGCAAAGGGTAGCTAGAGCAGGCTGTGGGCACAAAGCGGGGGCACAGCCCCGTGTTCAGGTAGGGCACAGTGTTTAAGGCAAGATTAAGGCATGACTCCAGGGGTGTTACGGCTCTGCAGTGACTGCCCGAGGTGCTGTTCCTCCTGCAACAGTGACAACGATGGAGCGAGCGAGCTTGCAAAAGCCCTGCTTGGGCAGCCAAGAGGCAGCACACCTCCCGGCCTGTCAGAACCCTGCTCAAAGCAAACAGAGGAATGAGGTCAGACTGCAAGGTACGGTGCTCAGGCATGCTGGCCAGCCCGGTGTAGCCCCTCATGACCTCGTGCTGGCAAAGCAGGCAGCTCCAAAGACCTCCCAGCCCCCACTTACCCCTGGCAGCATGATCATGGATGTCTGAACCATGCCGCACGGGCAGCAAAGGCTGTTCCGCCTGGCAGTCCCACTTTGCCCCGCAGCTGCCTGCTGGAGCAGGTCCCAAACCAGGCACATTTTGAAGGGCAGGCTGCACGTCCTTTTCGTAACGTGCAGAGGTAAGACACGAGGTGAGACGGGGCTGGGGATACGACGGGATGCAATGGTGAGACAGACCTGGGTGTTGTCCCAGCACCTCCTGGGTGCCTGGGCTGGTACTTACCTGTCCGGTTAGTGGCGTGAGTGGGGCTGGTCTCAGAGAGGGCAACAGAGGAGACATTGGTGGGAGTAGCAGAGCAGCACGCGGAGAAACACGGTGGGCTGAAGCAGGCTAGCACGCTGTGACCAGGTAAGCCGAAGAATAAGTCACGCGTGTCGCCTGTGACTGCAAGGCAAACAGCAGGGACACGTGAAGTAAGTGAAGGGGAGAGGCACCTAACAGGAACAGCACCAAGGGCCCCGGCATCCCTTCCACCAAACCAGAGCCCCAGGACCTCCCAGCATGAAGACAGCATAGTGCCAGCAAGCCCCTGGCACGGAGGAGCAGCCACGTGCATCACCCTGCACCACAACCCATCATCGTGTGGGTCTGCCAGGCCCTCTGCCCTCCCGCGACCTACCGTGGTGCGTGGGGGTCCTGCCGCTGGCTCCGTCCGATGCAGCTGTGGATCGCACCATCTGCGTTTTATCAAAGTTCTGGCTTGACCTGCAACGCAGTAAAATATGGTGAAAACCTCTGCCACAGGGTGCAACAGCGTCACTGCTACGTGAACAGAGAAGCGGCTGTAGCAGTGAATGGGGTGACGGGACCAGGTACACGGAGCAAAAGCAGACATGGAGAGCACAAGGGTGGGAAGCAAAGACCAGAGTTATCTGGGAAAGGCAGGAGAGAGGCACGCAAGCCGTGAAGACAGCAAGGAGAGCTATTCAACGTCTGGCAGGGGTGAGTCCCAGCTGGTTCAGAGGACACCAGCAATGCTCCCTCGATGCTCACTGGGGAACAAGGTGTATTCAGTGGACATGATTTCCAGCAGTGATCTCTGGGGTGGATTTATGTGCTGGGTCTTAACATGTTAGGCTATAACGGGCTCCAAGCACTCACCATTCCCTAAGGGCAGTGCCCCTCATCTCTCGGAGACAGACTGTTCCTCACCTTGTTTTTTAGAAACACACACAATCCCACCCAGATTCATCCCATGTAATTTCAGTTATTTCACTGACGCTACTAAGATCTGAGCTGAGGACACCCCAGGCATCTCGTGACGGTAAGGCAGATGTGAAAGGGGAGGAACCACTGCTTGGTGCTGGTTTTCTCCCATGCCTGCACAGGAGCCCAGAGCAACACCACTTCTGGGCGCCAGCCACCGCCTACAGAGATGTGGGATAAACCAAGGCTCTTGCCTTCACGTGCTGTAGCTGTCCACTGAGCAGAAGTTTTCACTGAGCTCCTAGCAAGGATGGTCAAGATTTTACCCGTCCAGACCGTGCCTAGGCATAGGAGCAGTTCAGTTTTATCTGTCCCGCATTTTGCTTGTCCTGTACCCGTGTCTTGCCTGTCCCCTTAGCATGGCTCAAGGTTCCTCAAAGATAAACGGAGCTTTCATTCATTCAGAGAAATCAAAATACCACTTTGTCACCTGCACGACTTATCTTACTACACGGATTTCTTTTTCTGGTGGAAGGAGATGCAACGGCGGTCTCCCGGAGGGAAAGTAGGCACCAGCCTCTGGAGCTAACCTTCATCCCAGCCAAAAACCTACCCCTATCCCTCATGTTCCTCCACTGCCTCATCAACACTTCCCATGCGTGGCTTTACCTTGCATCCCACAAGCAATTACTTTTTGAATAGCTTCCTGTGAAACACTCTGATGCGGAGTTCTTAAAAGAACAAATTCATTGTGCCTTCTACGGCTCTTTCTGCCGTGTTTTGTTCAAAGGATGCTGATAAACAGGTAGGGCCTCTTTTCCTTTTAAGGGAAGTATTTTGCAGCAGCCCTGCAGATCCCATTAACTGAAGTCTGTACCTAATGAGTAACTCGGTCAGCTTTCCATGTGTCAGTACCCTTCCAAACATTCCCAGCGGTGACGGCTCATAGAAAGAAATAATTCAGGGTCTTTTTCTGTCCTTCTTTTGCACAGTAAGCTGTCCTGTACTTGAGAGTGAACCCCCCACAATAAAGCTACTTGCATACAAAGAAAAGGCAGGAACATCTTTTTGGCTAATTCTTCAAAGTCCTCATTCTTTTTTACATACTCCCTCCACTCCTTTCAGACTGTATGCTCCTGCTCTACCTGTGGTGTCTAATTTCTTTATTTAGCCTTTGATTACTTGGTTCTTCGATCCCCTACTCCTAATTTCCCCTCCCTGACGGGGTCCATAATCCCTCCTCCTGGAGTCCCACTTGCTGAAGTATCTCTTCATATCTCTTCCTTTGCTTTCAATTTTGCTTAAGATTCTTGGTCTTCTGTGGTGCAGGTGGAAGAAAGAAGAGGAACTGAGAGAAGGGATGCAGCAGTTAAATAACAGTATAATGAAACAGTAACATACCGTGGACATAGAGCAACCGGGACCCCAGGACCCCTGTGCCGAAAGAGGGCCAGGAGACAGGCAGTGGGCACAGCAAAGGAGCTACAGGGCAGTGAAGGGAGACGGGAAGAAAAGGCAGGTCGGTGGATGAGGAGGACAGGGGGGAATGGAAGAAGATATGGAAGATAATGGAAATGAAAAGACAAGGACGGGAAAATTAAAGACAAAGTGGAAAGAAAATGGGTTGGATGAGAGATGGAACCAGAACAGGAGGGAGAGAAATAGGACAGGGAAAAGAGAAAGAAAAAGAGACTCATTATCTGGTAACGCGAGCTCCCAAAGCAGTGAAGTGTGCCAAAACTGAATGCCCAGCACAGGCTGCCCACGTGCACGCTTGCCGGGCTGGGGCTGTTCCCTCAATGCTCTCTCCACACTAAAGACACTGTTTGCAGAGGAAAACTCTTGCCTAGTACAGACTGGTCCAGCCCCACTGCAATCAGTGGGACGACGCTGTTTCAGTCCAGCTGAAGAGGCACGCAAAGAGCTTTCAGACCGGCCACGAGTGGATATGTGAGCAGCCAAACCACAGGGCATTTTCTTTTTCTTCTCTGTTCCTCACTTCTTGCTCCGGCTAATTTAACTGACATCAGACTTGGACGTGTGGATGCATTTGGTTGGCTTTACAGCTTGAGTCACTGGAACCGTGCTCAATAACCCCACAGCAGCTGCTTTTTGTGCTTCAGACTCCCTCGGGGTCACCACATCCCTCCCACAGAGCCCAGAAGTACCTACCCATCGATATCCACAAGGTCCTCTTCGCTGCGCAAGCTCAGCACGTAGAGCGTGGACATGGACACCACGCTGGAAAGAAAGAGAGAGGTACAGGCTGAGGATGGGCATGGGGCAAGGGACACGTCACGGTACTGATCTGCTTCCAAGGGATTTCAGCCCATGAAAGAAGCCGTAGGCCCACAGCCCCAGATGGCATGGGCCAAACCGACGAGCTGGAGAGAGACAGTGGAGAAGCGGCAGCCCGGGTGTGCGGTCTCACCTGAATGCCATGATGATGACCAGGGCAATGATGGTGCCCTGCAGGAAGCGCTGGCTGATGCAGGCCTGTTCCGGGACGACCGATGGCGACTGCAAGAGACAAACCCCAAGGTCAGCTCAGGACTCCTCACTGCTCCGGTCCTCGCACAGATCTCACCCAGCCCGTCCCAAGCTCTCTTCCTGTTCCCCTGCAAGCCCTGAACCCCCTCAGCGCAGAAACCATATAACGTCTTCGTGAGGCACGGACAAAAAGGAAGGAGAGATCATGGAAATGGGAGCAGACAGGGTGACTCCCTCCGCAGCACGTGTAAGAAAACACACGAGGACCATGCAGACGGCCGTTCCCAGGCAGGCCACCTTCCCCCGCACAGCGTTGCTCCTTTGGGAGCCGTGCCTTACCTTGCTGGCTACTTTGTGGGGCCTCTTTTTGTGGGGCACGCTTCCCGCACGGCTGAACTGGCTTCCTGTTTGGCTGCAAGGAGAAAGGAGGAAGGGAGCTGAGCTGTGCAGGGACAGCACTCGGAGCGACGCCCAGGCAAAAATATGATTCTCTGGTAGGGGAGAAATCTCTGTGTGGCATGACAGTCACAAACCCCTGTCACTTCATCTGCTCGGGGGTAGGTCCATTGCCCAGAGAGCCTGAATTCTGCCCCAAAACCTGCATAAGCTGACCAGGGTCAGTATGATGATTTTGGAAGCATGAGAGACTCTTTGCCCTGAGAAAGGCACTCACTTACTCTAGGGAAATGTGGAGACAATTTCATACTGGGGTTTTTTTGGGCTGGTCTAAGAGCAGGCTGTCGGTATGTGTATGTCAGACCTGTCTCACCAATCTCAGCTCCTTGAATGTACCCCAGGCCAAACGACAACCGCCAGCACCCCACCACTCCTCCCCATCTCCCCCTTCCCAAACTGAGCTGTCACTGAGGACTGCCTGGGCTCAAATGAAGGCATCCCTTCTGGCTCCCATGCCCTCAGTATGCCCATACCTGAATGCCCCGGAGCTCACGGTAGACTTCATGCTGTCCAGCCGCTTGAGCTTGGCCAGCTTGTGACTCCACCTCTCCAACTCGTCGATGCGGGTCTCCAGGTTGTCTGTCAGTTTGCACAGTTCCTTCACGGCTCCCACGTTCTCCATGAAGATGCGCTCCTGCCAGGGAACAGGTCGGCAGTCTGAGCGGCCTGGCACGTGGAGGCGCTCCTGCTCCCACGGATCCGGCCGCCCTGACTGCTCTCCCATGCCCTGCCCCACGGGAAAGGCCACACAGCACCCAGCTCCGGGGGTCGGGAATCATCCAACACGGCACATCTAGATCTCCACAGGCCCCGGGTACAAGAACAAGAGTTATCCTCTTCAAACCCAATCAAAACAATAAGTGTTGGTGCAGGATCCCTGAGGTCTCCTGCTGGCGCTAATCCAAAGAGTCCTCCTCAGTGACAAAGGACAGACACAAAGTCCCCATCTTCATCAGGAGCTCTTGGTCAAATCACATAAGCAATGCTCCCCGTCTACCCCTTCTCTGCCCCTGGCTCTACCGTGCGAGCCGCTGCAGTTATTCTGCAGCATTATCCAACAGACAGTTGATCCAGACCGATGGAGAGCCCAAACCCAGAAGCCTCCCGAGAGCAACCTTCCTCCTGCAGCCCCTCTGGTAAAAGCAGGGCATTCCAGCACAAGCATCTCCCTCCGGCACAACTGCAGCCACATCCCCGGAACTGCGCCATCACCCCTGCCCCTTATCCACGCTCGGCCTCTGCCACTCCACTTCTCCGTACAGAGCTCCCCGAGGCAAAACATCTCCCTGGTGTGCTGGTCCAGCACTACGCTCAGAGGATCTCGGACACCATGGAGAACCATTTGTAGCTGCAGGTAGATGCCTCTTCGGAGAGCTCAGCTAGAGCAGACCACAGAGCTTGCTGCGACAGGCTGTTCCGCAGCGTGCACCAGCTCCTGTTGGGGGGCTGACGCTGAGCTGCGGCCCACGGAGGAGGGCTGTACGGAGAAACACAGGACAGCAGTGGCCTGGCCGCGTGCCGATGGGAGAGAAAAGGTCACGCTCACAGCTACTGCTAGCTGATGATGTAACTGCAGGGATCTAGGCTTCCACAAAGGAGAAACAAGGCACTAAGGTCAGTCCTGGCTGTTCCTACTCTGGACAGTGATGCAGGAGAGAGCTGGCAGCTTTGGGAGGCTCTCCCCTCGACGTATGCTATGGGAGGCTGTCCCTTCGATGCCCAGAGCAGCAAACAGGCTGCCACAGGTTACGGAGAGGTCAGGCAGCCAGGTGCTCTGGGTTATCTTGACATAACCACCTTATCTAGAAAGGAGAGATTATGACTAAGAGCCTCCCTACAGGAGGCTGCCAACAAGGAGCCCTTCCTGAGGGAGATGCTGCCAACTTTCACTAACATCAGGCTAGTTCCTCCCTGCTGATGTCTGCCGTCCACCCAGGGCTGCTCCTGACATCTGACAGACCAGCCAGGTCTGAAACTCATATGGGTGGTGTTGGCTTAGAAACATTTCCCAGGCATCACAATTTCCCTCTTCCATTTTCAGCTCCGCAACTCCCCTTGAGCCAGTTTCAACAGCCTCCCCAGCCCCCCCTGCCCCTTCGCGTCACCACTGACCTTGTTCACCACCAGGAAGTTCTCAAGGGTCTTCCCATTGGAAAAGACCAGGTCCCCGGTGTCCTTCACAGCTTCAGGGAGGATCTCCTTTACCTCCTGAGCAATGACGCCTGCGCAGAAACAGCACAGCGGGTGTCAAGGTGGTCTGTGCAAGGCTCCTCCTGCCACAGCTCCTTCTCTGGCCCATGCGGTCGTTGGCAGGAACCCTCTTCACTGGGGACAACGCAAGGGCTGTCCTCCCTTCACCCCGGCCTCGTTGGAGGCCCCGTGGCCTGGGCAGCCCATACGGGCTCAGCAACAGAAGAGCGGAGGCTGTTCAGACAAAGCTGGTTCCCAGATTACGCGGACGGGAGTACTTGCATCCCCCCACTGCAGCGTGTAGCCGTACCCCTGGAGAGAGGCGGGTGCTTGGAGGAGCCTTATCACGGAAGCCCTGTAAGCCACCTGTGGGAAGTGCCACCCTCTCTCCCGCTTACGAAACAGGGAATTTCATTAGATGCCTAAACTTCAGGTGGTGAGAAGCGCCCTCTCCCCTATCCCATGCCTGGGCGGCTGCCCCAGGGCAGAACTGGGTACAGCCGCCAGGAAAGGCAGGGCAGTGCCGCTCAGCACCACGAACAAAACGCTGCTGTAGGTTGCAGAACGCGACGTCCAGCACTGCAGATGCAAGCACGTCGCCGCGGTGAGACGCGGGGCCCGTACCTGTCTCAGAGGTGTTGTCAATGCCCACTGTGGCCGCAAACTCGGGCTTGTAGTTGTAGTGTACTAGCCGCATACGGGAGATCCTTTTCAGCTGCTCTGTGGTGTCCACCTGGGACAAAACGGACACATGCAACTCCTAAGCAGGGTGTTGCTTCTTAAGGTCCCGTGACTCTGACTCCAAGCAGCAAAACCCACTACAGCTCACGGTAATACCTTTGTGAGGCAGCACTTCATGAGACAGCCCTGAACCCTGCTCAGACCAGGCCCTGGGACAAACAGCATTTGCACTGGGGTCAATCTCCAGCTCTTGTCACTGGACGAGTTCCTTGGGTAGTGAAGCCAGGAGGAAACTGAGTCCCATCGCATAACCAGGGCACAGGGCAGAGGCAGTTCTCATAAATATGAGACGTGACTGTACCCAGCTTTTCGGGACAGGCACTTCCGGCTGAGAAGACTTCAGAGCAGAGCCGAGCCTCTCACCCAGGCTCTGGCAAGCCCCAGTGCGCTATCTGATACACTCACCTGTTTCCAGGTTTGTAACTTCTGTGTTTGCTAGTTCTGGCTAACAGTGGCAGAGTCAATATCCCCTAAGACACGGCGGAGAGGCTGTGTTTGGGACAGACAGCCTTCTAAGGCACTTCCCGTCTGGTCTGTAGGAGGTCAGGTTGCCCATAAAGACTATATCAAAATCAGCAGCTGAAACAGGCTCACAGGACACTCACACTTTCTGTGGTGCCTCTTCAGACCCCTGACCACCACAAACCTACCCTGGTTTGCTTGGCTCTTACCTCCTGGATGTCCTCCTTCACTCGGACATCTGAAGGGTGCATCAGCGAGCCCATGACCTTCACATTGCCATGGACCACCAGGGCTTCATCGGGGCGGTCCGTGTTGATGCCAACCCGGCCGTGGTGAAAAACAGTATCAGGGAGCTGTGCCCGCTGCCAGAGCACATCACTGTCACTCTCAAACTGGCCAGGGTTGGAGGCCTGTGGAGAGACAGGGAAGCGGGGACTGAAAAGCAGCAGTAGCAAAACCAGGGGGAGAAACACTGCAGTGCCGCTGGGCAGAGGCACTCTGAGATGTAGGCGGAGTGAGGATGTCAGGAGAGCCCCACAGCCCCCTCCCTCTACGCAGGTTGCAGAGGGACTGTATAGCAGGAGAGGCTGTGATGGACGTCAGAGAGCCCCAAGCTGCCGCGGCGGCCTGGACAGAGCCAGGCACTCTACTGCAGCAGCGTGCCGTCCCCATTGGTGCGAGCGGAAATCAGCTGCGAAACCGAGCCTGGCGTAAGCAGAAGCACAGCAGTGTCCTTGCTCTGCGGAAGGGAAACGGGGATGGGGAAGATCTCAGCTAAAACTGGAGCGTGTTCATCCAGGTACTCTGAGAGGTGGGAGGGGGCTTTGGGGATGAACAGTCCAGGTCACGAGATCCTGGCAGGGGTGCCCTCTCCAGCCTGCAGCGCAGGGAGTTACAGCCCCAGGAAGACCTGGAGGCCGAGCTGTGCCCGCGCCAGCCTCACAGGAGGGGCAGCAGGGCAGAGCTAGCAGAGGACAAGCAAGGCCACGGAGGTGCGAGACAGAGCTTTGCAGCAGCACAAAGCGCAGCAGCAGGGGCAGGGATCCGCTGCCAGCCCTGGGAACAGATCCCAGCCTGCCCTTACAGCAGAGGCAGCCTTGGCATTCATCTGCTGGCCCTGTCTAAGCCTCTCTCCGCAGGAACTGAGAATATGCCTGCTCCGCTCCTCTCCCTAAAGGAATATCCTTGCTTTCTTGAGCTGTCTGTTCTCTCAGCTTTCAGGGCTGTTCCAACAACCCCAACCAGAACCACAGAGGACAGCAGGAGGAGACCATTAAGTGACAAGGTTGTTGCTCCTGGGTCCCAGATCTCAGGGTTCTGGCCTGCTGCTGTGGTTCTGTGACCCACTCGCAGGTTGAGACGGGGCAGTCCAGGCTGCCTGCAATTCCCTGGAGTTCTGCTCTGGGCGCGCTGGAGGCTGCATAATTCATTGTGGACTTACTTGTCTGCGGACTCTGAGGTCCCTCTGTTTGTCTTTTACCCCCTGCCTTCGTGTCTCGGAGCTGAGTGCTCTAACAGAGCACTGGGAGAGCCTGGGGACGGGGCCTATCTCCTCCTGCTCCTCTGCATTTGAGCACTGCTGCCTTAGCACATGCAAAAGGTGCTGCCCTGGGAAGGGACCCGGTCTTCCTGCACCTGGCAGCCTTGTCCCTGCTGCAGAGTCCCAACAACACTGTCGCCTCACTCCCAACAGCTCTGCCCTGGACACTGGTCCAACCCTGGGAGAACGGGATGCCTTCCCCATCCCGCAACAGGTTCTTGCATGCCCTGAGGCTGCTCTGCCCGAGTAGGTGTGGAAAGGCTGGAGCCAGAACCCAGGTGTGGACAGGTATAGCTACAAGCAAGGCAGTGACGGTTTGGAGAAGGTAGGCAAGGGCTGGGTGGAGAAAGCACTGAAAAGCCAGAGGGAAGTAGGAGGATTGCCCAGGACACCCAGCAAAGGGCTGTGGGGCACCCATCGAGGCTGAGGGAGGAGAGAGGGACTTACTCTGACGATGATGCGCTCAGAGATGTGGGCTGCCAGAGTGTAGTTCTGGTTCTGCGCGTGTGCCTGCAAGGCTACCACGAGCATGAAATACCTGCCAAGAGGGGACAGAGGTCAGGGTGCCGTCCTGCACTGGGAACTGCCGAGTGTGCTTCCCCTCTGGAGGCCGAGTCACCAAGCTGTCACGGGTGGGCTTGGCACATCCCCTCTCCTGCTGCTGTGGGGCACAGGCACTGTCCCCAACCCCTCACAGAGTGGGGGAGACCCTTCTTGTGGCCACAGCAGACAACACCTTTCCTCCACACAGACAAGGATGGCCAATTCAGGACCTGTCCCCCATGTCCCCCCTCCAGCCACACTCCCGAACCCAGGGGACTGGCACATCCACAGGCCTTGAGTGCCCCGAACAGCTTGGAGAAGGCACCTGTGCTCCTCACCTCTGGTCTGGGTTGGGTTTGCCTTTCTTCCGCATGTTGTTGGCTGTGGTCTCGCTAAAGTGCAGCCGCCCCACGGTGACCTTGGTGACCTGCTCTGGGGGCAGGTTGACCCTGGGGAAGGGAAAACAGAGGAGCGCGTGAGGACACTGCTGGGTAGGAGGTTCTTTGGGGAATGGCCACCTCCTGGCCTTCTCCACCAAGGCAGGTCTGTGAACTGGGCACAGAGCGGAGTGGGGAACGTAGAGGAAAATTTTGCTGTGGGAAACAGAGGAGAAAACTGGGGAGCGCGAGACCCACAGTACTATCCTGAGACCTCTGACCCAGCCCTTCTTCCCACCCTCTTCTGCCATGGCTCATTCCCCAGTAGCACCTGCCCCACATGAACATACCCCGGGCAATACTCACGTGACGGGGTTGAAGGGCCGTTTGCTGCGGTCAGACTGCGACTGCTCTATGTTGATCGACTGGTTCAAGGCCTCTAGCTGAAGAGAAAGATTTGGCCATGTGACAAAGAGTGGACAGCTGAGACCTTCCCCTTCCCACCTCCTTCTCTCCAGCACAGGCCAGCTGTCTGCCCAGCCCTCCTATGACTCAGTACAACTGACTTGCGACACCCAACCTGAGTGCGGTCATTGTCCAAGCACGGGTGCCTCCCTTGGCAGGGAGGCAGTTGAGGGCGAAAGGATCTTCCCAAAGTGCCTATATACCTCTGGAGCCAAAGGTGAGTGAGAGGCAGCCCTGAAGACACCCAGGCAGCGACCGAGTCCATCTCAGGACTCCTGTTGCAAGATCTGGCTTGTTCTGGCCTTCAGCACTCTCCTACACACTCCCCTACAACTTTGCACATGAAGATGTGGTGCTGCCTGATCCCAGCCGTCTGCCAAGCACCCCTTCTCCCTGCTGGATTCACTACTGGCCCTTAGCTCCCGCTTGCCTTCACTCCGTGCAGCTTCAGGTAGAAGCACTCTAAGGGTTTCAGGCCCTCGGGTGTCTTCACATACTTGGGATCTCCAAGCATGCCGATGTAGACCGTGACCTGGAAGTGATTCTTCTTCTGGCACACAAAGGCATCGTCACCCACTGAGAAGTTGAAGCCCTTGTCAGCATCTACGCGGTACGTGAGCATCGGGCTGTGGAAAAGGCAGCAGGCGTTAGACCAGAGCCCTGTGCACACCACGGGAGGCTCACGCTTGTGGGGGGAAGGATGAGCCACACACCCAGAAGCCGAGGCAATGAGGGGTCCGTACGGCATGGTACACCGCCACAGCCCGGGGCGCGGATGCGTATGAACCAGCCCGCTGGGGCGTGGGAAGGGCTGGGGAGACAGCTCACCTCCATGTCCCACCACACATGAACAGCGACTGCGTCATGAACAGTCCCACCTCACCACAGGCTGTGAAGGCCACCTCTGCTCACACATACAGCCGCAAAACAATCCTTTGGGAGCGGAAGGAGGGTTGTGTCGGGGCAAAAAGAGACAGCCTCTGACGCTGTCCCTCCTGCCGTGCACTGATGCTGCTCTCGGGCGCTCGCAGGGCTGATCGGTACAGGCGGGCACTGCCTGACATGAACCCAACCCTTTGCCTCAGCCCACGCAGCAACCCATCCTGCTGTACAGGGATGAGAGCTCAGAGAAGGTCCATACCTCCTTGAAGCCGCAAGCTTTGCTTTAGGTGGGTCTTCAACTGGAAAGGAATATGGTTCTTGTGACTAGGATTTGATGAGGATGCTGGGGCAACCGCCCCTCTATATGCTACGCTATAGTACTAACACTATGAACATAGTCTAATATGAACAACAACGGGCTAGCATCTCCTTTCTGAGCGCTGTTCCGAAAAAGTGCAGCTGCTGAGCCCCGGCTCAAGACATACTGGAGATACCGAGCTCCACAGCCTGCCCAAAGCCTGGAGCAGACCCCTGAATGCTGCTTGCTGGGACAAGCAGCTCAGGCTGACCTGGGGGGAGTGGTCCCACACCTCCGCTCACTTCACCCATCGCATTCCCGACGTTGCCTGCACTGGCCCTGCTGCCAGGCGGTACCGCCTGCGTGCCGGATTCCTGCCGAAATCACAACCACCTGCTCTGGCTGCTGCGAAAAGCTCCCAGCTCCCAGCCGGCACGTCCAGAGGAGGAGGAGGAGGAGGAGGAGGTGGGGGCCCTGGCTGCCTGATGAACACACACCAGCTGGGGAGGTTTAATCTACATCTCCTTAATGGGCTGGTTACCATGGGAACGAGGGAAATATGTAGCCTTTGCAGCAAGTCCCCTTGCTCTCACCATCCAAAAACCCAGACCTGGGCTGGAGGGCCCCCGGGGTGCTGCCCGCCCTACGCGGCGGGGAAGGAGATGTCTCTCATCCCGCCTCCCCACCAAGCAGTTGTAGCAGAACACCAAAATCCCATTGTTTTTAATTAAAGAACTGTGGACGAGGTAAAGGGGAGCTCAGCCTGGCCTTTGACATCAGGCTTAAAAATTATGGAGTGTTCTTCCACAAAAGCAAACCACTTCTGGCTTCCACCTCCAGCTCTTAATACAGACAGACAGACGGATACTGCCCAGCGCAATGGGAGGGGAGGCGGGCGGCGACGGACGAGGAAGACCTCGGCCGACTCTGGGAAGCAAGAGATACGGAAAGGTCACTCTCGCTCCCCTGCTGTCCCTTCCTTTCTTCCGGGAGGAAAGCCGCTCTCCCCCCACACACACTTGAGGGGTTAACGTGGATGAAACCTGCGGGTGTTTCCAGGCAGCCATGAATAATGCCGGCATGGCCGTGAGCAACTACTACTCATTTCTTGCACCCGAGGGACGCGGGGCTGCCATGCCGCGCCCCGAACACAAACCAGACGATGGGAGCAGAGCACTACCTTAGCCCAGAAGCACGAGAGGAATTCCCCTACGCTCTCACCCTCCTCCCAGCCTCAGCCCCCAGTTCTCTGTCTGGCTCTTCTTGATGGGGAGCCGTGGCTTGGGCTGGCCCAAGCACCCTCCACGCTCACCCCAGGGAAGCCGGAGCCCTTCCCGATGGCTTTCACCAAGACCCGCCTCTGCCTGCTGAGCTGCCTCCGTCTGCCCAGGACCCCTGAGCATTCACCACTTGCCCCGCTGGTTTTTAATAGAGAAGGCAGAGGAGAGGGAGGGACTGACTGAACTTCCAAACCATGGATGCTTCCAAAACGTGCTCTGGTTAACGTCACTCAAACTGACGGCTGCTAAACACACATGTTGAGAGAGGCGAGACAGTCAGGCTCCCCTTCCTCTGTCTTCTAAAAATGCCTGGTCCCTCCAGAGTCCCCTTCTCAGAGGCTCCTTTTCTCTGAATTTTCCCCGATGGCTGTGGCTGGTGCGTCCCCCAAAGCAGAATACCTGCACTGGGGTAGATCAGAGGCAAGAAGCTGCTCTCCAGGTATCAGAGAGGCCAGGGAACCCCCCAGCCCTCTGCCTTCAGCCCCTCACTTCTGGCTGAGCCAAGGAGCTGCTCTCAGATCACCCCCACCGCAGGGCAGGTTACCCCCTGGATCGCCTATTCTGGTGCTTTTTTTTACTCTCACATTGTAACTCCCACCTGGAAGCAGCAAACCCACTCCCCCACTTCCGTGTGGTGCAAGGACATCACTGCCTGCGGCACTGTAAGGACTCCAGTTTGCGAAAAAACGTCCTCTCCTTCATCTTAACCCAGAGGGACCTTAAGAGTCACCACCAGCCTGCCCCGGACCCAGTCCTCGGGCAGCAGCCTGGCAGCGTGCCCCTCCTGAGACGGGCTCTCCGGATGGGCGGCTGCCGTAAATGGGGCGGTGGGAGAAGCGGTTCCTGGGATTAGGGATGACACCAGCCGCTGACAAGTCAACGTCCCGGAGGCACCAAAGCCACGCTGGCTTTTCCCAGGGAGAGTGCAGGGGTCAGAGGGCAAAGCGTCAGGAATAAAAGGTCTGGGGTCAAATGGATTATTTTAGCCAAAATGCCCCCACTGACAAAAGCAGATTAAGGCAGGACTCAGAAGGCCAGGATCAGAGGAGAGGAGGTTTCTCCCAACCCGAGTGAGGGCGAGAGGTTACAAACTCCCCACGGCCACGTCTGGCATCCACACGTAGAGGAGCGGGGAGCACCCTCGCCCTCCACATCGAAGTGCAAAGCAAAGGGAAAGGCACGGCGAGGAGAAACGTGTTTGATGAAAAGGGAACTGTATTGGGATCTGTGGCCGAGAGCAGGATTGTCAGAGGGATGCTCACATGCCTCAGTTGTTTCCTCGCTGGAAGAAAAACCTCCCCCATTTCTCTCCTCCTTCCTTCCAGGTTCCCCAATATCTCAACCACTCCTAAGACATAATGTCTGGAAACCCCCTAGTTCAAGGACCGCTCACTAATTCCATGCAGTCCCTGCTTTGTTTCTCTTCCAAGATAAAAACACCAGGATGGAGGAACCTACAGCCGAGCAGCACGACGCTGCCGTCTCACCCAGTCCACATTAAGACGGACACAACCCCACCAGTGCGTCCACAGCTCAGCACCGTACGTGGTCCCTTCAGCTGCCCGAGGTACACTCGCAGCACGAGAGAGCGAGACCTCAGTGATCCACCATCACGGGATTAGCCGAGCTGGCTAACAGGGCCAACACACCGTGTCACCTAACCCAAACCACACGCAGCAGGACTGGACCACGTCACACTGGTCTCCGTCCCCTGGGTGAGGTCCAGGATCCGCAGCAAGGCCAGGCTTGGTGCTGCTCATAAGGACACTTCTTCCAACGAAGGAGGGCAAGCCTGAAAGCTCAGGTTTAGCCCGCAGAGCTGAGCTTCAGGGGAAAGGACACGGAGAGCACCAGTTTGCTTGATGGGAAGAGAACGGCACCAGCCCAGTTGCCAGGGTCAGAGCGGAGAGGTTCTGGCCTCAGCATGGAAATGTTTCTGTCGAGCGCTGCGCTACCCTTCGCCAGCTGCCTTACCTCAAACTGTAAACAAATGGGGAGAGGGAGGAGGGAGCCTGCTGGCATTTATCAGAGCACGCTGTCAGGGAGATGAATTACTCCTGCTCCCAGGAGTAAATTAGCAAACTGCCTGGTTCCAGGCCTCTTTGGCACCACTGCTGGAAACCAGCTAACCCTTTTGAAGGTTCAGTGAGTCTGAAACCACAAAACCAGTGCAAAGGGCCAAGAAGAAATATATTATCAATAAAACTAATCCAGAGACTTTGGTCTCCTTCAACCGACACAGATTCCTCAGCCCACATAAGCAAAGCCTGAGACACAAGCCCAGCAAGCCAAGACACAGATTTCCAGGCATCTCCACTCGAATCCACGCAGCAACCCTTCCTTCCTTTCCTCCATTTCCTTCATCCAGCCTACTTCTCGGAAGTCTGCGTCAAAACTAAATCCCTGTAGTTCATGTGAGCCCGGCTCCTCTTTGCTCTTCTCCTGGCAGAGGGCCGCTGCAGGGCTGCTCCACTTCCCCACCGCTGCCTGGGGATGGGGAATCCATTGCCATTCACACAACAAAATTCACTGTACAGCTCTCTTAGAAGGCAGAAAAAGCTACCTAGGAACTACAGAATTAGTTCGGATCCCCCCTGTGCTGTCCCCATCTCATCAAGCCCGGACAACGGCTGAGGAGGAGCCTGGCTCCAAGATATAGCCCAGAACAGCAGGAAAAGAGAAATGGCCGAAGGGCCCCTACCCTGTACCTTTCTGCCAGGAAAATGACCGAACGGAGATGAAAATTTCCACATATTCAGAGACCCAAGATACAAATATGATCTGGTGTGACAGCTACACTCACTGCATAAGGAGAGCGAGCGGTTAAATGGGCTTAAACAGTGCTGGGACAAACTCTCACAGGGCTACTGATCATCACAAACCATAGCAGAAAACTCTTCTGAGGAAGAAAAAACTTTCAGCGATGGTTACCAGTGGACTCAACGATCTTAAGGGTCTTTTCCAACCCAAATAGTTCTATGATTCTGTAGTAAGGGACCTAATTTTGTGTGTGTAAGAGGAGGAGAACATGGAATATCATTTAATTGTATTTTTTGCCCTGTGAGATTATACTTAGCATGGAACGTTACACAGAAATCCCACAGGCACAAGCCTAAACTTTTCTGTAGAGGTTCAAAAATATATTAAATAAAGTACTGACAAAGCAATTATTCCACTAACCCAATAGAAAGCATCAGGCCTAGATGCAGAAGCAGAGCTGGACGTCTCCTGAGCAGCAGTAACCACTGGACTGGCTTTCTCGGAGGCAGAACAGGAGGAAGCGCTACAAAACTGAAAAAAATTCCCCTCTGTGGAGGCTGCGAGCACTCGTCCGTCTTAGTGGAAATGCTACAGGCTGGATGCAAGTTCTTCTTCCTTGCACATAGCCGGGCGGACCTGCAGGGACGGCTTTTGAGAAGTCAATCTTCCGCACACCGCAGGGCACAGAGCTGCTCTTTGCGTGCAGCGATCGCTATTAAAACACCGACAAGCTCCTGACTACCACGCTGGGGTAAGAACTCGAACAGCTTCCTATGGTCTCCCTCCTCAACTCACCTTCCTGGCCTCTATTCTTAAGAACAAGAGCAGAAAAAATCAGATGATTCAGATGATTCAGATTCCTGGGGCTGTGAATAGGTTGTGGGCACCTGGATCGCAGGGGAAAAAATATGTTCCCTCTAGGGGCAGGAAACTCTAATGGCACATGCAAACTAGAGGACAGCTTCCAGCAGAAAACAGACCGGGAACAGCTGGGCCTTGCTTTACAATCTCAGAGGAAACTAAATTCTGGAAATACTCACGGATCTCGAAGTGACACCGACACCTGCTCATTTGCTGGGTACAGCCAAAAGGCAGAAAGGAAGGAGAAGGCTCCTACCTGCTAAAGCATGAATGAGGCAACCTAACAAAAAATGCCATTTTCGAAGAAGGAAGGGGAGATCAATCTTTTGGTGTTTCTCATAGATCTGTTCTGGTGCAGTGCTGTACCAGGAGAAGAAAGCGATCTTCCATTTAGAAAGAGATGTAGGCTCAGCTTGCACAGGCTCTCCTAGAGGTACCTGCCCTTGAACCCACCGCAAAGGAGGAAGAGTCCACTGAGGCAGTGTGTAACTAAAACCGAATCGATTAACCCTTGACCTTAACCCTTAATTCTGGTCAGATCCAGCACCACAACAAAGTGCACGTGGGTTCCTAAAATCTACATGAAGTCAGTAAAAAGGAATTTATTCATTACACAACGGGATGATGACCTAAATGCCACAGAAGTAGGTTTGCTCTGGCTTTCGCCCTAAACCCTAAAAGCAGGTATTAGGCAAGTGATCCCAAGCGCAGATCCAAAGAACATGGCAGAGCAGGGCTGGGTTTGCAGAAGTTAAAAGCCGTGGTTTGCAGCACTCCAGCAACCTCTCTGCGCCCAGCAGAAAATACGGTGTAGTTCGCCTCTGCCAGTCTGCCTGTACGATACCGGGGTGCACGGCAAATCTCTGGAACAGGGACTGCAACACCTGCAAGCAGTCCGTGACAAGCTGAAAGGCTTGTGACGTGTTTTGGATGAGAAACCGTTTACCCAGCGCAGGTAAACAGTGAGATGGAAGGAAAAGGGGGGCTCATTATGTCAAAGAGAAAAGCAAGGCCGTGCGAAAGGTCTGCTCCTACGATGCGCAGAGCTCTTTGGAGCCTGCTCGCTACGCAAGGTGCGTTTGTGCTCCTGCCACACAGTGAAAGTCCTGTGGAGATCGATGGTGGAAGAGAGGCCGCTCCAGGGACTGACAGGCTGTGACCAAGCATTGCCCAAGTTAGAGAAGAGGGGTTCGCTTCTCCTGGCACCTCCGCTTCTCAAGAAGCCCTTTGACACAGGGCAAAGACACCGAGGCTCACAGCTGGAGGCAGTACCGGCACAAAACCAGAGTCTGGGAGAAACAGCAAAAGCCAAAGGTGGCTTTGTCAGGTAGGAAAATGGCAGCACCACAACTGCCCAGCGATGCCCAGGCCCTGGTTGAAAACCAAACGATAGAGATGACATGTCCAGGCAGCGCTCGGAGGGGGTGGGAGCCGAATGCAAACACTGCCCTGCACGGGAAAGCAGGAACCGGGGACTGTGACGTGTGCGCGCTCAGCGAGAGGTGGCCAGCTTCCCCTATCCCCCAGTCCACAGAAAAGCAAACTGGCGGTGGAGAGCAGGAGTAGGGCTGCAGGACTGGACTTCGGAGCTGCTTACAAGTTCCCAGAAGTAGCTGATATCACACCTGAAGGTGGGAGATGCTTCCTTTATGGAAACAGTTCAGTAAAATAGAAGTAACCACCTCCCCAAATTACTCCCCTCCTGCTGTGGCTGGGGAAACAGCCACAAACACAGTCTTTGCAAAGGACAGAATGTCACCAAAGTAGTAACCAACTCCAAGAGCCACTTCTCTGCAGGGGAACAACCCGCAGCATGCCCCCATCACCGCCAGGTCTGCGTTGACGATGGCACACGGACTAGGGCTGGCTGAGCAGGAGAGCGGTGTGCAGGAGGGCTGGGGCCTGCAGCGGCAGCTTCCCGGCAGGTCCCAGATCCTCGTCTGCCTCCACGACTGGCCTCGCCTGGGCTCCTTGGCTCCCATCCTGGGCACCATCCAGGCAAGGTGTGATAATGGTCTTGGGTTATCTGGTATCACAGACAGCAGAGCACCCCCTCCTCCGTGTACCCCGAGAGGACCCCTACCAGCCACTGGCTGTGCAGAAAGAGGAGGAGGGGGAAATGGCGGGGGTAGGGGGGGGGTTTCGTTTGCTCGGTGAGCGGTTCCTGGAACCCAGCTTGCTGCTTGCCAGCTCTCTGTCACCTCCAAGGAATGCAGGGAGGATCCAGAGTGGTTTCCTCTTGAGCACTCCTCTTTCCCTATGCAGCTTGTCCATGCGCTGCCTCCACCCTCCTCTGCCCCAGCCTCTCCTTCCAGCTCCCAGCCCCACGCAGCCCCCCCAGCCCACCTTCCCCCAAGCCGCTCTCTGCTCCCCCACCTGCCTCGGCCACCTCAGCTTTCCTCTCCACCCACTCACTTTGCCTCTCTGCCATCTCGCTGCTCCTCCTGGCTTCCCAGCTTTCCTCAACCCCTTCCTTTCTTTCTCTCCTTTCCTCCTCTGCCCATCAACCGCTCCCACTCCTCCTCCTCCGGCTCCTTTCTACGCTGCTCTCAAGCTGTGCTGAAGTGGCTCTAGATTACCTCCAGTCATCCATGCTATGCATTGTCTAGGAAATCCTAATACTTATTTCAAAATCCAGGACCTTGGTAAGCCTGGGCAGGAGGAAAGGGCGCTGGTGGTCCAAACCAAGCTCAGGGCAAGGCTGTATTTGTCAATACAAGCCTCCACGGCAGACCAAGGTCTGAGCGGCTGCTGAACTGCCTTCTGCTGGCTCCTACAGAGCCAGCCCCATTTCTTAATCCTCCAGCAGCCTTGCAGAAGTGCAAAGCATTATCTTTCCCAATGGCAGAGGTACGGTGGAGAGAGTATCTCCACCACAGCACAAGCAAGCAGAGATCAGCAGGTGATAGGAGAGGACAAGGGGGAGCCCAGGACAATCCTTGTCCCGTCTTGTGAGTACGATGCCCCCAACCCCAGTCCCTTGCCACCGATACACAAAGGGTGAATCTGACTTTCTCCAAAGGTGGACGAATTACTCACAGTTCTTTGTAGTTGGCATCATACAGAGTTGCCCACTTGTTCTGTTGATGTGGCTGCCACTTTATGGACTGGTAGTTGGGATCCAAGTAGGAACCATTCAAGCTGTCGTTATCCTGAATCAGGCCTGCGGTGAGGGGAAAATACTGATTTCAGTCACTCCGACAGAACGTCCAGCTGGGTAAGAGCACAAGGAAGCGACTGGCACTGCCTGCGTGGCCAGCTTGAAGCTTGCCTCCTGAGTGCCAGGGCACCGCCACAGACACGAGATCTGGGCCAGGACGAACTCACCACCCTGCTCTCCCCTCCTGAGGGCCCAGCCGGGGTGAGCCCCACTGGCTGGCACCCTGTGGTGCCCACGTGCCCTCCTCCCAAGTACCCTGGCCCAGCGGGGTGCCCAGGCTGGCAGCAGGGGTTTGCATGCTGGGGGTATTAAGGGGAGGGGGATGGGGACGAGGACGGGGGGCGCAAAAACCACATACCTGGTGAGAGCGCTCCCGGCTGGTGCCAGGGAGGTGTTTGGACTCTGTCAGGGTTGAGTGGCACGGACCCCATACCTGGCTCCTGCTTTATCAGCCCGTTGAGCATCTGTGCATTGAGGGTGTTGGGGGGCGACTCGGAGTGTTTCCGCTTCTTGGCGGGGTGCACCGGGAGGCTGCGGAGACCCACGGGAAAGCAAAGGCTGAGCAGGAAAGCACGAGGTGGGGAGGTAACAGCCCCACAGCCTGTGACCAGGAAAACGCTGGGATCTCACGTAAAAACCAAAACCTTCATGGAGGGAGCCACGGGCTCCTTCAGCACCATCACCACCTTCTCCCGCCAGGCTCTGCCTACCCACCCTGCCACTGCCAAACTCTGTGCCATCCGTGCACTGAGCCACATCTTTGCTTTCCTCTTGTCTGTCCGCACCACCCAGCTCCGAGCCATGGACTGCAAAAGCCCTGTGTCCTGGTTTCGGCAGGCACGGCACCCTGCCCCACGCTCTGGGTCATCTCCACCTCGGTGCCTCCCCAGCTTGCTCCCACAGAACCAGGGCACGCTTCTTAACTTGCCGTTAAACCCACTAATTTTGCTCATGCATTCTGCAAGCCTCCAGCTCCCGTTCCCTCATCCTGCCTTCCCCAAACCACACAAATAACGCTGAAAAGCCCCAGCGTCCTGAGGCCTTACTCTGCTCCATGTTGCTGGAGTAGCTGGTGCAGCATCTGCGACTGCTGGGCATGGTGGAGGTCGGCAGGTGCCATGCCCTGCCCGATGCCGTAGGGTGGCATCAGGGGCTCAGCCTTCATGTACATGTCCCGCTGCAGGCTGGGGTAGTGAGGGTTGTGCTGCTGCTGGTGCGGGTGAGGGGGCGGCGGCGGGGGACCCTGAAGGTGGGGGGGCGGAGGTGGAGGCGGCGGCGGAGGAGGGTGCTCCAGGCGAGAAGGGGGAGTCATGTGGCACATGTTTTCGGGGGTCATGGTCCGGAGGAGGTGAGGATCTTGAAAGAGAGAAAGAGTAACAGCTGTTAGACCAGCAGGTAAGGCCATGCACTGCGTGTCCTACGCCCAGGTCCAGCACAGACACAGCACTCCTCTCCCTCTGAACCATCCCAGTCCCCGTTATCTTCACACACCTCCCTGCCTCTTCCGCCTAGCCTCAGCACGGCTGTGTCCCCTCGGCCACCCCGTCTGCCTCGCAGTGGCTACCTTGCCCTGCACCGATTTCTCCTCCCAGGTTTCTTAATGGCCCCAGCATCCCACAGACACCTCCAGGGTTTCCCAGTATGAGAACCAGAGCAGCGCTTCCTTTCTCATGGCAGCAGCCTTGGCTGTCAACTTCAGACCCAGTTTGTCCAAGTGCTGTCTACGGAACAAGGACACAGCAGGGTCCCGGCTGGCCAGCTGGTAAAGGGACACGCAACACTCCGAAACCAGGTGACTTGTACCGTACATCTTCCGAGAAGAGGTGAGACTGGAAGGGGTCAGCGCAAAGGAAGCAGGCAAGGCCCAGCGTCTTGAAGCTCAAAGAACCAAAATTCAAAGGGCAACCAGGTCCTCAGGCTGAGGGACAACAGGGAAGATTCCCACGAACATTCCTGATACTTGCTAAACTTGCTCTGCAGTGAAAGCATGTCTTTAGGAATTCCCAGACAGCTTCTGTGTCAGCTTTGTATTTCCCTTCAAACAGAAAATCCATCAACCACAATATTCCTGTAGCACCAAGGAACGGCACTGGACCGAGAAAGCACAGCTGGGGGCAAAGGCCCAACAGTCAGCAACAGGGTCTGAAGCCTGTGCCTGGAAACGCCGAGCTGGAGTGAAAGCACCTGAACTTTGCCTAATTTTACTGATTCTGGGCATGGCCCAAGGAAAGTGCCCAGCAATACGCTCTTGTGGCAAAGACGACCCACCTCACGATGCCAGAGCTACTCGTAGCTGTGGGCCACAACACCCTGCCGAGAAACCAGACTCACACTCACTGGCAGAGCCTTGCGAAGCCCAGGGTGGGATTCAGCCCACAGAGCACTGGTCATCTGGGAGCTCGGGGTCCCAGCCTGGCGCCTTGCCTGGTCTCCTCTATAGCTCCAGCAGAGAGGTGTCCCAAGGACGCCCACACCCGGCTTGGGCCAGAGGCACCAAAGGCGGCTTGTCACTCTGCCAGAGTCCTACCATGCGAGGACACTGGCTGTGCTCTTCTCCAGCGAGAGGAGAGAGCATGGGAACAACTGGAGAGAAGAAGAGACAACTGAACGACCTGAATGCCTCCAGCTCATCAGCACCACCAGTGAGGATTTCTGTGGGGGCACTTGCTCGATGTTTTTAAATTTCAATCAGAAGGAGACTTTGATCTCTACATTTAAATAAACAAAAAGGCACATTCAAATGTGATCCTACCTTTCTCCTCCTCTATTTGGAACTGGGATACTAAAGCCATGCCACGATTAGGGTCGTTTTGATTATATCACCACCAAAAGAAAAGCTCGGCGTGTGGAGGGGCGTGCAAATCCATCTCCTTTTCTGCAGCCGCTTAGGCCTCCAGCTAGTCATTAGCTCAATGCACAGCAACGCCAGCGCTCAGCTGAGGGCTTTAACTGAGCACCAAAACATTTTTGGGGGCTAAGAGCAAAAAGTAAAGTGTGTGAAGTAAAGCAACATGGTTGAATCTCACCCAACATGCCTCCGGAATGACTAGAAATTGGTGATTTGACCAAAGGAAATGATATGAATAATTTTACTAGAGAAAAACAGACGCGTTGGTGAGAAAGTCGGTGTGCTGGCAAGACTCGAACAGGCTCAGTGCTCACCTCAGATGGAGCAGGATGTGATTTCCATCTTCTCTGAGCTCAGGTGTTTGCATGACACTGCCTACAGTACTGAAGGAGCGGTCGCACTAGTGACCACACCGGTGAAGTTTTAAGACCGTTCTCATCAGAAGTCAGCCATAATGACAGGATTAAGTGCCTACTCAGACTTCCTGGGAATAGCCAGCGTTGGCATCATTTCAGCAGCTTATTTGTATGTTTTAATGCACCCTAAAAAATAGTGAGCTTGTGCCACGAGCAAGTGGAGAGCAAAGATCTGAGTCTGATGAACTGCAATGATCTCTTATGCCAGCTTCGCTATCCTCACTGCAGAAGCTCTAAAGAGGAGAAAGAAGCTGTAAAAGAGGAGAAAGAAACTGTAAAGAGAAGAAACTTTTCACCTGCAGCATGCTTCTTTAGCAAAATCAAACTCTTCCACAGCTGGCTTCTGCAAGTGAAGAAATGCAGTGAAAAACACAGGAAAACGCAAAGAATGGTCACCAGCTTTAGTGCAAGACACATGAGAAAGGAGCTGACAAAGACCGTGAGCAGATCTACGCAAGAAAATCTGTGCACAGAAAAATCTCAATACTCAAAATTCTACCTGTGAAAGAAACTTTTCAGAACAGTGCACGCTGAAGATGTCATGCTGAGAAAAATATGACCTGAAAGAATCTACAAATTTTCCCATGAAAATCTGCCAGAAAAACGTGAGTGAACATCCTGGATGTAGATGAGTGGGAATTTGAGGCATTAACAGGCAGCTCCTGGAGAAGTGGGTAACAGAAGCCTCGTGTGGAAGTTCAACATTTCTCCTGCATGGAAGTCCTTCCCTCCCATCCTAGCATTAAAACAGGAGACCTCAATACCACCCCAAAAGCCTGCGCTTGCTAAGGAGATTGACAGCACGGTCCTTTAAACAACAACAGAAAGATCAGCTAAACTCCCGTTACCCTCCTGACACCTCCCCAGAATCCAGGGCACCAAATCTGTGCCGACAAAGGACGCTCGACCAGGTTTGGTCAAAACCGGGTAGCAAACCAGGTGCCGATGCCCAGGTGAAGCCCGTCACCTAAGAGAAACGGGAACTGAAAGGCCTAGGCAGCGACAAAACGTGCAGCTGAGCCACTGCCTCAGAACAGGAGCTCTTCGCTGGGTTTCCCTGCCTGTGGGAAACGCACAGCCTGGTCCCCAGCCCCACAAAACAAGCCTCCACCCACCTTTGCTTCAACAGGACAAAGCTCGTCTGTTTTCACAGCCTTTGCCTAATGGCTGGAGATGTGTCTCCACCAGCCCGCACGTGGAGGTGTCCCCACAGGGTACCAAGGTCCCTGCAGAACTGAGGGACTGACTCCTGGGGCGTTTGGCCCTGGGTATAAGGAAACCAAGGGGTGGGAAGGGACAGTGACTTTGCAGGTGTTTTAAGTGCAAGATAAAGCTTCTTTGCACCCTTGCTGTGGACGCCTGATTAAGCCAAGCACCAGCAAATTGCAGGAGGGAGAAAACACATCCAGGGTCTGGCCAAGCCTGTTACAGACTGTGGGGACATGGAGGGGGACAGCAGGGAAGGTGTCTGCCGGGTCTTTGCCAGGCTGCTGCCCTACGCAGGTGCCACCAGCCAGCCCTGAGCCAGACCCCGGGCTAGATGGACTTTGGTCTCAGAACAACCAGTCAGCGGTTGACTGATGAGGCCAGAGCACTTGACCAGGAATCAGAAAACTCCTCCCGTTGCAAGGTCTGGAAAAGTGAAATGTATTTACGCCGAGCCCTCCTACTGAAGGCTGCCGGGGCAGGGCCACTTCCACCCGTTCGCCCATCCTGCTCCCTTCAAAGGCTTTCTGCTACCCACCGAGATCTCTCAGTGCACTTTTCCAGCACGCATCGAACTGGATTCGTCTGCCCGTGCTCACAGGCAGGCTCCTGCTCCCGGGCCAGTCTGCCTTCTGGAGCTGTCTCAGGGACAGCCTCGCCAAGCACTAGGCCTCCAGGGAGGAGGGGAGGTCTCCATCCTCAGCAGTTTGGAGATCAGGAGCAGCCTTGC
Organism: Sagittarius serpentarius; assembly: GCA_034782735.1. Taxonomy (NCBI): domain Eukaryota; kingdom Metazoa; phylum Chordata; class Aves; order Accipitriformes; family Sagittariidae; genus Sagittarius; species Sagittarius serpentarius. The sequence goes on along the minus strand of JAVKLA010000021.1, from coordinate 28,271,873 downwards.
TTTCACACAATGGCCAGGGCTCACAGGTGACATCCCTGCGATAGAGTATCTGCTTTTCAGGCGGGTTGTGAGGGTGCTGGGCACGACATCCCCCTTACCCAGCTCTGCTCCTGCCATCCGGACGAGCACGCAACTTCCACCCGCGTAACTCGGAGCAAAGACTAGCACAGCTCCACGACGCGACTGGCCAGGCAGCTGTGGCACCACTCAGCCCAGCTGATGGATACAGCTTCCAACAGCTTCAGAACAACCCTCAGAGACCAAGCCCACACAGAAGGACAGCCGCTTCAGGGCTGGGAGAGGAGCCTCACGTCCTCCCCTGCGAAACTCTGCAAGAAATACGTCTTTACAACATCTTAAGTGAAGGTGCTGACCTTGCAGCATGGTCAGCCTTGGCGCTGGCGGCTCAGGTACAAGCTGGGAGGCCTTGTGCAGCTGTCAAGGGACAACCCGTGCACGAGGGTCCGAGAACACGCCCTCGCAGCAGACACTGCGTCTTCACCGTGTCCACAGCACGTCGCAATTTCCACAGGCTTCTAACCAGGGCGGAGACAGAGGCTGATGCATTTGCCAAATGCGGGACCCATGCTTTGTCATCCCAGCTCCACGGAAAAACCAGGTCCGGGAATCGGATCCTTCCCTCGCAAGGAAGGAGCTGCTTTGCGAGTGCTCTCTGGAGCCTCTTCTCCTCCCCAAGCAGAGGTGCTGCTGCTCTGCCAGCACGTCAAAGCAGCTCTCCCCGTGGTGAGCAACCCGGCCTCTTTGTTATATTTAAGGAAGGGCCAGGAGGAATTCCAGGGATTTTTTTTAGCAAGATAAACAGAACTCTTGACCTCTTCCATCAAAAAAAAAAAAAAAAAAAAAAGAGCAGGCGTTGTTCCTGGTGGGGACTGGGCTGGAGCCTGGGGAAGAGGGTTCTGCTGCTGAGGGGGAAGGGAGACCAGAAGCAACCTTCCTTCCTCACCCAGGAGTTTCTTCCACCAAAGAGCAGTGAAGGTCATCAGAAGAACCAAAGAATACTCGGTGGCTTCCCCAGGGGGGAGCCAGCAGGGCCTGGCCATGACCCTGCCTGCACCTGGGGGGGCCCCAGCTCTCTCTGCCCTTTGCAGGAGGAGCACAAGACCCCCGGGATCAGCTGGCCCCACTGGAGGGGAGGGAAGGGCTGGGAAGGAACTTACTGCTGAACGGCGGGTTCATTTCTGTCTCCCCGAGCCGGGCTCCATTTCAGGGACGCACTCACACTCCTTGCCTTTCGCTCACCCGAGGCGGAGGGCAGGACAAGGAGGCTCGCAGGCTCCACATCCCACCCTGCCCGGGGACAAGCCACACCGCCGATCTCTCCCCGTGTAAGCAGGTTCCCACCTTGCCTTCTCTCCTGTTCCCTCTCGCTCGCTCTCCCCCCTTGCAAAGACTAGCAGCAGAACAATAGGCGAAAGTCTAGGGATATTTACTAACTGATAATCTCCCCACGTATTGCAGCCGCCTGTTTTCTCCCGTCTGATAAAGATTTCAGAGCCAACCACTTTCACAGAACAAAGAGGGGGAGGATGTTGGGTCTGGGGTTTGGATTATTATTTCCCCACCACCACCACCACCTCTCTCTTTTAAGCACTTACCGTTCACCTGCTGAGGGGAGTAGGCTTCTGATCCAGAGTCCGGGGGAGAGTCAGGTAAAGTGCTGCAGAGCAATGGGGAAAGAGAAGGGAAGGTCATTTTCAACCAGCTTCCAGCACAACCGATAGGTCCGGTTTGATCAAAGCACCCTCCAGGCTCCTGTCGGCAATCCCAGCTGTGCCCGCAGCAGGTCCCCGTCACCCTGAGCGTGTCCAGCTGACGAGCTCGGGACTGCCATAGCTGTCACTGCTCCCCTGCTCCCCACAGGGGTTCCCTGGACCTCAGGAGCAGGGACAGACATTTTGTCGACCTGCCAATGAGACCTCCAGATAAAAGAAGCCACACAGAAATTTATCCCTTCCCCAGAGAAAGACCGTGTGCTTCACCGTGGGTAAATGGGAGGCTCTGGGGGAGCTGGGCTGGGGCCTGGGATCTGGTGCACAAAAGCGAAGGCTGGGAAGTCCACGGGATGGATTCTGCCTCGCGACCTGTACGAACCTGAGCACCACCACAGCTGCTGGCTGTATCACCCTGGCTCTACTCCAGCATCTCCAGGAGCAGGATCTGGCCCTGACAGCAAAAAGCGACCAAATAAAAGGGGGAGCTCTCAGCTGCCTTCTCCAGCACACCCACAGCTCGGGGATGGCAGGACTGAGGACCAGCCCTGTCGTGTGCGGTGGCAATGCAGGTGCACTGCAGGGAGCCGGTTAGCTCCTGCATCCTTCCTTATTTTAGCTCCAGCCAGCACAGACTCCAGGCAGTTGGGGTCTTCAGCCATTTCCAAAGCACCTCCTTGGAAATTCATCTGAACCAATTTTTCTTTTTTTTTTTTTTTTTCTTTTCGCAGCCCCTCCTCAACACGCTTCCCACTGCAACAGAAGCTTGAGCCTCACACATCTTCAGGCCAGGGTAAAATTTCCACCACCCTCCTGCACAAGTAAAGGACTTGTCTGTCTCAGACACTGGTTCTTCTCTAGCAACATTTTGGAGGTCAAGTACACGGGAAAAGTTGAGGTCCTGCTCCCACCTAGACTGAGCCATGGTCACTGTAAGCTAAAGCTGCAGCAGAGACGCGCAGGGAGGTGGTGGCTCTGGTGGCTGGAGCAGTTGTTGCCTATGCTCTAGAGAAGGGCTCGCTTCACCTTAGCGTTTGCAGTATGCTCTGTCCTGTGGAGGTCTTTGGCAGGGAGATACCTTGTCTGCCCATTCCTATCCGCTCCATCGCCGGCGACACGCAGCCTCAGCAAAGCCCAGCAGGTTTCAGCAGCCCACTACCTCAGCAAAGTCTGCTCCATCCAAGACAAGCATGGCTGTTTCCTCCCCATCTCCTGACACCTCGTTCCTCATCACAAGTGGATTTTCAATGGGGATCCTTTTCCATTCCCCCATCTTACACCATTGGCTTTGTGGCTGCAAAATAATTGCAGACAAACCAGTACTTTTTGGACAAAAGCTGGCCAAAAAGCAAACGAGGGCCTTAGGGCTGCGGGGAGGAAAGGTGCAGTACACCACGCACACGCCTCTCTGAAACTCTGCTCCTGACGGCACCCACAACTACAGCTGCGAACCAGGACACCCACCAGGACCTTCCTGCACCAGAGGAGCCCAAGACCCAGTAAATGGGTTCTCTGTGGTAAGTGGTATACAGCAAGAGCTGAAGAGCGATGAGGTAGGGTAACCCCAACAAAGAGCCTTCACCGTACTTCCCTCATCCTCCATCTTCACTTGTAGCACCTTTCCACCACTCCCCTTCTACACTTGGTCTGGAGCATCTATCTCCAGCCTTATTTTCCGGGCTCCTTGCCACGCTGGCCATGACTTTATACTATATTTCCTGTGAATTTATCAGGATTTGTGCCTCAGCAAGACAAGTTTTGGCCAGTAACAAAAAGGCTTGGGACAATTCAGGGAATCCTGGAGGCTGGAAAAGGCCTTGCAGCAGAAAGGCGGACACTGCAGAATTCACACAGGGAGTCAGCGTGGATGCGCCCAGTCCAAGGGAAGGGTTTGTTGGTATCCAACACGTGAGACATTGCTCCTCCAGGAAAAGCCTAGCACAACAGGGAAGAGTCATTCCGGGATGCTGAAGAAATGCTGCCATCAAAGCTGACCCAGTTCCTCTATATCCAAACCAAGGCCTCTGCCTCTAATAGCAAGCTATGGTCCTTACTCATGACCTCTCACATCCCGGACACTGCCAGATGCATGCAGAAGAAAGCGACAGGACCAGGCATCACGTCATGCTTTTGGGAATGGTTCCCCCTAAGCTGCATGTAGCCTTCCGGGTACACAGCAAGGGAGAACTCCCCGGTCTGGGAATAAAATAAGGGCAGATTTTGTTTAGCTTGTCTCTTTCTGCAAGATCTTTCCAAGTTCATCCAAAGGGCCAAAGTCATCCCAATGGAGCTGCATTATGGCTGAATCGTTGGTTCAGCGTGCCAGAGGCTGCCAAACCTGCGAATCGCCACGCCGTACTGGCTGGCAACACTAGAGGGCACAAGGCAGAGGGAGAAAAACGAGAGAGGGGCTTGCAGAGATGAGCAGTCCTGGGGCCATCCTGGCCTCCATGTCTCTTTACCTCCACCATCTCCACTGGAGAAGGCTGTGCAGAGGGCGCATCAGGGCCACCCATCGCCTGTGCTACAGGAACAGGTTGGGTCACGGCACAGCTCCTCACGGTCTGACTATTGCCAACTGCCAAGGCCTCCTGCTTGATAAAATGCGCTGCTGCACGCTTTGATTTTCATCTGTCCAGCTTCAGATCATCTTCTTGTTTCACTCCCCTGTGAGTGGAGGAGAGCAGCATGGACCAGACAGGTGTGTGAGGAGGAAGAGACCAGACGTGTTTTTCCCTTTGGGTTTCCGGGCAGTAAAGCTTTACGCGTGCCAGCTCCTATCCCAGACACCACTGTAGGGCCATACCCTCTCAGCGTGCCACGCCTGCCAAAGTGCTCTCCACTGACACGGTCTCTTGTCTGGCCCCTTTGGTCACTGCAGATGGCAGCTGCCATGTCGCTGCGCTCTCCCAGCCTGCCAGGGTCGTTTCCTTCCCGCCTCTTCCTTCCTTCTGCAGGGCCATCCCAGAGAGCAGGAACCACATCTTTTCTCCTCCCAGGACTTAATCGTCCCGTTTGAGCCCATCAGCAATACTAAAACCCGGACATCCTCTTCCCCTTCACCGGGTCTGCAGCCAGAGCTCGTTGCAAGGGAGTACAGATCCAGCTCAGAGGCCATCTTTTTCTTCTCAAGAGTGGAGTTATCTACAACACCAGGCCAAGAGAAGTACATCGCTCTGCCCAGTTCAGTTAATACCTTCCCCTGGGATAGTCACGGGAACATCCTGAAGACTGAATTTTGTCTTGTTCGAATTTATTCTGTGCCTCTTCCTTCTTAAAAAAATACAAGGCTACGATATTCTCCCATCACACACTTGCAGATGAGCGGCCTAGATACCCTGGTCACCCAGAGCCGACGGCTCTACCACCACCTGCAGACATGGGGGATGTTACTGATCCTCTCTAACTCAATGCACACGTAGACAAGATCTACCAAACAACCTTCCAGGAAACTTCTGGACCTACACTTGTAAAAAAGCACCTATCTGTGAAGCAAGGGCTTAATACGGACTGACGCTGCCAGCAGTTAAGGCACTGCGGGACAAGCTACACCAACCCTCCAGGCCCCACCAGCCTGGAAGAGCACTTGTCCCACCATTTGCCCTTGTTCTGCCACCCCAACCCCACTTACCCAGGTGCGTAGGAGGCCTTAGGCTCTGATTTGATTGGAGGGACCACGTTGTTTAGGCAGTGGCCGCCAAGGTAGCCCTTGGGAACCACCATGCCATTGTTGTTATTGCAGTTGAGGTGAGCACCGTAGCCGGGTCCACAAGGGTTGGCCAGAAGAGGACCATGCCGGATTGGGATCTGGCTGCCCGGGGGTGGAAGGTGGAGGGAACCGCTGGAAGCGGGGTTGGTCACACTGGCGATGGAGCTGGCAAGAGGCGCGTTGATAGTGGTTGAGCTGGAGGGCTGGGGGTGTGCATAGCTGGCTGAAGCAGGGATGTCAGGGAAACAGCTGAGAGAGAGAAGGGGACAACCTCAGCAGAGGGACAGGTAGACGGTACCTTCTGCCCACCCCTCCCCTCCCCAGCCATGCAGCAATGGGGACGGAGCCACTCGGGTGCTCTGGGACACCCAGAAAATAGCGGAACAGGCAGCACTGTGGTGGCACAAGCAGGAGCGTACAGGGAGGCAGGTCAGTCACCTGGGTTGGTGGCACTGACGCAACCCCAAGAGTGCAAAAATCCACCTGTGGAGCTGTAAAGGCCAGAAGTGCCCAGGACACCAACCTCAAAGCCTGTGAAGACAGCAGGATCTGCTCACCCCAAAGATCCTGCTCCCACCCTGCGGCCCAGATCACGCTGGCTGCTATGCAGGTCTGCTCCCCTCCTCTTTGCCAATGTCGGCGCACACAGGGAGACCCTTCCCTTCTCCACACTCGTGCTGCACTGGGGATTTAATCTTTCATGCTGAGCTCCCTGTGCTTGCTTTCCCATTGCTCAAATTAAGGAAAAGTCTCTTGCGGTGCCCTCAGAAGGGGAAAGAAAGGGGACAGAAGAGACTGGGGAAATTCAAAGGCAAGAAGCCAGGAAGAGACAGGAGGAAGAACTGGGAATGAGTAAGGGAGCAAAGAGCAATCATGAAGGACTCTAGGAGGGACAGAGGCGCAGCCAGGGAGCACGGTGTTTTCTAAATGATTCCTCAAATTGCAGGGCTGGAAATTGCTCAGCATCTCTCCATAGAACACCACAGCAAATGCTGTTCCTGCTGCGGAGCAAGGGAACCACTTACATATCTGGTGAGTCCTCCTTGCTGATGTACTCTTCCAGGATGCTAGTGTCGATGTTAGATGGTTCCAGAGCTCCATTAATGTCGTGGCCTGTGAGGGGAGAGGAGGTGGAAGTGTGAGCCATGAGAAGGACACGAAAGGCCCTTGCTTCGCAGGTCAGAAACACCACCAGACCTTTGCAGAGGCGAGACACTGATCTGAGATGATCAGCAGATCCTTCAGTTTGAGGACTGCCAGCTGCCCATACCCACCTGCATCCCAGTGTAAAAGCAGACGGAGATGGGGCGCGCGGGACAAGCCAGGACGGTGACACTACCTGGGAAGTTGGACGCGGACAGGCAGGGTTTGCCTACAGCAATTTGCAAGCCACGCTGTGGCTGTGGGACACACGGGCTTCCCAGGGCCAGGCTCAGGACACGTGGGAGAAGGGAGATCATGGCGTCAGGCCTGAGCTATGCAAGACACATGGTTCCACAGAGCACAAGAGCCAGGTCTTGCCCAATCACCGCCACGAACTTGGCACTGACGTGGCCTGCAACAGCTTTGTCAGCGAAGCTGCAAGAGCCGCTGGCCTCGCCGGGGCTGACGGAGGGGCTCCCCTTTGCAGACCACAGGAGAGAACAACCCCTGCAGAGGCAGGGCTGTAAGCGTGGGATTGGGGTGCTTTAGGAAAGCTGGTTTCCTTCCCTTTGGACCCTTGCCTCCGCTTTGCAGAACGCGCTGGAATTTCTCCGCTGCTGCCATGACAGCTCTGGATCAGCTCCCGACCCCGCAGGAGCCCTCCTCCCTCTCCTCTCCTACGGGGCAAGCGGTGGACTTCCCTCTCCTTTCTCCCGGAGGGATCCTCCTCCCCTCCCCTGTTCTGGGGGAGCTGGGCCGGGTTTTGTTGACAGAAAGTGCTTTCTTTATCTGTCTCTCTGAAGTGGGAGTCTGCAGCCCTCTGGGGTCGGTGCCAGCCCTCGGTGCCAAAGACACTGCCAAGAAAGTGGAAGAGAAGGCCCAGCTCCCCCCACCTCCCCGAGCTCAGATAACGAAGACGGCCCTTCCTGAAAGACCCCGCAGCTCCACGTTAAAGCACGATGTCCCTTGCCCAGGAGAAGACCCTGACCCCCGCCTCCCCCCGCAGACCACGCGCCGGGGAAAGGTCAGCCGCTGAACCGCAAAACCCAGAACGGGGGGTTTCAGCCCACCCCTGGCCAATTGCAGCTCTCCCCTCTGCAAATCCCTTTCATACCAAGACAAGCAAATCGGCAGAAATAAATCCAGCTAGGAATTCTGCCAAACGGACAGGGTGTGTGCGCGGACGGAGGGATCTCTCCCTTAGTAACCCTGGCTAGAGGGGGGAAAACCTGGGTAGCCGTTCACTTGCGAGACACCTAACCCTTTGCGCACCATGAGCCTCCGTGGCGGCGCACGGGGACTCGGGGAGGTGATGGTGTTGCTCTCCCACGCGAACTCTTGCTACGAAAGGATGCATCTGGAGCGGGGACACGTGATGCTCCTGCCAGGCTAGCATCGTGGCGAGAAGAGGACAGGGCAGGCAGAGCCTATGAGGTCCTGAGCTGCGCTAGCACCTCGCTTATACGGTTGCAGAGCCCAGGTCAGCACAAGGGTACTCCTCTGCGACAGCCACGTCCTCTCCTGAAGGTGCAGTGATGTGGTAGCAACCATGCCGTTGTCCTGCTTCGAGTTACGGTTAACTGGAAGCGCTCGCTGATGGCCAGCACCACGGCCGCTTGTGCCCCTCGCTCATCCCCGAGGACCTCTGCTATAGCCTGCTCCCGACACTTCACCATGCTTGGCTCTACCAAGGCGTCTCTTCTACGAGCTCCTCGGCCACTGTGATCCCTTAACATCGGCTGAAACCCTTCTGCCAGCAGGTGAGCACTCCCCACTCTCCGCTGCCTCGCTCTTGGCCAAAGAGACCGCACTATAAATCACACGATGTGTTTGGCAGACATCCACCGCAAAAGCGATCAGAAAACTTGCCTTCATCCCAGGTTCCAGGGTTGGGACCCAGGTTCAAAGAAGCAAAGAAGGCACTTTACCAATTTTGCTGCCTTTCCACAAGCCACTGATCCCATCCAAGAAAAGTCTGACCCCAGTGGGTTTCCCTCACACCTCCAAACTCCAGGAGCTTCTCCATGGTAGAAGAGGAGCCCAGGACCTATCCAGAAAGGACAGGAGGCCCTCAATAGACAGAGGTGTGCTAGGTTTTCCTATTTCTTTGCTACTTTGTCTTAAAAGTCACCTTCAGAAGCCCTCAGCAGAGACCCAGGTGAAGGGTGAGATAAGCACCGTGACGCGAGAGGTGTGTCAGCTGTGCTGCTGTGGAGCTGAAACGTGATAACAGCCGTGGCGGGGTCCGGCTGCGCATGTGCGATGGGAAGGGGTTGCCCACTAAAAATAGAGGACTTTCCTCTGCTTGGGGACAGAGGCACTGGCACCAGCTAGGGTGAAACGGGGATGTCAGGGCAGTGGGCTTCGCTGGCAAACCTGCACAAGGCATGTCCCACTGCCCGTAGCTTCCATGCAGACTGGGCTCTTACCAAAAGCCAGCTTAGGTGATTAATTAAAAGCTAATACTTCTCCATAGAGTCACGAGCTCCTAACGACACTAACAACGCTCCCTCCCCCTCCAAAGTGGGGATTAGGAGGAAGCAGGAAGCCACCAAGGAGGGACCCTGGGAAGCTCAACACCCACATGGCTCCGCACGAGACAGACTCCCACATCTCCTCGTCCCAGCAAAAGAGAGACGGAGTTGCCCAGGGAAGCTCTGAGCTCCCCTGCGCTGCTGGCGTTCGTCTTCTCACTGCGGGAAGAACAGCAGCAATCCCCACATAGCGTCTCCTGTCTACGGCCCTGCCTCTGCACCAGTGCCCGCTCCAAAGAGTACACGAGACCTCTTGTCACCCATATCCCTTTTGATCTCCCCGAAGCTCGGCAGGACGAATTCTGCCTTCCATCCCAGCAGCAAGCTGGAAGAGGTGCCGCAGGCACCCACAGAGCTGCCCAGAGAGCACCATCTTGCCAACCAGCTTATTAGTGCTCTCTGCGCACAACGAACACCCCAGGGCAGGAGGGTACCAGGACCAAGTCATTCAGCCACTTCTTACACGCTGACCTCCCTGTATGGGCACGGAGACTCCTCACGGCAAGCTCTTCCAGGACAACCTTCTGTTTCACAGCTCCTTCAGTGGGTGCTGCTGCAAAGAAACTCCCAAACCTGCCAGGTCCCTATGTCCTGTCCTCCTCTTGGCCCCCGCACTGCCACCCCACTCTTATACGATGTCACCCCCACATCTGCTCTGCTTTCTAACCCCTCCCTTGCAAAAGGGTTGAGGAGATCCCCCAAAAGTACATTTTGCCTGAAGAACAGGAAGATGTTAAACCCGTCAGCACCCTCCTCGTCAGCAGAGCCGGGCGAGCAGAGGCCCCCGTACGTGTGAGAATGTCAGGAATCCCAATGTTTGGACTGGTTTTCTCTGCCTTCCCCAAACCTCCAAACACGATCGACATCCAAACGGAGGTGCTTCCCGCACCGCTGTCTCCTCCCTGCCCCTGCTCTGATGGCGTGGGTCTGCCAGCTCGTCCCTCCTGACGAGGTGGCATCTTCTCGGCTCACGAACTTGCTCCCCATCCTGTTTTCAGGTGCTCCGCCACATCCTGCTTCCCATCGGAGATGGGCAAGCGGCCACAGGGCTCTGAAAGAGTTAACGGCGTCTGGCCCCCGTGAGTCGTCATATTTACAGGTCTGAGAGATTAAAACCAGAATTTACCTCGAGTGATAGGCTGATAAGTTTATGGTATTTCTATTTATAACAGTCCCTCCCCCCACCTATTCTTGCGCTGTTGCCTGTCTTCTAATCACCCATAATCCTGCCTGGGTCACCTGGGGGTGGGAGGAAGGGAGAGGGCTGAAGAACTTCATCCTGGGATCTGCTAACGAGAACCAGATGTGGGAACCTGGAGATGACAATGAGGTCAACTGTTTTCAGGGGCTGGGGAACATCAGCGAAGGGTGGGGGGACACCAGTGACAAGGAGGAAGAGAAGAGGCTGCGCCAAGCCCAGAGCCTCCCCGTGACACTGAAGCCACGTACCAGAGGGAGAATTTTTGTTCTGGGTTTCAGGGACCCACTGGGGGTTTGCAGGCCTGAATTACAAATGAAGCACCGTGCTCCCACCCAAGTGCTGCGAAAGGCGGCGAGAAGAGGGCTGCAATGAAGATGAACGAAAAGCCACAGACCCTGGGTAAGCCTGCCTGCCTGCCGCACACTTCCATTCCCCGCCACTTCAGCCCTGCCTGGTTCCCAAAACAGACAGGTACAAGTGACAGCCTCCACCCCGGGCTGCTCTGAAAGTCTGGCAGTTTCTCCAAAACACTTGCCTGAAGTGTGGCAGACGTCACCGCCTCTAGTGCTGCCCCGCGTTCACTTCAGACAGGACAAGGAGCGCTCCAGCGGCACTGCGGCAGCCAAGCCTCCCACCCCGTTGCCAGCACGGCCAGGACGGGGGCAAGTGTCTGCAGTCCCCGGGCTTTGGAGGAAGGACCACTGCTGCACTGCCTTCGAATCGAGCGACGCGCTGGGCCATGCCCAACGTGCGGAGCAGCCCGCAGGAGACAGTGGCACCGGCCCTTCGCTTTGAAGTCCTTGACCTACAGACGGGCCAGGTCCGTTACCCCGTTGTGTGCAAACCTTCACCTGAAACCTGGTGCCAAGGGCAAGCGGCTTGCCCACGTCCACAGCAGGCCGGGCAGCCGTCAGACACAGCGTGGCGGGGAGAGGAGGCTCGCGGACGTGGTGCTGGTGGTAGAGCGCAGACGGCTGGAGCACGCTGGAGAGCCCATGGCTTTTGGGACGGTCCTTCAGCTGGTCACTGCAACCAGCAAAGCACATCCACCTGCCCAAGGACCTCCGCCTGGTGCCCTCCCTACACGAAGCACATTAGGGCAGGGTGCTTCTGGGGAAACTGAGGCACAGAGCACCCTGGTGACAAAACCACTGCTGAACAGGGAGGCAATAACAAAATATCCAGCGGCTGCATGGTAGAAGAGGACCAGGAGGCCTCAGGAGCTCCCGGCTGACAGTCCCACACGGCAAGGCGCAGCATTCCCTCTCCCAGCGGCTCTCCAGCGCGCATTGGGGCGGGTGCCGAGCGTTCGTGGGATACACAGCTGAGCAGGACACACGCAGCCCGCCTCAGCAAATGCTGCCGGGCACGAAGGCCCACCACCCGATACCTGGTATGGCAGGGCATCACCCACAGAGCTCCGCAGCCGCACGCCACGCCGGTGCCGCAGTGAGGTGCAGAGCCCCGGCGCAGCCCTGAGCACGTTCCTGTGGCCGTGCGCGAGGGGTTGTGCAATCGGCAGGCCGGGCTGCCGCATCGGCACATTCCCGGGGCCTCGAGCTGCTCGGCACCCCCTTCTGCTTCCTCCCCTGTTTATCCTTTGGCTCTGGCGGATTGGCTGCCGGCCTGGCTGCGAGCACAAGGAATCCGTGCCATGGCTGGCTAACCAAACACCGCCTAAGCCCGAGGAGCTGCGGGGCCAGCGCTCGGCTCCGGACCTACTTCCCCCATCAGCAGGAGCCCAGCTGGCTCTGCCACAAAAGGCGAAGCCCGAAGAGCATCCAGCGCGACAGACCTGCTCCGCTCCGGCTGGGGATGGCATCCCTCTCGTGCCTGCCCTGCCTGGAGTGGGACACGGTGAGGGCCACCACAAAATCCTGTCCCTGCCCAGAGACCTGGGCTACGCATTTGCCAGCTGGGGAGAGCCAGCCCGCTGCTTGCTTAAGGAACAGCGGGATGATCTCCCCATCGCTCCATGCGCTCAACCCTGCGTTGCCCAGAGGGTATGGAGGGGTGGAAACATCCCCCCCGGCGGGAGGGACGGCAACGCCGCAGCCCCTACCTCCCCCCTCAGATACCGACCCAGCATTCCTCCTTAATGAATGCTCTTTATTACCTGACTGTAACGATAACCAGTCACTCCCAGCAGAAGTGGCCCCTGTAACCCGAGTGGGACGCCAAGCAAGACCACTCCCCCGTCTCCCCCAAAGCGCGCTCGGGACCACCCCAGAGCGAAGCCCCAGCCGTCCAAGGCACCGAAAGAGGCCCCCTCCCTGGATCGCAGCATGGTTCCTCCATGGCGTGAGCCCCTCCTCATGCCAACCCCTCTGTCGTCTTCCTTCGGCCCCTCCAGGACAGCCTGCTGGGGTCTGCCCGGGCTGCTAGCAGGGGAAACTTTTATGTGGTGTCAATGCATGCAACTGCTTGACCTCAGGGGCCTTCACTTGACCTGACGCTGATGGAGCTACGCTGAGCTACACTGGCTGGTTACTCACTCCTAAATACTATCCTTGAGCAGTTTCAGTCGCATTAAAACACCCTTCTCCCGCACACATGCAAACACAGCACATGCCCCTTCCCATCACAAGGGGTAGGACTGTCCCAGTCGATGCAGAGGTATAGCCACCACCCTGTGTCCCATCCCGGGGACATTCCCTTCTCAGCCCATCACCAAGGACAGCCCTGCTCCTCCAAAGCAGTGGGGCAGCTCGTGCATTCCCCGTTCATGCCGGAGCGGAAGACCTAAGATCCAAAGTCACACCAGAAACACAGCCAAGGCTGAGCTCTGGGAGTCCGTGGGGCAAAATCCTGGGGAAAACACCAAACTTGGGGCTAAGGAGGTGGGAGCTCGTGAGAATTCGGACACTACCCAGAACCTGTGGGCTCCAGGGAGCCTAATTTGGGTGTCACATATTTGAACGGAACTAATGAATGGAGCAACTGAGAAAGGCTTTGAACATAGACACACACCTCCCCCTGACGCCTCCTCCATGGAGAGGCCAAGACTGTGCCCAGCCCGACTGTACTTGACCCCCTCCTCCCTGGCAGCTCTCTTTCGCTCTTGGTGAGCTCCCAGACAGCTCTGGTGTCTAAAGCCACTGCAACCCTCTCGCTGCTGAGAGGAGAAACTAGCCCATGCCAGCTAGGGCAGGATGCAGAGAAAGTAGGGCATCAGGAGTGGAGATACGGGACCGGTGGGATTTAGCCAAGACCCCAGATATACTATAGTGAGTAAAAAGCATTACAGGGTCTCCAGTGGCCAGGAAGACCCTGGAGCAACAACCTGGCTGAACAGCGAACCAGCGCTGCTGGCAAAACACTCAGAGTAATGAACCACACTGGTATGAGGTACAACCAAACCATTGCCAGCCTGCAGCCCAGCGTCCAGAGTCAGCAGCACCATCGCCATGTCCCCTGGAAAGCTCCTTCTGACCTCACGTGGGCCCACAACTCCTTAGCTTACATGCACAGAAGAAGAATATATCTGACAAAAGCACCTTCGGATAAGCTGGAAAGCATCCCTAACCATTTCACATATCCTGGCTCAGGCCCACAGCAATGCTCCCTCCCATGTCCCCTGCGCAGTGTTGCTACTCCTGACATATGAGCAGGAAGGGGATACAAGCCAGTATATATACCCTGTATAGGTGTATATAGAGAGAGATAATGCCCTCTCTCCAACTCCGAGGCCTCGGGAAGGACAAGGTATGTGGTGAGAGACATCCCAAGACAGAAGAGGTGTGAAGAGCCAGAGGAAATCATCCTGCTGCACCACAACAGGGCATGTCCCTCAGGGAGCCCTGCGGGAAAAGGCAGCCAGCTCCACGCCGAAGAGATGACCGAGCCCCATCCTCCCTCCCAAACCTTCCTGAGCCCTCCTCTTTCTGCTCTCTCCTTCCTACTGCCCTCTCCGGCCTCTCCATCAGGCACCTCTCAGCACCTTCTCCTCTCTCCTTCTTCCAGCCCCTTGAATTTCCCCATCTCCCCTCGTCCCTTCCCTCCCCGAGCCATTATCCCTCCGGACCCTCCTGAGTCCCTTCTCCTTCCGGCTCTCCACCCTTGTCCTGGCCTCTCCTCCGTCCTTGCCAGCTGTGAACCTTGGCATGGATAGAGCCATTGTCCTCCGGGCACTGGGGCCGAGGAGGAGGAGGGGAAGGTGTGAGAGGGGACACAGTGGAGCGTTTGTGTGTGTCCCCACAGCCGTCAATGCCCTGCTTGTCCATTCATGCACTAAGATGGCAGGAACAGCAGCACCCACACAAGCGTCGCCATTTGGCGGGGTCCAAGGTGCCTGCCCAGGGGGGCACATTGCCCTGTTTGTTTGGAGTCCCGCAGAGGCAGAAGACAACGCCTTTATCTCCCTCTCTGGACTGAGGGTGTTGGAGGGCTGGCAGAGGGGACAACAGGACCAGAGAAGGCCACTTCATCCGGCATCTCCCGGGCTCAGGACTGACAGGGAGGTACCACTGCACGAGGCCGGCTCCGCGACCCTCGCACCTCCATTCCCCAGCCCAGGAGGAAGACAGGAATGAGGAAAGGCTTTTCAGCACAGCCTCCGGATCTCTTCTGCTGGGGCTCCTTCGTGCTGGTGGGCTCACCCGGCCCGAGGCAGAGCAGCACCACACGCTCAGCTCCCCCCGCCGTGCCCCGAGCAGGATTACGGCACACCGGCCACGGGGCCACGCCGCTTCACGCCTGCAGTTAAAGGACTGGACAGTAAAAAAGGAGACATAAGCCGAAGCTTCTGCTCCTGTGTGCTCCTCTTTGCAGCCCACTAACTTTACCTAGATTGCAAGTTTTGGGGGACAGGAGTGACCTTCTTCTATAGGCTAACATCTATGTGCATAAACTCCCTGTCACCATCATGGCAGTGAAGGTCCAGCACAGCTCTTTCTGCTAGCAGCATAAACTTTCTGCAGTGTGAACTATTACAAGACAGTATCGGCAATACAAGGAAAAAAAAAAAACATTATTACCAGCTACGTACCGGCATTAAGCAGAGACTGTGGCCCAGCTGCCCAGAGCCTTGCCATGCTCGGTGGCAAGCGGGAGAGGCAATAAAGACTCACAGAGGCACAGGGACCTGACAAGGCTGATGGCAGATGGCTGAGCAATGTCACTGCTGCTCTGGTACTGCCAGGGAGAGAGCCCAGGGACACAGACCCTGGACACGGACCTCGCTGCAGGGCCACGAACACCGCTGGGCTTGTGGCTCCTGGAAAGGCTCTTGGGAAACTTGGGAGATCCAGGCGCCACTCCAGAGACCATTTTCAGCCCAATTCTGAAGACGTGTGCACCACGCACACGGGAGACTCGGGACTTGGAGCTGCACTGCCTCTCCTGGAAACCCCCCAGCACAAAACAATCCTGAGGCAGGGAGATTAATAATCAAACAGCAACTGAATACAAGCCTACAGGCAGCCAAGCATCGCCTGGAACACCGCGTCCAGATCGGGCGTCTTGTTCCTCCCATCTAACTGGGAGGCAACAAGGTCTCTCCTGTCCAGTCTGGACAGCCTCCAGAGGAGACTGAGCGTAAGAAAGCAGAGCGATTTATCTAGATGGGACTTTTGCCAGGGCTCGGGGAGGGCCATCACTACTTTTGTGCAACGAACACCGATCTTTCACAAGCAGGAGTGTCAGGTCATCAGGCTTTTCCTTCTTCTCACACAGCTGGGACGTGCAACCATACAGCACTTGCTCTCAGCGCTACACTGCAATAGCATTTGCTCCAGAATTGACACCTGCGAAAATCACGAAGGGCACCAAAACCTTCCTACGTCGTTGGTTTTCCTCTACCATCACTGCGCTACATCCTCATCTACCTCTGCTGCACGTGTGGCACAAACCTCCCAGGACACAAGGCCACTTCCCAGTATCTAAAAGCAGAGCAATGCAACCAAGAGAAGTGGATCAGTCAGGCACACAGGTACAGGGCAGTCATTTCTTTCCCCAAGAAGGAGATTCAACGCATCCTGCTTCAGTGGTCTAAGTCTTAACTTGGCAACTCTGGAGGACAAATGGTGTGTTTGCAGGTACTGCCGGAGCCGGCGCACGCTGGGCTAGAGAGCAGCATTGGGGTAAATGCTCCAGCTAGAACCCTCCTGCTCTGCCGCTCGGCTCCTGTTCAGGGTTGATTCATGAGCTGATGTGCCCCGCTTGGGAGTTCTTGCCCTCCTTGTGCTCCTGAGAGAGGGATGGACTGAAGGACACAGTGGACACTATTTCTCTCTCTGGTTTCATCCATCTTAAGACAATACCAACCATTATATCCCTGAATCACGCAGACCACAGAATTTTACTCAGGGTGTTGCCCACCAAACCCAGAGTTTCTCACTGCAGAGGACACATCCTTCGACAGATGCAATTCTGAATTAGGCTTCAGCTGATTAACTCATCTCCTGAGGAAGGGGCCGCATTAATCCATTTCCACCCTTTAGTTCCTCATCATAGCTTGCACAATGTACGTCCATACCCTTAACTGCCAGACTAAAGAGCCCTCCACTCCAAGAAAGCTACTTTTCAACCAGGTGGCGTGGACTACTCAGTCACCTTCGTGCTTTGCCTTTTCCCAAGCTAAGCTAAGTTTCTCTAGCCAGCCACAATAAATAACAAGTAACGATGCAATTAAAATAATTAATTAAAAAAAAATTCCTTAGGGATTACTGCCATACTGGCTATTTCCATATAGGCTTTCAGACTGAAACTGAGGTTTCTTTTTTTAAAAAAATTTTTGTTTGCATTTTCTGACTAACTGAGCTGTATTCTGCACCGGAACATAGTTCCTGCACCAGGGATTTAGCAAACAGTTACCAGACAATACAAATCAGATACCAAACGTGCTGCTTGGATCCCATCCACCCTGCAAGCTCTCTGTGTGTTCTGGGTCTCACTTCAAAGAAGCGTGCTGTCTGGAGCGGTACAAACCAAGAGGGAAGGTGCCTGGCACGCTGCTCAAGGACGCTGTGTGGGGAGGGCAGCACAGGGAGGAGAGGATGAGGAGGTCACCCCGCGCCTGGGGAGGTGGGAGGCACTGACCGCACACATTCCCGCAGGCAGAACAGCTCCTCAGGCTCTTGATGCGCAGAGCGAGTCGTCTCCACGCGTTAGACAAGCAGAGGCAAATACTGAAATAACGGTGAGATGCACCCAAAGCGAGATAAACCTCACGGCAGCACTGCCTGAGCTGTGGGCGCAGAAGCACAAGGGATGGATGACGGTGGGTAAGACCTTCTCACAAAGGACTGAGCGCAGAAGAGACACACGAGGAAGGTCAGGGACCTGAGAACTAAATCAAGAGCCCTCTCCCAGTACCTGGCCCAGGCAGACCTCTGGGAGCCATCCCTCCTCTGCTCCCTCCATCTCCCCCCAGAGCAGAGGACAACAGGCAGTAATCGCTGCTGCTTCCAGGCACCGCTCACCCAGCTCCTGCCACCACAGCAGAGATCACACGCTGCTGCCGTTTTAAAGCACCTGCTGGGGAAAGCCGCGTGTAGGTCCTGGGCGAACAAGTCTGTCTTGCTGCCAGCCAGAACGGTGACAAAGAGCCGAGTTATGAGGGAAGAGTGGGAAGGCAAGGAAATTACACAAATTGTATGAGTCATTAGATCAATAGATTAAAAGACCTCTTAGAGCCTTCTGTCCAGGCCAGCATAAGGTCATTCATTCCCAGCTCGCTCCTTGGGCTCTGCCCCATGTCTGGACTTTCATCACTTCCATTTGGGAGACAATGCTGCAGCCCCACACTCCTCCAAGTCTGGCTGCCCTCCTCAGAGCCCAACCTGAATGCTCCCTTTCTTATCTCCGCTCACCACCAGCACCCCTTGTGCTAAACAGCACAAGGATTTCACAGCTGGCCCATTCACTGTCTTCTAACCACAACTGCTCACAGGCCAACTCCTCCGGTCCTGACTACCATCAGCCTGACATTGTCTGTCTCCCGCGACTGTCCTGTGCCCAACAATCCCCGCGCTATTGCTTCCCCTTGCCACCCCAGCATCTGCCGCAGCCGGGAGCAGGGAGGCTCTCTCTCCCCCTTTGAATATCCATGTTTGCAACTATTTTCTCCCAGATGCAACTTCTTTTGCTTTCCCCAAAAACGAGGGCCACAGCTCCAGCCGGGCTGAACCACAGCAGTTCAGCTGACTTCATCGGCAATGGAGCAGAAAAGCCTGGCCTTCCTGCAAAATCCACTTTTCATCTTCTCGCTCAACGCTTGTGGTACCAGCAGCATCTTTAGATTGCTAAATACACTTGTTATTGAGGTCCCTCTGTAACAACACACTCCGAGGTCTGCTGGGCTAGGTGTTGTCAATTCAAATATCAGCCAGACAGCCCCTGCCCTGCTGCGTTTCCAGCCTTGAATTTCTCCAGTGCATTTCACTTCATGCCGAACGACATCCTGATTAGAAACTTCCCTCACATGGAACTGACAGGAAGAACATGAGAGAGATCAAACGCTGCATCAGTGACAGAGCTAAAATACAGCTGTTAATACAGAGACATCAAAGAGCAGAGGGGTTACGAGCAGAGAGCCCCAGGGCCTGGTACCTGGGCCAAAGCCATTCAGCATTTTTTAACGCTGTTCTCCACTGGCAAAGTTTGAAGGTGGCACACATACTGGGGGGATAGCAGAGAAAGGAAAAAAAAAAATACTTATTCTTACGGAGCATCTTGAATCACCTGGTGACAGCAATCTGTCTGCTGCATAACAACAAAGCAAAAGCCAAGACAGTCACCTGAAAGTAGCGTGTACAGGCTGGGAAACTTTGGAAAAAAACCCGACTAAACGAAAGGCTCCAGTTTTCAGGCCTAACCACAGCCACGCAAGCCCTCGACACAACGTCGCAGCTCTGACTGTGACTGCAGAGCTCTCCATGCAGAAGGGGACTATCGAGCAGAAGACGGAGAAATGGTCCTGGCTTTTCTGCGTACCGCTGCTGGAATCCGTGGCCCACCTATGTTTGTCTGGAAAAGGGCTGGGAAATACTAGAGAGACTTTGGAAAAGGGCGAAATAACGCTGCTCGGGATGCCCAAGAAGCTTTACAGAAGTCCCTGTCTGGTCTGTTTGTTACCAGAAGGCTGAGTAGTGGTTGAATCCTCCCATATATGAACTCCCATGGGAGAATGCAGCCTGCTGGGAGGGAGTTTCAGTCTTGTGAGGAGGATATGGCAGTTGGAGTGCAAGAACTGACAGTGTCAGCCATGAAATAAGACGCTGCGCAACAGTTTTCCCAGAGAGGTAGAACACACAGGTCCAGGACCATCCGCTCCTCTGTGCTTCCAAAGCACAGCCACAGCAGGCCCACGGCCCTCATGTCTGCCTGCAGTAAATAGGAATATTAACATTACCGGGCACCTTCGTTTGGAAACTAGAAACAATTACACTCAAAGAGATGCTCTAGGAGCAATTCTACCTCTCAGATATCTTGGCGGCCCCTCCTAGCTGTAGAGCCCACCCTGCTCTGAATCTTAACACAACACAGAGGCAGCAATGTCTCAACAGATACACGAAGCTCAGGGAGGCAAACCAAACTTTCTCAGCGCAGAAAACCACAACGACGGCCCACTCACTGTTCAACTGTCCTTCAGATTCTCCACATCACTGAGTTACGGACAAGGGTTTCAGAGATAACTCAGTGATTAGAAGCTGATTTAGGATTTTCAGCTGTTCAGGAACACTTTTGATAATATTTTCCTATTTCCTTATCCCCACTGTAGTTCACCAATCCTCCCAAGAGAGTTCTATTAGCAAAATGCTTTCGCAACACATGTTACTGCAGCTCCATAAATCATGAGTAGTCCATGGAAGCGGAGCAGGGAGAGCACTGACTTCGTCCCGCTCCCAGCAGATACCTCCCTCTAGCACAGCACGCCGGATTCATCCCTTGCCCCAAGTCTTTCAGCCAGTCCCCAGCTGTGCAGGCAGCTTCCCTGGAAGCTGACACACAAGTGACAAACCATTCCTTAACCTTAGAAGAGACGTGCTAACATTTATTCTGGAGTTAATCTCCCTCCAAAGGCTGCAGGACAATTCCTCAGTGCCCAAGAACAATGTTGGGAGCTACAAACGAAAGGGGATCTAAAAGGCTGGAATGGCTGTGGTGGTGACTGTGACCAATTTTGGCGGGGGAAAGCTGAGCCAAGAAGATAAAAGACAAGAGTTTCAGCCACCCAAAACTCCCCCATGACAACACAGCCCACTTTGCTGAAGTTTTCTAAGCTTTCTTTCCCCACTTGCCTTTCTTTTGTGACAGACCCCGGTGTGTCTTTGGAACAGCACGAGTGTACCCTGCAGCCAGGATCCATCCCCTGCCAGACCCTCACTCCACTTCTTTTGGAGGTTCATTGTGCGGATTGGGCTCTGTCACGAAAGAAAAGTCACCTTCCCCTTCTGCAGACTCCTGGGTCTCTCCTAGACGTCTGCTCACACCCGTGAGGCAACGCTCTATCACTAGCGAAGTGTGCCTTAGGTCCAGAGCTGAATTAAACGGGACGTTCAGCTTAACGCACCTCCCTCTAGGCGCTCAGTGAACTCTCTGGAGCTCTTCCACCCAACTGCGTCCGCAAATGGGAAACGGGCTGCAGCTGTCCTGCGGAGGCTGACCGTCCTGCCATCTTCCCTGGGGCCCATGGGACTCTCCGAAGGGCCAGAGGTGACCTCCCGGCCGGAGAAGGGCGCTGGGAAGGCCCCTGCCAGGACAGCACTGCTGTCCAAGGTACCGCCGCCACGCTGCGCCCATCGCCCCTGCCCGCACGCCGCGCCGGCACACGCCGCGCCGGCACACACCAGAAGGGAGAGGTGAGCGGACCCTTTCCCAGAAGGACAGTCCACACTTATGGAACAATCACGGCAGTCTCCATCAGTGATTTTTACAGTGCCTAGAGCTCTGATCCCTGTGACACCTCTGCCCGCGCCGGCCGAAAGAAATTCCCAAGATTACTGGCCTCTTGTTTCTGTGTAGTCACTTGTGCAAGGGGCTACAGGGATACAAGAAAGGAAGAGATGGATCTTGCCCCAAAACTGTACAAGTCTGTTACACAAAGGGCTGACGCAGGCAAAGCAACCGGGAACTGCCTGGATTCATGCTGTAAAAGGGTGGTGTAGCCCAGAACAGAAAAAACACATCTGCAGACATGCCCACTGTTTTGTCTGGAAGAGACCCCTGCTTTTCCCTTCAGAAAAGAGCACACAGACCTCAAGATCTGCCAGAAGAAGGTGGCAGACCTAGCTTCTGCCTCTGACAGGGCAAGACACAAAACCTTCTTCTATAGAGACCTGTATTGAGACCAGGCAGACCCATGTGCTAATCGACCTGTATGCTGTGCTCTTGTTGGAAACTTCCGTTGGTTTATTTGTTTCTTTGTTTTTTAAAAAAAGCTTACTGCAGAAGCAAATGAATTACTGACAATTTCTGATAATCTGCACTAAATCTCTGACTTCTCCAGTCCCTCAGAGAAGTCCTCAGCCCGTACAGACTCTCAGGGCTGAGCCAAGGGCAAAGACTGACCAGTTTCTCACAGTTCAACAGGGCATATTACTTCCTGTAAAAGCCCCAAACCAGAGCTATGAGGTTTTTGGTTGGCTGGTTGGTTGGTGGGGTTTTTTTGGTGTGGTTTTTGTTTTGTTTTGTTATAGATGAAACACAAACCCACAACCATGCATGATGAGACGCCCCACAGTTCTACTGGCAAAGCTAGGATGTTAACCTCAATCTCATAGATAAATTGTCTGTGGCAGTGAAAAACCACCAAACCCGTTATTCCTCCACAGTTTCAGCTGGGGGTTGCATTGCTCAAAGCTGTTATATGGGTCAGACTAGAAGATCTGATACTTCCTTCTAACCTGAAACTCAGTTAAGCATCTTTATTTTAAGAAATGATACTGTCAAAGTAGGGAAAATCAGAAGGTAATTTTACTGAAAGACTTAACTGCCGCTGTCTGGGCCTTATGCACTTAGCAAGCAAGAAAAGAGGAGCAGACAGGGATAAGAACAGAGAGGAGAGGTCACTTTACCCCAGGTGGTCCTTAGCTGTCTGTAAGTGGGGAGGGTCATCTCTCCACTCCTCCACACTTCACCTGAACCACAACGCCTTCAGGGCAAGGCCCGTCTCCCACGGCCAGTCCGAAGAGGTTCAGAGCTCACCCCTGCTGCAAAGCAACCAGCAATGAGGACAAACACCTTAACAATATGAGACTTCCCAACTACTCATTGACACAATGACCGCTCTGGATTTATTGAAGGCTATAAAGTTTGTGGAACAGCAAAAAAAGATTTAACGTGGCTCTCCTGCACTGACAAAAGCCTTAAACCAACAACCACCGCCCTGACCCATTTAAACAACAGGCCGATCAAAGAAGAAACAACTTCCACAAACCCTGGGCTTTAGTTCTGCAAAAAGAGAGACCTCCACAAGTCTCCTTCAGGCGGTGACTAGCCCCAGGGAGCAACCTGCACTCCTAAAACTCACGTCCCCTTTTCACTTACTAACATGGATTGTTCACTGGCTGAGCAACCTGCATCCTAGAACACAAAACAAGGACCCATCAGACCAACTTTCTCCATCTCATTCCTACTATCTAGTTCTCAAAGCTCACTCTCAGTGTGGTTTGCTTTCCAAAACTGCAGAGAAGAGGCTTTAAGCAAAAAAGCCCAGTAAACCCCACTACTTCTCTCCTTCAGAGAGCCAACCAAAAGCATTCCAGCCTACGCATTACGTCCTCCTGACAAGGCCCAGCTCTGCACCAGTGGTGATAAATATCTGTGGTGCCTGGCATCAACTTTACTACACATCACAGCTCACTGTCACCGTTCTCACCTCTTTCAAAGCCAAACTTGGCCCAGTGTCATGAACACCTACAAATTTGTGCCTTGACTAAATTAAGAAAGCTGTGCTGAAAATTCATGGTAAAAATCTCTGTCAGTGATCATCCATGATCTGTTGCATCCACAGATGCCTCCCGGGTGTAAAAGAGCCACAGTACCTGTGTCTAAAAGCAGAGGAGTAGGAAAGGCCCCTACCCTGATGTTCCACAAGACCATCCTGTTGGACTAGGTTAACTTTTGACCAGTTCCTCTTCCCAAGCCCCTGCACACCAGCACAACCTCCAGCACCCAAACTTCTCATTCTGGGCGGAGAAGCCTGTCCCCAGTCTGCAGGTCCCTACATTGCTGTTTCTTGTGTCCCTTCAGCCCCTTAACACCAATGAGATGAGTTTTGAAACATTATTTATCACCCTTCTCTCTCCTCTACACATTCCACTATATTGCATGTGAAAACGCATCACCATCCACCTCTCCATTCCAGCACCCTTTTCCAAAGACCGAATTAAAATAGACAGGAGGGAGGGGAGATGGACAGAAGTCCTCCTACTCCCCCCTACCCAGAACTTCTCATTGACCTCAGATTTTGATTTCGATGGGACCTCATCAGGGAAAAGACTGTTTCTGTTCCTATATTGAGCAGAGCATTGATTATATTATCAGCAAGCAGCCAACTGTGAAATGGCTTGATGGCCCTTATAATGCACAGTTTTTAAACTTTTGCTTTACTTAAGCAGGTGTTTCATTTCCAATAAAGTCAAAGCGCACTTTTTAGTGCTTTAATGAATCAATGTCCATAACCATTGCTTGTCATAACAGAAGAGATAAGCCAAGATCAAGCAGGCTGATAAATTGTTTGGTTTCCTGTTTATCTAGATTTCTAGCAGTCAGCACATGGGATTAAAAGTCATAAACGATAGTTGTTGATTAATAAGTATTGTCAGACACAAACTAAGTGAATCTTCATATTCTACATTAAGTTGAACGTCCTCTTTGTATTACATCCACTTCTCAAGGCTGCAAGCAAGAGGGGCTCGGCATGCTCTACGGTCCTTGCCATCAAAGCAGACAGACGGCTTGCAGGAATTAGGCCTCCAACTCTTGCGGAAACCCTACCTGTCCCTTCCACAAATCCTGTCCCATGCCCACCCCCATGCCCCCTGTATTGTCTCCTTCCCACCAATTACTACCATCTTCTCCTTGGGTAAGAAAACCAGACCAGCTGGCACTCTGAGTCTCCCAAGATAATACACTGCTGCAACGTTGGGTTGATGACAAAAGACTCAATGGGGGCGGGGTGGGGGGGTGTGGAAAATCAGTCCCAGCAAAAATTGCTTTAATTACTGTTTTTAAAAAAAGCAGAGATGTCACCAAAGCTAGACCATGGCTGTTGGCATCGCACATGCCTATCAGCTCCTTATTCACTTCTGGTCCTATCCCACACTGCTTCAGCTAGCCTGTTGAGTCTCTACTCACACTACACACTGGCTTACAATCACAGCCTCGCTTTTTTTATCTTCCTTCTGATGCAGTTTGCAATCACTTAGGGCATAATTCAGTACATCTCCTTCAATACACTGCAAACAAATTATGAGAGCCGCTGAAGAAAAGAACACTGGACAGAGCAAAAGTGATGAGGGATGGGGAAGGGGAAGAGCGAGGAAAAAAAGAAAATGTAGGATAAGCCAGAGAGGCTAAGAAAACTTTAACCACTGCAGAGACTGATGCCACCTTTCCTGTGACCAAGCTGGTCTGTCACAGACAACTGGGATGCGAAAAAGAGGCATCGATGCTGTGTTGCACCAGAGGAAATGACTCCTACCTCTGCCTGCAGCCCCGCACACTAGCCCTAGCCCCCGACAAGCCACAGGATTATGATCACAGCCGCGTGGCCCTCCCAGGACTGCTCCTCCTGGTTCACCCTAGCCTCTGCCCTCAAATCCTGGATCCAAGTACACCGAGGCTATTTAAAACTCCAGCCTTGGCCTTTCACAGAATCAATCATAGAATCATAGAATGGCTTGGGTTGGAAGGGACCTTAAAGATCATCTAGTCCAACCCCCCTGCCGCGGGCAGGGTTGCCACCCACTAGATCAGGCCGCCCAGGGTCTCATCCAACCCGGCCTCGAACACCTCCAGGGACGGGGCATCCACCACCTCTCTGGGCAACCTGTGCCAGGGCCTCACCACCCTCCGAGTAAAGAATTTCCCACCAGCCCTCCTCCCCACCACCCCAAAAGCCAGCAAAATCCACAAGTGTTCGCTCTCATTCCACAACAAAGCTGGCAGCTCCGTTTTGCAGCCAGGGCTGGCCACTCTCCCCAGCCCTGCAGCCCTGCTCCCCCCACACCTCCCTTTCACCATTTTGAGTAACTGCATCAAAACAAAGTTCAGCAAGATAAGTAGTGGACCCTGAGTATCACATTACATTTTCCCTCGGGAAGGAAGCCTTTCATTCAAACATGCCTTGCAGGCGCTCCAGGGCGTGCCCGAAGACGGCGGGGAGCACAGGGTCCTGGGCGGACCAGGCCGTCCACCTCCACCAAATCAGACAGAAGACGTCCTCCGTCCCTGCTGTACAGGGCAAATGCTGCCAATGGGAGAAGAAAGGTCTGGAGGATAAGCAAGGGTATGCCACAGTACGCCAGTCAGTAGGAATAAGAAGGTATATCCATGAAACCGTAAGTGGGAGCCAGCAGATAGCCAAGTGTCGTGTCCAGTGCAATCCACCCTCTACTTCTATGAGCCCCCCTTTTGCCTGCACAGCAGCAGTATCCTCCCTTGGACGCTGCGTCTCCCCTACTGACCTGACACAGTCTCATCTCCCTCTGTCCATCCCTACTTCTGGTATCTGCCTGGAAAGCACCAAGGAGGCCACGGTGTGGGTTCTCTCTCCTGAAGGATGCTGCCCCACGAGCTGGCGCGTGGGAGGGGCACCCGGCAAGCACCAGCTCGGGCCCAAAAGCCACAAGCCTTTTCCTGTTTGTGTCTCCAGTCACAGCTGCTCCCCTGTCCTCTGGCAACGCACACGCTAGTTAATCATTCCTCAGACACATTTAGCTTACTGGGGTTCTTATCGGAGAGTGCAAAGTCTAAGTCCCATCAGCAACGCTACTAGAAAGAGGCAAGGGGGTTACCCAGCCAGCTCTGCAAAGCTCTGCCGGAGCCACACCATCCCCAGCCAGGGAAATCCCTAGGCAGAGGCACGCTGGAGGGATGCCAAGCCATGGTCTCGGACCCTGTCTGGGCAGCAGAGAGGAAGGGCGGACACCTGCAGCATTGCTGCGGGCCAGGGGTTCGTTGGCCACAGCCTGGCACCCTCCCAGCACAGCTCCCAGCTCCAGATCACTCAGGTCTTGTCCCAGCAGGAGGGATCCACAAAGGCCCCTCGCCAGAAGAGGACAAGTAGAGCAAGGCCCCATCCCTCTTCCTTCTTTGAAAGGCCTCTTCTGGTTTTATTTCTCGCTAAGCGACCGTGGGCAGAGAATGACAGCAGGGCAGAAAACGGGGTGAAAGCAGAAAGCAAAAAGAAGACCACTGAACTATGTATGACAGGAGGCAGAAAACCCATGGGGAGAGCAACTTCCCTACGCACCACTTAGGTGGGGTTGCGCTTCTCCAGGCAGTGCCCAGCTCTCTCTGGGCTAACCATGCCCACGAGCCATTTTGTTCCATGGTTATTTCAGCCGGTGACATGGCAGCTGGGATGACGCTGGCCCCAGAAGGCCAGCCCTAGCGAATGCTTTGCCCTAGCAGAAAAGGGTGAGGGAACAGAGGGAAACCCTGCCTATCCAGCACCCCCATAAGGCTCTTTCTTGACCAGCATCCCTTTCCCATATCCTTGCACGCAGCAGCACTTGCGCAACCCCAGCCCAGGCATAGGGAGCAGCGGGGGGTCAGCTGGATCTCTGTGTCACCAACACGCCCGCTTCCATCAGCCTGGTCCGACCTCCAGCACGCCTCCCTTCTAATCTGTCCCGACGGCCACCTCCTCCTGCTGCCTCCTTCCAAACCCCCTCCGAGTCCATGTCCAGGCATCACTCCCAGGACACCCACCTGTGGAAGATACATTAACCAGAACGTGGGCAGAGTACCTCTCTCCGACCCCGACGGAGCATCTGTGGGCGTGTGTTCACGTCGCTCTTTCTGAATCACAACCCACCCCTTATCAGATTTCTTATGGGATCCACCCTCTTACAAACAGCTCTCTGGCCTTACTCCACCTGGATGTCTCCTGTCCTCTTCCCATCCAGGAAAAAGGAGCTTCGGGGGAGAGAGGGCAGACCCCAGAGAAGTACCAGCACAGTCACAAGACCACGCTGGAAGCGGCAGACTGTTCTGCACTAGCCTCGCCCAGAGGAACGGACGAGGACAAGTGCTTTGGCTGAAGACGCTGGGAACCTCCTGCTGGGATGGAGGTGGCAGCTTCCCCCTGTGCCCAGGAGTGCCCCTGGGCCTCAGCCAAGCGCTGCGGGCTGCTGGTGATGAGCTCAAGGGAACATTTTTCTCTCTTCCCTCCTCTGCTGAGGCCCTAGGATGGAGCTGGGCTCACCAGCATCCTCACGTTACCTGCTCTTGTTGAGGGCAGATGCTGACCAGAGACAGACACCAAGTCGGGTGGGCAGGAGAAGCTTGAAATAGAGGGCAGCGAGAGGAGGACCAGAGGACAACCACATTGAAAAGAGAGATGGGAGACGCAGAGGGGAAAGCAAGCTGAGCCGTGGAAAGGTTGGGGGATCTGTGCTGTTACCTGCTCGGATCCAGCGCATCCTGAGCATGGTGAGGACAGATGTCAAGCTCCCGCTGCGCCCCTGCTCTCTCCCGCTGTCATTATGCCGCCTAGCTCAGCTTGTCGAGGTCCCAGGGCTGCTGCCTGCTGGTTTTTCTATTCCCTCAGAGAAGAGTGGGAGGGCCACGGAGGAGGCTGGGAGGCTGCTGCTACACGCTGGGATTTGGGTCTGCGAGGGGATTACCAGGAGGGATGGTCATGTGTTTGTGCTGTACCAGGTTCCCCAGGACCATTCTGTCACGGGCTAACTCCGTCCAGCAAAGCACTCCACACAAAGCCTCTTACCTTCCCCACTGCGTCAGCCAGGCCCTGGAGAGACTGTCACACTGCAAAGCCACCGCTTCCCCAAGCCCGCTCCTCCCGAGAGTCGGGTCTAGGCACAAAGCACCCAGAGCGATGTGCGGCAAAGATCACGTTGTGCTTTTCGCACGGAGCCCGCACTTCTCCACTGCATTTCCCCGGTGCCTTCCCTCTGCCCTTACTCTTGCCACGTGAAACAACTCCATGCAAGCGGTGCAGGAAAGCCTCTCTCCACCACAGCATCAGAGCTCACAGGTGCATTTGGGGGATGCAGAGGCTAAGGACCAGACAGCCACAGGACAGGCAGTAGGTAAACAGCGAGCATGAAGCCCAGCTCCCTGAAAAGCCGTTCTTTCATATAATTCAGAGAAACTAGATGCTCTGATCTGCTGTTAGCTGCATTGCCGTGTCAAGCCCAGGTACCTAAAAACATACCTGGGGCCAGTTATCCTGGTTTGCATGTGTGGCTTCTGCCTGCTGGCCAGCACCACAACAGACACCGCAGCCTCTGCTCTAGAGGCCCCGGCTCTAGTGTCCTCCGGCCCTTCCTGCTCCCAGCGTTTTCAGCCTCAAGAAACCACCGCTCTCCCCTCCGCACCCCTAAGCAGCCAGGAAGACTCCAAAGCAGCCCGTTGTTTCTCTGTGACTCTTTTTCACAATCCTCGAACCTCCTGCCTGGCAGAAACTGAAACTGTCCCTGTGGTGCAGTAAACCCCCAGCGAGCCGTAACTCCCAGGTGGGGTCACCAGCGCTGCCGGCAGCCAGAGACCCTTCCAGCTCAGGGATGCTTCCCCCCACCATGAGGTGCCAGCCAGCTCTGAAGTGAAACCATTCTTTCTCTTCCCTGAAGCTCATGGCTTCACTGGTTTACATCAGTGAAAGTTTTACCGGTGAAGCCCTTCTCCACTCGTTCTGATCCACCACCAAATCCTCCTGCAGACACACAGCACGCAGAGACCCAAGCCCTACGACACAGCGTGGTGGACAAGGTGCAATTCCATGAGTCCTGGGGTGAGCTCGCTGCCTCAGCCCCATCATGTCACATTTCTTCGTCCAAGGAAGATGGCGCAACGGCGCAGACCTCTTCCTGCAGGGCTGCAAGGCGGCATTTCCTACTCACGTACATAAACTGCTCCAAAATACACAAAAAAAATCACCCAGACAGTAACCAATACCATTAACACGCATATACACACACTCCTACGGGCAAAACCATTCACTAATACAAACACGCTTGCCGCCTTGCTGATAAAACACCCGGTGCTCACTTGCTCACTCCCAGCTCGGAGGCTCCTGCGACCCCTCCAGCAGCACGCACAATACCAGCAGCCCCACTGCGTGCAAGCACAGGCACACGGCCGCTTGACAAACACACGCTTCTGAGTGCTCCAGCCACTTGTGCTTGGTGAAAAACTGTAAAGAGCTGCTTCGTTTCACAGGACTCGCATGCCCTCACTGAAATCTGGCCCTTTCTGTTTAACCAACTACCATCTTTCCCAACTACAGTATAACCCAAAATCCTCCAAACTTCTAGCGTTCGCTATTCTTTCTCCGTTTCTTACCCTAGCCCCATTCAGCCATCTGCCAAACCACCCACTCCCCTGCCCCCAAGCGCTGCTCTGCACATCTTTCCCGATATACATTCTTTAACAACCTCTTATCTCATAAATTAGCCAAGAGAGAGAGGGATCCCGAATAGCTGAGCTCTGTCGTAACTGTTTCCCTTACGCGAGTGGTAGGCAGGGAGGAAGGTAAGGTTTCTAGCAGGATGCCAGCCAAGGGTCAGACGCTTTCAACTCCCTACTTTTCCTTTGATACAAAATACAAATGCTCTGGGTAAACACTCCTGATACTATGGAAAGACCAAACTGAGCTCCTTTACCTCCGCTGCCAGAACCCCCGGCATCCCACGCTCTCTGCCTCCAAGCTTTCCCAGCTGTCCGCCCAAGCTCTCCTCGGCAGGATGGTCCTGGGCACCACCAAACACGTTTACCAGCTGTGCTAACGCAAACCAGGACAGCGATGATCTTCCTAACGCAGGACAGGCCTGCCTCGAGGGCACTCAGAGGCCATACTGCCAGCCAGACTCAATGCTCACAGCATCTTCATGCCAGGAGGGTGTGAAGTTATGCCCAATCCCTCTCTTCTCACAGAGACTTTTCCCCAGCCCCCTCCCAAACATCAGCGCAAAGCCTTAGACTTTTCACATCATTCTTCTCCTTCTCTGTCCTCGCATGTCTCAGATCTCACTCTCGAAGAGCAGACGACTACATTCCAGGAAAATAAGGATATCCTGCCCAAACAAATACTGAGAGCCCTCTTTATGAAAGTAAAGGTCCATCTCTTGCAGCTGAGAAAACCAAAGGCAGGCAATTGGACCTGAAATCTTGGGAGTGCTCGCTCCCCAAAACAAGCCTTCCTCTGCAGATGGGACCTGTCGCACTGTTGGTGAAGCCAGGCAAATGCCAGGATTTGGAATCGGCACAGACACCGACTCTCTTCCACACCTCAGCCAGCACAGCCCCCACTCCCCAAAAGTCTGCAAGAAGAGACCAGCTAATCCTTGCCTGACACTTTGAAATACCGAGTGCTATACAAGCACTAAAGGATTACTCTTAAATATGGTGGGATTGCTTACAGCCAGGCTCAGATCCTGTGCAAATCAGAGTCAAGCAAAGGAAAGGGAATTCCCAAATTATTTCAGGGGTTTCAGTGTACAGGAAGAAATCCCTTTAGCGTAAAATCTCCGCTGGGCAAGAAGATGATCTGCGAGAAGAAAAAATATTTCACTGTAAGAGAAAAATATGGTCTGAACACGTGTTCCCCCCAGGAAGGGAATCAGCAGACACCTTTTAAAGAAGGGATGAGGTAGCGAGGAATCGGTTCTACTAATTAATTTACTCCTGTAAATTAATAAACTCTAACAGTTCTGTTGTTCACCACTACATTACACATCCAGAAACCATTAATTCTTCAGGACAGCGAGATTCCAGGGCAAATCCGACTCCGTGCTGCAAAGCTAGCAATTTAAGGCACTGACCTTCACTTCCAAAGAACAGAGGATCAGTTTGGTCGCATACTCCTTCAGAGCACCACGATTAAAGCGTGCACAAAAGGAAAGAACCTTGTTTCTTCGTTCGCTGCATAAACTGAACTGAGCAGCAATCCTTCGTGGTAAAACTTTCACCTCTTCCTCTCTCACCCTCAAGCACTGTATTGTAACAGATGCTCTTTAATAACACCGCCAAAGGGATCTAGCTGCCCGAATGAAATAAACAGCCATGTTGAGCTCCACAAAAAAATTAGGCTCAGAGAAGTTCTAAAAAGGAAGTTATAAAAGTAAGCAAATAGCAGAGGCTAAGAGATATCCTTCAGCCCGTTTCCCTCACTCTTACTTTTTACAGGGACAAGACGGTTTTAATTCAAAAGAGAGAAAGACAGAAAGAAAGAAGAAGACAGACAAAAAGGCAAAGACAAAAAGAGAAAGCAGGAAAGAGAAAGAAGGAAAAAGAGAGAAAGAATGCCAGAATGGCTGAAGTTGGCAGGGACCTCTTGAGGTCATCTTGTCCAACCCTCTGCTCAAGCACAATCATCCACAGCACCCAGAAAGAACAAGACAGACAGAAAAAGAAAGAAGCCTTCCACCCTATAAAAAGATGCTCTGAGGGAGAGAGGGAAATTCCACCTCTACAAATGAAGAGACAGACAGTTGAAGTCTAATGCCGGTAAGTAACGTCGGGGTGCTAAGCAAGGGCTGTGCAGGACACCGGGGAGATGCTCGGTGCCCAGAGGACAGGAGGTGGGTGGGCAGGATTTAGGAGTTTGGTCCAAGTGAAACCCTAAAAACAAAACAAGCCCCCTGAAGGCTGTGGAGAACACAGGCTGGGAGCACACGATAAGAGCCCGCGTGGCGAGGCTTCCCCTCCTCGCTAATCCTGTCGCTCCCGGGAATCCAGAATCACGGCTAGAACAAACAGGGGATGCTTTTTCCTTTGAAGAAGAAGAGATGCATTACTGAGGCATCACACGGATGCCAGAAGAGAGGAAAGCGAGAAGCAAGCAGCTTGAGCCTCTGTTCACTCTCGAGAGCGTCTACTCTTTGTGGCGCATCTTCGCTTTCCTCCCCAGGTTAAGTCCTTCTACCAGCCAAAGAAAGAGAAAGGACGCAGTCCTCCCACCCCAACCGCCCCAGGCCACGCTGAGTGAGCAGCTCAGCGGAGCGGGCAGCACGCTGCCCAATCCCACCACAGGCAAAGCACAGCACGACGACTCCAGAGGGAATCCAAGCTCCAGAGCTGACCCATGCACACAGCCTGTTCTCCACGGGCCAGGGTCCACCCCAGCAGACCCCAGCTCTGCCGCAGGCAACAGGACCTCTTGATGCAACGGAGCCTTGCTAGGATGGGCGCGTTGTTCCCCCTCGACCAGCACATCTGCGTGCCAGGGCCTCACGCCACGCTGTGCAACCAAAACCTCTGCCTGGTAAACGGCCCACCAGAGAACAAGGGGCATGTGGTGCGGGGCACAACACCGGAAAGAGAGAAACAAAGGCAATGAGCGAGAAAGAGAAGCAACAATACAGTCAACAAGGAAGAGCGAAGCATGCCAACAAAGCCGCGCCGGGGAGAAGAAACACTGAGCCAAGGGAGGAACAACAAAGGGCATCGGGATCCCAATGCCTCCCCAGCCGCGCAGTTCAGCCCTGCCAAATCCTCAGCTGCCACGAGCAATCGTGTTTCACCCCTGCTTGATACAGAGACCAAATTCTCTTTACGACCATTTTTCCACCATTGGTTTCAGTAAAACCTGCCTTTGCTTTACGCTGATGGGAAGGAGACTCCGATCCACAGATACACAATGCCCAAAGGGGTCCGGGCTCTGGCTAGACAGCACCGGCCTACAGATGCCAACTAAAAGATGGCGTGGGGTCTGCTGCTGGGCACCCCTGCTGTAGGATCAGCCATCCTCCAGACCAAAGAGGAGCGATTTCCCCAGTGAAGCACACAGCGGTGAGCCTGCTTCCAACACGCTGCGCCCAGTGGCCACGGCTCGGGAGACAGGTAGAGAGGCTGCCGGTCCTGAGGCGAGCAGAGAGGGTGGCCAGAAGTTTGGCCCTGCGGTGACGTCTGCGATCCATATGCCAGAGCTACCGTCAGGAGCCCGCGCCTGCTCCGAGGACTGCCGAGGGCCATACCAAGGTCCTCGCTGGGGTGGCGGCAGGCACCTAAGGTACGACGCGAGCCCTCGCTGTGCCAGGACCTCCGGCTCGGGACCCGGGATGTGACCGTGGCGCACCGGAGGATGCACACCTACACCTGGAGGACCCGGTGCCACTCGGACGCTGGACAAGGCGGTTGCTGTGCCCTGCCTTTGGCCGGGGTCAGGGGCCAGGGGCCACCCCGAGCCCAGCCGGGCGGCAGCGGGAGAGGGCTGGGACTTAGCGGGGCACCCCCCTTACCTTCAAAAAACCGCTGCAGAGCCTCCGTCTCGTCCACCACCTCCATAGCTGTGCCATGCACCAGCCGGCCGGGCTAGTCTCCGCGCCTGCAGAGGGGCATCCCCCCGGGCCGCGCCGG
>JAVKLA010000021.1:28192557-28237881 GCA_034782735.1 Sagittarius serpentarius | reverse complement strand
GCTGCTGCGACGTGCGCCGCCCCCCCCGCTCTCCCTCCCCGCCCTCCGGGGGCCCGGCCCCGCTCCTCCTCCTCCTCCTCCTCCTCCTCCTCCCGCCGCCCCGGGCAGCGCGCGCCCCCGCCGGCAGGGAGAGCCCGCCCCGGTAGCCGGGGCTCCCCCCGAGGGACGGCACCTCCACCCCCGCCCTCCCGAGAGCCGCCGGTTTGGTTCCCCCCCCACTTCCACCCCCTCAGCCCCGATGGCTTTTTCCGACAGCGCGGAGCCCCGCTCCCCAAACCAGCCATAAATCACCAAAAAAAATATTAAAAAAATAACTAAAAAAAAAAAAAATGAACCCTTCCAGCACGGGGCTGGGGGAAGGGGAAGGGACAGTTGTGTTTTCTTCCCCAGATGTGCCCACAATCAATAATAATGCCTCCAAAAAAGAAAAAAAAAAATAACAGTACAGTATCTAAATGAAGTTACAGTTATCTGACCACAGTTAACCAAACGCAGAGCCCCTGCCAGGCAAAGACTGTGGGACCATTCTCTTCTGGGCAGATAAAGCGCACAATGAGGTTTTGTCCATCCCCACAAACCAATTCAGAAGGGCAGATTCTCTTATATATATAAATATATTTTTCTCGCTCACACAGCTGTGCAGTGACCAATTCTTCTCTGGGGAGGGGAGCGGGGAGGGGGGCCGAGGTTTGGGGATAGTAATAGGTCTATTATTTCGGGGATGGAGAGAAAGAGCTCAACAGCCCTTTTTTCTTCTCTCTCTCCCTCTCTCTTTCCATTAAGACAATTGTTATTCTCTGTTACCCCACGCCCCTTGTTCCTGTGCACACACTCACCTCCCCCATCTTCAGGCACGAGCTGCGTGGGAGAGAAGCAAAAATTTATTTTTGCCGTAGAGCCCAAGCGCTAGCCCAGGCCTAAATCCGGTCAGTGCCAGGTTAGACATTAGGCCGTATTAGATCAGACCCCAGAACTAAACGTTCCTGCTAAGGATTCAAGCCTTGACCCTCAGTCCTCGTCCTCCCGGCAGCACGTTAGCTCTGCTCAGCAAGAGCCTCCTGCATGAAGGTGTCAGGAACAGACCTCCCAGTGAGCACACAGCCCAGTTTCACTGGAGAACACGGCAGAAGACGTTCACAGGCACATAGAGGACCTGAGCATCTAGCTCAGTGCTGCCGGCACACGGGAAAGCCTCCCCCTTCGAGTCTCTGCTCGCTCCTGGCCAGGTCTCGGTTGCAGAACCTCCCCTGTGCTCCTTGATGGTCCACTGCAACACTGCCCACCCGTTAAGTCTGATTCTTGTGCCGTCAGGCCTACGGCCCATCACCTACACATCTCTTGGAGACAGCTAATAAATTATAGGAGTGGCAGGAGGGAGCTGGAGCTTCAGCTGCTCAGGCACAATAAAACAACAAGGGAAGGCCAAGGCTATTCTGGGTCACTTCACCGGTGACTGTCAAAGCCAACAAGAGATCCTGTAAAGAGGCCAAGCCGGCAGAAGAACAAGTTCCTGCCTGTTATGGCATTGGACCCTAAAGATGGGTCCAAAGATGATCAAAAGATTTGAGAGGCAAATGACCCTGAGACCGATCTGCCTTGGATTTGTAACCCTCTGGACTGACCATGTCGGTCTTTGCCTGGGGTTCCCCACTCCCAAGGTGCAAACTCCTGTGCAGCCACTCATTTAAAATAAAACTGTGACACCCCTCTCCTTTCCTTAGTAGCCATGTGACCGACTGGCCCCACAGCACACCCTTCCCATAACAGGGCACAGACTAGCCACCCCTCCCAGCCCCAGAGTGCCACACACCCCACTAACGAGACATGAAAAGCCCTTTGAGAGCAACCCACTAACGATGCAAACCATAGCAGAGTGGCTGCCACCCCCAGCAAACTCATCCTCCTGAGAAATACTCCAAGTACATACCGTGGGGGAGCAGGATAAACAAAACACTCATTTCTATTGTCCGTGCTACGCAGTTATCATAAGAACAGGCAGGCCAATGGCCCAGAAATAATTTCTGAAATAACTTGGTGCCTTTGGGCAACTGCATTAAGCTAGCCAGGTATTTGTACCCAGCGCACGGCCACGGTATGCCAGCAGCCAGCAGGTAGGCTCAACCCTGTTCCACCTGTGTGGTACCATTAGCACAGTATCATATACTACATTACCGTAAGATCCATCAGTGATTAAGAAATCTCACTCCCACTTTGCACTGGGAAGGCAGAGGTTAGAGTGGCTGCACTTGTTCCAGTCCAAGCAGGCAGCCTGTGAAATACAAGCCATGTGTCCTGGACCTAACTGCCTCCCTAGGGCTGGTTCACCCATCTTTGCTCCTTCCCTGGTGTCTGAATCAAGCAAGGTATTGACGGTCCGGGTCCTTCTCACCTTGTTTTTCCTTTGTGCGTGTTTGCCTCTCAGTACTGCTCAGCTCTCTGTCCCGAGGAGTGCTGCTGTCTCCCTTCCCGGACCTAATTAAAGGGAAAAGACAGGTCGGGCACGCACTCCTGATGGCACTGATGTACGCACCCAACCTCATCCCTTCCCAAAAGGGTCCCTTACTGCAAGAAGCTCAGAATCCAGCATTTCAGGGTTGTCCTGGTATGATCCCCAAGAAACACTAGAGAGATTTGAACCCAGAAAAGTTAAAAGGTATCGCTTTGATCTACTATTGCTGCACAGAAGGCAGCGCCAGGGGATGGAAGTGCAGTTTGCTTTCCTTTCTGCTGTCTCCCCTCTGCCACTCTCCCTCCCTGCCAGTCCTTGTCTTCCCTGCTCCCTGCTTCTCTCCCCCTCAGATACACACACACACACACACACACACTCCCTTCCTCATTTCCCTGGGGTCACGCTCTCTGTAAACACTGCTCTCCCTATCCCATGGGGTTGGCCAGAAGCGGGAGCCAAGAAGGAGGTGGAGGAATATTACTCATGGAAGGTGTGGCTATTGCTCCCTCCAGCGCTAAATTTCAAAGTCCAGCTTAAAACAAAAAAATAATTCAGCAGTCCCCCTCACCCCGTCCCTCCCCACACCTCAACCCCCGGCCGGGCTTCTCAGGCACACCTAGGAGGCTTTTCAGTCTCTTTTTTTCTTCCCTCCTCAGCACTGAGCCCAGACAGACACCTTAGGCCCTGTACGGGGGCCAGAGGCAAGGCTGGCGGGCAAGTGCCCTAAGGGCGAAGGAACCATTGATCCAGCTAAAGTGAAGTTCAGCTCAGCAGGGCACTTGGGTCAAGAGATGTAAGATTGCTTCTGCTGTGACTGTGCCATCAGATGCCAAACAAGCTGTTGCTTAGCTGTTAGAGATACTGGAATATTTGGTATCTCCTACTAATGGTTTATGCGTTATATACTCAGAGTGTGCATATATCCATTTATTTAGTACATTAAGGCTCTATCAGCTTGGGTTCTGAATCTAAAGACCACTCAAGTTACTAGAAATGTCGCTGAATTTCACTACAGTAAAAATCAAGGGGCAAGTGGGCCCTGTCCCTGCCAAAGGCAGTTGTACACCAGCAGTCTTCCTTAGTCCCTGGTTTTTGTCTGCTATCCTTTGGGAAGCAGGCTTACAAAAGTCACACTGTGCGTGCAGCTGCGCCTCCCCGAACTTCAGACTGGGCCGATCAGCCTCATCGGCATTTAAGAGAGGGACAGTTAGGCAATATTGTATACATTTTGCACTGCATTAAATAGGATGTACTGAAACCATCATGTGGACCACGAGCTGGATTTAGGTGGCCTCCTTAACTATCCAGAGTTTTTTTAATACAGCAGCCAGGACAGGGCAGTGGCTACATCCTAAAAATATGCATTATCTTAGACAAGACAACCCGTCTGACTGATTTTATCCTCAGACGGAGTCTCCACGCACTCAAGGGGAGAAGCAGAACAACCGCAAGGACTTGGAAGCAAGCCACAGCAGGACTCCTCCACCGGTATGTAATCCATGAAAATGTTTGGGTGGGTTTGTTTCTTTTTTTTTTTTTCCTTAAAACATGCCTACAGGCAAGCAGAAGCAAATAAGAAAATTGTAAACTAAATAAGTGCTCTGAATTCAGTCACATTTTACATGGTTAAAAATGAAGATAAGACAGCACACAGCCCCTAGAATTCTTCCCAGGTTGCTGTAGTTACTGGGTTTAAAAAGCAGAGAAACCGTAACATGGCCAATCTACTGTCAACGCTTGAAGGCTGCAGGGAAAGGCTGTAGAAAGAAGGTACTGTTGTGGCATAATACTAGTAATTACTATCTATAGCACAGAACTCTACTCTTCACAGATGCTAGGAGGGTTAAAAGAGTTGCAGTTCAGGGGCACGTTGCTGCAGTTCTCTTGCTCAGCTCCCACCAACCCCTTCCTCGAGCTGGCAAGTCTCTCTGGAGTCACCCGGGGCAATGGCCACGCTGGTAGGCTGGCACGCTGCCGTGAAGGGCTCTGGACTTGCCCTCGGGGTTAGTGCGAGTGTAACCTGGCAGCCAGGGACTCTGCAGAACTTTCATTTCCCATGGTAACTTGGCTGCAGAGGAGAACACAGAAACTTCTCCCCTTGACCCCACCTGACTTCCCTGGGGAAGAGCAGTTGCTCTTATCTGGTGCGACAATGCTTCTTTGAGCCAGCCAGTTAATTCAGCACGATCAGAGAGAGATCAAAAACCTTCAAGTGAAGACTACGGCTTCGATGAGTAACTCCATGGGAATGCAGTCAATGACGGGAGCCAGCGATGAAGCTGCCTCTCACACAAGGCTGAGCTTGTGCAACTCTGTAACTCTCCCATGGTCATGGTCATCTCTCTACAGGCTTCCACCTCCTGCTCACCACCTCCCAGAACCCTGCTGCCAAACAGGGCGCCCCTCTTCTATACCGACCAAGGCCACCAGAAAAGTAGATCCCCTTTAGTGCCAAGCAGCAGGAGCAACAAGAAGCCACCGCTACTCGTGGACAGCTATGGTCGTGATGTGGCTGGGCTGAGGTATGGGAGAGGAATCTCTTCTTCAGGAGTGGGGAGGCACATCTAGCAGCGACACTTCCATTCTCTGCAAGGAGGTGGGTGAGCACTGCTTTTATAGCGAGAGCTGGCAGAGCTCAGGGCTCTGCTTTCCAAAGGTGGCCTTCAATTCAAGTCCAGACCTCTTCCAAACCACCTTCAGCATTCACAGCAGCTCCTGCAGTTCTGGCTGACTTCCACCAAATGAAAGAGTGCAACATTTACAGACCGTAAGGTCTGCTGGTATCTAAAGCCAGACAGCCCAAAACAGACATCGCATTTGGGAGTGAATCCTTTCATGAATGATTTCTGGAGGGTCTCACAGCAAGTAAGTGTCAGAACCAAGCTCAGGTCTGGGAACTTCTGGGTTTGCTTTACAATGTTTAATGCACTGGACCGTGCTGCCAGGCACAGCTGAAGAGCTTGCGGGTCTTACAAGCTCTCTGACTGGTTTAAGGCACTTTGGAAAAATCCTCACACAAGCATGGGAAGAGCTCATCAGATTGTTAAAGAATTTACAAAGCCCAGAGCTGAATTTCTAGGGCTGCAAGGCAAGCGCCAGTGTTTAGAAAAGATCCTGCAGACAAATGCTTCAAACTTGTAAAGCATGCAGGATGCTCTCCACACAGCATGCTGCTCCTCTGAGATGCCATCAGCCACATAAACTACACTCTAGTCCTCAATCCCTTTCGTAGGGATCAAACACATGCTATCATTTAATAGCTATCAACAGCTTCAACTTTTGTTCCAACAAAAGAAACCCGCAAAAACAATTATAAAGTTATAACACCGCAGCAATCCAAGTGCAATGTTTCTTGGTTTGTCTGAGCAGGAAGAATAAATTTAGTACTCTGAAGAGCACAGGAATCCCTCCTTCCTAGAGCACCAGAGAAAGCACCTAGTGTCTTGTTTTGCAAGACCCAACTGCCATTCTACATAGTGCTCTCCAACTTTATCACTCCTTCCGAAGTGCTCTCTCTTCGCATGTACATAAGGATGACATTTCTAAAGCCACCAACGGGAACTTGGAATCAGCCATCAGTTTTAAGTAGGAACTGAGGGCTTAATTGCCCCTTGGGCCTTTGGAAAATCAAACCTAGAAAGAAGAATAAAGCACCGTCAGAATGCCAACGTCACATCGCAGCGAGGAGCTAAACTGGTTCCTAGCTAACCTTGCCCAAGGTTGTGCACCCTGGCAAAGCCCCTCCACCAGATCTTGTCAGGGCCTGTGCCACACAGAGCCAAGTCCTCTTCCCCATCTCATCACAGGATGAACAGGTCATGCCACCAGGACTGCACCGTGTATGTACCATGGTCTGGGCCAGCCATGTGTCGGAGAGTGAGGACTCTTACCTCAACTGTGTTTCCTCATTCTGAAATGAATTTATAATGGCATACTGCTTCAGGTCCCATTGAATTTGACGGAGAATGTATCTCCTTGCCACCCTTTAACATAAGGCAGCCTAGCTTACCACTAAGGTTAAGCTGTGCGGGAAAAAAAATAAGGATCACTAACACCTTTAGTCAACGTGTGAGACTGAAATCCCTTCAGGTAATGGGTAGTGTAGTGGCATGCGGAGAGGAAGGATGCCAGAATGGAGAAGGTCTTTGGAAATTTCACTGAGATTGGACGCAGCACCGTGAGGCTTGCAGCCAAAGGCTGACCCATAGTCTCTTTGATCAGTATGGCTGAGAAGTGGATTACATTGTGGTCTCAGCGGTAGAAGGGAGGTGAGATGAGGGTCAGATTTTGACCTATACTGTGGTATCCGCCAGCGAGATACCGCAGCTGGCATACAGAAGAGCCGTGATCAGGCAGAGGATGCGTGGTCCAGGGAGGGAGCTAGCTGGCAAGATGTTACAGAAAGGGTTTCGGATGCTGGTTATTCCATCCTGCTCTTACCTTACTTGATGGTCTCAGGCAGGAGGGGCGCTGCGGTCTGCATAGCTCAGACGGACAAACGGAGGGATGTTTGAGACATCTCTGCTGAGCTGGGGACACGAGGGATGAGAACCTTAACGCTGCTCTGTTTCTTGTTATTGTGCTCTACCAAACTTCCCTCTGTTGAACTCAGTGCCTTCCTCCCATTCTTGTAATCGGGCTTTGTCTGAGGACTCGGAAAGGCAGAGGGAAACGCAAAGAGACTGGTGAGAGGTAACATTAGTGCAGCATAAACCATAAACGAGAGTGTCATTTACTCTGGGGTCACTGGCCATGTTAGCTTCAACATCACCGATACTGTTATCAGGGATGTGTTAAGGTACATCCTAGATTGCTCTGCCTGTGTCCTGTGAACAGCCTGTCTCGCCGAGACAGCCCGAACACGGAAGCAAACCCCCTCTCCGCACAGCCTCAGGAGGGCACCCACCGCCGGGCAGAGGGCCTTTGCTTTCTCTCTGTTGCAAGATGCCCCTCGCCATATCGCCAGCGCTTCCCAGCTTAGGAGAGCCCTCGCTGCTCGCACACCGAGGCGATGCTGGATGAAGGACTGGTGAATGCCGTCAACTCTCCACACTCTCTGACATACCCAACTCATTCTCCCTCAAACGGCACCGATGTAACTGGATTGAGCAAGCCTAAATGCAGGCCAAGTGAAGGGCCAGGGCTTGTACCCCAAGTCCAGCCTCTTGATTTCTTTCCTTGTTTTTGCACTTACA
The DNA here is from genome assembly GCA_034782735.1 of Sagittarius serpentarius. Lineage (NCBI taxonomy): Eukaryota > Metazoa > Chordata > Aves > Accipitriformes > Sagittariidae > Sagittarius > Sagittarius serpentarius. The sequence continues at coordinate 28,230,237 of JAVKLA010000021.1, read as the reverse complement.
CAAATATTCCCACCTTAAAATACCCTTTCTCCTTACCCTCCATCCTCCTTTGGCCTTATGCAACAAGCATCCTTCTCTATGGCTTTCTCTGAGGCAGCCAGCGCAGCAGTTAGCATGCAATCCTGTGAAATCAAGGTACATTTAATTCTTCCCCCAGCCACCCGCTGCCGCCCCATCTCCCCTCCTCTCTGTGGGTCGCTCCCTCCAAGCTGCCCGAAAGCTTTCATCTTTGTGCTATACCATCTCCTTGCCTCAAACACTGCTGCAATTCTTCCACTCCTCAGCAAGCATGGTTATTCTGGGAGCCCCCCGCCAGCTGTGCAGAACGGAGGCGTTTCATAATGGAAGTTGTGCAGCCACCTAAATAAAATGCTGCTTGCTTGGGCTGCCTCTCACTCACCATTCAGGCAATTCCTGCCAGTTTCTAGGCAAACTGGGACTCCAGGGGACCTTGCTGGGAGCCTCCTCCCCAGCCTGGAGGGTGCAAGTAACGCTCAGTGAAGGGCCTCCACTCCCAGGAGCTCTGTTTGTATCTAAAACACAGTGAAAAGCCAAGCAGAGGTACCCCCCAGTAGTTTTGGGGCAAGACGTCTCAAATCAACGCACAGCTGCAGCAGGAGACCAGTTTGGCTCTGCTGTCAGAGCACGAAACACAAGTGTCAAAGTGCTGGGCACAGAGGCCTTCGTGGACACGATGGACTATCCAAGTTGAGAAAGATGCCCTCCGTGAAGCACCCCCGCCACCCCCCCAAGACTAGTACTCTCTCATCAGCAGCACCAAGGCAAGAGCACACGCTCGTACAAGAACACACAATCACCTTGAGTCTTTCAGGTGACCCGACACACACCACCACAAGGGCCAACGCAGACAGATCAGCCAGGCAGAGCTTGGTCAGCCCAAGGAGATCTGTCCTCACAGAGTCTCGCTCAGTGGTGGCCTGCTTTGACTGCAAGCCTCCTTCGGTCTCAGCCCACGGACAGGTTAAGACAGCAGAGGATGCAAACTTGCCCTTCTCCAACGCCCTGTACACACCCAAGGTAGCTCCCACTCTGCTGGAGGCGGAAGCAGAGCGCTGCGGGCCCGTTCTGTTATCTCCTCTTGGCAAGAGAACCACACTGATAAATCTCTCGCTGGTTATTCATTAACTGCAAGAGGTTTGTTCCCAAGATGGAGGGAACACCACTACTGATTTAAAAAAAAATAAATCATGAAGGGCAGTGGTCAGTGAGGGACACCCGTTCTGGGAGACCTCTGCAGCATGGGAGACTGGCACAGTCAGAAGCACAAGGGCTCAAACCACTGCCGCGGGGATTCAGAACATCTAAGGCAGAGGGGGAGCATTTGCACACACAAAAAAAAAAAAAAAGGGTCCAAAACTTTTTGGACCGGTTGGAAAGGACCCCACAGAGCTTGTGCCAGTTCACAGTACATCTCCGAGGCCTTCCAGCAGCGAGACACCCCCCCACACCAAGAGACCAGCCCCTCACCTCCATTATAATTTTTCCCCAGGCCTGCACTTGCCAGCTGCAGAGCAAGCACTGGGAGTGGGCAGAAAGCAGTATTTCAGTGCCAGTGGGTGCTCAGCTGGGCACTGGGAACCCCTGCACAGGGGAAGCACCCAAGGCAGGCAGCACGGCCAGCACGGGCACAGCACCCTCTGCTGCAGCACCGCCGACCAACACGGGCCACCTCAGACCCGGCACACCAACTGCGGGAAGGAAAACGTCACACATCCACCTCTGCGCCTCCAGACAAGGAAATTGAGGTTTGATCGAGCCCTTCTGCTGGCTTTGACAGGAACAAACAAGCCCACAAAAGCTGGGCTTGCCTTTCAAGGAAGCTCTGTTACTGGAAGAACGGCAGCGTAAGCAGAGAGTGCTGAAAAGGCAGGGAAATTCAAATGCTGTCAGAAGAGGCCACGCATTCTCCCACAGGTGGTTTCAGAGCAATACACGCAGGCTACGTGCGCCTCTGCTGCATGAGTTGCACCCTTCCGTACACGCCGCCCCTGCTGTTGTGGCCTGTTACGAGCTGTGACCCACGCTCTCCCTCTCCTATACCACTATGTGCCACACTTCCGCTTGTAGAGTTTTCCAAGTTTTCCCTTATACCGAGGCAGACTGACCTGGCTCCTGATCACTTGGTACTAATCTGGCCTCCTAAGCCAAGTGAGCATCACCCTGTAATTGCAAGTAGCACCCCTGTTTTCTCTATTGTACTGTTAATTGAAAGCACTAAGTCAACCTGCATCAAAGCACTAGGAGCTAGAGACACCACCCAGCTAGAAATCCTTCCATATACAAATTGTTTTTATTTAAGCGTAACACTGTTCCCCAGAAAAATCAGTTGGTCAAGTAAAGTTTTGTAGACTGCACCTGACCAGACCATTACCTCTTCTGAAAAGTACAGACTAATTAAGTAACTTTTCATGGCACAATTTTTTAAATACGCTTTCTGTACAATCACCTTCAGATCACTATTTCTTAACTTTTTCTTTTTTTCTCTTTTCTAGCTGATGTCCAACCTAACATCCTTGAAAAAAACTGATGAACTAGTTTGTGCAATGCCAGTTTCTATTTACAAGTAATTAACAACTAGATCACAGCTTTAACTACTTAAGCATTTCCATTAGTTTTCTTTGCTTGCTTGGGAATGCATCAGTCTGGCTTAAAAATCGTTTGAAGATTTGTTTTCTGGTGTAGTTCTGGATGCTTTATGGCCAATGGGTTGAAGAACGTTTTTCTCAATAAGGTGGAATTTCTCCTGCGGCCAGTAACACACTAAACAGCCAGAGAGTCTTCTTGTAAACAGCAACTGCATCCCTAGCTACATTCAACAGCTAAGGCTTTTGACAGTAAAACGTTTTTAAAAGCAACATCCACCATGCCTGCTGGGTACACATTCATAATTTTTTCTCCTTAGTAACTGTATTAAAACAGTCACTCCTAAGCATAGATTATTTTATGTTTATACAAGGGTAGCATCCAGAGTTTTATGTTTTTCTTTCCCCACAAGAGGAAGTGTTTACAGAAGAGGCAATATCCTTTTATGAGACTGATACAATTACCAGTAGGAAAAAAACCCACAAAACAAAACCAAAGCAACAGGCAGGCAGTTATACATACCAGCACTTTTTATAGGCATTTTTATAGGAACTCAGTAGTTCAGCCACCTTTGAGCTCTTAATTCCCTGATAGTACTTAGTCTCTTCAGGAGCAACCATAAAAACTATTCCATGCAGCCATTAATAGGATTACTTTCTTCCAGGCATTCCTTTTCCTGCCTGTATTTCTCATGGCTGGCCAGAAAGCTCCTGTTCCTCTCCTGAAGCTGTTCCACTGGCTCCCCTTACTCTCCTTCTCTCTGATCCCTGTAAGCCACAAGTACTGCTTTCCCCTCTCCAGAATATGAATTACCATGGCATTATTCAGCTGTAGTGTAAACAGCAGCAGGCCTCGAGATCCTGCTTTACAAACCTACACAGAAATGCATCCCTTGCTCTGCAGGGCACTTAGTGTGGGGCTTCTGTGAAACTCTTGCTCACCAATTTGAACTCCCCTCCTTTGCAGAAGGATCCCGGCATCTTGCTCTTTTTCCACAGGGCAGACTTCTACAACTATGCTTGCTTACGCTCAGTCCTCCTCTTCTCTCCCTGCCACTTTCTCATACCCTTCCAAAGAGTCCCTTGTCATCAACTGCCTCTGTTCACGCTAATGGCAGTCTTTTTGTATGGCATGTTGAATTCAAGTGCTTGGTAACTCAAAGCATAAGGTTTCTTAACTCTCTTCTCCACTGAAGAGATTGCTAGAGCTGAGACTCCTGCAGTTTCCACCCTTGGCTGCATGGGGCCAAGCTGGAGCTAGCGAGCGCTGCACAGAAACGCAGGGCATAGAACTGTCAAATCTGATCTCAAGGGACGGAAATGTCCCCCAAAGTGTTTTTTCCACTCCGTCAAAGGCTGAGATCCAGAACAGACAGAGCTAGCGAGGTGACAAGTCAGCCCCAGTGGCAGCTAAATTGTTCCCCAGAGCCTTCCAGAGAGCTGCAGCGATGCACCAACACCATATTCCTCGTCCCTGCACAATGAGAGCGCACAGCGCAGTTTCTTCCAGCTCTCAAACTCACGCACAATCCTTTAAGGCATAACCTCAGGCAAATCACAACTATCATTCTCCAGGTCAGACTTGGGAACAGTCACATACACCAGTCATGCTTCTACATCCATTTTATACACAGTGCCATACAATATACAGAAACTTTTATATACATATATCTTTATATAATATGCTATATTAATCTGTATCTTTCTTTACAGCAATATTAGTTTGGATCTTTCATACATAGGTACAAAAAGTCACATGAGAATGGCACATGAGGAGTGCTTTAGTTTCCTTGTAGTCTTCATGCTGGGGCAGCTCGGAGCAGGGGTTCGCAGGGCGGCATTCCCGGGACAGGCAGTGACCTCCTGGTTGAGCGTGGGGACACAGGATCCTGTGCTGTCTCCCCCCTGATTGCATATGCAAGTGGTCTAAGCCCTGCAAGAGGCAGTCAGAGCAGCTCAGAGCTCGCTAGAAGGACTGTTTCTCCCATAAACGCAAAAGGCTTTAGCTATAAGGAGGCAGTTGGGGTCAAAGAGTTAATTCATAGCTACCCTACTCTGAGCTGCCCCAGCACATGATGCGAGATAGGTGACAGAAGCAGGCAGAAGGGCTCTTCCATAGAGGCATTGGTGTCCGCTGACAGAGACAAGTGGGAGGCAAGGGAGTTATTGTATGCCATCGCTGCATGGAGCTCCCCCACCACCAGCAGACAGCTCCTGGCGTACAGAGGCCATCCAGCTGGGCTCCACCCACCACAGCTGGCACTAAAAAGCACAAAAAGATGAGGAAAAGAAATAGTTTCCGCCAGCTCCTCTGGTCTTGCTGTCTCTGCTCATTCACAGCCGTAAGGGAGGACAGGCCAGACTGGTGGCTGTCACGGCAGGACACTGGAACAGACAGCTGAGCCAAAGTAAAGGGTCTTACAGGGCAGAGCGCTCCCTCTCCTGCTGCCCCACACATACAGACAGGGAGGCACAACCCATCACCAATAATCCCTGTGTTGACATTAGTAATTAAGTTTATCACTAGGACAGGAGCTTGAGAATATTCCCTGGACATCACCTCTTTGGTCAGCTGCAGCATTTGTGGAGGGAAAGCTGGGAAGCCGTAGCCTCAGTAGCTGCAGATGATGCCACTCTGCCACCAAACAGTGGCCATCAGCAAGCACTGTGGACATACTGATAAAGGAGTTAAGACCCAAAAAGGTGTGTGGCAGTGGTCTAGCAAACATATCGTGATGCGACAGCTTTGCGCACACAACATCCCTTAAGTAGTGCATCAAGACAGGACAGACCGTACAGGCACGTGCCACCAAGGCCGCCCGAGCGCCGAGTGACACACGCGCTGCGTGGGGCTGCTCCCTCCTCCTGGCGCTGCCACGTGCAGCAGGTACCTCCAACTCTGAGCCACCAGAACTGCGCAAAGCCCATGATGGAAAGCAGGGAAGTGGGATCCCAATAAAAACCAAAATGCAGGCTTGTTCCTGTGCTGCTCTGTGTTTAATGATTTCGCAGAAATAAGTAAGTATAGCCAGATAAAGGCCCCCTCATCATACAGATATGCTGGGCAGGTAGAAAACTTCAGTAAATGAAAAACGGAGCACAGGATGACGTGGTGAGGTCAGAGGTCTCAAACACAGCAGTGAAAGCAGCAAAAATGCCCAGCTCTCTAAAAAGAGAGCTTACCTTTGGAAGATGGCTGTTCCAGAGCCAGTGAGAGGAATACAAGTAAATCAAAACTGCAGTGGACAGTTCAGAATACATTAAGTCCCTTTCAGCGTAAGTGCTTGCAAAAACAGAGTCAGATCTTGAAGAGCAGGAAGAGTTTTACTTATGAGTAGACCTGAGAGGAAGTTTTACTCACAAACAGACCTGTTAAACACTGACTGAGGTCACATACAGCAAAGGTAGGAAGTGGTAGAAAGTCTCCCCTTCCTACTGCAGAGCAAACACTTGCTTTGCACAAGATGAGGTTCTGGATCGGAGGGGGCTGGCAGGGTAACTGCGGCGTGGGTTCGAGGAAACCGCCTGCCTCAGGTCAGGCTTTGCTGTTGGCACTTGGATACGACCTGAGGCAGCAGGGGACAGTGGGGAAATCTAGCAAGTCTTAGCAAGTCCTAGCTGAGGCAGAAAGAGAGAGCTCAGTAGCAAGGGCAACTCCGAACCAGTCTTTGGCCACACTGCATTCCCTTTCATACACCCAGAGAAGAAATGATGTGCAGAAGTGGGAAAGGAAGCTGGCAGGTATCTGGTCCCAAGCAGGAGGCTTGACCTCAAGCCAAAGGAAAACAAAGGCACGAGAAGTATGAACTCAAGGAAACAAGCAAAAAAGAAAACAACAACAGTAACAGAGACAGCAAAGTGCATGGAAACAGCTGATGCTTTTTAGGACTGCAAGTCCCTACAACAGAGCAAGGAATTGCTCTCTCCTTGATTGTTTCAAATTTCCAGGGTACGTGCCCTTAAGCAGCCTGAGTTTAGGCTAGCAACATCCTCCCGCATAGAGCATAAGAGCTCTCAGGGGAACGCTGGGCTCAGATACAGTCGGGAGATAGGGAAGAAAGCAGCGCAACAGAAGTTTGGCAGTTTGCAGTACTCCCGCCACACGAGGAAGCCAACAGCCTTGCTGCTCTGCAGAACGCGCTGCCCTCCGCACAGCAGGCTACTGTTACACAGGGAGGGATCTCCTTCCTGAAACACTTCTCCACTCTAACCACACACAGTTTACAAATTAATAGGGTTTAAGTTTCAGGCTCTGTCCGCCACAGAACTAACACCCACCCGTCTCGGCAGTGAAGGCCCCGACTCTCAGAGCTGGAATAGAAAACTCTGAGGCAAACAAACCACAGGGCCCCCCCGCCCCAGCTTGTCCCTGCCCTCTAACCCGCCAGGTCTCACTGTCTCACTGCAAGGGGTAGCGGCTCCTCTCCTGAAGGGAAGAGAGCAGACACACAGCCCGCTCAGGAGCTGGCAAGGGGGAGAAGGACATCAGTGAATGCTGATTCAGTCTATTTCACATACCTCTCGCACTTGACCCATAACACCAGTATGACCATCTGACTGGAGAGCAAGGAACTCCCAGAAAGAGTCCCATCTCCCAGCTGCAGTCTGTCTTTCCTCTCATTCTTCCCGTAGCTGCCAAGAACAGGCTATGTTTGCCTCCAGCAGCATGCACTCTGCCTGCGACATGGAGCATCGCCTCCTCCACGCAGGAGCACCATGAGAGGGAGCTTTGGCACAAGAGATGCAGTTATTCCCTAAATCCAGCGCTGCAGCTCAGGACCGCACAGGCTCTGAGAAGAACGTGCAACAAGCCTGACTCAGCCAGTGCTTTCCAGTGCATCAGAGCAATATATTCCTTCATATATTCCTGTGCAAAACGACTGCTGCATTTCCAGCCCTCCCCTTCCTTAGGCAGCCTAAAGAGGCACCAGGTACACTGCAAGTAGGGAAGAAGCTGACATTTCACAGCTAGGAAACAACCACCATCTGTGTTAAATCTGTCTCAGTTTTTACACTGAGCTTTCAGGTTCAGTGCATTAGATATTTGACCCATTTCCCTTTTACCTCCCCGTACTTCTGTAACTCATTACTTTTGCTGCTACAGAACTCCAAGGAGGGAGCACTTAGCCAACAAATATCTACTCACCCTATGCTCTTCCAGCTAGAAAGAGGATCACAGAGATTGTCTCTATACTGCCTAAAGTGCAGAAAAGCTCTGTGAGAGTCTGTTGGTAGCAGCATAATTAAGTAACAGTTCTCAGCAAAAATCCAGCTTTAGTGGGGTGAATTTAACCAGAAGGGATGACGAACAAGTGACAGCATGGAAGGACTGTCAGCAAAAGCCATCTCAGACTTCAGTTGTCTGAGCAGAAAGGAACAAGTGTAATGCTACAGCTCGGAGGAAAGCTGAAGGAGCTTTTAAGTAAAAAGCAAAGCTGCCAGGTTTTTTGAGGGCTAGAGGTTATTTTAAATGTCTGCCAGTATTCCTGCATTACACTTAAAGACCTATAAATCACTTCATCAGCAAATTACTGACCTGTGTGGCTTAACATGCTCTGCAGGCAGCAGTTACAACCACCATACTTAAAAAAAAATGGAAATCAAATGTTACCACTACACTTGCTGCAAAGCCAGAACACCCTCCTACTGCCAAGGGAAGAGAATATCCCAGCAGTGGGTATGCCTAAGCACAAAGTGAGCCCAGCATCAAGCAGCACTCCAGCCCAGCCGATTCCCAAGGCAAACACAGAAGGGCTTCTGTTGACCATGGAAATGCAACAGGGTAGGCTGGAATGCCCTCCAGCATTACTGTCCTGTTGGGATTTAGATGCAGGCCATGTTGATGAATATGTGCAGTACGTGTGCACATGGCATCCACTCCTCAGCAGAAAAATGGAGGAGCTTGTAGCTCAGTAGCTGAAGTTTAAGACACTCCAAATTTCACTACATCTAAAAAATCCATTCATTCAGGTTGTAAAACATGTAAAGGAACCCAAATACAGTTTGCATAGGTAACATGTATCCTCTTTTGCTGTGAGGAAGGTCTAACAGCTATCCTAGGAAAGGGGCAAGTTAACAGGGTGCCAATACAATGTCAAGCGACAAAGCACCTGTATTTTGTGCTAGCTAGAACCGATGCTCCTTCTCCCAGTCTTCCCTGTAGGGATATAACCACAAAAGACAAACTAAACACACCAGCAGATGCATTTCAGCAATGATTAACCCCAAATGATCACCACTGCAAGGGATAATTCTGATTATTCACATGCCTCAATTTGTAAATTAAACTGGGTATCTGTGTGGGCAACTCAATGAAAATACTGGTCTTTGCCTGCAGGCAGATAAAAAAAGCTGAGAAAACATCCAAGTGCTAAAGAATATATTAGATGAGGCCATTTTACAAATCAATGGGATGCTCTCAAAAATATACAGATCTCATGACCCCATCTAAAAGCAGGATACAGGAAGGATTAAAATGAATTTACAAGCGGGAAGCAGCAGTAACCAGAAACATGGATAACCTTTATAGAGAGAGCATTAAGACTGGGGCCCACATGAATCTAGAGCAGTGAAAAATCAGACACACCTGATAAAGAAACAAAATCACTTAAGATATTAAGGGAAGGTTTTAAACCCCCTCTTAATTAGGCCCAGACTACAAACAGTGAAACTGAGCAGAGGGGAACCTTATTAGGAGATGATATTTGAAAAAGTAATGCCATATTCATCCAGTTTGCTGCCCTTGATACAGATCAGCCCTGTTTTGTTTCTTTTGATAGAGACAGGACATGGCAACAAGTCAGACTCTTGCAGCAGAAAGAGCTCCAAGGAGCAACGCTGATTCTGTATCCCCATGCTCGGTACTTTTCCTCCTCCATCTTGCATGCCCTTGTTCATTGACAGCAACACCTACTTCTCACCTAAATCCTGTTCCTGTTTGGGACCTTCAGCTGTTATTGCAATCTAAGCAACTATGTCCTAAAAGTATAGGAATGGGAGTCACTGGATTTGTACATCTACACTCACAACAAGCTTTGTCATCTCAGTCTGCTGCAGAGAGTAAAATATCTCATACGACTCCTGTTTACTTTGGAAAAAAGTTCTTAAAATGTTACAGAAATTATGAGCGAACACTGAAAATACTGACCACAGGCCAGGTAAGCAAAAGCTAGAGATAGCTAAAGAACTTCTCAGTGTTGACAGCACTCTGACCTTTCCAGACAGCCATAGCTGCTACACAGGGCAGCAGCTCTCAAGTGAAGCAAGACAGGAATGCCATTCAGCTGTTTTGGGTCATCATGAGAACATGGGGAATAGCTTTCCCATGCTTAAGTGGTGCTATCGAGGATGCAGACTACAGCACCATCACCCTGAGACAGAGCAACCAAGAAGAGAGAGAAGGTGGCTCCTGCTTAGGTGACAGCAATAGGGAGCAAAACCAGGAAAGGTTTGACAGTGGCAGTTTTAAGAGAAAAATACATGTTCCAAATGGAGAGCGCAGCTCCCCAGGGCAGGAGCGGGGATAACGGTAAGTATTAGGGAAGAGCTTGCTTTCTGTTCAGCACTTGCACATACTCAGCACAGCAGGATCCTGTCTAAGTTCTTGGCACTGCTGCAATTAAAGCAACAATAAAAGCAATTATTACCAATCCAGAAGAGCCTTCAAAACCACAGCCAGCCAACATTACGTGCTAAGGGCTTGATGATCAAAACTCACTGGGATATTATCAATGGGATTATTTTATCCACTTTGGACACACCCAAAAGGGCTGGAGGGCAGCTTACAGGTGCAAAAAAATGGACAGCAGTACCAAACCCTTCACACCTTGTGAGCGCATTCGCAGCAGGGTCGGAGGCCGTTCTTAACTAAGCTGTTGGATGCAGTTCAACATTCACCTACTTAAGGGCCTCCCATGTTGCCCCCGAATGCTTCACGGCTTCAGGATTACATTCCACTACAGTCTGCTGAGACTATCACGAACAAGCATGCAACAGCAAGTACCAATTACACAGTCAGCTGAAATCTGCCGCACCAGGGGATCGTGGAAAAGGGCAGAGAACCCTGCGAGACTCTTTGGCAAAGCTGCATTGGGGTAGAGGGTTTCACTTACTAAGCTTTAATTTTAAGGTGCGCAAAGCCCACTCTCCTCTCCAGGAACCACATGGCCTCAGCTCCACTCCTCTAATAAAAAGCTCTTAGAAGGGATTTTAAGGATGTGCCACTGAACTGGGTGAACTGTTGGCTGCTTAGCCAGGGCCTAGGGTGTCAGGCACTATGAAATGCACTTCCAGCACTGCCTCCACATGGGGTAGAACATCCTATTGAAATATCAAGGGAACATATAAAGATTAGAAGGCACAAAGCTCAAGAGTAGGAACCAGAAGCCAAGAGATTAAGAAATCTGAAGATGCTTCAGGCTTCCAAAGACAGCTGCGCATCAGAGAGGTGCGAGGGCAGAGAAAGCAGGCAATAGTGTGCAGTACAAATAAAGGAGGTAGCTACAGGCTTAGCATTTATTTTAACTTTCCAGATATGCTCCTCCAGCATGAAATAGGAGATCAGCCTGTCCAAATGGTCTTATAGCAAAGGAGTGATGAGAATCAAGACACAGAGACATTTACAGCAGAAATAATGCAAAGAACGTGGATTTCCTTTGTGAGGACTGGGAACAGATCTGTTTGTCAAGAGAACAACAGAAAACAGGAATTACCCATAATGTGATACAAGAACCTTAACTAAAAGGGCTCTTTTGCACCTTTACTGCCTTGATCTGTGGCAAGCCCAGGTCACAAGCATTAGGTATTTCCAGGCTTTTCAGAAGAAGCCTAATAATCACAGAGCACAAACAAAGCAAAAAAATGCAGCATGCCAGGCTGTTTCCTGCTACAGCTGGTCAGGGCAAGGCAACCCCATTCCCCTGGGACACAGTTCCAATGGCACAGAGAAGGAAAGAGCCACGCACAACGGTTGTGCCTTCCAGGACATAGCGGAGGTACGCCCAGGTCAGAAGTGGCTTACTAGTGCAATATTGCGACCCATTAAACATCGTCAGGTCACTACTGAAACAATTTTTTTTCTTAAGAGGGAGATAATCCACCTTCCATCACCTTAAGTCATCTCCCCACCATGCTCAGTTAGGGCACCAGTAGTTCCACCTAGTCTCAGAGATAGCCATCTCCTAATACCTCACTGCCAGGGACAGAGATGATTCTTTCATTGATGTTTGTAAAGTGCTTTGCAGATATAAAGCTCTGCCTAAGTGCTAAGTGTTATTACTACCCATCTTCTGCCAACAATTAAAGGCAGAAATGAACTCCTTTTCCCCGCTCTACCACCATGTGTCAGCAGTCTGCATCAGGAGGTGAGCTAGCCTGCTAGCCTCACCCTCCCTATCCTTCAGCTTCCCTTTCCCCCTCAAAACTACCCAGTTTATTGTGCGTATTCCTAGACACCACCGGTTTAGTGTTTCTTGGGTGTGTGCAGCAATTCAGCCTTACCCTGTGGCCTGCAATAGTAGATGATCTGATGGCACTTACACAGCTGTTCTATATGAGCTCCTGACCCATACAAGTTCTCAGCAAGGGGACCACCACTGCTCTTTTCTGAAGGACCTACAAAAAAAAAGCAGCTGCTTGTTGCTCAGAATAAAAGCATTTTTGTTTTTACAAATTACTTTGAATTCAGAGGGGCTTCTTCCCTCCTCTTAAGACAGTATAGAAAATGTCACATTTGGAACCTAAACCACAGGGACAATATTTTACTGCCCATTTAACAAAGTCCCTGCACTTTTAAAGACCCTGTAATTTGTAAGAAGCCAGGGACACAGCATCCCACACTAAATTGTTGAGTGGGAGATGGACACTAGGACACAAAGTCCAGTTCACTTTTGTGCACCTGAAGTTATTTACATCAATGCACACTGGCTATAAAGTGCTCTTGTTCTGACTTGATGCCATTTGATACCACTCGTGCTCTGTTTGTGGGGCACCCAGGACAGCACAGCCCCGACACCCATGCCTGGAGCTTCCAGAGACTACTCCATGAAAGCAGCTAGAGGCTAGGGATAACAGGAACTGAGGGATTTGTCATGCGCTAAGCTCCTGGGAAGCACAGCATCCTCCCACAATGGAAATACCACAGCTAAGGAGGGGAAAGGAGGACAATAACACCTCTGTGATTATAAGGAAGTTAAAATAGGAATTTCTTTTCCAGTGAGGGAGGACAGCGCTCCAGTGAGACTGATTGGTAACTCCGCTGAGCTTTGATATGAAGGTGTTTTGTCAATTAAAGGCCTTCTACAGGTCACAGCATGTTTAACTTTCTAGGTAGGTAGTTTCGCTCCTGCTTCCATCACTGGAAAGCCCCTGCCTAGACAGGTCGATAGCAGACTCCTCCGGGCACCGAGGCTCTGCACAGCAGTGCTCAGGTAGTTTTACTAGCGTCTTGGTCAAGCTTTGCAATACGGTGTTGTGCAGTGAGGAGGTGGACGAGGGAGGGTGGGCAAGGGAGACACGCAGCTTCCCCCAGACTCTGATTCACTTTAAAAGCAGGGAACTTGCAATCGTACCTGCCCATCCTCTTCTCTCCCCTCAGTCCCCACAGGGAAAAGCACAGGAAGGAGAGAATGAACATGCTTTTTGCTTAGGGAAAGCCTCCCTGTTTGCTTAATAAATACCTTCCAAAAAGCTTAGTAGCTCTGTAAACATACAAGAGATTTCAATACTTAGTAAAAGTTCATCTTTTCCCTGAACTCCCAATGACAGAGGCTGGCACTGATCTGCGATTACTGCCTATGGGTGGTGTGAGGACCCAGAGTCCAGGAGAGGCTCCCACGCTCTGCAGGAGCCTGGCAAATAACACTGGGTGTTGAGAAGCCTGTTAAATTTTTAAGTTGATCCATCCATGCAGCTCCGAGATGAGAATTCTGTCAGTCCTGCAGGAACATCACCAGCTCAGAGTGGTCCAGGGAACTGAGAAGTGACGACATCCAGGAGAACTCTTTCTGGCAAAGGAGGGACGTAGCAGAGGGCTTTGGCTCTTCAGAACAGCGTCCTTCCCTCTCAGAAGCAGCCTGGTGGTCACTGAACACAGAAGTACTCAGGGGAGAGAAAACATAGTGCCAGCCCCATTCTTGCTGCACCTGGCCAGGGGAGGGGAGACTGCATTTGGGGAGAATACAGCCCCAATGGCTTTAAAACAGGAGAGTGTCCTACAAAAGCAGCAATCCCTATGGAAGTGTGACGAATTGGATCTTGGGCCAGATCTGACATGGTAGTGCAATAGGGCTCAAAGTCTCAATCCGCTCATTTCCAAAACCACTGACAGTACCAAGGGGGTGATCTGGCCTGGCCCCCTTGCTTCTGTCTATCCATTCCTCAAGCTTCAGACATTCCACCCCTTCACCCCAGAGGATTCCCTGAAGCAGGGTATCTCACTCCCAAACTCAGCAGGTGCCCTGAGGCAAGGAATCTGCCTCTGAAATGAAATGAGACAGGCTGAGGTAGGGAACTTGCATCTACCTGTAGTGACTCAGACCCTCTTAGTGTAGCAGGCCTTGTGAGGCAATGCTTCTTCTCCCAGCTGCAAGCATGGGACTCAGGCACAATCCATCCTCCAGACACCAGCGTGCCACCACTGTGTCACCCCAGAAGGAATGGTTCCAAGCTGTCTCCTCCGATCTGAACTGCCCGATGACCACCTCCTCCAAGTATTATCCCAGCACTCAGCCTACGGGATCAGCTCTCAGAGCCGCACTCCTTTACCCTGCACTAGAGGGCTGAAATCATGAGGTCGTCCTGCTTGGCAGGGCTGGTTACATGCCCAGAGGGGGTGGAAGTCCGGATTTTGTCAGTGGCCAGGCACTCCTGGCTGCTCACGCCTGTGGGAGTGATGTCCATGAGTTCTCCAGATGAACTAAGGGGGAAAGAGGGTGAGACAGAGATGCCCGACGAAGGATCTGTTGAGCCTGCAAACAACCTCGGGGGCTTTGGGACTAGGTTGGGTTCATATTGCGCCCTCAACAGGATCTCCTGATCACTGACAGACTTGGGCATCTCTGCAAAGTCACTAGAGCTGTCTGACACCATCATGCAGTAGATGTCCTGGAAGGAGCTGCTTTTGCTATCCAAATTAAAGAGGCTGTCTATGAACTCAGCAAACTCCAGCACTTGGGGACTGGGAACGTCAGTGAGCCGTCCGTTTTGCAGGGACAGCTCCTCACGAGGGGCTAAGGAAACGCGGTCCCCCTCACTGCTGGCCCCCTCCTCGCTGCAGCGTCGCTGGGGGGTAGTGCCACCACTGTTGAGCACATTGTCGGGGGGCTGAGTCTCCTGGGAGTGCTTGGAGAGGCTATCAGCAGCCAGCAGCTCAGTCCGCGAGCTGAGGGAGGGGTTCTCCTCAGGGATAACGGGGTCTATATAAAAACAGTGTGTCTCATCCTTCTCCATGACAGCATGGAGGCTAGGGGAGCCCCGGATGCTCCGAAAACCAGAGGAGCGCCTTGAATCAAAGCTGTAGATGGATTCATTGTCTGAGAGGCTCTCCATGGTTGCGAGAGGGGCACGACGGTCCTGCAGCTCCACAGACAGACGTTCCTTTGTATCCAGGAGAAGCAGCTCCACAGGGTCTTTCTGCACAGGAGAAAGTGGCTTTGTCTCATAAAACCCCTCCAAGCTAATTTCAGAATGGGACTTGCTCCTGCAATGAGAAATAGACAACGTGAGGCTGCATTGCTCCACAGGACCGCAAGCTGCCAGAACAGCCAGAGGAACCAAGTCTTGGGCACGGAGTTCCTCATACACACTTAAGGCACGTATCATTGCTCTAACCAGAGCCATCCACAACTGCAAGAAACCTCTCCCAGCTAAAAATATCAGGTTTCTTCCCTCTGCAAACTCAGGTTCTTGCCCTTCTCCCTTTTCTCCTAGCTAAATGTCTTCTCTCTCAAGCACCATTTTCACTTAGGACTATGGTTCTGCTCCCATTGAAACTTGCAGCGCTTCTAACTGAAGCAGCCAAAACCATGCTGCAGTCTCCACACATGCAAACCCCTCTCTCACCCAACACCTCTGTGTTAGCAAGGATCGAGGCACAAGAGGTTAAAGGACTTGCCTACAGTTAACCTACTGTTTTCCTTCTCACGCTCTGAACCACTCCAGTGTCACGCCTTCCCCTCCTTCTCCGTGCTGGCTATCCCTACCATATTACCACAAATGCCAGGAGGCTGTTAGAGCATTGCCCATAACCAATTCAGCTACCATGTCAGGTAGTAAATTTTAAAATAGGTAAAAGCAGCAATTTAGCCCGCTTAAGACAGGTAAAGATCTTCAGAAAGACTCCAGTCACACTAAGACTTACAAGGATCAGGCAGGCTTCTCCAAAAAGACACCATGTCAAAGACCCAGGGAAGGAGCTCCCCATACCAGGCACACACAAAGCCTGGGATTAGCTGCAGCCAAAGCAACAGCCCTAAAGGCAGGAACTTAAAGAAATACCTGGAAAAAGAGTCTGAGCTTGGGAGACGACTGCCGCACCTGCCAGAAGAACACGATGTGTAGGGAAAGGCTTAGAAGTTAGGCCAATATTTGATCCCTTTGTAATTTCAATAGAGTAATAGTAATCTGAGAACAGGTTTCAAGAACCCCAGAAGAGGGAGTCTGACACAGTAAGCTGGCTCTAACCTTGAATTAAACACAACCAACCCACAACTGTTGCCAGTCTAGCACCTCCCTTAATCCCCTCTGCCCCCTCCCTTGTTCCTTGCCCTTTCATATCTCAGAATTCCCCCTCTGCTTTCACTCGCCTCAAAGGGAAACAGCTCCTTGGTCTGCTCTGGCTATGGCACATAAACCACCGCTCCTTTCCCTGCTGCGTGACCTAGTTCATCTTCTCAGTCTTACTGTAGCCTTTACAAATGTGGGCCAACCCCTGTTCCTGCCGTTTCGTCACAGCTGTGGTTCTGTTTCTAAGCTCTCCTTCACCGTCTCTGACCATTCACCCTCTTGTGAGAAGAGCCTTACTATCTTCGTATTTTTGTCCTGGTTTCAGCTGGCATAGACTTGATTTTCTTCCTAGTAGCTGGTACCATGCTATGTTTTGGATTCAGTATCAGAAGAATGCTGGTAACATGCTGATGTCTTCAGTTGTTGCTAAGTCATGTTTAGACTAAGTCAAGGAGTTTTCAGCTTCTCAGGCCCAGCCAGCAAGAAGGCCGGAGGGGCACAGGAAAGTTGGGAGGGGACACAGCCAGGACAGCTGACCCAGACTGGCCAAAGGGGCATTCCATACCATGGGATGTCATGCCCAGTATATATACTGGAGGCAGTTGGCTGGGAGGGGCAGGTCACTGCTCAGGAACTAACTGGGCATTGGTCGGCGAGGGATAAGCAACTGCATTGTGCACTACTTGTTTTGTGTATTCCAATGCTTTTATTATTGTCATTTTATTATTGCTGCTGTTATTATTTTCTTCCTTTCTGTCCTGTTAAATTGTCTTTATCTCAACCCACGAGTTTTACTTTTTCTCCCCAGTTCTCTCCCCCATCCCACTGGGTGGAGGGGAAGCGAGCAAGCAGCTGCGTGGTGCTGAGTTGCTGGCTGGGGTTAAACCACAACACTTATTTTTCTTCTAAATTTAAATCTCACTCGTGTTATCTCAGGGATACTCAGCTGTCCATCACTCAGCACAGACCATCTTGCCCTACCTCCTCCCACACATGCACAGCTTCTTGTTGGGTGTCTCCACCTGAAATCTCCATAGAAGTGCTCCCTTGCAAAGAAATAATCCTCTCCCCACCCACAATGCTGTCTTCTGTTTCTCCTCACAAACCCCATTTGCTGTCTCTGACTACAAACCACCTTCATTCTGTCACCTTCTCTGTTTTGTCTGCAAATTTGCCCTATATAATGCAATTCTGTGATGGAAGTCACATGTTCCAACTTTGAAATAAGACTTTGCCCACATTTTTATATCCATTTTCTTCGCTGCTTCCAAGTCCGTGGCCCTGCAGTGCTTCAAATATTATCTGAAAAACTTCAAGGAGCCTCTCTGCCATTGGCTCCTGGAGGAAAGCTGTTTACGTACACCACAAAGAACAAGCTCTTCCCCAAACCACTCCTTTGTATACCTTCTAGATGTTCCTCCACCTTTTGGCCTTTGCCAGACTACTGATGTTAGTGCTCCATGATGGTCCAGCTTTCAGAAAACACCACCTGTAGGAACGCCTTCAGCACTCAGAACACGCCTTTTCCCCTCGCCTCCTTTCCACTGGACTGAGCTTTCTGCTCTTGTCCTTCACAAACAGGACACCAACTGCTCTCCCCTCATCTGTAGCCATGTTCCCAGATTGTGCTGTTTATAACATTACGCAACTCACACCATGAAGTAGCTTTAAATGCATATCTTCTGGTAAGCTTACGGCTTTCACTGCTTCTCAGCTTTTGAGAATCACCATCCAAGTTATCTTTGGGCACATAAATCACACAGGGAAACAGAAATTTGGCAGCAAGACTGCAAGCTTTGCCCTTACACAGTTTCAGGGAAAACCCTACGTGTGTCTGAATAAGGAGAAAATGAAGTTTCTTCCATACCCTCAACTTCTAGGTTCTCCTGACCTTGCTGCACTCACAGATTCTTGAGCAACACAAAGGATATTTCCCCCGCAACGTGACACATAACATGCCGAAGCTAAGGAAAAGTACCACAAAGACAGCCTGTGGATCTATCTTTTCCAAAAACATTGATCACAATGCCCCAAGAGAAAGAGGACCCACACCTAGAGCCAAGAATCCTTCAAAGAAATCAAAGATATATCCTTACTTAGTACTGCTGTTCCTTCTGTCTGCTGTTATGGCTCCAGTTCCGATCTGCACTGAGGGTCCACTAGGTAAGGGCTGACTCTGGAAGATCAACTCTGGGGTGAGATCCACTTCTGTAGGACTCACCATCACTTTGGCTGCAGAAAGTAAAGCTGTTTTCCCCTTGTTGTAATTCTCCAAGACCTATTCAAGGCAAGCAGAGGAACAGTAGTGCTTTACTGGAAATAACAGCTTTGCTGTTCTCAGCTCAGGACCTTCAAACAGCTAGATTTGCCTCTGTTTCTTACCAATGCCTCCTGTAAGCACAGGGCAAGGTCTTGAGATAAAGGATTATGTCAATAAATTCCGGCATACTCTATCCTGTCAGAACGCCCTGCTGGGAATCCAAAGCTGGGGAGGTGATTGGCAGGATGCTCACAGGAGCAGCCTTCAGACCAGCAGGGCAGAGGAGACTTGGCTAAACCTCCATGGTAGAACTGCATGGCTGGGAACTGTAGCTTAGTGGCAGAGACCCATTCTACAGCCTTTGTACACAGGCACAGAGTCACCCCTCAGACTAACAGAGGGGGGTGCAGCCACAGCGTGGAGGACTTCTGTCGCAGCAGGACTTCACCTGAACTGCAGTCTGTAACGGGCAGTTTCCGAGAGAAGGAACCAAACAACATCCAACCTCACATTATTATGACATAAATTTAGAAAGAACACCTAGTCTGGGACTCTGCGTATTGGGATGGAGATCTACATTCCATTTCCAGACCTCATTACATTCAACACTAACAGCCTGCGTCCAACCGGCCCAGAGCACGATCTTCTTTCCTCCTCCCCTCCAAAGTAAATGGCCTTATGTATTTAAACAGCCAGCTCTCCTGGGCAAGGACTACCTCTTCTGGGTACATAAAGGCCTGGGACAAGGCACTCATTTTATTAGGGCACCTAAGTGCTCTTGCAGTAAGAATTACTAAAACTGGACCCCACCAAGGGTACCTTCCTGGCCCTCCAAGCAGCACACAGAGCTTTGGCTTGGCACCAAGAAACCTCATCAGCTCATACGCTAGAACCGCCATGCCCCTCGTGCATTTTGTGTTTACAGCTCACCTCATCAGCATCATTATGCCGAGCCTTTCTTGCCCAAACCCAGGCGTTTCAGGCATTCAAAGCCAGAGCCCATGTTACAGCATCAAATGATCTCTCCCCACCCCCGATCCTAATTCTCTGCGTTACCTTGTTGAGCCCTTCCATGACCACATACGGGAGGTGTTCGTGCAACATCGCCGGTGAGATGATCACTTCATTAAATGCCTTATTGTCACCCCAGATAGCAAAGTAAGTGGGATCCTCTTGCTCGCAGCAACTGGAAGAGGAGTTGGGGTCCAAAGAGAGGGGAAAACAGGGAGCAGGGGATCAAAGAGCAGGCCAATATTTTGGCACGCAAAAGAAAGAAACAGCAGGTTGCAGAGACAGAAAAAGCAACAGGAGGAAAAACAGAGGGAGAAGATATTAAAGCACACACGCTACTGCCATTGCTCCAGAACTCTACACTAACCAAGTGACACGACTGTCTTCCTATTCTGACAGCACAGACACAATCACTGTCACCATAAGACAGTGGGGGGATAAAAAAAAAAAAAAAAAAAATCATCACATCCTCCCCAGATGGGTTCCTGTCTCAGGGAACTTTTCCCAAAAGAAAATTTCCCCACCACCACCCATGGGCTGACTTCGCAGCTCTGCACCTACTCACCAGCACTGCTCTGCAGGGTGATTGTGCACCACGTGGATGATGCGGCCAGGTGGGTAGAGCGGTGTGCTTGCAGACAGGGCAATAGTCAGATCACTGGGATGGGTCCAGAGGCGATTACTTGTTACTGAATTTTCTTCCGTCTCTTCAGGGAGCTCTGACTTGGGTATGCACTTTGTAGCACCCACAATGATTCGCCACTGTTCAACACAAGAGAAAGGAGAGAGAACATTGAGAAGAGAAAAACAAAGAAAAGCAGAGTCATCTCACAAGACACTACTGGGAGGTTTAAACTGAATACCTAAATACCAGAAAAGCGAAAAACAGGTCTGTGCCCTGATTGCTTAAATAATAAACCTAGAGCTAGAGATAACCCTGCCCAGAAAAGTTGTTTCTTGCTTTCCCAGCCTTTTTTAACCTTAGAAATGGCAGCATCTCATCCCTCCTTTTTTTGCTGGAGATTTATGTAGAGTTAACGATCTACAGCAAGCACCAACTTGTCCACAAACTGGTAACTTAATATCTTCCAGGATAAACAAAGTAGATGGAATCTGAATTTTTAAGGTATAAAAATAAGCAGAAAATTATACAACAGACAAAAATTCTGTTTAGGCCTTTCTTCATGCACTAAAAGAAATCCTGGAAACAAAAATTCACCAAAAAACCCATAAGCCAGAACACAAAACCCACAGAGTGCTAACAAGAAAAATAAATGTAAGCTCAGCTTTCTCCCTCCACAGGTCACTTCTATTAACATTTTATCCCTAAAAATCTTAATGTCTTATGTTTTTTCCATCTCAGTGTAATGGTAAAGAAGCCTGGGGAGGAACAACTTTCCACGTTTCCTATCTCCAAAATATTAACAGAACGCTTATCCTAGAACAGCACCACCCAGACAGCACGCAGCAGTTGTCTATAAGCAGGCAAGTGCTGTACTTTCCAGCCTGTTACCATTTGTTACTGGCCAAGAAAAGCTGCAGTTGGAACACAGACTTCAAAACAGGCTCAGATGAGAAAATTTCCTGCTCAGTTATTTTAGACCTGCGATGGCAAATTTACAGCACGTGAGCCAGAATCATCACACAGCCTGCAAAGTGCAGCCCTTTGCCCTGACCCCTCTAGCTGCCTTCCAGCTCCTGCCATCACTCCTCTGGTTACCTGAATAGTAGTCACAGTGGACCCAAGGAGACCTGGAGGGCAGAAGTCTGCAGTATCGCTATGTGACACTAAAAGTTTACCATCACTGCTCAGAGATTCACCTTTGGGTGTCTGTTAATCTTTATCCTTACCTTTGGTTTGTTACTTCTTTGAAGAACATCCAGAAGCTGCCGGCGAAATCCCTCCAGCTGAGAAAGACCAATTCTGGAAAAGAGGAAGATGTGTTTACAACAGCTGGGCAGGGAACAGCAGGCAGGTAACAGGACAGTAGTGACACACAGCACAGAATAAGAAGAAACTATGCTACAAAAGATACTACTAGAATGTAACAACACCATAACACAGATCACTTCAGAGGTGGGTTGTGGCATCACCCAGGAGCAGTAACCAGGGTTAAAAGGCCACAGGAACCATCGTGACAATAAACAAGTATGAAATGTAATAGCAGAATCAGATCAGGGAACACAGATATGAGAGAGGTGAATGAACAGGTAAGGAGGGAGATGATGCAATCACAGAAACAAGTGAGCAAGAAACAAGTACAGGATGATGCAGAACAGGTAAGTTGGGAAGGTATCAGAGCTATATGACACCACTAAATAGATGAGAGGATGGACAAGATTTTGTCATACAGGTTACCAAAAGGCATATTTAATACCATGTAGTACTTCTCCTCCACTGAATTCTACATGCCTTACATTGTACAGACAGAAATGTCACCATTTATCTGAGGTCACGCAACAGGGCAGAAGCAAAAGTAAAAACCAGGTTGTCTGGCTCCTACTCCAATGCCCCGTTCAGCAGAGCACGTCCCGGGAGATGATGAGAGGTGAGAAATGCCAAGACACAAGAAATGAGGGAGCTGGTTCAGAGATGTGAGATGATATGGAATAGGTATTCAGGGACAAACAGTACAATGAGATGACAGCACATCTAGTTTAGGGCAGAGTGTAAAGAGGTCCAGAATAACACAGGCAACCAGGAAGATGGCATTGATATGTCAGATACCACGAGTATGATTACAGAGGCAGGTTATTCACCCTTTTCTTTCATACAGGCAGCCGAGAGACAGGGAGGGATATGCCTGTAAAAAGGTGTGTGAAACAGCAATATAGGTGTCCAGGTAAAAGACACAGAAACACAGGTAACTGGGAAGACAAGTAAGAAGCACACAAGGACAGGTAAATGAGGAAACTGGAGACATATGATCTAGGTGCTTCTGACAGGTGACTTTGGTATAGCAACAGCAGATACTCATCAAGAAATTCATACACTTCTCAACTTGCCTGGGCACTAGATCTTTGCCAAGCACGACTGCAGTCACAAACTCTTTTGAATACTCCATGGCATCCTCACTGGAAGAGAAACAGGACCAAGAAGAAGCAAAGTGTTTCACTAGCAGCAAACTGCACTTCATTCCCAATTTGCCACTGGTGTCAGAGGTTACCAAACAGTGAACCAGGGTCATAAAAGCCACAAAGCTGCTCAAGGCTTTTGGGACTTGAACCTTGATAAAGAAAAGCCTGATATTCACATCCCATGCCCCAAACATTAGTCTGCATATGGCTCTGAATATACGTGGAAAAGGAGGTACTTTAACTCAATGCCTCAGTTATTTTCCAATTGTTTGGGAACTGCCAGGACAGCAGAAAGGAAGAAGATACTCCATGCTCCTGAGACCACTTTACAAAGACACTTTAGAACCAAGATGGCCACTTTCTGCAGCAACCCGAGAACTGAGACAAGACAGAATTAAGGCTTCTACTCTATGAGCTGGTTCTGCAATGAGCTGCCTTCCTAGAGATCTTCTGAACCAGCTACCACAGGCAGAGGCTGCATCACAGACCTAGAGACCAATCCTGGGCATGACACAGAGTGCAACAGAAGTGTGGCAGTTAGAGGTGCTCTGAAACAGTTGAGGTAACACAGCACAGCTTGGCCTGAGCTAACAAGGGATCTCAGGAGCAGAAGCTCTGAGCAGAAAGCTATACAACTCTCATGAAACATTCTACAGAGCAACTCCTCTATAGCTGCAGAAGACCAGGGATTACTATCATAACAAGGCATGCCAATATCCAGATTCATCAGCAAGATGGTTTAAAACCCTTGGCAGCTCCTGGAACATGATGCAGTAACTTATCATAAGAAGCTTCTGATAATCCACAGCTGCTTTCAAGCGCACCCATGGTGTCTGTCACAACTAGAAAGACCTTATCTCACTTCACAGAAATCAAGTGGGATGTTTTTGTTTGGCTGCCATGTAAATAACATGACCAGCAGGTCTGTTCCAATTTTCAGTGGGAGGAATTCACCGTGCCTCTCTTCAGGGATCTGAGGCAGCTACCCTAGATTCCCCCTATAGCTGAGAAAGGGAGAAACAGGCACCCAAGAAGCCCAGTCCCTCTGACCTACTTTAGACACCCACTTTAGAATGACAGAAATCACACCCCTGAAGTACCAGTTTCTTTGTCAGCTGCAAAAGGAGTCCAAACAACTAGATCACCTGATGAAGACATCTACATTCGGTCAAATACCGCCCTTATTGTACATCTATTCACAGCAGATAGGGAGAGGACACACTGGCACTGTGCAGAGAATAAGGAAATTGCACCCCATCCACTCAGCTTGCATTTTCCACTAGTCAGGGTGAAATTAGACCTATAGCCACAGACAGCTAAGTATAAACCAGAGTATTTGGGAGAGTGGCCACCTGCCACCATAACCTAAGCTCCAAACTATAACACAGAGCAAAGGCTGCCAACAACCCTCAGCTCCTACAGACTGCCTCTCCATTTTTCTGCGTGCTTCTCAGGGCAGAGACTTGTCTTTTACTGCTCCTCAGAGCATCACGAACAGCATCTGATCCAGCTACAACTACACCCCCCCTCTCTCTCACTGTTCCCTCCTGCCCCAACACCTACCTCAGCAGCCCACCTGGGGGAGAATAGGCAAAGCACTTCAGTGATGGGTACTGCGGACGCAAGAGGAAGGACAGGATGGCAGCTGTGCCAGCCCCTAGGGAATGACCAACCACAATCAGGCCATAGTGTTTTGTTCCTCTCCCCTGAAAACAAAACAAAAAAAACAACCAAAAAAACAAGAAATAGAGGTCAGACTGAAAGGTAAGTCCACAACCCCCAAAATCTGTCCCTTTCCCCAGCTGTGAGTCTTTCCTACACGAGCACTCCAGACTCCAGCTAACCAGCTCCCCCACCAATGGGAACTAGTAAACACCTGTTTAGATTTTGAAACAGAAGCAGAGTTCAGATTTGCACTGTTCAGCCTAAGTCACAGCAGCAGTCCCAGCACACTCCTGCCCTGCAATGTTGCTTGTTCTGAAGGGATGCTAGAATTCATTCTCTTCTAGTATTCTCTCCTACATTTCCATCAGTCAGTGTTTGACCTACTGGGTCTTCCTTAAAAGAAAAAAGGTAGGAAGAAAAAGGAAATGTACACAAGCTGCTTGAGTTATTTAGAATTTTATATAAGCCTTTTGCTCCTCCTCAAATCTGACAGCCTTCTGACAACATCTGAGTCCAGGCTCACACATCTGAGGTCTCCTTGGCTCTGGAAATTACTTGCTTTCATTAATTCCACCACTTGGCACAGGCTGAAAAACAGAAATCCTAACTAGCAGTTCGAACAATAGTCTTCTAAGTCTAGATGCTCAACAGCTGGCCACTGCTCAAGTGATTCAGAGACAAAACTATTCTCTAACATTTTGTACTGTTCTTGTTATTCAGAGGCTAGAGTGCTAGGCATGGCTTAGAACCTAGAAATTCACTAAGACAATGTTCGAAGAGTTTCAGTCTTTTTTCTGCAGTGCTCTGCCAGCATCCTGTAGGCTTTACACAGGGAGAGAGAATCCAGCATCCAACTCTCCATGGCCCTGGGTCACCACAGTGATGGCTATACTTGGACTTCTGCGCAAGATAAGAAAACGCACATAGAGCATAAGACCAGGCCACAAGAATGAGAGATCTATCTTTGTGTCATTTTCCTTCTCGATGTCACCTCAAAGCCACCATTGTGCCTGTTACAGTCAGTGAGTGGGGAAAATTTAAGACTTCATACACTTCACTTGTTATACTTTTCCCCTGAACATCTGTTGCTGGCAACTGTCAGAAACAATGTACTGGGTTAGGTGAACCTTTGGTAGGACTGGGACGGCACTTACGGTTTTTGGTTTTTCAGATATTCTTCAGAGTTCAGCTTCAGACAGTACTTAAGTTTCTACACACAAGCCAGTTGCTCCATCTTACATTAATCAAGCTCTCTCCCTCCTTGTGGGTCAGGTCCAGCTAGTTACACTATTTTTCATCAGTTAGAAGTTGGACCCACCACACAAAGCCAGCTTCAAACAGAACAGAGTATGGTATTATCACACACAGGAGACAACCAAAGTATAGAGCTTCGAACGTCACCGTATCCTTACCGGTCAGGTAGTGATAGAGCTCTATAAGGGCATCAGGAAAAATTCCTCATGAGTAACAGCTCACTTAACAAGACCAATTTTTACTTTCTGGGCAGAGAGGAATAAAGCACTGTATAAAGAAGTCAGATGCCTATGTATCTCTCCCTACATCTACCAAACATCACAAGGCAGACACTTCAGGGTTGACTGCTATGACACTCAAGTTCCAGGGAACCACTGAGGCTTTTATCCCTCTTTTCTTTCTCACTTGAGCTACTGCTAGTTTCCCCATGGGCACTGCTCACACCCAGGCACTCTTTGGGAATCAGAACAGGACAGCTGTCTGACAGCAGGGAATCGGGCAGTTCACAAGTTCCCTCCCAAACGGGGACAGACTGTGCTATTACCAACATATAACTAAGGTAAGCTGCTTTGTAACATCTCTCTCAGGTTCTCCAATAGCTGTCTATCGCAAGAAATGTGCACACACAGACAGTCAGCATGGCAGCCCATTGCTGTCTCCAAAGAGAATCTCCATAGAGATGGGATTTTAGTTCCTGTTGATTTGTTTTTAATGTTCCCTGTCCTGCATTGCCACCAAACGGGACTTCCTGCCTTAGCTTTGCCTGAGGGATAAAAAAAAAAAAAAAAAACAAACAAACAAAAAAAACCCCACAAAACCAAATCAGGAGCTCTGAAGTATTGGTGGCTTCAAAATAAAAAAGCCTTGGGGGAATAAGTAACTAGTTGCCTGTCTGGCAATCCAGAGGGATAGGAATTGAAGGAAGATTTGAGGAAATTAGTACAGGAGATTCAGGGACATGGAGGTTTCCCTAAACCCAGTATTTTAGGGAAATCTCATCTTCTGTATAGCCTGCAAGGATAAAAGAAAACTAATACTCACTAAGTCTCGTCCAAAAGCTTGAGAAAGCACCATTTCCTGCTCCAGTTTCTTCTTGATGTACTCAGCAGATAGCACCATTCCCTGAGGGAAACATGAAGACAGAACAGGACGTAAATGGTTGCATGTCAGCCCTGATCTAAAGATCTAGCAGACACCATACTGCCCTGACTGCTGTGTAAGCTCTAGAGTGCCACACAGCATGTGTCAGGGTTGAGGCAGAATACTGACTCCACTCCACATTCAGGAACAGACTTCATTAGGCACATGTCTTGGCTCACTGATTACCAGAGCCACAAAATGTTTAGAAGTAATGACAGTTCTTAAATTAAGATAATACTCAAAGGCCCCATTCCTGGGCTCATGGTACAAAGTCTAGGAAAAAAAAAAAACAAAACAAAACCACCAACACAAAACAACCCACTTTAAAGACAACGTTGTCTTTATCTGGTAGCTCGGCATACGCCGGGACCTGCAGTAGAACGGAGAAAAAATTTGATTTTCGGCTTGTTAGTGCCTTAACTGCAAAACTGTACTCTTCCATTGAAATCTGTGAATGAAAGCACGAACTAGCTTAACAAGTTCATAGGGAAAAAATAATATAAATACCAAGACACTACTGGAGGGAAAAAGTGGCAGCACAATCTCTATAGGAAGAGTTATTGACGAATGGAGAAAGCAGCAACTGTTAAGGGGATTCAGCTGTCAACAGACATCAATCCCAGATTATTGAAGGGTTTTATTCACTAGAAGCTAAGAACTGCTGGAAGATGGGAAACAAGCTGATAGTCTGGTTCTAAACATTTATCCTCTCTGCTGATGGCTGCATCTGAAGTTTCTCCCTCTGTGTAATAATTACAAATGCAGTTGATCTGTTGTAAACAAGCAACTAGAATTTGGTCTGTTGCATTTGTTGCATAAATTCTTGGTTATGCCTTCACTACAGTTTCAGTGGTAAGCAAGCCTGAACTACAAAGGCTGAAAAACAGTGATGTAGTCCAGGGTGAACATGGGTAAACAGAAATCATCTACTTCTAATTTGGTGATTACAGACCTCAAATAATTCCCACTGCCTGGGTTGGTCAAAAACCAGGGAAGATCATCTCCTTCACTATTTTCCATTACACCCCTACCTGAAAACAGTTTAAGTACAAAGTGAACATTATTGAGCACTATTTAATCTCTGAGACATAAAAGAATTTGTGACCCTTTCAAAAAGCAAGGAAATGTGGAATTTTCAAAGCCCTCTATATCAAACACACCATCAAAACCAATCAGACTACTGAAGAGAAAGAACAGAACACAGGTGATTCTGCTGAGCCTGTAAATGGGGTATCTGTAATGCTACCATCATTATCAAAAAGTAGATGCTATGATATTTCATGCCTGTGTTCAGATCTCAGCAGCTAGCCAGCTTCCACTGCATTCAAAGAGTCTCCACTTCCAACTCTAATGAGAAGTGAACAGCACACCACTTACAAATTTCTAACGTGAATTTAGGATTCTATTTTTGAAAAGCGTGACCTAAATCCATGGTGATATTACTAACAGGCTGTTAGCCTTATAGCTATATTTTTGATAAAGTACATTCTAATGTAGACAGTGATTTTAATATTACGGAATGAGACTTCTATCGCTGCAAAGCTACATTTAGACTTTCCATTAAAATGGACACTGTTTCCTAAGTTTCAAAGCAGTAAAAATATCTGGGCTTAATTTTCAAACCTCACATGTAAATAACCAAACAGACTGGAGATCTAGGGAAAGTGAAATGGAAATATTCTGTATTGCTTTGCAGTTTGAAGGCATGAAACTGCTCTGTGATATTTGAATCGTGTCTGTGAAAACCCAGAGGGGATCTATTTGGTAGAGAAAAGAGCTTGAAAGTTATTGCTATTACTGACTGTTCTATCAAACTGGCGAGAGCTGTTATCATGGCTGAGCTTTCAGGGCTTCCTTGTAGCAGCTATTTCTTGTCATCCCGGCTGGCTCAACACCAGGAAACAGACCTCCATAACATCGTCATTTGAGTAGTTTTGTTCTATAAAAGTTCAACAGAATCAAGTAGGGATTCATTCCCTTGATTCACGATTATGTTGAAATTAATTTTTTTATAAAATCAGTGGATTTTATTTAAAAAATAGTTAAGCTAGATTTATTTTTTGCAGTTAATTTCCCCTCCAAATTGTGACAATCTTTTTTTTTTTGGCATGCTAACCCATAAACCTTAGTTACAGCTATGTTTTTTGATCCAAAATAGCTCAGAGACCTAATATATATTTTAACTGTGACATTCGCAGCAACCCAGGCAATCAAACACTTTCCGCTGTGGTATCAGTGGAGTGATAAGAAGGCTCATGTAAACATCAAGAGTTTTAATTTGTAGGATGTCTGATCGACACAGCGTGAAGCACAGTGACAGGCGGGCTCCACAGGTGGAGATAACAGGCCATGCCAGCCTGCTGGGTGTGCGGGACGGAATCAGCAAGAAAAACAACAGAAATCAAACAACTTACAGGAAGCTCCCAAATGGCCAAGTACTTTTCTCCAAATTAAACGTGTTAGCAAGACACTTCATTTATTTTTGTATTAAAGTTGACTTCTGGACATTAAAAATGCATTAAGACAGACATTTTTAAATTCTATTACCTCCATTAGTTTCCCTCAGGAATCAACAGTACATTATCGTCTGAAGATTAATATTGATAATAATTTAAAATAAAGCTATATTCCTGCCCTAGCAACAATCAAAAAAAGAAATAACACAAAGGCCAAAAACCCCTCAATATAGAACAAAAGGGAATGATCTGATAACATTTCATCTAAGTCACTGGCATATGAATATTTTCACATAAAGATTAAAAGAAAAGCCAACTTCTGCAAGGATCTATTACTAGCTTTTCTGCACATTAAAAATAGAACAAATTCCCCTTGCTTCCCTTTCATTTCCTTTTACCTTCCTTTCTTTGTACAACCTGTTGATCACGCCGATTGTGAAAAGTCATTTTGAGCTACATGAACTGGTACAAAACCAATTGACATTGTCACTGACAGTAGACATAACGCTTCAGAAACGTGAAATAGTAAAGATTCACATAGCTAAGTATCAGTTATGTGACAAAATACTACCTCATTTATCTATGTTTCCATACCACATCCTATGTAATCGCCAGGTTGATTAGGTTTCTTGTTTTGGGGGAAACAAAGGCAATACCCATTAGCCAAATAGGAGGTACACAACACCGTTTTCAAAAAGACCCACTCTGGGAGACTTGGAGACCACAGAGAGTCCAAACAACACTTTTAGGTAAGCACTTCTTTATCAGATCCATATCCAGCTAAGCATTTGAGTATGCAGTTATCCATCTGCTTCCTAAAGCAGAGCATCAAAGCACAGAGAAGCTGTTTGGCATTCGGGCGGGACATCGCGAATGAAGTAGGAGCTCCCAAGCTCACGGCTCCCTCGGAATTAAGACCTCCATGTCCTGCCCTGAAGGGACCCTGACCGAGATGATCAGCAGCATCTTGTCTCCCTGAGCAGCAGCGTTTCCAGCAGTCACTACCTTCCTTCCAACACACACAACCTCCACTTTGTATTTCTGTCCCAATCAGGCAATGCATCTTGAGAGGCTGCCAAATTCCTGATAATTTTAAAACTCAGCATGTGTGTCATTACTTTGCGAGACTAGGGCAAAGGTCAGCTCTATAGTAAATTGATTTAGCCAGCCCAGTCCTGATCACTAACACAGACACATAGCATCAGTCTAATTACACAGATGCAAGTCCTGCCAGTATCCTTTTATGAGGTTCAATGCCTATCCTGTTGCAACAGAATTTTAAACACGTTCTCAGGGTTTTCATTACAAATTCTGAAAAGGTCATTGGAAGAAAAAGTAATTTGAATGACTCCAATACTTTTGTTCTAGGTCTCCGCAGACACCTTTTACAGCTTGGTTTTTACTAATTGTATGGGTTTTCTAATTACAGACACAGTGATTTTAACTGTTACACTAAGGATTTTAACATCTCAAAGCCATTTCACCACAATTATGTAACATTCTTCTTAAAAGCACCTCAAGCAATTAAAACGACTTTGGGGGGGGGCCTATAATTAAAAAGGCAAAACATTAGAAAAAGCAGCAGTGGTTTTTTTTGTTTAGGGTTTGTTTTCTTTTTACACACCTTGTGTCCCAGCCATGTTCCATGGTGACCCTCAACTGGCAGGCGCTCTGCATCCCCAGTTAGGTCAGTCAGGGCATCCTGGAAGAAAAAGGAGTCACCATGTTTCAGGTAAGTCAAACGCCAAGTGTGAGTCAGGAAGGTCTCAGACTCTCCTGAAAGTCTGGCAGGGTGGCCAAGGGTATGTAAGGCCACTGCACAGTGCACCTACTTTTGGAGACAGAGTTCCTCGGATACTAATGACCACCTTCTTCTTATCATGGTCCACAGCCACATAGAAAGGCGTTTCATAAACCTGGAAAAGATCCACTACTGTAACAACCAGGTGAGACATTCCTGTTTAATTATTCCCCTGCTCAGGGAAAAAGAGGCAGAGCAGCGTGACAGGTTATGCCTTATGGATAAGCACTCCTCAATGACCTGATTTTTGGCAGTAGCAAATATTTCTGTCCAAGTGGCAGAATTTCTTGATGAAGAGATAGGATGGGAAGCGCTAGTGTCGGAAAAAGGCTTACGTTTCCTTCTTTGTACCACTACACCTGGAAGCACGTAAATCCCATTAGGAAGGGCCTTAGAAGCATGCCTCAAATATGAAGGGGGTTGCAGATTCTCCTTACTGCATCGTGGCAAGAGGTGTAAACAATGTCCACCGAGGTCATATTCTCATCCAAGAAGTGGCGCCGGATGGCAATGGCATTGCAACCACAGCAATTATCCTCTTCAATGGTGACACTAGGTGCATAGCGGGGACGCGAAGGGCAGAGACAGCAACACCTGCAGAAGGAAAAAATAGCTTTGATGAAAAGAGGAACATGGAAGAGACTGGCTTTAGAGTGGAATGCCTAGAGATAAAGGAAAGACAGACCCTGGGTGCCACACTGGCCTCATCTCAACAGTAGTGACTTCCTTCACTTGCAGGAGCTCTTGCACAGAACAGCGCACAACGCATGTTTCAGCATCAAAAAGGGGTAGTGGGACCAGATGTAGTTTTCCTTCTGAGCACCAGAGAGAGCTACAGTGCAAGCAGTCCCCAAGGAATCAATGCATGGTGCGGCTGGGATCTCTTCTCAAGGGGATACTATGCTTCATAGCACAGTCCTACATTGCTTCAACACACAAAGCAGCTCACAATTACTGAGATCTAAATCTATTTACAACAAAAAATAAAACAGGTCTAGAATCATCCCAGAGCAAAAACAGAAGCGCAGATTTTTTCCTTCTTTGCCTTATGAGACACTTCCCAAATAAAAATACTCAGAAGGAATTATATTCCTCCTAAGAGGTTCAGCGCAGAAGTTGCCTACATAAGTGCAAAAAGCTGAACCCCAAAGAGAATCTGATGACATCATTACAGCAGCTGAAAACAAAACATTTAAAACAATGCAATCCTGAACTGAACTACAGCATTGCTACCATGAGGTTAGCGCTACACGGCACGGTAGGAAAAAAAAAAAAAAAAAAGACCAGTTAGTCATAGAGAACATAGCACGAACTGGCCAGGTCCTGCCGATGCTTTAATAAAGACCCAAATGTCAACCGCCTGCATATCTGGGCTTGCCAATAAATCTGCTTTCTGATACCCCAGACAGGTATTTTGACTCTGTGTGAAAGCAGTCTTGTGCCAGATGAGTTCTCTCTGCTGGCTGTTCAAACTGCACAGGACTGGCGTGATCCTTAGAGCACAGGACAGTCTGGTTTATTTAACGAGGTAAGCATATAAGCAACTGTAAGCGAGAGATTCAGTGGGAAGACACTGGAGTATGAAGGCACAAAGTTACTAAGAGATGGAAAGAAAAAGCACAGGAAGGGAAAAGAGGAAAAAAGCAGAAGAGAAAAGGAAGAAGAAGAAATAGAGGGGTGATGGAGAGCAAACTGATGAAAGAAAGGCTATTTCTAAGTCTGGAAAAAACAGAAGGGAAAAGGGAAGAAGAGAAGGCAGA
Organism: Sagittarius serpentarius; assembly: GCA_034782735.1. Taxonomy (NCBI): domain Eukaryota; kingdom Metazoa; phylum Chordata; class Aves; order Accipitriformes; family Sagittariidae; genus Sagittarius; species Sagittarius serpentarius. Next base: position 28,197,487 of record JAVKLA010000021.1, on the reverse strand, counting down.
GCGATAGATAGGATGACCACTCACGAGCAGGATCTGGCCAGGCGACAGAGTCCACATGTGGGCTTCCTCATCAGGTATATGGGCCAGCCATAGGCAGCCAGGGCAAACAGCATGTAGTAACACACCTCTTTGTACCGCTGCATCTCTTGCTGAAAGAGACAAGATGCTCACTAAAGGCCTTATTCTTAGTAGACAGTAAATTTTTCTACCATTTCCCTTTTTCCATCACAGTTAGACACATGTACCCTTCTTTCTGAGCATCAGCCTTCTCTCAGCACCACCAGAACAGCACCGTCAGCATTTCCAGGTGACTGCAGGAAAACAAGCTGGTTATGCGGGGCAAGATCCTCCCCCTCCCAAGAACAGCTCAGTATAGCTATGCCTGTTTTCCTGAGTGGAGGGGCCCCACTAGCCATTTAACAAAACTAGAAGTTAGTTCTAGATAAATTCTCCTCTGCGTATCAGACACCCTGCTGCAGCAGAAGGCCATCCCCTACGGGTTTCAGGCCACCCTACCCTAGCTGAGGAGAAGATAAACTAGTTTAAGTCCCAAGAAGAAGAGCTCTCTAAAGGTACTGCTTCCACACAGGCACAGGCCATAAGATGCCCAGAGAGGACCATAAAGCCAGTCTGGGCCCACACGCCGCAGTGCTGTCTTCTGTAAGCTCTGCTGACATCCCTCCCCACGCACACCTGTTCAGAAGGAGAGACAAGCTAAGCACAAGCAGGATGTTAGCATTAAACACAACACGGTACAGCACAGCCACAAGCAGGTTAATCACAGAATCACTCATCAGAGATGCTGGGATTTGGTCAGTCTTGCCTCTCTTGCGGCAGTATCTTCTAATCAAGGGGGGTGAATGCAGTTTGCCCAACAAATGGCTGCAATAGCAGCACGCTAGGAGAAAAGCCAAGCTTAATTCACACAGAACAGAACAGACTGCAGCCATTTCCATCCTGATAATTGCAGACAATCAGCTGCAGGGAGGAAGGCTCCACCTCACTCCAGGCAGCTCCCTGGCCTTATCAAGATGGAGCCCTGCCTGCTGGGCTCCACGAGCTCTGCTGGCAGTACCTGCACACAGAGCTCTGCACAACACCCCTGGATGCAGCACTCAACTCGTACCTCTGGCTTTGGAGAAACTTCACATTGCCTTCCCCCATCCGAGTGGATATACTACTACTTCCCACAAAGTGGAGGACAGAGACAGATAATGCTTTAAACATGATCTGAAGACAAAAAGCCTCCAGAGAACAAGTGTTGTTACTATACTCTCTTGTACTAATCTTTCATTTCCTTGATTATTCCAGAGAGGGGCAGAAGGGAATAAAGAGAAGCCACTGAGAGAAAACAAGCTACATGGGGAAGCATGGTGAGTTTGCAAGATCATAGTCCAGTGACTTACCGCATTTTTCAGATCCAGATACTTTGTGTTCCTGGTCACTGGCATCCCAGACAGAAAAGCTAAAATGTCATTGTTTGCCTGTAAGTCACAAACATACATAAAAATTCTTCTCTGTGACATTAAGACAAAAATTTGTGCCTGAGAAACAGAAAGCACTATGTAACCTGCAACAAGATACTTTGAAGTATCCCAACCAGTCTCCTCAACTGGTTCCAACTCTGCTGTTCTTGTTTCTGCCTGATCTGATCATTGCTGTCTGAACCCCACCTCTTGGCACAAAAAGAAACCAAACCAATTTTCTACCGGACTGACAAATCCACAAATCTCAAAGCCATTAATGGCTTGGGAATTTTAGAATTTTTCCCTAAAGTTCCTCCTGCGGCTTTACCCAGATACCAGAGTCTTTTCCACATCACTGTACAGGAGAAGTAATCTTCCCATTTACTTTCACGTACCTACAACCTCCTTCAAGGTAGTTGCCCATTTGGGGTCAAGAGCTAAAACTGTATGTATCACCTGCTTGTGAAACCTGCCGTCTTTTCTAAGCTTGACTCAGTGTCAGTCGGGCCCTTTGGGAGTCTTGGAAAAAGCTGCTAAAGAAGTTAGTATTTTTATTTCACACCTCAGTGACTGGCAATAGCCCATCACACAACAGAAACAAGGTGGGCAGAGTTATGCAGTTCTCACAGAGTAAGTCACAAGAGCAGCAGGTAAGTCAGAGGCCAAGTGAAACGCCCACTGCCTCCATGCACAGCAACAGGCCCCCTCCACCCACCTCATCCAGCACAGCATTGCGCTTTGCCCGCTGCCGTTGGCGCAGAAGAACCAGGCCTGCAATGATGTCAGATGGGACGATGTCAAGGTCTCGGAAAAACTCAGCAAAAAGGTAGGCGATTTCAGAGTAGGCGTCCTGCAAAATCCAGGGAGAGAAGAGTTTAGGAGGAGGAGCCTGGGTGTGGGGAGCCTCAAAACAGGACACAGAATGAGAACCAATGCGGCAGCAATGGCCTCATTTCTGTAGCTCGCTCTCCAAAACATCCAAGAGATTCCTTCAGGGAACACCATATCTGGTCTAATCATATTAATCTCTATTTTACATAGTCACACTCAGAGGCCTCAAGTGAGACTGAATCCGTACTATGCTCCGTGCTTATGTGCAGGCAAGCAGACCACCTCAACATCAAAACAGACCAGGCAGACAAAGGGAGAGAAAGGAAATGTTTTCAACTCTACATTGTAAATAAGACAAAGGAAGTAAGATGAGAACCAAGCAAATCCCAATCCAGTGTCATCTCAGAGGCATCCTTTCTCCTCAAAAACAATTCCGTTTGAAGAGAGGCCATTCAGCAAGAAAAAGCACTGATTTTGTCCTGTTTAACAGCCTCTTCAATTCTGTCACTGTCCTGGGATCATCTTGCCCATAATTAACCCAGACCTCACCATCCCAGGCACATCACAGAGAAAGCGACAGCTTTTGACTCCTGCCACTGAACAGTCTCTGTAACTGCTCATTGTTCACCATCACACTCTTTGCTATGTGATTTCAAAGAGTTAATTACAACAAGCAAGTGTTACACATCGCAGCTCTTGGTACTAAAGGAGCTGATCAAGTTACCAGGCTTTTCCAGGTTTATCCTGGACTACACACAAGCAAAAGGGCCTGAAAAAAGAAAACCTGGAAAGAGACCCAAGTTGTTAAATGCAGAGTTCCCAGAAGAGAAGGTAACCAACCCCAAAAAAGGAAAACACCACAGGAGGGACAGAAGTGACCTGAGATGGTCAAGCAAAAGCTCTGAAGCAGAGTGACAGGGATATTTTGAGGAGAAATGTTTTCTCTTTTGTTCTGTACTACAAAAAACCAAACCAAAACAAAAAAAAACAAAAAACCAAACACACAAGATCTTAAGTGAGAATGGTTTGGAGGTTGGAGACGGGCTGGACTGTGAGACAATGCTGATCCGGCCATCACTCAGACCAGCATGCTTAAAGACAAGGGCGACCCAGAGGTTGGATAAACAAAATGTGGGACTGCACAAGTGCTGCAGTACACCAGTGGTCAGTATTTTGACTCCTGCCATTAATAACCTTTCCTACCAACATCTGTCACAGCCTCATCCCGAACTTTTAGCCTGTGTTTTCATAGCATCCTTTACTCAGCACGTACAGCCATACGACTGCATTCTTGTCTGCAGAAAGCCCGAGCCATGCACTTGAAGAACAGCTGTCTTCAGGAGAGGCTTTCCATCTCTTCTTTGACCAGCAAGAAAGCAAATCCCTTCTCTCCCTAGCAGTCTTACAGGAAGTGACCTACATTCTTTTATCTCTGACAAACTCCTGGAGTGCAAGATTACTTTCTATCATTTTTCATTGCCTATAAAGCAAGCAAAATCACCATTAAGAATGGGGCTTCAGGTGCCAACTGTGCAGGTTTCCATGCCAGCTGTGCCTTTGTAGATCAAACAGCCTGGCATTAACCTCTCCAACATTACAACTGCAGTATCCTTGAAGTACTGACCCCATAAATCTTCAGACAGTTCCTATAAGCACACAAGAAATGCAAACAGCCTCAAAGTAAAATATGACAAACATCCATTAACCCAAAGTGACAGCAACACCCCTTAATACTCTGACCAAGGTAAAAGGCCATAATGGAAGTTCAACATTTACGTTTTGTTCCAAGGGAAGAGTTTTTGCTGGGGCACATAATATTATATTGTAGGATTAATTGTAGTGTTCTGCTACAAACCCTGCAGGCTCTGGGGCTGGCAAAGCTGGCGGAGACTTAGCACTTCAGATTTCACTGCAGACCCATAAGAACAGACTCTTGCCCCGATGCCATGTCTACTCTGCAGAACTATTTTCCAGCCCAGAGGACGACGATCCTCTGCTAGAACATTTTTTCCATGAAGACTAGGAGAGAGCGAGCAATGGATTCATTTCTGATCCATTACATACACATTCATTCCATACGCTGTCATGCCAGGACACAGAAAGTCAGAGCTTGTTTCTGCAAAGAAAAGAGCCTGCAAATTGCTCAAGCTGAATGTAAAATGGAAATTCAACAGCACAAGGAATTTGGAGATTCTGGTATTTGCTTTTATCCTGAACAAAAAAAAAGTAGAAAACACAGTCACTGCAGAATGAAAAGTTTGTTAAAAGAAGCTTGACGTGAAACGAAATATTTTGCATTCCTGAATGAAATAGAGTTGTTCAGAAACCAGGCTATTCGGATGCCTGTCAGGGCTCTCGAGCCAGGCTGCAGCGCCCATGCTGCGCCCTCGGGACAGGCGTCTCTGGACCCCTGGGCAAGGCGACCCGGTTGTGCTGTCAGGGGGAAGGGAAGGTGCCTCTGCTGCGGTAGCACAGGCAAGCAGAAAATAACCCCCAAGGAAATGCTGCTGTTTGAGCTGCCATGACACAATTCCAGTTTCATTTCAGTTTTCCAGATGGATTTTCCTAAGCAGCACTAGCAGATGATCTGTGAAAGCTGGCAGTCCTGGGCTATGACTTCTCAGTGGGACAGC
>JAVKLA010000021.1:28178400-28192457 GCA_034782735.1 Sagittarius serpentarius | reverse complement strand
AGGTTGGGGCTGGGACATTCCCTGGAACATGGTGGCATTTCATCCAGTACTGCAGAAGCGTGCTGCTGGGAGGATCAGTGTGCCAGGACATGTTGCTGGATTTCTGGAAAAGGGCTATGACAATTCCTGCAGCCGTCCACACTTTGGAAACTGCACCCTGCGGATAACTACACAGCACTTACCAACAAACCCTTTTAATCTAATTCATACTGGTTGCCATCTGTGATGAACAAATGTTCAGGTAGCCTTCACCTGACTCGCCATTATTTTTACACAGCTCTTCATCTTATTACACCTTTCCCTTTTGAAGTTAAAATCCCAGTCTCATTTCTCTTCCTATACAAGTTCATATCCCCTCCAACATGCTCCTTTTTCTGCTGCATCTTTTAGAAGACCAAACACCAGGCTATATTTAGTGAGGACATCACTGATGTGGTCAGTCCCTTGGTGTTTTCCCTGTCATTTTCTATGCCCTTCTACAGAAGCTAAAGGTTTTTCTGATTTTATGGCCACTGCTGTGCACTGATGTCTTTGCTGAAGTGTCCTTGATAACTCCTAGCTCTTTTCCTGAGAGGTTGTAACTAATTCGGGCCCAGTGTCTGCAAGTAATTTGAACTCTTTCTTCAGACATACATGTACCACCTTGTCTTTCTTTATGACTTTCTCCTACCTTTGATAACAATTCCCTAGTTCTGCTTCGTCTTTCAAGAGTTCTCAAATACTCATAATCCTGACCAACTTGAATATTATGAGTCATCAGCAAAGTTTTCCACCTTAGCACTCACCTCTCCAGCAGGTCCTCAGGAGTCCTGTTGAATACCACCCTAAGGCACAAACCTGCTCCTACTGCTTCCAATAAGAAAGGACTGGTAACTTTTGGGGAAACAATATCAAGCCCCTTACCCTTCCCTGCTGGATAGATAACAGCAAGGGAAAATCCCAACTGTGGCATGTGAAAACTTCAAACCAATGATCACCATGTAAATCTATGGATTAAGTAGTAATTTTTCACTGTTAGTAATCCAGAAGTATTCTTTTGCTGATTCTGACAGGTTTACATTTTCCCATTTTTGAAGAGGTCTCTCTCCTCAAGTGTATGAGAGAGAGGCAAACAATAGGAGAAACTGCCTAAGCAAACTGGCTGATAAAGGGAAACTGAAGCTGACCACAGTGCTGTCAAATGTTGAATCTAAACATATTTTCACTATGTATTTCTTCCACTGATATCTGCACTTAAAATTATCCCAGTTGACAAGTTTAACACTGACATCACTGCCTTTCAGTGCTACTAACTTTACCTTCAGAAAGCGTCCTATAGTATTCAAAACCAGAGGGTTAAGACTAGCCATTCTGAAAAGACAACGGCCCTAACCCAACGATGTTACATCTGCATCTAGTGGGGAAACATCAGCTTCTGTTTCTCCATGGAATACCCAGGTACCCTCCTGCAGAAACACAAGTGCTCATTTGGGCTACCTGGGCTGAAAGGAAGGAAAAGGAACCAGCATGCAGCAAAATTTCAAGCCTGGTCATTCTGAGCGTAGCTCAGTTTGCCGCTTCTTGGAAGGCACTTCTAGTCCTTGTGTGTGCTACTGTCAAGGCTCACTGGACTCCTCCTGCCTCCAGATCTCAAAGAACACTCACAGTGAAATGAGACACATCGTCCAGGCTTGACAGCAGGAACCCCGCGCTGCTACACTCTGCTGAGTCCCATGTACGGGCAGCCATACACGCAGAGCTTGTTCTCCGACAGGAGATACTTGCTACCTACCGACTGAGAGTCTTTTGTCCGTGTGCAGCAAAGAAAAACTTTGAGTCTGCGTGTCCAGCTGCTGGCTTGCCCTTCTTCCAGGCGGTGTCTATAAATAAAGGGTAGAATACGCACATGAGGACAGGCAGGAGAACACGCCTGCAAACAAATAGTAGGATCCAATGCAAAGTCACAGAGCCTAGCTATCACTGGTAAAATGCGTGCCAAACCATATTCTTGTATTTACCCTGGTCTAGCAGAGGCAAGGAGACCACATATAAATTAAAAACTCAGCTTATTTTATAGGACAGATCATTAATAATCTAGCTGTTCTGGCCAGGACCAAGCCTCTGTATTTATATACAGAGTCCTGTCTGAATGGGATGGCCATAATGAAGCTGCTGTTATTCTATGGTATCTGCTGGAAACAGGATGTCCAGAGCACCTGGTGGTCCAGATGGAAGGAGGGTCTACTGGCAACTTGGCAGCTGCATCATGTGCTAGGATGTAGTACCACTCAGTAGGAAAACTCCACCTCAGGGAGAAGGGGTGGGAAAGGTACAAAAGACCCTGAGCACTTAGTATGGCAGGAGCTGTGCAATTTTTTCCAGTAAACAGCTTATTTGGAAAAATTTATTTATTAAACATAATACAGTCAGAACTGAAACAATTTGCACTCTTTATTCAAGTATGGTGCATAACTTTAAACAAAGAAAGCAAGCTAAAGGTTCTCTTTCAATTTAAAAAAAAAAAGGTTAAAAAGAGGCTGAATACAGAAGGTTTAGCTCAACCCACACTTGGTTTATACATTTCAATTTCAGCTTCAAAAATTAGCTAATTGGACAATCCTATTTAAAATGAACTATAGCTGAGTTCACTCCACTATTGTGAGCTTGTCCTAGTTACTACATTTTGCAGGGTAACAGTCCCTTATTTTTGACTGGCATACCTGCAAACAAGCCTTAGATCAAGTCAGACTTAGTGGCGCTGAAGTGGGTGACTTAATCTTTGCCAGAGCACCATGCTACCCAAAGTCCACAGCTCCTCTAATGCAGGGTCTTTTTTTAATGTGAACACAGACTAACTCAACACAGGTCAGACCAATCAAAAAAGACCACTTCTATTTTCTGGCAAACGACTGCACCAGGAAAAGCCCAAGCACAGAAAGTGGGCTGCACCTAGAAGAAAGATGCTGGTAAAGGAGTATTTGCCTGCAACAGGAGCAGATCCCACAGGACAAGCCATCAACTCATGCCTGAGCGCTTTAAAACAACTATCCATAACCTCCACAGAAGACTCCAAAAGAGGAACAGAAATACGAGTGTCTTAAGACAGAGCTGGCAGTACTCAGTTTGCTCCACCAAACGCCAAAGAACTCGGGCAGCAATGCAAAGAACTTCACAACTCTGCTGCGGGGGTTGAACAAGCAAGTGTCCTCTGAGTTATTTTCACTCCAACTTTTCCCAAATTCTTTCTTCCTAACACTTGACTTCCACATGTTTAGTATGAGCTCTAAAGAAAGTTTCTTAGAAAAGCCTCAGCACAATTAGCTGAGCCTTTTGTTTTGTTGTTTTATTTTCTTAGCTCTGCAAGAACATAAAAGCCCACACACACACATCACAATGCCACTGGTAAAGGAAACCCACTGGGTGTAACAAAGTCCAATAGCTACAGCAGAGCACCACAAAAAAGAAGCCAAAGTTACACGTCTCCTAATGTGACAAACTAATCAAGATTTTTTATGGAGTTAAGACAGAGGAAATTCGGCTCAGGTTAAGTGTAATACAAAGGTCAAATTACTGCTGTATATCAGAAGGCACATATCAGTGCAGACCAAGGTATTTCAATAGGAATGGCTGGCCCTCAGCATCTTATAAGATCATAATCCAGAAACAGGCAGAGAATTGCACAGTAGATTCTTTGGAAAGGATTGCTTTAAGCAAATTGAGAACTTCAAAATACATTCTTTGAAGACAATTGCTTCAGTAGTGAACGCGTAGTAACATTTTATGTTTCCCTTTCACATTATAGCCCCTAGCATTTTGCTTGTTAACATCTGTTGACGCTCCCTTTCTAGAGTGGAAATCTGCAAACAGCAGGCACAAGCTCTCTGAAAATGTTACAGGCCTGGAGGGAAAAACCTGACCATAGCCCAAGGGACAAATACCTTCACTCAGCTGTCTGGGATCTTGGAACTCCTCACAGGGGAGGTAATTCGGGGGTTTGTTTTGATTTACTTTTGAGTTCTTTGGCAAAACAACTTAGCCATCTGTGGCACTCAGTTTCCCTTCGGAAAAATAATGCACTGAGCCAAACAGCTTTCATGTAGTGTAGGGTACTAGGTCCACAGTATCGTCACAGCTTCTCATCCCGATCTCCCTGGGAACGTCCTGATCACAACGCAGCGATCACACACATTAGGCCAACAGGGCACTAACTCCAGATATTCAAGGCTAGTGTTATTGGAAAGGTTAGGAAGAGTATCTTGCATTCTGCAATGAAAAACAGGCTCCTTCAAACAAAACTTGCTTGCGTGGGCCTTAGAAAAGTCTGGTTTTTCCTCAAAAAGACAGCCTGAAGGATCCCATTTCAAGATATTGGAAGAGCATGTATTCAAAACACCCTCTTGAATATAAATTCTCAATGAGAAACAGAAAATCTGCAGGGTATTTCTTAAAAGCCTCATTTTTTAGCATTCAAAGCCTAATGCCCTCAAGTCCTACAAAGCCACATTCCTTGCTGACAGTTACGTATGTCAAAACTGCATAAGAAAACAAAGCCTGTTTGTGTTGTCCTGCTACTGGAAAAAAACTTCTGAAAATGCCTTCCTTGGTGAAAAAAGCTTTCGTATCCCCATCTGGGTAGCTCAAAGATGTAATAAATTCTTAATTAAAAGATCTGACTGCCAAGACAAAAGAAACTGCTTCTTGGCCAAGACCAAATACAAGAAAGCTCAGGCCAAAAGGTCGTATTTTGAAGACAAAAATAAAGGAAGAAAGGGGTGCTTTGGAAGAAGATGCAGCCTCAACCTAAGCAAAATCTAAGCACCGCCTCGCTGTTACCAGGCAAAAAACACTGCTACAGGACGGACAAACGAGCTGTTGTGGTCAGTACTGGCTCAAAGGGCTCATAAGGATTCACAAATCCAGTGACTAATGCACAATCCAGCCAGACACCGTGTTGCTTCGCCTCCTTTGGATACAGATGCCCACGCACAGCACCTGACCATCTGAGCTGCATTCTTCCAAAATCACCCTCACCAAAGGGAAGCAATGCCTGAAGCTGAATGCTCCCTGAAGCAAGGCGAGGAGAACGTCAAGAACCAAAAAAAGCAGGGCACCCTTCCAGAAACGCTGCTTTACCGCAGGTTGTATGTCCTCAGGTTGCGCTGTCTCCGCTTCGTGGCGCGCAGTTTGACAAAGGTCCGGCCTGTCGGGTCGAAGACGCACAGGACAGTGATGCAGACGCTCAGGATGACAACCCAGTTGCACACCACCATTCCTGCAAAGAAAGAAGAAGAGTCAGGTGCTCTCCCCATAAGTCTTGGCAGCATCGCTTCCTGCTTTTCGCTGCACACATCAGACCCACCTCTCCGTTGCTGCAGGGCAGAGAACATTACCCTAATACTCTTGCAGCCAGCTGCAGCAAAAGGAAATCCTCTGAAAAGGCTTCTAAACCCACAGCTAAATTTTCCAGCTGTTTTAGAAGACTGCCTATGCAGAAGGCCATTAAATACTCAGATGAGTATCTAGGGGGACTGCAACATTAGCATCACCCCTGCCAGGAGACTGGCTGAGACTGAAAAGGAGTTCCGGGAAAACAGTAAAGCCATTCTGAGCTGAAGAAGGGGAACCAGGTCTTACAGACTCCCCAGCCAGACCCTTCCACGGGAACATGAATTCTTGCCTCAGTGCAGACTGCACAAACAAATGAATAGAACAACTGTTCTGAGCAGTAACGTCTCAGGGAAACAAGCACCACATTTACAGCTACAATCCACTTCCAACAGTCAATCTCCACATGCATGAATGAATTAGCTCTCCAAGGCAAGAGGATGTCTGCAAATACACAGGAATGCCCACAAACCACATTCCAGATACATACCCAAAGTGACACTCTTTGCTGTGATATCATTGCAGGAAGTGTAGTACTGCGTTAGCCAAACGATGCCCACAATAGCATACACAAACTCAATCACCAAGATAGCTGAAACAAAAGGAACACAATGGATCATAGCAGCATCTTCCTAAGGATTAATAACTGCCTCTCCCTATCTTCTGGAAAGGAAGCCCAAAGACAGATTCTTTAGCAGGACAGTTGCACAGAATAAGTGACTGCAGGACTGGGCCCCAAAGCTTTGGAAAGTGATACTCAAGAAAATGAACCAAAAATGTAATGTGTGCTTAACACTAACTACTCCTAAATGACACAAGGACCACATGCACACAACAGAGCTGTCAGTGCCTTTGGCTATATCAGAGGTGTGAATCAGATAGCCATACCTTCCGCCCACGACACTGGAAAGACTCCCTTAGGTAACAAGAATCACCACATAACAGTACCTAGGTCTTAACCGCCTCAAACAGCCGGCCTGATTCAACGATACGAAATAAGTAGTAGTGTGTATCCAGGATTAATTCTGTTTACTACACTTAACAAATGTTCTCAGCACCTCTGCCCTTTGCAGTCCTTCTAGTAATAGTTCCCAGGACACAGTCCTTAAGGAGTCGCTTGCTTACAGGCTCCTCAGTTTTGCGTGTTACCCTGGTAATGAAGAAACTGGGGATTAACAATGGTTCCCTGGAACAAAAAACTTGGGAAACACTTCTCTGAAGTGCCCATCCTCACACTTTCTCTACACATTACAACCCCAAAGTACAGGTGGACAATCGGGTATGGAGAAGATAAATAGCTTGCTTAGTAATGCCTAGCAAGCCTTTGGTGGAGCTGAGACTGAACCAACATTCCAGCCTAGCCAACTAACGATCCACCCTCCTTATCTACATGTTGGCACAGTGTTTTTTCTTTAAGTGGCTTACTACAGACTCTCACTAGCCTGGAAAGACCAGTTCAAAGGGACACGTAGCAAAGATTTCAACAGCAGTGGGCAAGGAACCAGAGCTGGACCTAGTTTCTGATCAGCCCAACCTATGTTCTTAAACTGAGCTAGGCTTTGCCTACTGTGGCTTGTCTCCTCTCCGAGATTACCTGCTGCAGGACAGGAGTAGCAGTAGCACAGACGAGACTTTCCTGCATTCATATTGGAACTCTTTCCCTAGATTCACATGCACTAAACAGCACATGCTTAAAATGGGACAGTCACATGGACCTTGCCCACACAGTGGTCACAATCCTATTTCTATCATCAGAACTGCTGAAGCCATTAAGAGTAAAAAAAGCCCCATGAAACCAGTATATACAAGACCTAAGATATAGTGTAAATACAGATCCTGAACACACGTATATTTTAAGGCAGAGAATGAAGAAAAGTGGATGATTCCTAGGTAGGAAAATGGCTCTTTCGATTCTACCTCCCTTGCCCCATTTAGTCTGGTTGTAACAGTGTTACTTAAACTGTCAGGCTCTACGTGCTTCCCCCAGGGAGACTGAAGCGTGCCTGGGAAACTGGAGAGAAAGATTTGTTTGCTATTCACATTAATGATTTGCACTTAGCACTCAAAGGCAGGAATGTCTCCCAGACAGAGCTTTCAAGCAAGGTTACCCCTATGTTAGTGAATTCTGCATGAAAACAATCCAGCAAAAACAGAGATGCAAAAACATGAGAAACTTGGTTTGAAATGGGCTTGACTCTGCATCTCCAAAAGATTTTTCTCTTAAAATCTTCTCTCGGCACAGAAAAATCCGATCAAGTTTCTGTACCTGGAGGACAACAGAATAGAGGAGAGAACACAAGCTAAAAGGGAAGCCCTGAATGAGAGATGAAGGAATAATCTCTTTTCTGATCTAGTTCTTGGTGGGTGAGACAGGACATGTTTTGGGGAAGACAAATACGCACTCTAAGAGACAAGATGCAACCAGTGAGCAGGTGGTAAACCTATTTATCTCCTGGTGCCTGGAGGTGGAGTATCAAAGTGCAGGTTGCTGGATGGAGAGATGCATCACATGTGAGTCAAGAGGTCAAGTATATGCCTCAAGGTAGGTGGGTAGCGTAGACATAAGCTTCCATATGACAGGCAAGGACATGCACATGCCTCGGGGTCAGAACCACCATGATTTACACAGACATATGCCTGTACCACAGGAAAACGTGTGGAAAAAAGGTGGGGGAGAGGTGTAGATGCATCTCACTGGGGCAGATCTGTGTTGTGAGACAGAAGGGGAGCATATTTTGTTAGAGGAAAAGGATGTACCTGCATCACAATGAGGATGACAAGTTAAAGGTTTGCTAGAAAGATATTTGGGGCATTGCACGAGAGTCTTACAGCAATGACAGGGTGCAGTATATGTGATGTATTCAGATGCATATCACATACAAGTGGCCATCTGGATGTCTTTCAGAAGCTGTGTGTTTGTCAGGGTGTGGGGAGAGAAGTCTTCTGCGATAGCAGATGGCAGTGTGGAGGCTGAGTCATTAGGAGGCCTCAGGCCGCTGCCTCTTACCCAGTCTGACATAGAGCACATACTGCATCGAGTCCCGGGGCTCTGTGTACAGGATACTGCCTCGCATGCTGAGCCAGATGATTGCCACCTCTGCGATCATACAACTGAGCAGGATGCCCAGGTAGCCTCTGCCGTGGTCCACCAGGTTAAGCGAGCAGGTCTCGTTGGGGTTGTACACCAGCCCAAAGAGCACCACAGAGAGGATCACAAACCTGCCAGTCACAAACCAGCTTGTTACCAGCAGTAAGCCAAAGAAAGCTGCATGTAATATCCCACACCTGCTCTCCTGACAAAGCTACTGAGGATCCTCAGTGTCCCACAGCTACCTAAAATTAATATTAATTTGGTCCAGAAATCTCCTCCCCACAAGCCATCCAGAGGCCCTGCTACCCCAGTCAGAACAATCTGATGATCTGTGTCAGGTCACATTATCCTATGGGATCTGCCACTCCAATTGTTTTTCCTGAGCCCCTGTACAGAAACACTGCCCCAAACTCCAGTGGACAACCTTGGGTAGCACTGAAGGATGCAGGAAGCTCTGGTCAGGCTCCCTCTTTGGAGCTGGAACTAAAGCTTAGAATAGAACTTATCCAAAGAACCAGAACCTGGAAATATGCTGGTGTCTGTCACAAATGCCCCAAACAAGCCTTCCAGCTGCATGTATAAGCACAGGAAGAATTACAGCTGCAAGAAACAGGAGTAGCAAAAAGATTTCATGGGAGAATTCAAATCATCATTCTGCCTTTCTCACTTACCAGGTGGTATGCAGGAGGAAGAGGAAGACGGCTGGCAAAACCAGGTCATCGCTGCCTACAGACCAGCGACGGCGGAACACAACAATCCCTGGCATGGCTAGCAGGTCTGAGGAAGTTCAGCAGGCACAACACTCACCTCCTGGAAAAGAAGAGAATCAAAGAGGCTGCTGACCCTCTTCAAACCCCTCAGGAGAACCCCACAACCCCACACCAGCAGAAGGGCTGCACCCGAGAGCTACCCAATTTTACACCAAAGATGGCAGAGCTTCTTCCTTCCAGCACCAGGGGGCATGGCACACTCGAGGAGGAGAGCCCAGGAGAGGAACGTATAGTCTCAAGAGTGGGACGTATTAGGTGAAGCCTGCACGTAACTCACTGAACATAATCACCACTCACCCAGCTCCACTTCACAAGATTATTTGGAATCCTGTTAGGGCTGCATGTTGATAAGCAGTCACTGTGGGGTGTTTTGGACAGGTTATAGTGGCCTCAACTCTAAAGAAGGCCCTATTACCCTTTTCTTCCACAGACACACCTGCTGCCAGCCTCTCTTCTTGTTGTCCAACAGTTCCCTCCTCCCTCACTTGGCTCAGCAAGCCAAAACACCCATTAGCAGTTAGTGGCAGCATCTGGAGAAGCTATTGACTGGCTCCCAACAGCAAGCACTTAAAGAGCTGAAGGGAGCAAGCTCCTAGGAGCTCTCTCACTTGACCATCAGTTGCACAGAAGCACCCTGCCAGCTCCACATCTCCTTTGTGTTCACACAGGCCCTGACAGGCACTAACAATTAAAAGGTCAAAGACCGAGAAGGTGGCTGTTCCTCCCTACATTTTGTTTATACTCCTATTTTTAAAGCTTCACAAACCCTTTAAAAAAAGAAACAGCAGTGGTGTAAGTCACGAGACTCCACAGGGCTATCCAGACACCTCCTCCCAACACAGCTCTCCCACACCATTTCAGTTATGCTGTACATACTCCAGCCTGCTCCAGTCAAAGTCCACTGCATCCGAACAGCTCAGTCCTTCCTTGCAGCACACCCTGTCTTCCTTCTGCATTTCTTGTACAACACACTTCAACCCTACCCACAACCATGACTTCTGTTTGGTTTTGTCAACCTTTGGTTTCTGAGATCGTGTCTATCCTGTCTCCCACAGCCAGCAGTGATCTCCTGACTGCAGCAGTCAGTCCTGTCCCTCTCTTCCATGCCCCTAAATGCTGTCACACTTCTTACCTGTACCCTCCCGTGCTACCGCAGACCCAGGGACACAATGCATTGGCCTGTGCCTCTCCCCTCCAAGCCACCATCTCAAGAGTGCCAAGTTCTGGCAACTCATGCGTCTCAGTTCCAAATAACAGCGCTTCTATTCTAACCCCACTAACCTCCCAATCTTCACATTCGTGCACTGCTGGCAGAGTGCTCCATCCATGACCGGCAATGACCATGCTGCACCAAAGCCGCATCTCCATAGTAGTAACTGCTCTTTGTAGGCTCACAGAGACAAAAATCAAAGTGTCTATATTTGCTGCTTACAATGTAATCAGGTTTTCCAACAGCATTTCAGAGGGAATATCATCTGCCATACCTCATGCACCAGGCAAAAAAGTTACTTGTATATGATGTCTTTAATTTAGTACTCTGGTTAAAACAGGGAGCAACATGATCACATTTAAACTAATTTGAATCTTCAGTGTTGGTTTTGTGACAGACCACGGACTGTATCACAGCACTGACTGCTGCAGGAACAGAAGCTGCCTTGTCCTACTAAGACCTGTTCAGTCACATTTGGTTACCCCATCACTTACTTACTGTGCGGACCACCTCAAAACAGAGGAATCTCCCCTCCTGTACCGACACCCATGGCCAGTTGACTAGACCTTCCTACCCATTTCAGTCACCAAGTATTGAAAACCTACACAAGTCTTTCACACTTTCTGGGAGATTCCATAGTTAACACGCTGACACACTTCCAGTACGTTACTCACTTGGGTGAAGGAAACGCTCTATTCCACAAACAAAGCAAATGTGAAATTGCAACACCATTTGGATTCACACTTCCTTAGCACATAATAATCAGAGCACTCAGTACATTGCAGCTCTACCTTCAAACTGCTCACTCCTCTGGCCATCTGGTGACTTCTTCCAGCCTTGCCACGAATAACCCGCCTGCCTGTATGAAGCACTTATACCTTGAATATCACTAACCCTGCTCAGCATATGTGGGTACGCTTTCCAGCATGCTCACTCTGCCTCTGGCCACTGCAGCACCTCCCAGCCAAGCTCAGACCTCAGTTCCCATCATCCCTCAGCTTACGGCTGCATCCCGCCAACGCACTTTCCGCAACTCTTCCACCTCTCAAGACGCAAGCAGTTGTGCTTTCTCCACCCTCTGCCAGTTTAAAATGCAGGGCATCAGCAAGAGCAGCAAACACCTAATCCGCAGCACCAGATGCGGACAGAGCAGAGCAGCCTGTCACTCACTGTCACACACGGGAGTACTCACTGTGGGACCATCACTCCTAGCTGTATGCTTACCAGGCTCCTGGTGCACCGCAGAAAAAGAGTCCCAATTAATTTTCAAAGACTGTCTATTGAAAATCTAAACCATGAGGTCTGGGGCCTTGCCGCCAGTTTGGAAAGAAGGGAGATGATAGGAGGCCTGAGACTGTAAAGCCCACGAATAAAGAAAAGTAAAGCTCGCAGTGTGAGGACTCTTTGACTTCATCCCAGAGTAGCAGATCCCAGCAGTTACATTTTAAGACAATGAAGATATGAAATATGATCTAGCAGAGGAAGTAGGAGGAAAGTGGAAGGTCAGAGGGCAAACAGCCCCGAGACCACTGACCCTAGTTTTGCAACAGCAAGAACCCCTTGCGCTGCCCCTAAAATTGCTGCAGAGTGAAAGATTCCCAGGACCTTGAAACCTGAACCCCAGGACAAGAAGCCCCAAGCTCCCAAAGCTGAAATTAGGGGGAAGCACATGCAGGCACAAGCTTTGTGTGCAAGTTGTCCAGAGCCCTTGACCCTCAGATCAGAGAAAGATCCATGGAAGCAGAAATCTTACATGGCATGTGGTCCAGCTCCTGCACATTCTTCTCTCCTGTAAGGGTATTTTGGGAAAAGTGCATATCCACGGAGACAGACATCACAAGCGAAGGAGGAAACAGCAAACTCTTCTTGCAGCCTGAAAATCCCACTCAGCAAAGGGAAGGACAGCGTGGTGACTGCCTGCCGACAGAGCCGGGCATCATCTTCAGAGCAACGCCCTCCCTCCAAGACAGCAACCTCATTTATTCATCGGGGCTGCCGAGAGCCACAGAGCCAGGGGTCGTGACTCCCCCCTTCCACACCCCCAGCACCCTCTGGAAGGAAGTGACATCATCCCTATTCTGAGGAGATTGTATGTGAATTGTGGGAAGGAGGACTGGGAGCGAGAGCGGGCGATGCTGTCAGATGTACAGAGATGGGAGAGAAGGAAAGCCCTCCAGCAGCAAGTGCAGCAGCACAAACCTCCTCCCTCTTGCCACCGAGAAGCTGGCAGGACCGGGAGCGCTGCGGTAGCGGTTCAGGCTTGTCCCAGAGCCCCGGCTGTGCACGGGAAGCCCTTCAGCTGCAGCGGATGGCATCAGGCAGCGCTGCCGGAGCAGGGCTGGGAAAAGCTCAGGGCCACCGGTCTCTCCTCTGGCATGTACTGAATGGCCAGGGGGTGGGGAATTGGATGGGACACAAAAGGGGCACAGAGAGGGGGCCACCCTGGTCACAGAAAGGAGAGACTGTTCCAGAGGAGCAGCCGCCTCTCCCAGGCCTTTTCAGCCGTTAATTCCTTGTGACATGCTCTGGGGTATGACAGGATGTGGGGGAAGGGGAGAATTAGCTGTCTGTAGGGGAAGGCTTAGAGAAAAGAGCAAGGCAGAAAAATGCTACAGCGAGACAACATTCCAGCTAAACCTAGGAGATTTAGTCTAATCCAACATCCCATCACATCTGACATTAGCCTTAGAAGAAGGTATGCAAGTAAATACAAGCTGAACACAGCCATAGCTGAAGGAAAAGGGCTGTGAGCAGATCTTGCACCGCAGGAGACCACCCACACCACGCCAACACCCCGGGAGAGAATCAGCTAAGTCCACCCAAGTCCACAAGCAGGATTTGCTTTAGGCTCACAGCATCATGCAGACACCCATGGCACATTTGCACCCACACAGCCCAACGCACTAACCCCCTGCAAACCCTCATCCCTGGATCCACAAAGGCTTGCAGACTCACTCAGCATCCCCACCTCTATCACCCAAAAACCTCCTCGTGGTCCTCACTCAACCTCCTGCAGTTCAGACCATTACTTGCTATTGCTGTCAAGCAGAAGATGGAAGGCCAACACCACACTGAAATCGGATCCGCCAGCGCCAATAGTTTCTTCTCGCTCTGACAGACCACCGGCAATGTCTGCGCAGAGGCATTAGTGGGAGGAAGCCCTGCTAGCCCAATACACTCAGCACCTACCTTTCCCCTCAGCCTGCGATGGTGACCTGCTTGCAACTTCACAGGACCCAGGTATGACAAAGCAAACCCATCTCATCTGTGTTTCATACCTGTCAGCACACCCTCTTTCAGATGGTCTCCCCAAATTCTGCCTCAACTCTAGAGTCCTACAGTATGATTCACCCAACAGAAACTCCCTCAAAATAGCAACTGTTCAAAGCCCAGCGACCAGACCTTCATCTTCACTGCACAGGGCTACAGGAAGCCCAAAAGAAAGAGGATTTCTAGACATTAGCTCTGTAGATGGCTGCAGGAGTCACTACAGGACAAAGCCCTTTGCTGTTCCGCAGAAATCCAGCAACATGTCCTGGCACACTGATCCTCCCAGCAGCACGCTCCTGCAGTACTGGATGAAATGCCACCATGTTCCCAGGGAATGTCCCAGCCCCAACCC
>JAVKLA010000021.1:28158138-28178207 GCA_034782735.1 Sagittarius serpentarius | reverse complement strand
ACCTTCCCTTCCCCCTGACAGCACAACCGGGTCGCCTTGCCCAGGGGTCCAGAGACGCCTGTCCCGAGGGCGCAGCAGCCTGGCTTGAGAGCCCCAAGAGGAGAATAGGGACACCTCCACCCTAAGCCCTGAGAGTCACCTGAGTAGTCCAGGCAGGCCCAGGCCAGTGTCTGACCACCCACCACCAGATTAACTCCATCCAGTTAGGTCCCCTAGAGCTGCCTTCTGCCTCCTACCACACGAGATGGCAACTGCAAGTACTCCTCCATAGCCCTGCACAGACTTCCTCATCTCCTATCAACAGAAGGATGTTCTGTCCCTTGCCGGTATACCCGCATGTCCTCTTTCTGAAGTTATTTATTAGAGCTGTTGAAGCTCTCTTTCTTCCAGATGCCAAAGTGTTTTTATACTTAAGTGAACTGGAAGAACAGCAGCATTTTAAAACAACCACGTTTGTCAAATTTGGGGTGACCAAAAATGACATTCAGCATGCTTAACCATATAGCTCCTGACCCTTAAATATCTGCTGGTTCATAAAATACAAACCCTTCTCCTGAATCAGCACCTCACTAACAGACAGGGTTCCAGCCCCATCAAGTCACCCCTGCCTGAACACACATCCTTCCTTTCCTCACAAGCACGTCCCACACAGGACATGGGCTTTCTACCCCAGGTTTGGTCATCACCCCTGCAGCTTACAGAAACGTCCTGTTCCCATTAAGCACGCCCTTCTGTACGAACTTACTGTACTTGACTGAAATCATCAATTAGAACTTGGATCAAACTTCACCAGTCCTTGTCCAGCTATTTTTAAGGGCCTTAAATGGAGATCTTTCTGTTTCTGAGCGTGGTTCCTCACAATCTGGGAATTGTTCTTCCCTTGCAGGGAGAAGGGGGGATGTGATTATATTCATACAAAATGTCCTGAAGCTGCCAAGGAGGCATTTGCTTGCCTATGTCTGCACACATACAAACCCCTCTCTCCTCTAGCACCTCTTGCAGGACCCAGTGTGCAGTATGAACTAGATAGCAAGGTCTGGTGCTCTGTATCTCCCCTGTACAGTTTACCCGTAACAAGCACTAGCAAGGTACAGCAGAAATAAGCGGCAGGACAGATGAAAAAAGATATCCAAACCTTTGAAAAGTGCCCTTTCGGGGTGGAAATATCTCAGAGCATCTTGTAAGAGGGAGGAATACCTACTCAACACACACAACACAGAACAGAGGCTCATAATATAAGGTGGGGACAAATTACACAGCACCAGAGGAAGATGAGCCCTTCCAAGATCCCTGCCTTTTACAAGCAGAAGATATCTTGCAAGCGACGCCTGCAGGAATTGTTCCCTTCCCTGGGGGGAGATGGTACAGCAGCTGCCAGAAGGTTGTGAGGATAGTTCTATAACATGACTGACCATGAATAAGAGAACAAATCTGTACTTTAAAGAATACTGTATGTATTAATGTAACACCTAAGAGCCATATTTACAATCAAGCCACAGACTGCTCAGCATGGGCAGGGAACACTGGCAAAAGTCAACGGGGTCTTTAATTTTGGAATTTCAATTTCATACCTACTTTTAAGATTCTCCTTTATAGTCTCCCGCTTTCCAAGGAGAAGGAAACAAAATGAAAGACAGTGCCAGAGCCATGGGACTAAGCCATCAGGTTTGAGAAAGGAAAGGTTCAAAGCCCCTCGTGGCTTGGCACATTTCAGATGCAGCTCCTCCAGGATAAGGCCACTGCACCACAATCGTCTCACTACAATGTCATCATTACAGAACTAATATGATTAGGTTAGATCTGGAACTACAATGCTACCCACTGACACAAATACCCAAAATACATCTCCGAGTATAGACTGACCTTCAAAACCCAGGGGACAAGAACTTACCTGCACATCCCACCAGCTTAAGTCATAAATGTTGGCATAAATACACCCTTGGAAGTGCAATGGTGATGGTCACAGGAATATATTGGTAGTAACAAGAACAGACTACTGGCCAGCTGGCACAACACTGGCCCATCTCCATCTCAGCTTATTGCTCCCTAATATTTCTTCACAAAGCCCCTTTGCCTCAGAGGCAGCATAAACACATCAAGACATTTTCTAAGTACATGTGCTCCTTGCTTAAATCCATCCCCTTTGTGCCTTATTCCAAACACCTCTTGCTTTGGGTAGAAATAGCTCTGAGTCCCACACTATCTTCAAACACAGACATCTCTTCTCCCTATTACCTTCTTGAACCTCACAACCTTACAATTTATACCCTGAAATTTCAAAAGCCTCTTAAGAGTTTTTCTTAAATGGTTCCTATTCTCTCATGAGAAAAAAAAAAAGTCAGCTCTCAAAAACCTTACCACTAGTGCAGAAGATTTAGTACCACATTTGCTATTCACTCCAAACTGGTTATTTTCCGGCAGAATAATGCTGCACACAACACACCACAGAAGGTCCAACACTGACATCTCCTGCTCTTGAGCAATAGTATCAATAATCCCAGGCAGTCTAAGCTACTAACCGAGATTTTAAAAGTACTTGTGAATTTTAACAAGATATGCTACCATTAAAATATTTAAGTCAGATTTTTGGGCTCTGCACACAAAGAGTTCAAGTTTTCATGCATTTTTCTGCAACTGCAAGGATTAGTACTTTCCCCTTGTCTAACACCACCACAAGAGAAAGCGAACATTTAAGAAAAATAACAAATACACTGCAAGTTGGCAACATCCATTTGCCTCCACTCAAGGGAGCCACATGCAAAAACACAATATGCAAGGGGAAACCAGATAAAATTCCCACCTTTAGCCTGTGACAGTGGCTCATTTGCTTTTCGAGGGCTGGCTAACCATACCACTGCTGCCTTCAGGAATAAAGCTATTATTTGCAGAGTTGAATACATTTTCTGAATGGTTATTTTTTATTATAGAAACACCAAAACAAGCAATGTATCTGCTTGACATATACTTGTCCACAGGGGTGGTGTTTTCAGGAAAAAAGTATTATCTTGCAAATCTCAACTGTTTTTCATGCAAGAGTACGGAAAGGTCTCAAGTAGAGTTAAATGATACCAAAACACTACTATTCATAGCACTTGCTAACAACTTTACAACCACCAGTGAAAAGTGGGATAAGGGATCTACTGAATTAAAGAGAAAAAGAAATTCCACTTTGGAATATGCCCCCTCTAATCAACCGGTATCAGTTCAGAGTCTGTTCCCAGGGACTGCAGACCTACAAACCGATGACACTGTAGATCACAACAGTTCTCTCCAGGACAATAGCCCCTAACACCCCCTACCATTTCTGCACCACCCTCTGTTTCAAAAGACACAAGCTGAACCCTGCTATCCTGGCAGCACTCTCAGCACCCCTCTCATGAGGGGAGTACACATTTCCAGCAAGTGCACTTAATAGGTGGATTTACCAAGGGTGCCACCTGTCTTAGTTGCAGTTAGATGCCTGTGTAAACAAGAAAAAAAAAACAAAACCAGCAGGATCTGAAGTCTCCCCTCCCCTTTATTTCTAGATGGGATAGCCCACAGGCCAGGATTTGTCCATGGGCAAAAAGGAAGACGTTTGTAGGTATAAGCACAGTCCTCCTCTTAAAAGCACTTTCATAAAGACAGCAATCACTGATGCATTTCAACTGCCCAAATTAAAGGAAGAATAATGTTCTGAGACAGATGAAGAGCCTCACTCTACAGCTCCAAGATTACCAGTACTTTCTCCTCGACCTCAGTAGGAGCACAACTTAACTCAAAGCTTCACACTTGTCAGATTACAGAAAATTAAAAGTCTTCATAAATGGTCAAGAAACAACAGAAGTCAACAGATAAGCTTACCTTAAAATGAGCCACTTTACTGAAAACCTAGGAGTGGAGAAGGAGCACAATCCAAGTCTGCTGACACGAATTTAGTTAAAAACAACACCCAATCGTTGTATCAATGCCGACATATCTGCAACCACCTACATTTTGTGCTAGCGAAGCCCACAATCTGAGCTTTCTGACAATTCCAAGCTTGAGCAAAAATAATGTCCAAGTTGCTAGGGGGAAAAAAATGTATTAAAAAGTGAAACTAATTTTGTATTTTAAATAGAACTTACTGTTCTACAAGGTAGTAAAAATCTCTTAATGTTTAATAGTCAGCAACCGGTGACAAGAAAAATTTGGCTTGAATGGGGCAGGGAAAGGATGTGGAAAGATAACACTCGGATGAGTTGACTTAAGTCTGTAGATACAGCAAGTGCCTCACTTTCAAAAATGCTGAGCAGCTGGGCACCCCAAACCTGATTGGCATCAGCAGGCAATGCAAACAACCCTGGTCAACCCACACTCACATATGTGGTACAACAGTTAATTTTTCCTGGACACAATTATTTGGGATCAAAGTTCTTTGTTTTTATTGCAATATCCCATGGCTATATTAAAAAAATCTGTTAATTCATGGCTGTAAACCACACAACCATTAATTTATCTATAGTAAAAATAACAAGGGCTGGACTAAGTCAGCCAGGGCAGAATGAAGTGGTAAACGGTACTTACGAAAGAAGTATTTCAGATGTAGGTGACTGGTGCCAATCTGACAGCCTCATTTCTTTAGGCAACCTATTTTTCACTACAATACTGGAAAACTCAAATCTGTCAGTTTTACTCCACCCTGGAATGCTTATCAGATCAGCCACCTTAAAAAAAAAAAACAAACAAAGGAGAAAAAAAAAAATCAGGAGGAGCATATTTCAAGGTGAAAATAAAGATATTCAGCAACCTATCCCTGCTACAGCTACTCTTGAAGTGACCTGCTTTTCGGCAGAGAGAGGACAACCCCAGCCACACCAAAAAGTAATTGCCTCTGTACGATATCACAGGCAGGCTCCCTGGCTTCCTAGTTTATACTAGTGGGCAAACAGTTTTCCCAATAACTTGACTCATTGCTTCAGGAATTCCCTAGAGGATGAGTCACATACAGGGAAAGCCACCAGTCATTCTACGGGAGCTAAACGGACCACCGCTGCCAATATGAGAAGAGCGAAAGAAGTGGGAGAACAGAAGATCAGTGCCAAACTCAGGAAAACTGTGCGGTCAACAACGCTCCTTGGCAGTCCTTCCCTGCTCCCCTCCCCAAAAAGCGTGTCGGCAAGCAGAAGCACACCCGTTCAAGCAGCAGAGAGGCAGCACCAGGCTCCTGAGAGAAGGGAATTGCCGTAGAGCGGTTTCCTCCCCATGCAACTGCCAGGACAAGAGGAAATGCTGGCTCTGCTCACATCCAAGGACCGCTTGATACAGGAAGAGAAGGTGTCTCTGGAAGGGAAAGACACTGAGGAATTAAAAACAGTGCCTCCCTCCTAGCACTGAAGAAGGCATACTCAGGAGTAACAGGGGCACATGCAAAATTTCAGGGCCTCTAAGCTCTTACTCTGCATTGCAACCCCCCTGTTCACCACGGTTCACAGACCGCACTTTCTGCTTCACAACCCACTACAACTTCCCCTGTGATTTTTCCTTTTCTCACATCCCATTACTAAGTGGTTAGGCAGGCATATGCCCAGTTGCAAGTCAAAAATGCTGAGAATTGCTGCTATGCGGCAAGCTCTTTGATGGACTAAACCCTAATGCACCTTTTCTTAATACAATTTGTAATCATTAAACATGGATGCTAACTATGTGAAACTGCCAGGCTCAACTACATTGGAAATTGGCTTCAAACAGTCTAAACCTTACTTGGATACAATCTGTTCTCATTTTACTGGCGCTGCCTGTTTATTTCAGCAATTTCCCTCAATCATGTCCCTGATCATGGGACCCTGGGCTGACAGCTCTGTTTCTAATCAAACATCTAGCCCCTACGTTGCTTTTCTGGTCTCTTTTACATTTGCACTAAAATGCATCTGCTGATCTTGTTGGACAGCTTGTGCCTTCACTTGGCTTCTGATTGCCACTTTTACTTCATATTCTTTTCTTTGGGCAAGGACATGCCTGTATCTTACATTCCTAGAAGTCAGACTGAAAAGATGGGGTTCATCGAGGTCACACACCCCAAAGGCCATGCATATTCTGTCATGTCCTTAAATCACCCAGGAGGAGGTCTGAATTTAAGAGCTCTCTTTAGGTTATTGTAAATGACTCAAGTTCTCACCGTTTTTCCGTGTCATTCATCACTAAGGATTACTTCTTATAACTCACAACAAATTGCCCTTTGCTAACTGTTCTCCCATTACATCTCTACTCCCACAAACAGCCCCATGAATGCAGTTTACCCATTTCACAACTATCTTTAAGAGGTCACTCCAAAACCATGAAGTCCTAGAAGTCTACGTTTCCTACCAGTCCCCCATGATCCCTGATCCATTTTCTTCCAATGTTCAAATTAAACTCCCAGTAGACAGACACCGACACAGTATTCCAGGGGCTCACCTCATTCCACAACAGTATTTCAAAGAGGGAGTATTCTCAAGTGCTGTGATTTCCCTGAAAATACCGTGACTATTTCATTGCAAATGTGCATGTCTGCCTTCTCCTGTTACTCCCCAAGCCTTCCCAGGTTCCCACTTTCCAATAGCTTATTCCTCCTGAGAACATCAGCCTTGCACCTTATTAAGCAGAATCTCTTCTGTTGCTTGCCTATAACTCTGGATTTCTTAGAGCTTTCACTGAAAATTAATCTAACATTGCAATACACTGCAAGCAGGAGTATCAGTTATTCTTGCAAACACATTTAATAAAACAGAACCTAAAGCAATATTTATGGCATCCTATTTAGAAACCTAACTCTTACGTTGCCCTCATTCCCCCTCCTCAGTATAACTCTGACTTCACAGTAGTAACCTCAAAAAGAACCCCGAATCCATTTTTTTCCAACAAGATTTTGTGAAGTCAAATAACCTCCTAACATCCAGGACTGCTGCTTTGCAGAGGAGGGCTTCTCTTCTCTTTGCACAGATCCGGGCCACGTATCATGAAGCATATCCACCTTCGCTTGAATGTTTACCCTGGGGCATTAACGAAGCAAAGATCAAATACCACAGTAAGAAGCTCTATCTGGTGAAGCATGTGTGTTGTTCAGGATGCATGAACACATGCACAGGCAAAGGTAGGCAGTTTTACTAACACAAGTGTCAGCACAGCAGTGACTACCTCTAATGTACACCCCACATAGCGTAAATACCACATCATATTTGCTAAAATCCTGTAATGGAGAATTGTGAATTTCAGCTTGGAAATTTCCTTGACTTGGGTAATATCACTTACATACATACGCTGCAAGAAGCCTTATAGCATGTGACAACAGAGCATTGCCACCGTCTGTCACCAAAACAGAGCTATTAACTATCTGTATCTGTACACTGACCCTCTGCTGTTCTCAATCCATCACTTTGGGTACTCAAAAGGAAGCTTTTCAGATTTTAAAGGAAACAGGCTTTCAAGGTAAACAGTAGAACAGCTTTGTATGGACTAACATGCTTTTCTCATCCTAGACAAGCCCAAATTAGTACAAATTAGAATCTTAAAAAGATTCTTCTGTCACTCCTAAGCTCAAAGGGAACATTTAAAGCCTAACTCTGAATTTTCAGATGCCAGCTTCTGCTGCTGCAACTTCAGAAGAAATGTGGTTCTGTCCCTCCCATCTCGTGGCTTCCACCTCGGTGCACGAGAACAGCCCTTGAAATAAAACAAAGGATCAGGCTAAGTATTCCCAGAAGAAAAATCTTTCCTTATTCCTGCCTGGAAAACACAGTCTTCTAAAGAAAGCTGCCAGCTCTGACCCGGCTCATGTAAAGCTTGCTAATTACAGTGAAAATTTGAAGAAAGCTAGAGCAGGAGGGAGGGAGAGCCAGACTCCAGCTCTCTGGCTCACACAAATGACAGCTTGAGCAAACTTTTCCTGCCTCAGTGGTTGCTGCTATAAATAACACCCTCCAGGGCTCAGTGCTGCAGGAACCCAAATCCCAGCCACCTCACCGTGACCCTCTGAAGTCTGCACTGCTCCGCACACACACACACTTTAAGAGCAGCCTGCTTCCACAGTTATGGACGCATCGACATGCTTTTCCTCCACACAGCTCCTCTCATACACAGTCCCAGACCTGCTAGTAACAGCACCTTCCTCTGTTCAGAGCAGTCCTGTTCTCACACACACACCCCTATGCACACCACTTTCTGAAAGCCTCCCGTCTCTCCACCCAGTCCTTTACATTTTATGCATCTTTTTTCTCCTCTTGCAACCCACTCCCCCATTATTCTGTCATTCTCTTACTCCCTTTTCTTTTTCAGTCTCCACATTTTCTGTGGCTTCCCTCGATTACACTGCTTTGCAGCCTTCCATCTATTTCTCCAGCTTTTTGTCGCCAAGATGCCCTGGAGTATCTTGAGACAAGCAGAGCTCCTCCTTCCAGCCGCTGACAGCTGTTCTGTAGCCCAAAAGGCTTGTCCATTAGGAACCCAGAGGAGACCACTGAAGAAGAGTGCAGCATGCCTGCAAGAAGTAAAATCACCAGCTGTTCACTGCGTGCAGCTCCAACTCCCTCCCGCATTAGGAAATTAAGTCCCAAATTCAGACCCACTGGAAATCACATGTGGGCAGTTCCCCTGTGACTTAGCAGTCTGCTTGCCCTCTAGCCACCTTCTCCAGCTGGTGCTTCAGATAAAAATGCTGTAACCACACATGTGCAGCACCACTGCAAGAGGCACAAGAAAGGAAACAACAGCACAGGTCCCACACCTCTACAGAGCACTGATTGCTGGGACAAGCAGACCAAATGCTTCCTCCTCTTCCTAGAAATTCTTGCCGGTCCAGTGCTTCCCTAATGACACAGCAAGATAAACGGAAATCCCGGGCTGAATCCTGCCAAGCTGAAGTAGCTAGACTCTTCCTGAATCTCGGATTTGGATGCATGTGATAGAAGGCAGGAATCCTATTTTCATTTTGCTTACGTAAGCAAGGATGAATCAAGCCCAGGTTTCTCTGATCTTGTGTCATATTTAAGCCTTATATACATCTTTCCATAACCCGGAGCTACAAAGCCCTTCTCTTCAGACACAGCCTCCATTAGCTACACTTCTAAACACCAGCACACACATCCCTCCTCCGCAACACCCACACACAGCACCTTCTGCGCACACACACAGCATACAATCTGCATGCACAGCTCATCTACAAAGCCTCCAGGCCCTTGGTGGCTGGGCCTTGCCTGGCAGTTATACAGCACACACACCTCAGACCACCCCTCGCTAGCAAGTATCCCTTCCTGCTGCTCCTCAGGGAGAGCCAGTAGATGAGCATTCAGTTTCTAGCTCAGTAATTATTTAGACAACTCAATTTTAGAAGATCTCCTACTGAAGTTCTATAGTCCTCTAGTTTTCCAGCTACGAGTCCTGCAAATACTCTCTCCTAGACATTTACTCAAACTTTTTTCCTGTTCTGTCACAGGGCTTATATAGACTTCTGCCTATTTTTCTCTGTGGGTTCATCATTGTAGACCCTGGAATTGGAATAGCTAATTACCATTTCATCCTCTGCTCCCCAAATGTCTGACAAACTCAGTCCTACAAGCAACACAGCCACACGTTCCTATCCTCAGTCAGGGTACCACGTATCTCCTCCTCACAGCATGCCCAAGTTTTCACACTTAATTCCTAAATTAGCATTCCCCCATTTCCTTTAGGTGTCTCCTTGATATACTGGCCATCTATACCTTTCTACTCTACCTTACAGCTCTTCCAAAATCCCAGTTGCAGGATACCTTCCAGCTCACTTTCCTTGGGCCTCTAACAGGAACATCACGTAACAAGCTATGTACTGCTCATTTCATTACTCTGGCTCCAGAAGGTGGTTACACAAAGGGGCTATACGAAGCAGATGGTGGGGATCACTGTATACAGCTTCATACAAATACACGCATGGCATAGCTCGTTGCTTACCTTGACATCTTATACAGTCAGCTAAAGTGTTTCTAGCCTGTCCCAAGGGTTGCCTTGATATTTTCATGAAGACCCATTTTTCTTCCTGTTGCCACCATCCTCCTTGTTTCCATATACTCCTCGCTCACTCATTAACAGCTGCTGGAGAAGTCACTAAGCCCACATTGGTAGGAGCTAGAAAAGCCCAGCGCTACAAGGACAGCATTGCTACCTTCTTGGCCATCCTGCCCTATACCTAGAATGAGTTTAGCAAAGATGGACAAAAGTGAGGTGAAAGGAGGTGAGGCAGAAGCAGACATCCCACGTGATAAGAGGAGAGCTGCAGCAGTAGAAATACCCTGAAAAAGCATTCCTTGGCTTCAAGCAGCTGTACAGACATGAACTGAAAAGCACAGATTGCAAGTGTCTGTTTCTGTGGCTAGCAACTGGTTATACTGAAAGAAAAGAACCAGGAACAATTCTTCCCCATGCTAATGGAGTGCAGGAAACATGAACTGGCCACACACAGGAGTCCATCAACTCCAGTGCTGCAGATTGCTAGGACTACGGTAGGAGGTACAAAAAAGAAGACTCTTCAGAATATAAATCAAAACCACAGTTACTAAAATATAGAGAGCAGAATCATGAAAGTAAGATGAAAGGGATCAGAGATCAAAAGGCTAATTGGGAAGGGAGGTAGGTATCTTCTCCCTGCCAAAGAGAAGCGGCCAAAATTTAGGTGCAAGCTCTGTAAATGACATCATTTCGGTGCCAGTGAACTGCAAAGGAGAAAGAAACAAGACTAGCCATCTTACTTGCAAGCAACACAGATCTGCCAAACAGAACAGCCCAGCCACACAGCTCCCCTGGCACCCAGCTACAGACCCTCTGGGAAAAAAAAAGCATCCTGTTTTCAAAGTTGATTCAGTTGGGCTACTCTTCAAAAGAAGGTGGACTGGCATAACGTGCTCCTCCTAAAACTATCACTGAAGTCCACAGCTGTCTGAATTGAACAAGAAAAGTGTCATCTTTCCTGAAGAAAATCAGCAGGGTCATCCTCAGAGCTGTACACAGCCTTGTTATCTGCTCCCAGGTACAAATACAAGAGCAGGTACAAATACTCCGGGACCTGGCTGCCATACGTCCTGGACAAAAGCCTGGTGGTCCCAGTTCACATCTCTCTCTATTGAACTAACTTCTATTGGAAAATGAAGACACGAATAACTTCAGTTTTTGTAAAACAACGGAAAGCAATATCACTTTTCCAGCAATGAGAAAGATAAAGAAGTTGACCCCAAATCTTGTCCAGAGAACTTATTAACAAAGGCAGGCTCCTACTCAGAAAATGGAAAGGATCACTACTCCAACAGCTGTTTGGAAAAGGATGCATTTTTAAATTGACTTCTGTAAGAGAAGCCACCTTTCGTCTAGTCTAGCAGATAAGAATTTCAAAGGCTAAATGAGTCTTCACACTTGAATTTATAATCCAAACAGGATTATAAGAAAAAAAAAAAAAGCTGTTTATTCAGATATACTCCAGGACAAGCGATTGGCTCTGAGCTGACACAGTTTTAGGCTATTAGAAGAGAAAGTACTTTTTCCTCTTATGCTGTAGGCAATGCATCATTATCCCTGTAATCAAATTTAATGCCTTTGTGGCAATGTCTTCTGCAGGATTTATCTAGGTGTGGACTTTTTTCCCTTTCCTTTAATTATATTACAATTAACCATGAAGCATCCATTTGTTTCAAGCTTTTCAATTGGGCTTCAGAAATAAATGCCTGAAACAGTCCTTGGTGAGAATGTTCCAGTCATCTTGGAAGAGATCACAGGCACAAGATCTAGGGTTTGGTAACTAATTCACTTACTGTTGTTGCAAGTGAACTTCCAAAGCCTGAAAAAAAAAAAAAAAGCCAACCACTTTATTTCATCTTTTTCAGTTATAGTACTTGATTCAGATCCTCATCCTTGATTAGAGCTCAAAGGCCTCAGAGCAATATTGTATTGCAATTAACCCAGCTGATTAAGGCATAATCAAGGACCTAAGTATCAGGCATAAGCCTAGCCCAGGTCTGAACTCTTCTGCATCATAATCCTGTGCTACTTTTTTTTCCTCAATTTCTTCACTCAGTCACTTAAATTGTGAAGTCAGGCACAAACATTCAAGCTGAGATTTCCTACAGTTCTTTTCTGGGCTATGGGGGAAAATGTCCCCAGCCCTTTTGAAAAGGAATAATAGGAATCACACCTGCATTCTAGCAGAAATGTTTTGTTCAACTTAAACTCTGCACAGACCTCGCAGACCACCAAGCATAGCCCACAGGAGTAGCAAACTATGCTACCTTCAACTCATAGTCCGAGATCACCTGTGTGTACTACAGTATGCAAGGACATAGAAGACACACGCAAAGACAGGAGAGTCTTGTCAGATGGCTCCAATTCTTTTCCAAAATGTGACTGTAATCAGACTCTTTGAGAAGAGGGATATCCTGAGTACCCAGTAACAGATCACATGACAATTGCATTTAGATGCCAGGTAGCTTCTCGCATACCTACACAGCATTCTTGCTGACAGCCTTGCCCACACTCCACAGGCAACACACTTTCTCCAGTGAAAAATCTACGCCTTTAACACCTGACATTCAAATTCTGGTGACCTCAAGAATCCATGCCTGGTCAAGCACTCGCTTCTCTCCAGCCCTTCCCCTATGCAGCTGTCCAGTCAGTCAGTTCAGTTCTCCGCATTCCATCCTTGAAACTTGTAGCATTGGGGTACATGTCAAGAGGTGCACTACAAAAGGGTGCCTGATGAAATTATTGCAGTATTTTCACTGTGCTGGGAATTCATTACCAGAACCAGTTAGTGATTAGGTTACTGCTGGAAGCAAGATAATGAAGAACTCTTATTTATACATATTAGTGTCGCTATTATTCACATGAACAACTAATCTTTTTGTGTATCTTCGGATGCACAGCATCCAATACATCATGTCAGAAAGCTGCACAGATAATTTATGATTTTATTTTCATTGCAAAGAGGAAAACAGCAGAGCAGACAGACCCAGAAAGCATAGTCTGCTACAGCATCCAGTTTTGAGCAATGACTTGCCCAATACATGATGAATTCAAGCGTTCTTTAAACTGGAAAAAATGAATGTACACAGGCTTCTTCGTTCCTCCACTGTACTCCTCAGTCACAGCTGGGATCAGAGTGGCCAGAAGAGCATGCACTAGCATACAGTATCCTACTTCAATTGAATGAATGATACCAATAGGCCAAAATGATCACTCTGGAGTAAGGAAATAAGAATACTGGCAGAATGACACTATGAATAATTCACCATCAGTTCAATGATCTCCCCCGGCACCACTGAAACTTTAAAGGTGTTCCAACTGCCAGACTAAAGCTAATCTGGAAAAGGAAAAAAGTATACAAAGGACACAAGAATGACCCCACTCCCTTTCCACAAGTAGGTTTTAAATTGCAACACCAGCAGCCTACACATGCCTTCTTCCCTCTCTCCCCATGCTTTACCCCTAATAAGCCAGGGAGGAGACAAACACAGCAAAATGGAAAAATTACGCACGTCCACAAGGGATAGGCTGTACATGAAAGAAGCAGGGGAAGGGCAGAGAGACAATGTGGTCCCTGAAATGTGTTAGGTTATGGGATAAAAAGCTCACCTAGACACAGGCACAATGACAAGTTGGGGAACCCAAATAACACCCTCACCCAGCTCCTCCCAAGCCCATCACAGGAGCCATCACCCCAAAGGCTCATCTCCACAAGCACAGAGGAGCAGAGGCACTACAGCAGGCAGGGGAACCCCATTAACCTAGACAGAGAAGCAGAGCCTCTGCTCTAGCTCCCCTCCAGGCTGTCACAGCAAAGTGTATATATACAAACATTCACGTTGTGTACATATGTGTGGGCCTATTAGGACTTACACACTCAGCCTCACTTCTGGCTAGATCTGGGCCACAGCACTGAAGCAGCCTTGCCTCCGTTTGGGTACCAGAACTGGCAATCCCTAATAAAATGCACAACTTACTTTGACCCAGTCAGTTGGAAAAGGATTTAGAAAACAAAAGCATTATCAGCATGGGAGTCAATGAATCCAGAAGTAAAACATCGAATAGGAGACTGCAGGGGGAAGAAGCTGAAGACACTGAATGAGTACAGCAACAACCTGCCGCTTTAACACCCCTCCCCTCAGCTAACAGCAACCAGGCATCATGTTCCTGCTCCAGCCTGCCAGCAAGGGCTGCAGAGTGACCTTTGTGCTACCCATGTGCCATGTACCAGAACCACACAACCAATATTCAATTTTTCTTACAGTGCCTACAACTTTGACATCCCAATTTCAGGGAAATCTGAGATAAAATTCTGTGATTTTGCAGTCAAGAACAGAAGCTCAACCTCCCCCCTGCCATTTCTAGGGTGGGATTCCCCCACACACAAGGAAGCTGAAATCATGTTCTCTAAATAGTTCCAACTCTTCAGTAAGCACCTTCAGTATGAAGGCTACAAAGAAGGCAGAGCTATTCTTTAACTGAAGCACTTAATTTTCTGCACGCTTAAGTGATCTTAGTTCAAATCGCATTTTACAACATTGGCAGCACAGAAAATGTAAGCACTATGAAGAAACAGTAATATTTGCACTAAGCACAGTGAAGTTTAAGTACCAAGGAGGTATCATATTTAATGGTCACCTACCAACTAATTGAAAACCCATAGTTTTGGGGATAGGGAAAACTTGGCAGCTATCCCCCTTATAATAAAATAAGAGACAGAAACCTACAGGCAGGATTCCCCTACAGTGGCAGAAGCTCACAAAGGGAAAAGCTCCACGGAGCACAACTGCTTCAGTTAGGGCCCCAACACCTCTTTTTGTCACTGCACCAGCAAACAGTACTCACCAGCAGCGCTGACAAAGCATCCCTGCGCAGTCTCAAACAACACACCTACTGCTCATATGATCAGCAGATGTGAGCCACAGTCCCAGTTTGCTCACTGGCCCTATTGTGTTGACTTTGTAACAGTCAGAGAACCAGAATGTGCAGCTAAAAAATTATGTATATACAAGAACATTAAAGGGAACTTCTTCTAAGAGGTAAGTACAAAATGAGTTTTACTCACCTGACAAGGTCCATTTTAAGACCAACATTCCTTCTTTCCCTGAGCCTTTAGCTACTGTGACAAACTGCCAAAGCCACCAGATTTCTTCCCTTTTAAAAAAAAAAAAATCTGTTGCTGGTGACCAGGAAGTGCCATCCAAGAGCCAGCAAGGCACCACCCCTAGGCAGGTGCCCGCTTTCCACTGAATTTAGCTGGAAACAAGACACTTATTGTTAGGAACCTAAACCACTTCATTAATCAAGCTCCTTTCTTTTTGCCATCTCCTTTTCAATTTACAGACAGAGCAACTTCACTTTGGGACTGCACTTCCTCTTAGGTCACATAATACAGCTGTCTTCCTTGATACGCCATGAATCTTACACCACCCAACCTTTCTGAACAGGGAGAACCTACTTACAGCATGTGGGCTGACCTCCCCAGGAAGAGAGGTACGCTGGACAGGACTGGGCAAAGTCCTGCATTTGCTAGGAACTGCTTTAACAACAGGCTGCAGCTCAGTGCAGTGAAAACAAATCCAGATGTCTCTGCCCTGAACATCTTATCTGCTTTAAATGGGGTGGTAAAAGCAGATTCAGAAATAGTTTAGTCTGGAGCATTCATTCAGACTGGGTTTCCAACCCTGCTCCACAAGCACCACTACTATCTGGAACAGAACTGTGTTTGCATTGTTATCCAGCAGACATGTGCGGTCTTTTTGCTGCCCCTCACCATACAAAAAGAGCACTGAAGTGCTGACTCGGTAAGACAGCAGCAGGGTGGACTCATGCATCTCACTGTCCAACTTGTAATTAACTCTGTGGCCATAGAGCAGGGAAGCAGCCTTGAAGACACTGCACAAAATCCTGGCTCCTCTTCAGCAGAGAAAAACTTACAGTCAGGAGCCAGTCGGGGAGAGAATGAATATTAGTTTCCCACTCAAATCAGAAATTAAATCCTTTTCCCACCTTTCTTGACAAATCCCCTTATAGCTGAGAATTCAAGCTCTTGCATCTCCTATCTGTTCCCATAGGAACATAAGAGCCACACTGCTTCCAACCTCATCTCCTTTTCCAACAGCAGAAACACCTAATGCAGTCTTGGTAGCCTTGCTCCTCTGCAGCAGGAACACTGTGCATATTTGAAGAAAAGATAAAAGTAAGACTTTTCTTCTCCCTTCTACTCCTGCTCCCTACAAAAAGGGAGCAGCAGCCACACAGTCCTGAGGGCCAATGATAATCATATCTTCCTCCCTTTTCCTCTCTAATTGGCATCTATCACTTTTTTCTCTTAAAAAAAAAAAACTGGAGTTTACACAAAAACGCCATTATGAAAAGCAAACTGCTGGAAAACTCCTGCACAGAGGCAGCAGTCAGGTGCAAAGCAGTTGAGCAAACACCAGCACATTCATCTAAAGTACAGGGAAGCAAATGGACACATTTTCTGGAAACAGGATCTCCTGCTTCCTTAGGCTTGGACAACCAGGCATTCCAGTATCCCACCCTCCGGCACTGCACCTTCTCAGCAGCGAGAGGCTTGCACCTCCAGATGCAAAAGCAGAAGACCAATCTGCAGTTCCTACTGTCTACACAAAGTTGCAAGCCTAGACATACTGGTATGATGTAAGTAGTCCAGAACAGGAAGAGAAAAGGGGGTTCGCTCACACTCCCCACCCAAAAGACTTCCTCAAATATTAACATTAAATGAAGCATGTCACTGAAATGGTGCCTGCTGAAAGAACTGAAGGTTCAACTTACTCTTTCTTCAGGAGCGTTTAGCCCTTGTGGTCTAGACCAGAGGCTCAAGAGCTGTATTTTCACATGCTAGTCAAGAGGGAGTGTTTTGGCATAACACCAGGTAACTTACAGTCGAATGGTTTGCAAAACAAATCTGTGTTAACATTGAGATTTTCATGTCATAAATCAGGTAATTTAAAGTGAAAAGGTTCCCAATTGCTTTAACCGCACCCTTTCATGCTTTTGCACTCAAAAGGATTTCATTTCACAGCCACAATATAAAGAGCAGTCACAAAAGGCGCAAGACCCACAGCTACAGCAACGGGAACCAATGCAATTTCTTCCCTTTCAGTTCAACTATGTTTTTTTCCAAAAAGCATGCCTCCTTGTCTAGTGCTGCAATCATACATATGAAAGGCCTTATTCCTTACGAACACATTTAAGTGGGAAGCAAGACCAGAGCTTTCTGTCTCTTGCTGTCCTCTGTTCAATTAAAACCCCATCCATTATATTGCTTTCAATACTTTTTTTGTTCATAACAAATTAAAAGAGTTAACTAGAAAAGAAAGATCAGCAGAGCAGCTGGAAAACCAGTTTTTCATAGGATAAATACAACAGCAGCTGGGGACATAAAGGACATTGACTTATCCATTGCAATGTTTTGAGAGAATAATTATCTTGGGTAGCTCAGAGAAGGACAGTCCAGCATACTCAGTGTTGGAAAGACTTCCATGTCCCCTTGGGCAACTCTGTCCTCTTCCTCAGCCTACCCAGGCAACTTGCCTCAGAGGAGCCAACAAAAGCACCCTGTACAACCAGTAGTAGCTGTCACGTAACTTTAGAAAGTAATCTAACACTTCATATTAGCATGCATACTCATTTCAGAAAATAAACACAGTGAACTTCCTTCCACTCTCTTGACTCAAGAAATCTTTTTGAGAGTTCAGCATCACTAAAGCAGCCTCCGAACAGATCTGCTGCTTCACCTCCCCAGCTTCTACAGTGTAACCTCAAAAAGCAGAACATCAGCAAGTCCTTATTGGGCTTTCAGTTCACATTGTGCCAAAAGTTCAAGTCCCGCAAAGGCTCATTTTCCTTTTCTTGTCCCCAATGCTGGACACTTCCGTCATCAATTTATTTCTCAGCTAATGCCTACTGTCTTGAAACATCCATTTAACCTCACACCCAGCCACCTCCGGCTCCTCCATCAGCAGGCTCAAACACACACAACAGCACAGGGGAACACGGACGTTACAATCCATCAAAGAACAGCACACAGCAGCAGGCTGAATTCCTCTGCTCTACCACTCCCAGTAGAAGGAAAAATCACTATTTCTGTGCTGATATCGTCCCCTTGAAGACCTGGTCAGCGTAACTCATCACAAAATAGGTGTTGCATGTCCCAAAGAATAAAGGTCAGATGCAACATACCTTAGAATTCCTAACCAGAGGCTTTCAAGCTGTTCTGGGGAACGAACACCTGAGGAGCCAGTAAAAACAGGGACACAAAACACAGGGCACGACAAAGGGCATGGGTAGAGTTGTTCACTCCCCCAGAGCACATCTAACCACTCAGAAGCGCATGGCCTGCACACATACAAATACATGTCCCGCAAACTTGCACACTAGATTATAGAGAAACTGCCGAAGTACGCATATTCATGTTTCTTCTCCCCAAATACCCACTTACCCAGCTCACAGTGGATTTTCAGGCTTTCTGCCCACCCCTCCCTGAAAAAGCTTGCAGACACACCCCTCTTCACTGGGGCAAACTAAGCATACTTGACACTTCTGGGCTTGCATGCAAACTCATACACCACATACTCCAAATTCACAAACTCTGTAAATATTACCAGCAGGCTCCCACGAGGCACTTCAGATACATGCACCACACTTACTCAGCCTCCCGTTCACAGAAGAACAAGCATTTTCTGCAGCATCCTACGTGGTTCCCACCTCCAAAACCGCCTGTACTAATTCCTCCGCCCTCATCCAAGAAAAAGAAACGCAGACCAAAACTTCAGAGAATTCTTTCCCACCAGGAGAGAGCTGGGGTCCTGTAAAGCAAGGTAAGCTAACAGTTACATGCAACCAGCAAAGTTCTTTATCTCAGACTCTCCCAGGCCAGTAACAACATTTGGAAGAACTGAAGACAATGCTGCATTTGTAGATGTCCCCATTTCCTATTGAGTTAAATTCAGTTATGACCCCTGAGGTGTTCAAAAGGGTTTGCTCTCAGATCTGAAAGAAAGCCTGGGTTTTTTTTGTTTAAAAATAAAAAAATCAATGAGGATAAAAGACCATTTTCCACAAGCAAAGTATTGAGCCAGGAATAGGCATGAAATTTAGAGGGGACAGGGCTTCTGGAGAAAGAAGTCCGCGGGTTCCTGCAGAATGAAGTTTTACCACCACAATTACGCAAAGGCATTTTGCCCTGTGCTCTGCTCATGTCACTGAAGTTCAAGGAAAGCTCTACTCTTTCCAGTTTTAGAACATGCACATAACATCTCAGGAAAGGCATCTCTCACTTCCTATGCACTTCATTATTCATGTGCCAAGTAGTTTTAGCTGCATATTAACCTCGGAAGGAAGACTTGAAAAGAAAGAGCAGCCTCTTTATCTGCTAGAAAATAAGTGAAAATGACAAAGGTGAGGGGAAGAGCGGTCCCACAGCACACAGAGAATCTCTCAAAGAAATCTGTCATTATTCTCTATTCAGGGAAGAAAAAGAGCATCCACTACAACAGGAACTTAAGAGAAAAGTGGCAAATTACTACTTCTTCATTTTCTTTTAAGGATGTCGCATCCGCCATTCAGCAGAGCCAACGGTAACTTTTACTTCCTCTGACAGGGGATCACGGGCACGTTTCCCCTCCAAGCAAAAACAGAGGTTCATATCTGAATGCTGTCATTTAGTGAAGTGGTTGTCATTAGCGGATGCGTGGATACCATGGAGATGGTGACAAAAAACTGAATCAGACAGAACACAGTCACAAAAAGGGTACTGTAGTTTAAAAGGTTAAATCTGGCTGAGAGGTAAAGCAGTCACCCAGGACTGCTGAAATGGAAGGACACATCATCTTCACAGGGATATCCTGGAACAAGAGACAGACCACTGGGCTAGAAAAACTTTGCCATCTCCAGAGGGTCCGAGCTGAAGTTCTTGAAGACTGGCTGGCGCACTTGTAAAAAGAGATCTTGTTTTGAGTTCAACAGCAGACAAACAACAAAGTGGTCCGCTTACTGTTCCAGAACCATTTAGCAATGGAGAGGTGCACCGAGTTCACTTCATTTGCTACTTCTCACATCTGAATTTTCAA
>JAVKLA010000021.1:28138729-28150848 GCA_034782735.1 Sagittarius serpentarius | reverse complement strand
GGGCCTTCCCGCTGAGGGGAGCGGCCCCGCCGGCGGGTAACGCGGGGCCGCCCCTGGCCGCGCCGCCCTCGCCCCCACCTCGGGGGCACCCGAGCCCGGCCAGGGCCCCCCTTCACGACCATCCTCCGCCTCCCCCCGCTTGGCGCCAGGGCTACAAGCCCCCTGAGAGAGCCCGTTGCCTCCCACTGCCAGCCCCCAGCCTCGGCTCAGTCCCAGCCCTGCAGCCTGTGGGAACCCGGAGCCCCGTCCCCGCCCTCCCAGTCCCACTCCGGACATCCAAGCGGCTTTATTCGCCCCCAGCAATACCATCCACTGCTCTCAGCACCACCCCGGCACTGCCTTTCGGAGGGAAGCCGGGCATACCTGGCTCTCCCAAGATCCCTTCCCCAAGAAAAGCCCCCCACAGCACAACATGGAAGCCTCCCTCATGGAGCCTCCCCAGGCCAGGACCCCCGCTCTGCTACAGCCTGACGGGGCGGCTACCGGCTACCCGTGCCCTTGGCACACCTCTTTCAATCCCCAGCACGGATAGCGACGCTTTACCATCACCGGGCTCGAAATTTAATCGCCTTTTAATCAAAAGGCTTCGAAAACTACAACGTGACTGAAATGGAAATAAGGTTTCGCTGTCTGTAACCACTTACAGCTCTGCGTGGCCCAGACGGCCGGTGGTCTCGGGCAACCCGACTGCAATTGCCTCCTGCTCACGCATAAACTTACCAACAAAATCCTCGTAAGGATGCACTCACAGTAGCAGCCTTCCCCAGGTTATGGCATTTGGGTGGGAGGAAGGACAGCGGTGGCCTGGGTCGGACGCAGCAGCAGCCTCAACGTAGCAAGTCCGGAAGCATCAGCCAAGGACACAATTTAGATGCTCTTATTGCAAAAGACTAGAAAAGTAGCAAAAAAAAAAAAAGTCTCCTGTGGATAGGAATACATGTCCCAGAAAAGAGTTAAGCTCATCCAGCAGGGGATAGCAGCATATACTCATCCATCCATTCCTCCTTAAAGCAAGCAGAACAGCCTTCAAATGGTCTGCTCAGTGATATCGCTGTACCTTGAAAATAAAATAGGCTGACAGTACTAGAGGTGGTAGAAAAACATTCACCAAAAGCTTTGAAGCACTGGTATTCATTTATGCTGAGGTCTTTGTATACCATTCAGGCATAAAATCACACTCACGCCCATTTTAAGTCCCTTTATCTTGCCAGGCAGGTGTAAAGTGGCTCTGGTTTAGATGAAAAGCTGGAGCCAAATATAGCATTTGGACAAATCATTTTGTCCCAAATATAGCATTTGGACAAATCATTTTGTCCCGTGTGTGGCACTTCTGAGGTCTTCCTTCAGCACAAACCTTTCTCAGCAGAGCAGTGCCAACCTGGTGGGCAAACACCCCTGGGAGCGCTGAAACGTAGAGCAGACAGAAGCAAGAATCTCAGGAAAACTAAGTGACTATTTTATTAATGAAAATACAATCAGTAGCTGTTCAAGACTTTCAATTCAAGTGGTGGTATAGAGTACATACCAGCCCAGATCCTGCCAATTAATGTACACAAGTCATCACAGGCAATTAATCTCATACAGCTTAGGCTTTCTGCTTGCAAGCAGCCCCAGCTGTCCGTATCTAAC
The DNA here is from genome assembly GCA_034782735.1 of Sagittarius serpentarius. Classification (NCBI taxonomy): domain Eukaryota; kingdom Metazoa; phylum Chordata; class Aves; order Accipitriformes; family Sagittariidae; genus Sagittarius; species Sagittarius serpentarius. The sequence goes on along the minus strand of JAVKLA010000021.1, from coordinate 28,149,219 downwards.
TCAGCTCCACAAAAGAACTGCCTGTTAGCGAGGGCCCGACCGTATTTATAGCACAGCTCCAGCAACAGAGTACATCACAGCTATCGGCAGTTCTTTCTTTCCAGACTCCTATATGGCAGTGACACAATTTACAAACAAATTTGGACTTTGTTTTGTGTAAGCCTGTTTCCTTAACACTCCCTCAAGCGTTAAGGGAAGGACTTAACACCCCTCAGAAATCCCCCATCTCTGCCCTCGTGCGAAGGACATTGCCCTCTGTCACTGCATGCGAGGGCGGGTGGCAGAGCACTCGGGGTAATAACTACTTGCCAGAAAAAAAAAGCTGCTTGATTAAGACATTAATGGGAGTGCATCGCAAGAGATGGGATGTTCGCTAAGCCCCAGAGAACCATTTTAGCCCTGCTAAACCTAGTCCCCACCTACATCCTCCGTAGCAAGAACACTAACTTACAAGTTTCCCAAACTGGGGAAAATGAAGGAGCTTGGTTTTGAGTGCCCAGGGCAATGGCTTGGAGAAGTACATGCATCCGTGACAAGTCCTGCATCTTAGAAGGGATGCAGGAGAGCAGAGTTACAGCATCAAATATACATATATCAGCTGGGTTATCACAGCAGAGAGCTCAGACACATGCCTATTAGGCTGCGCTTACACAGCCTGCTTTATTGCCTCTCCATCAGGACATCACCTCCACTGACACACCATCACCGGTTTCACAATAAAACCTTCAGCAGCAACACTGGCTTAATAAATTGCCGGCCCTCACCATCCCTACTCACCCTTGGACTATTCTGCACTGCCTGTGCAGTGAAGCTTGGCTGAAGAATAACCCCGGAACACGAGGGCAGGGGCATTTTCTGTGTTGTCCTTTAAGCTGGAGCATGTCATACCTCCACCACACAGACAGGTATGGCACAGAGCTGGTCTGTCACCACAGCCTTGGAATCACCGATATCAGCTCTCCAGGACAAGTGAAAAGTCCAAACCACTATAGGCAGCCTCGGTGGAGCTCCAGAGATGTCTAACATGCCAGCAGGACACAGGAAGAATGCCATCAACAAAGAACCCGTCTTGTTCTGCTGATCTTGGTGTCCTGAAAAAAGCCAGTGGGATTCCGGGGTTAAGGATCACATTCCTCTAAACCTAAAATCAAAACAAACCCCTCTCCAGGACATTTGGAAAAGTAAGAAGGCTCTGAAATGTACAAACCCAGGAGCCATCAGCTACCAAAAATAGCTGTGCACATGGGAAGCTTTTTTTTATTATTATTTTTATTATTTTATGCAGTTTTAGTTACCACCACCCCCAAGCACAGCACATCCAATCTCTCCGCTCTTAAATCCTGCCCCGCTTGCCTCCCAGTCAGAGCCAGACAGTTCATTACTCCTGTGGTAACAAGCCCCTCTCCTCCTCAGTCCTGACCCTGAACTGCTCCATGAGGACTACAATAAAATGATAGGAAAAAATATTAACAAGCCTACATGGGATCTTCCGAGAGCACAGCAGTCTCCGTGACGCGGCGGTTTAAACATCCAGGTTACCCAGCCATCTTCTGTCCCCTGTTCAAGCCCTGCAAAACACCAAACCAGGGTGAACCCCATCACCCCTGCAGCAGCTGCAGGTGTTGTGCCACATTCATCTCCATTTCCTTGCAGGCTAAAACTGCCTTGAGATCACTTTTTGCATTAGCACAAACTCTCACCACCAAATGATCATCCCACAGCTCATTCCACAGCATGCATTGGGAAATAAAGCCATCTCTTTGCTGCTAGTGACAGCTTCTTCGCAGCGGAAGGTACGGGATGCCCGAGCAGGGTGTGCAGAGAGAAACCAGCCTCCAGCCCTTGCAGATGACCCTCCAGATGATGGTCACCGTTTCACACGGCTGAACTCAAAGGGGTGACTGCAACAAGTGTCTTGGCAAGATGTTTCTATAATTCTCAAAGGGAGGGTCACGGGGGACAGGCCGTCACCAAAAGATTAACAATAACATGACCCCAATATTCCCTTCAGAGGCAAACACTCCACTACGTCAGCCCACCGTCTCTCACTCTCTCGGGAATGCCGGTCAACCGTACTTCCACAGAGAAGTACTACCAAATCAGAGGAACACCACACTGAGTTTCCTTCAGATGATGCCAATGCCAGATACAACCAGAATCTGGGAAGCGCTTTTAAAAGCCAAAGCCAGAGGGATCCCTGTCCCCCGTTTCCATCCCATCAAGCATAAAGTACCTGTGTTTGCTTCCAGCGCCCGTGGTAGCTGTGCCTCCCCAGCCTGCCTGTCAGCTCTCCTTCAACACCCAGCGTGACTCCCGCCTGCAGTCAGCCAGAGCCAGCAGCCTCCATCGCCTACTACCAAAGTGTTTCTGAACCAGTGCCTTCAGGCTGATTCTGCTTGGCTTAGGAGAAGCTCCCCACACACCAGCTACCCAGGTCCTTCATTATCCACCATCAGATCTCCCCAGAAACCTGCTCTGCCTTGATGCCCACAGAAGCAGCTGTCATCCCAACACACAAAGCCACCACCTCCCAGACTGGCCCTCTGTCTTCTACGTCCTCCCTTTCCTGTCCCCTGCGCTGGCACTAAAGCTCTCAAGGCAGGGACTAGCAGGTGCTAATGCCCCCACAGCAGGACCAGCTGCTGCAGATAAACAGCATTACTCAAGTCTTAACTAAAAATCACTCTCTTCATGAAGGTGCTTCTCCTGTCCTCAGCGCATTTGCAAAAACCTCCCCCAAGCTGGGTCAGGGCCTTCTGCGGTTCCTGCAGGCACCAGGACGTGCCTTGGAGGGGTACCACGCTGCTCTGCCAAGCACAGCCACTCCCCTACGCCCATCTCCCCACACTGCGTTCAGGACTCCGCACCCAGCCTCCCCTCCTGTTTAATAGAGGCTCATTAGCATTTTACAAGCATATTTACCGCTAAGCTAGCCTGCAGTAGTACCCATGTAAAGGCCCAGGGAGTAGCACAAGTCAAAGCAGGGATACCGCCGATTCAAATACTCCACAGGTACTGCCTTCAGGGCGCCCCAGGAGAGGTGTTTGGTCTCTGTTGGGGACAAAAATTCCCACTCAATGCGAGCTGGGTGCCGTGCCCCCATTCGTGCCTTTCGAAAGGCAAGAGGCTGGTCGAACGTGGAGCAGCCCAGGTGGCTGGATTCGCTCCTGGCCCACCCTGTGTACCTGAACCCCTAAACCAAGTTCATTCTTAATGTAAGCTACAGCTCATTTCAGAGATGAGACCGCTCCAGCCTCAGCCAGTCTAACCTGGGGACAGATGCTCTGCAGACAAGCAGAAAGCACGCAGTCAGGCTCTTAGACAGACGCACTGGGGTTTTACAGACTGATCTGGCAGCTGAAATGCCACCCAAAGGCAGGACAGACCCTCTTCGCTCACAGGAGTGGCAAACCTCTGCCATGCAGGCGAAGAGACAGACCGTTACTGAGGTGTAGGGCAGCACCCAGCTCCCATCGTAGGCAAGCAAGGCAGAGCGCTGCTGGCACGTTCCCGGCCAGCTTGGCAGCTCCTTCTCTTGGGCACAGCTCTTTCACACCAGCACAGCACGCTGGTGAGCTGTCCCTTTTGCCCAGGCGTGAGATTTCCAAGCTCTGCCTTGGCAGGTGAGACCACCTTTCCAACCACAAAGCTGCTTTCTCAGGCACTGCTTTGCAGGATCCCTCTCTTCTGCAAGCCATCTTCAACGCAGGGAGGCAGGGCACTACATGCCTTCACAATGCTGTGGGTTCACTTTTGGCGGATAGTAAATACATACGTGTGCACACGTATTTATTTTACTGCCCTTGACAGAAAGCCTAGAAATTATTTCTCCCCCAGGTTGCATTTGGTAATTCAGCACAGCCCTTGCTGCTAATGATTCCAAGCACAAACTCATCCTCCAGCTGCTTTTCTAAATTTGTGCCAGATCTAACTATGGAAGCCAAGCCTCAAAGACTTGCTATAAATCCCGCCAGCGCTTCCCCCTCCCAAGGACATTATCTAGCATTACCCAAGCTGTGACTCTTCAGCCCAGAAATTTCTCACTGGTAAATAGCCATCTCCACTGAAGAGGAACATTAAATAACATTTCACTGGAGTTCTCTCACCACTGCTTAGCAAAGCTCAGGGCCTTTTCCTGCCCAGCAGCTGCAGGTGGCCTCTCCATCAGAAACAAGCGGGCAAGTGGTTAGAGCAGTGCTCTGGGCTGTCAGTACATTTGCCATCATCCTCCAGCTCTGTTGCACACTCCCTTTTGGACAAACCCCCTCGTTCTCAGCAAGCCATGCGTTGCCCTGTGCTGAAGTTTGCTTTTTCGCCTTGGATTGTAAAGCCTCATGGTACTGCAGAAAAAAAAAAAGGAAGCACAGAAATGAACCCTAAAGGCTCAGAGGGGAGAAAAACGCAAACCCACAAGCTCCACATTCTGGGGACCTGACTCACGATGTTGTGTTTGCAGTGCTGGCAGCCCAGCAGAGGCCCCAGCTTCATCACAGCACTGCCTAATTCAAGTGTAATAGCATGTCATCTTCTTTATCTGCTTGACCCACACACACACCAAATTCCTACATGCTCTCTTATTTTTCCTCACCGCCCACCTTTCGAATGCCCTTGGCTCCATCCTCCTTGCTAAAACCTCATTTGGAAGGCAAGCTCTAGCCCAGAAATGAATCAGGATTTTTAACAGGAGCTTTAGGGATGTGGGATGCATTCACCCCCACAAGCAGGAGAGCTGGTCTTTTCCCAGGGCTCTGCAGGACTCGGTCAGGTGGCCTTAGCGCAGCTTCCCTCCGGAGGCATGCTGGCCAAGATACCAAACCATGAGAGTTTACCCCATGGAGTGACCAAGAATGAGCTGCTTACCCGATTGCCAGTAGCATGCTAACCTCCTGTGACAGGAATCACTGCAGCAGGATAGGAAAGTTTACAGTTCAGCTGTGTTGTGCCTGTCGGTGCTAGAGAGAAACAGTCCTAAGAGAGCACTGAGTCTGCCTCTTCCTCGCCAAGCAGCACCTGCAGCCTCCCAGGCTCTCTAGGAAGCAAGAGGGGCCATGAATACCGCTGTCAGATGTGGGCATTGCACAGAGGATGCAGATGCTGCACAGAGGATGCCACCCCTCCCTGTTTGCCACGTCTCTGGACATCAGATGCAACCAAAAAGAGGCAACTGGAGCTGGGCACTTGGATAATTTCATCAGGCCAAATGCCCTCCCTTCTCTGCTTGCTCGGGAACTTGCACTCGCTTCTGGAGGCGACTCTTAGCAGGGCTGAGGCAGTTGTACTGAACCAGAAGGTTTCACATTGAGGATTCCTCTCTGGCTCGGCTCCTGGCTCCTTTCTGACTCCTCACACCAGGCTGCAGAGCCATCCCGCAGTTCTCTAGGGCCTCAAAGACCTTTCTGACCCACTTGGCTTCAGCCCAGCTCTGAACGGCCAGAGGGAGAGTCTCTGCTCTCGCCTGGAGACTGCGCTTCCCTTTGAGATCCTAATCCTCCTCATAGTATTAGTTAGAGCACAGCTCCTCCGCAAAGCAGCGCACAGAGACATTGGGATCACAGCCCATCAGGCAGATGGGAGAGGGGCCTAGGAGCAAAGCAGAGGTTGCTGTGAAGACCAGTATCCTGGAACAATTATCCTACGGAGAAGTTGCCAGTTTTCCCTTGCAGACAGCAGCTCTCTTTTGTACAAGCCCGTGAAACATAGCAGAGCATCGCATCATCCCTCCCTCAAGTACAGGTTGTTCAGTACTTACAGTAGCAACTGAGATGTCACCGCTGTGCCTTGAGTCTCCCAAACGGTCTTGGTTCCGCAGACGGCAGCCGACCTCCCAGTGGGTCTCTCCTCCAGAACCTCTCTGGCCGAGCTCTGCTGTGGCACAGTGACAGATACAAGGCAGTTTTTGGTTTTATGGTGCGCCAACACCCTTACGCTTGCCCCAGAAGCGCAAAACAGTCCAGCTGAGGCATTGCATCCAGGTGGCCTCTAGGACCTGCCCTCACCACCCAGAACCCATTCCTGATGGGAGAAGGAGCAGCAAAACCCAGGGTGATCCTTCCTTGTGCAACTTTGGGTCAAACTACAGCAGAAAGGGGTAACAAACAGCAAGCAGCAAGGCTGAAGCAGCAGGGCCGTGAAGCAGACGTGCTGCCTCTCCCGGGTGCTGGATTCCTCTGCAGGCTCGCGCCTCATGCCAGGGAGCAGAGGCAATACGAGGAAGGGCGAGCCTGAACAGGCAATCCTGGAAACGCAGTTGCTCGGCTCTGTTGGCCATGCCCAGAGCAGAGGCGATGGGTGCACAAGTATTGAGAGATGGGGTGCTGGGACCACCCTGAGCCCCAGCTGCGCTCACTCCCCTTGGCCCCTGTAATTTAAGCTGGTTTGTTCTGGAAGTCACTAGTTCAGTACCCACCTCATCAGCCAAAACAGCAGCCATCAAATTAACACATGCCACAACTCTAGTTCCAAATCTCCAAAGTCTCTTCCCCAAGAATTACTATTTAATCTTTACCCTTGCAGCAGGCAGCCCGGCAGGTCGGAGCCCAGATGTGCTGCGGACATAAATAATGCCGATCCCTGCTACCTGCACAGCCCCAAAAACCTGACACAGGCTGAGGAGGCAGCACATGGATCAGGTCGAGGGAGGAAGAGAAGGAACTGGAAAGAGATCAGGCTGGAAAGAAATAGCCAGCAGGCAGGCGTAGAAACCAGAACCCAGCCAGAACGTGAGCAAACACAGACCCTGTCAAAACGCGAACGCGGATGTGTCCCCTGCGTGGGAGGGCATCGTGTTCCTAGGTACGGAGTTTGTGCAACAGTGACAAGTACGAGGGATGATCCAGAGAGCCAAATGCAGGCAAAAAGGGAAACGAGAGAGGGTCTGACAGTCAGGATCTGCTTCAGATACTTAATGAAGGAGAAAAGGACAAATGGTTGCTAAGGGAAATGGGACAGATGGCTGGCACAGAGAACTTGCTGACTCTTGGAGGCTTAAAACTCTTTTGGGGAGGGTGGCAGAGGAGAGCAGGCAAATAACAGAGCAGCAAAAGCAAGATGACCACCACTTCCCCCTTTCCCTCTGCCTCTGAGTGTCAGAGTAGATCATCTCGGAATGAAAAAGGTCACGCAAGCAGCAGGAGACAAGATGCACTTGCACTTCTGCTCATCGAGAGCTCTCCCCCCCCTGCCAGCCCTTCATCCCGCTCTTCTTCACCAAAGGCCACAGACACTGGCACCATCCCCACGCTGGGTATGCCACGGGCAAGTCACAGCACTGCCATGCAACAGCAGGCCCCGGGACAGCGACCGGGCAAAGTCACAGCTCCAGGAGAGGGGAAAGCCAAGGGGATGGCTCTGGAGATCAGGCTGTCTGTAAAATACCATAGCTCCTGGACATGCTGTCTCTGAGATACATTTACACCTCTCCCTGACATTTAAAACCATCTGAGCCTTTTGGCTTCTGCTGCTGTCATCCGTGTGCCAGGTCTTTTCTGGCTCTAAAAGTCTCCAACTTGATTTCCCTGCAAAGACAGCCCTCCCAACAGGTCTCAAACTGCAGTGGCAGGGCAAGGGGAAGCAGGGAGAGGGCGGGAGTTTCTGCTGCCATGTCATTTGCTGGGGGTGGGAGGGGTGCCAAGAATCTGTCAAATCCTGACGGCCATAAACAAGTTTCTGAAGGAAAGATCTGAAAAGGAGAAAAAAATAAAAAAACCACAAACCCAAAAAACCTTGGCAGCAAAGGCAGCGGAGCTCACAAACTGAGACACGGACCACTGTGTGGTGCCGAACAGAGCAGCTCTGTGCTGGGATTTGAGGGGTGCAAGGTCTAACGGGCAGAGGTGTGGGTTTGGGGAACCTCTGCTCCCCTCGGGCTGGACCAGGCTGCCTCCCCTCACCACCTCCCCAGCAGTTCTTGTGCCCACCACAGCCACAGGCCATAAACCAGAGGGATTTGTGAAGCAAGGGAGGGCTCTGGGGGCAGCAACCGTGACTCTGCCACCCAAACTACTGTCACAGGCGCTGCTTGGACTTGAAATCACCCCAGAAGGTCCACGAGGAGCTGCAGATCTCAACAGTTCAGCAAGCAAGTGCCCACATGGGACCCTCACCAGGCACTCGTTCCCAGCAAGCCCACGTCCGTGCACGTACACACACACGCAGCCCTGGGGTGATCCCCGAGCAGCAGGGACAAGATCAGCCACTTCACAGGATTGCTCCGCTTCTGCCGCCAAGCAGAGGAGGAAGAATTTGCTCTGGCCACCTCGGCACCACACAGCTCCGGCCACAGAGCACCTCCACGTCCCTCCCGCGCGGACCCGCAGCTGCACCAGGAGGCACGCAGGCATGCCTGCGCCAGGAGCAACAGCAGCCAGCGCTACGGAAAACATCCCCAGATTATTTCGAGGCAGCTGATGCTCAGCAGAGGGAGGACGCACCGCTGGCAGGGCAGGACACAGGACATGCCACCACTGCTCTCTGGCTTTGCTGCGAGATAGCTTTGGGCCACCATGGATTACCAGGGCCAGTAGCGGGGAGGGGAGAAGATGGGGATAGGTGTGAGTGCCAGCTCAGAGCCACTCGCCCAGACCGTTCAGCTGGCTGTGTAGGCAGCTACATCTTGGAGCTACATTCAAAGAAGCTGCACGTATCAGCAGCTACCATATTGCATGCCAAACTGCCACGGCTGCTGTTGAGATAAACCCCCACAAACAAACAGATGCTTAGACAAGCCAAGAAGATATAATATATCAGCAGTGCTCACATGCCATGGGCTGGCTCCAGGCTGGCCACTCTCCAGCTTGTCCTCTCCTGGTGGTCCTGTCAGGGAGGAGAAGTCACCAGCACATCTTGTCCCCGTACATCAGGGCAACAGGGCGGGGGGGGGGGGGGGTTGCGTGGGGCCCCCACCGCCCCCGTCCTTGCCCGCCTCTGTCGTGCCTGTATGACAGCGGCCCAAATTCAGGTTCAGGCACGCAGCAGAGAGCAGGAATGCCTGGGTGTTGGGTGGTAGAGCTTGGAGAGAAGCATCTGCAATCAGGCCAGGAGGATTACAGCTCTCCTCCGGCCCTGGAGGCAGGAGTGTGTGACTTGCGTGTGACTTGTGTGAGACACGCTGACTGCAGTGAGGCCAGGCTGATTTACACCACCCGAGCACTGGCCGCTTCCGAGCGGGATACACATTTCACAGTGAGGAAAGCAGCCTGCTAGCTGATGGGACACGCTGTCGCTGAAGGCCACAGCCGTGCTTAGCCTCCACATTGGCAGTCAAACCCACCCTCACCCTGGGACACTAACACAGCACCTCTCACTGGCAGAAAACTGCTTTAAAAGCAAGTGAGTATTTCAGAAGACCCTGGGAGAGCCCATGCGTAGGTGGCTGGGCATTCAGGCACATCTGGAGCTCGCTCAAGCACAGAAAGTCTCAAGTATTTTTTTCTGAATTCTCTCTCCTCACCCTACAACCACCAAGACACCAAGGACATAAACAAAAGTAAATGCAGAGGCTAAAAAAAAAGATGCTGTCTCAAGCCTTTTGCTTTCCTCTGCCCATGCACCCCAGAGCCCCCACCCCACCCCATATCCACAAGGACTTTGATGTCCTCTCTCCCTTCTGCCTCAGGCTCAGCCCTACCAGCTGGCTGGGTGCTAATGGGGCACACCTTCCCCTTCCCCTCCTGCACAGGGCACTGGAGCAGGGGGTGAACCCCCCCCCCTTGTTCGGAGGGGAGGGACAGGCAGTTTTGCTCTGTCCACCTCTGGCGGGCACGGGGCCAGGGACGCGCGGGCATCACGGCTGCCAGCTGCCTGGATATTGGCACAGCAACTCCAACTGCGACAGGGCTGTCCTGCAAATGAGCTTGGCAAGACATTAAGAGCCTGATTTTCAAAATTAGGCAGATGTAATTACTCATCCTAAAAGCACTGGCCTCCGCTGCTCGCAGTGACACCAATTACACACCCAGCACCACGCAGTTGCTGCCTGCTGCTGCCAACCAGTCACCCGAGTACACTGGTCCTACGGCCATTCACAAGGCACGGAGCAGAGCCTGGAGCCAGCGCTTCCCCAGGTCCTTTCGGCAGAGTCTTAATGCCACCAGCCTTGGGCCCGGCACAGGCACAAGGTGACACCGCGTGGAGCTGGGCAGGCTCCTGCTCTCACTGCTGGGGACGCACTTCAGATGTGAGCCCCCCCGGGGTCTGCATCCCAGAGCAGTCATGCAGCTGGGGGGGACAGGGCTGGGGCAGGCAGCTGCTGGGGACTGCACCATCGATGCAGCCCTGCGTGCAAAGCAGAGCTTGAAGAGGGTCTCTCCTTGAAACGCTTGGGGTTTTTGCCTGGTGTCATGGTTTAACCCCAGCCGGCAACTCAGCACCACGCAGCCGCTCCCTCCCTTCCACCCCACCCAGCGGGATGGGGAGGGGGGAGAGAATCAGAAAATAAAGTAAAGCTCGTGGGCTGAGATAAGAACAGTTTAACAGAACAGAAAGGAAGAAAC
>JAVKLA010000021.1:28123250-28138629 GCA_034782735.1 Sagittarius serpentarius | reverse complement strand
TAAAGCTCGTGGGCTGAGATAAGAACAGTTTAACAGAACAGAAAGGAAGAAACTAACAATGACACTAATAACAACAAAGTGACAATTTTAATTAAAGGGTTGGAATACACAAACCAAGTGATGCACAATGGAATTGCTCACCACTCACCGACCGATGCCCAGTTAGTTCCCGAGCAGCAATGCCCCCCCACCGCCCCCGGCCAACTCCCCCAGTTTATATACTGGGCATGATGTCCCATGGTATGGGATACCCCTCCGGCCAGTCTGCGTCAGTGGTCTTGGCTGTCTCCCCTCCCACCTTCCCTGTGCCCCTCCAGCCTTCTTGCTGGCTGGGCAGGAGATGCCAAAAAGTCCCTGACAGAGTCTAAACACGACTGAGCAACAACTGAAAACGTCAGGGTGTTATCCACATTCTTCTCATCCTAAACCCAAACCCCAGCGCTGCACCAGCTACTAGGAAGACAACTGACCCTACCCCAGCCGAAACCAGGACACCCTGGTCACCAGCCCAGTTACCAGTGACACAGACTTCTCCTCAGGAGTGCTCTTACTGCACTCCAGATCATACCAGCCAGCAATCCCGACGCACCTCCTCCCCGCCATACTCTCCCAGCCCATGGGGCAGCATTGCTGGCCCTGCCAGCCAGCTGCTTTTCCTAGCCAGGGGCTGGCTGGGGCACCAGCGGTGTGTCCTCACAGCCACAAGCACCCAGAGTCCTCCCAGACTCAGGGAAGCACCCTTCTGATGGGAGCGTCACAACTTGTGCCTTGCAGTGACGTTACAGCAGGGCTCAAGTCAGCCCAGGGCCACAAATTAGGGTTCAGCCACAAATTAGGGTTCAGCCACAAATTAGGGTTCAGCCACAAAAAGCAGCATCAGATGAGAGCAAGAAAAGGTTTGATGGCCACAGAACTGGGTTTAACACCCAACGGCCAGGTTACGAGCAGCTCAACCAGCAAGGGCACTCGGCTCTGCTCACACCCAGGGCTGGTGCCTCCAGGCAGAGCAAGTCGCAGCCAAGCAGCGCTAAAGGGGAAAAAGTTATTTGGGAGGAAGGTGGAGGAAAAACCCTCGTCCCTCCACAGGGCCGCGTGCTCTAGACAGGCTTCAGGAGGTAACTTACCTTCCTTCGATGCACCACCAACAGCTCCAGCTGCTGCAGGGCCCCAGTTGCAGCCTTCCCTGCAGACCTAGCAAAGAGCCCAAGGCTAGGCTGCCCTCTTCCCAAAGAGAGCCTGCCTGCCTTGACTGCTCCTTTATCAGGGCATATTTTATCGCTCATCTGCTCCAGGTGGAGAGAGGCTGATGCACAGCACCTGGGCTAACCAGTGAAGGCAGCTGGGCTCAGCCCTGCCTCCAGTGCACCACTGCAAGCGGGACAAGCTTTCTACCACGGGCAGGGAAGCCCTAAGCCGAGGGCGATTTGAGGATGCTGGGCCCCGTGCTCAGCCTGCGCACATGCGAGCTTCCCCGCTGTCCCCTGTCTGTCCGTCCATCCATCCGTCCGTCCGTCCATCCATCCGTTCGTCCATCCATCCGTCCATCCATCCATCCCTGACAATGCTGTGCCTTCCCCCCACCTACGCCCTGCCACCCCAACGTTAGCTCCCCGCCTTTCAACTTGCTCCTATCTCACTGGGATAATGGGCCCGTCCGTCTTTCCCTCCCACTCAGGGGTTTCCAAATCCCCGCCTCGTCAGGGCAGAGGCTGATTTGCACGCCCCGGCCCCGCGTAGGCGCAATGCGGAGACAGAGGCAGCTAATGAGGGAGCTCATTTAGCTGCTCACATCAGTGACCTAAATATGCTGGCATGCTCTGCTCCCCTGCCTCGGCACCTCTCTAATCCACGGGGCACAAGTGGGATTTCTGCGCGGGGGGGAAAGGGTCAGCCCCTCTCCATCCTGGGGCTGTACCTGCAGGTTTCCCATCCCTCTCCCCACTTCTCGGGGGCCTGCTCTTGCTCCCTCCCTGAGCCCACAGAAGGGGGGCTGCAGCGTGGGGCTGCCACCCCACGGCAGACCCAGGGAAGGGCTAACTGGGCTCTGCTCCTGCCCACATCCTTTCTTCCCACTGGGAAGTGATCCCAGGGGAAAGAGGGGTCAGGGCTGCTGGCAGCCACCCTGTCCCACTGCCCAGCCCTGTCCTGGGAGGGGGACAAGGCCATCAGGGTCCAGCCCGACCTCCCTGCAAGGAACATGGTCTTGGGGCAGCAGGAGCAAGGGAAGGGGTGGCTGCAGTGGAATATTCCAGCATGGCCAGCCTCACCTCCTCATCTTTGGCTGCTGCTTTTTAAAGCCTGTTTCCCTCGGGACAACGCAGCTAATTTAGCCAGAGGTCAGTCTCCCTGGGTCAGGGCTGAGGAAGGATGCAAATGGGACAGCTTGCTATAAAAAGCAACTCGCAGCTGCCTTTTTTTTGCAGCCAGGTATTGATTTTTCCTTGTGTATCTATAACTGGAGGGTACAGCATGGCGAGGTGGCTCTGCCCATGTGGGAACCGGCCACCCCTTCCCATGTGAGCTGGGTGGCAGAGCCGGGCGCGATCCCGTCAGCAGCACATCCCGCTTGTATCAGCTGGAAAGGGTGACGAGCGGACGTGTAACCCCACCATGGGGGCCCAGCACCCGAAACGACCCCGATTCCACTCTACTCCTCTCTCCTTCCTGCCAGCCATGCCTGTGACACTGCTGGGCCCCTGCTCCCTCGGGGCGGGGGGGACCAGCAGAGAAGGATTCCTGCAGCTGGTCTGGGAATACGCACTTCAGGGGCATTTCCCATGGAGGAGCAGCAGCCTGCTGGGACGGGGACACAATCCATGTGGCACAGCCCATTCGGGCATCCCCACGGTGCAGAGAAAGGGGCACAGCGCTCTGGAAATGCAACTGCACGCTGCCCTGAGGGTCCTAGTTGTTCCCGTTCCTCCTCTCCCCCCCCTTATTTTAAATACCTTTGCCAGCAAGGGGAAAAAAAAAAGAAATTGCTGCTCGCAGCAGAAGTGATTTTCCACTCGCAGCGCTCCTGCCTCGCTCCCCACACTCGCACCCGGCCAGGGACCGTGGCCTGAAATCGTATTTCATGCATTAACTTAATGCCTTCCTGGAAGCCGGCAGAAACCCTACCCAGTGCCGGACTGGGCTCTTTCAGGGTGGCCGGTGGCTCTGTGCGGAGAGTGGCCCACACTGGTGGGGTCCCCGTGGGAAGCGAGCCAGGCCGTGGCCGCAGTCCCGTCCCAGCCGGCTGCAGGGGCAGCCCCAGCCTCGTCCCATCCCGGGGTCCCCGTCACCCCACGTTTCCCGGGGTGGTGGCCGTGACCTTGCGGGACGGGAGGGATGCACCGCGCCATGGCCCCAGGTCCCGCCGCCGCCGCCGCCGCCTCGCACCCCCGCCCCGGGGCCCTCCCGGTGGCCGCTGCCGGTGCCCGGTAGTTCTCCACGGGAGCCACGAGGAGGAGCTTTCAGACCGCACCGCCGCCCGGTGCTCCCGGTGCAGCCCGGTGCTCCCCCTGTGCCCAGGGCTCCCGGTGCTCCTGGAGCATCCCTGTGCTTCCCAGGGATCCCGATGCTCCCAGTGCATCCCGGTACTCCTGTTGCTCCCAGTGCATCCTGGGGTTCTTCCTGGGGTTCTTCGTGTTCCCATCACATCCCAGTGCTCCCAGTGCTCCTGCTTCACCTCGGCCCTTCACACCCGTCCCCAGGGCTGCGCTCTGGGGGTGCTGGAAAGGGTCCAGGCTGCAGCACCCCGGGGCTGGCAGGAGCCCAGCTCCGTCCCCAGCCCTGCTCTCACCCCCCGCGTCCTCACGTCTCCTCCCTTGCCATCCTGCGGGAAGCCAGCCAGGAAGGGCCGGATTCAGGCTGGGGCTTGACCAGAGCCCTCCGGGAGCTGCTCGGGCTCCTGCCTTGCACCGCTGCCGTGGGGATCCCCCGTGGCTGGCTCCTGTGTGGTGGGATAGCGGCGAGACAAGGGCCATCACTGCTGAGAGTGCGGGCACGAGGGACGTGGGAGCAGCCCCGAGATGGGCACCTGCGTCCGCACACGTGTCCAGCCCCACCATCACGGTCCTCCCTCTGCGCGTGGGAATTGAAGTTTGACGTTGTGCTGCTGGGAAAGGGCTGCGTGCCGGTTTTAGAGTTAGGTGCTGCGTGGACTTTTCCTCGGCTGTCGGGGTGAGTTATTCACAGCAGCCCTCCACCATCCTCACTGCAGCTCTACACGGCTGCCGAAACGACACGCTCTGCCCGGTGAGGAGGTCGGAGGAGGTCGGGATGCCCCATCACAGGGCTGAGCGGCCACAGCCCCCTGCGGCCCCCCCGCTGCCCCACAGCTGGGGGTGTCCTCCCCACGGCACCCCACGCCCAGGGGCTCGAACGCCCGTCCCCTCCGGGACTGGCGGCAGGGAGCATGACGGCAGCCCCTACGCCGGTGGCCGGGGGTGTCTGATTCCTCCCTGACACCGTCGATAAAACCTTTCTAAATGCGGCACCCAGCATTGGGGGGGTGGGAGGATTTGCGTCAGCGGGTGACACTCAGCCGCGGAGGGGGACTCCGTCGGGGGAAGCAGCAGCAGTTGAGTCACGCGGGGAGAAGTTCCCCGGGGTGGGACGGGGCCCACGGCAGCCCCTGGGGGGTGGGAGACCTGCCATGCCAGCCCAGTACGTGCTGAGAGGATGAGGATGGAAGGAAGGGGGAGAGGAACCTTTTGCGGTGCTGCCCCCACACAGCCCTTTGCCAGCTCCTAGCTCTGGCACAGGAGGTGCCAGGCTGGGACCGTGTGCTGCCAGCTGGGCTGAGCCCCCCAGCCCCTCCCGCCTCCATGGCAGAGTAGGGACCCTGCCCGCAGCCCCCCAGGCGGATGAGCCCCCCCGGAGCCCAGGAGGGCTGAGCTTGGCCCCAGTGCTCCTCTCTTCACCACCCAGCAGGAATAACCTGCCCTGGGGTGTGGTTTTTTGCTGGCCATGAGGGAGCAGGGGCTCACCCACACTTGGAACCCCAAAACATCAGTAACGGATGGAGACACTCTGCTTGGATGCTCCTCAGAGGGGCACTTTAGTCATCCCATCCCTTCCCATCGCATCCCGTCCCATCCCGTCCCACTCCATTCCATTACAATCCCACCCCATATCCCACCCGATCCTCACTCCCATCTCCCCGCATGCCAGGAGGGATTTCTTCCAAGTGGGTGGAGAAACCAGCCCCAAGGCCAGCCCTGCCCGAGGAGGGAGAACTCCCCCTCTCTGTTGAGGATGACCTGCCACTAATGAGGGCAAGACCCAACAGAGCCCAATTAAGTGCTGGCGCTGCCCCAGCTCATGCACATCCGAGCCTGAAATGCCTTCCGTGCGTGGAGTCGAGAGCCCAGAAATCAGGAAATGGCAAACCCTCACGCTGCTCTAATCCATCCCCGCGCCCACCTCCAGCTCCTGCCTCTGCTTCGCGATACAGTCCCTAATCGCAACGGTCGCAGACCCTTCTGCTGCCGCCCCCCTCGGCCACCCGCTGCTGCTTCCCCCCGCGGGGACGGCCCCGGAGCCTGGGATGCCAGGACCCCCCACTCCTTCCCAGCTCTCAGGGGGGACCCAGGGAGAGCGGCCGGCGCTGCTCAAGCGCTGCAAATCCACATTTAGGCAATTAAATGGCCTGTTCTCAAAATATGCTGAAGGCTCGCACATCCAGGCGAAGGCAGCAGGTGCTCGGCAGCGCTGGCAGGCGGATGCTGCTTTTTAAAGCCTCTTTGGGAATTCAGGCAGCCTGCTGCACCGTGGAACGGGTCCCGTGCCATCCGCACAGGGATAACGGGCTCGGTCAGCCGTGCGGGAGCAGGAGGTGCCGTGAGCGGGTTCTTGTGCCCGGTGCTCCCCGCCGTGTCGGGAATTGCTTTCCTGCGCTGCGCTGGAGCATCGGGGCCGCTCGCTGGCGGCCCGTCTGGTGCTGTCCGCGCCGGCCGAGCCGCGGGGCAAGGGAGCGTGCGGTGCACGCCGGAGGGGCCCAGTGCCGGACATCTGCTGCCAACCTCGGGGACCGCAGGGACAGGAGGGGATCGGTGTCAGGCAGCGGCGTGTGATACTGGAACCTGCAGGCTGCTGAAAGCATGTAGGGCGTTAACAGCCCCAACATCTGCCGGCAAGCTGCTCGGCTGCTGGCATGGCGCGGGAGCTGCTGCGAGCTCTCCCTGCTCGACAGGTCGCCTTCCCCGGGGCAGCTGGTGTGTTCAGGCGAGCGCTGAGCGCCGGGGAGCGGGTGCGGAGCAGAACCAGCCTGTCTCGGGGAGCCTTCTCCAGCGTCCCCCTCCCCGGCTGCAGGACACAAATCCTTCCCCTCCACAAAATAAGTTGCCAGAGGCTCTAGTGGTGGCATTGGGGAGAAATGAGATAGGGATAGGGGCTGCTGTCTTCCTCTCTGATGCTGTCCCCCGCTGCAGAGAGTGTGAGGTGAAGCCTCTGTCCCCCTGCTAGGTTGGGGAAAGCGCCAAGGGTGGAAAGCACTGGTCCGGGCGGTAGCAGGGAGAAGGAGACCTGGGGGGGGGCTGTGGGACACAGTGGCACAAGCCTGTCTGGGTTCTGTCACAGGCAGGACAGAGCGTGACCGTCCCGGGTCAGGTCTGCAGGGCTGACGGACGGCTGCTCGGGGTCGCACGTGGGATGAGTGAGGCTGCCAGGCGGTGCGAGGGCTCCCGCAGGACCCCGGGGTGTGAGGAGCCCCTGGGTGACCCCGTCCCGCCGGCGCCTCGCAGCGCCCGCCTGGGTGCTGTCCCCACAGCCGCACTGCCCAGCCAGCGGCGCAGCCGGGGACAAGAGGTTATTAACACACCCTGAAGCGTCCGCTTCCCCATCATCGCTCTAAGCATGGTCATTATCATTTAATAACTGCTAATCCCCTCATTACCAGTTATCTCCGCTCACTGGCTGCTCAGCTGGGGTGCAAAGCCACGGCCCCCTCCTCCTCTCTGCCCCAGGGGCGGCTGGCAGAGAGCAGTCCCAAGCCTGGCACAGCGATGGTTGCCTCTGCCAGTGCCTTCACCCATCCCACGGAGGGACGAGGCCACCAGCTCCTCTCCCCAAGCGTGGCCATCCCTTTCGTCCCCTCCAAGGCCTGGGCTGCCCTTAGGCTCCCCCCTCTCCAGCTCCTCTCGCTCCCCGCGGCTGGTTTGGTAAATCTCAGCGCGGCCAGCCCCCCCCCCCCCCCACCCTGGGGCTGCTGGCATCCCCACGGCCCCCGGGCCCCCTCCCCTGCCTGCAGCCCCTCCTGGGCTCCCGCTGGCGACTGCTGCCGGCTGACACATGCGGTGGCATCTTCAGCTGCTTGGGAAGGGGCCAGTTTCTTAATGCGAGCGCCGTGGCCCTGGAGCGACCGCCCGGCTGGAAGGTGCAGAGCCGCTGTGCCCTGTGCTCCCGCCTCTCCTTCATCGCATTTAAGGAGGCTATTAGAGGGGTTTGGCACAACCTGTTCTTAATAAACCCGTGTTGCTCGCCGGCTATTAGAAACCTTTCTCCTAAGCGCTTGCATTAGCGAGTACGCTCCTCCACAAACAGCTATTTATTGCCAGGGCGGGATGTCAAGCTGAGTTCCCACCTTTGCTCTTCCCGTAGCTGGGACAGGGCTCCCTCCCCTTCAGCCTCCCTCTTCCCCGCTTCCCCCTGCCCGGGGGCCCTGGCTTTCTGGATCCGTCACGGGCAGGTGCTGGAGGATTTTTCTGCCAGATCGGCTCCAGCCCTCGCAGGGACGCCGGCTGGCCTGGACTTTGCTCTGACACCTGCAGCGAAACAGAGATGTTTGGTTTACAAGCGGATGTGGCAACACTCGGCCACGCATCATCACCCCTGCCCTGTGCCGTCGCCGTTCCGCGCTCCTCCGGCTCTGGCTCGGCATGAATTTCCCACACGCTCTCCCCACCACGTCCCTGCTTCACGGCTTTCCCGAGTCCTTTTTGCAGCCCAGCCAGAGCACCCTGGCACCCTGGGCTCAGCCCTGTGGGCTCTGCCGGTGGCACATACCCCATTTCCCTGCCCAGCCAGAGCCGACGGGTTACCGCGGGGTATTCTCTGGGGCGGCAGGTTTTGGTAACGCCCGCGGGGAGGTTTGGTGCCCAAGCCCTTGCAAGCAGTGCCCGCTGGGTGGGTATGGGTTGCAGGTGCAGACTTGGGCACGGTGAGGGCTGTATATTGGCATCACACGTGGCTACACACAGAGAGAGAAAGCACCGCCCCTCCCTGCATCTCGGGAAAAGGAGCTCGGGCACAAATTGTCCCTCTGAGGTCGCAGGGAAAGGCAGTGGCAGCCTCAAGCCCTCAGCTTGGTGCTGCTGGGGGACGTGCACGGGCAGCCCGGCTGTCTCTCCTCTCCCTCTCATTGCTGCCCGGACCCGCAGCACGCCCGCTGGGTCCCGGCCAGCCTCTGCTTCGGCGATGGGCTGGTCTCCGCTCCGGGGTGGCTGTCCCCTGAGAGGACGAGGCTCCGCTAAGCACCAGAGCTGAGCCAGACCCCACGGCTCTGGGGACGCCCAGCAGTCCCTGATCCCACAAAGGGATCGTAAAGCCAAGCCTGACCCTCCCCTGCGACTCTGGTCCGGAGACGGGGTCTCCTCCGGGGCTCTCTCTTCTCCAGGCTACTTTTGCCCGCTCTGCTGCTGCCTTGAGAGGAGGTTTCTTTGACGCCAGGGCAAAGCAAGGGTTCACTGGCGCCGCTGGAACATCTCATGAGGCTTTGGAGGGAGGGCTCACCCCAAAGCACGTCCGGGGGAGGCAGCGAGTCCGAGGTGGCCGCGCAGGGATGCCCAGACGTGGGAGAGAGCCAGGGAGCTGCTGCTAGTCAGGGTGATGAGTGTAACAGCAAATTCTCTTGCCGGCCCTTTTACCTCTCGCTCTGATTTTCAGGCAGATCTTTCATTTTATATCTCTACCAGATTTTTCCAGCAGAGCAGCCGGTCCCACGCGACCTCGCTCCTGCCCTTGCAGCCAGGCCACGGCTGCGAGCAGCCACAGGAAGAGAAATTGCCCTTCACCCCCAGCCATCCCCACCGGCTCCGATCCATCAGCGACTGCAGTCGCAGGAATGATTTATTCCTAATTGTACAGTTACTCGGCAGAACCTGACTGCCTTTCTACCCACCAAAAAAACCCCAGCGATGTACTTTAGGAACTCCTGATGAGACTAATAGCATGCCTAATAGAGGTCACTGCTCATTACAGAGCCGTGTACCGCAAATTATACGAACATCAGGACGCAGAGACCTATTGTTTCGGATGCAGCGCGAGCTCTCAGGCCCACGTTGGCATTGCAGGAGCACTTTGGGGCGGGCAGGAAGGGCAGTGGTCGCGAAGCAGCGCGGCTCTGCCCCAGCCAGCCCGCCCAAGGGCAGCATCTTCTTCCAGTGCTGCCTTTCCCAGCCATCGACCGCCAACGCCTTCCAGTGCTTCATGAAAAAAAGATGACCCGAGGCCAGCCCTGAAGGGCTCTGAAAGCAGCGGGAGGGAGGATGGGGATTCAACAGGCTTTGGGTGGAGACCAAAGGGAAGAGCGGGGCCCGATGCTGCTGCAGCACGCTCCCAGGCTGTGTCCTGTGCCCAGCACGGCTTGTCCCCCAGGAGCAGCCGGCAGCACCAGGTGGGCAGAGCAGGGCCACCGCAGACACCCCCGTGGGCTCCCTGTGCTCCGCTGCCACCGTCCCCAGCTCCCCTGGGGACAGCAGCCCGGGCGGTGGGAGCACGCATCACGCCCAGACCCCTTGCGGGGGGGCCCAGCGGGTGCTAGCCCTCCCGGTCAGGACCCGCTGGGCGCAGCGGGCATCCCCGGGGACTCTGGCGCCGGGACGCAACCGCGGTGCCCAGCTCTGCCGGCCGGCTGGGCAGTGGGGACCTGCTGAGTCAGGGCGGCAGAGCTCGAGCGAGCGCTTCTTCATCGATCGAAACCTGATTCTAAATCCAGGGCGGAGAAGATGAAAGCCCTCCTCGAGCGATGGCTGCTGGGCGGTTGCAGCATCACTCCTCCTGTTGCCGGGCCCCGGGCAGATGCCGGCATCGGCCAGGATTTTACAGCAGCCCCCGCTCCCGGGTACGGGGCTGAGAGGTGGTGCGTGACCGCACGTCCTTCATTTCAGGCTGAGTGCGGGAGCAATCGTCTATCCTTTCATTTAATGGCACCTCAAATGAGAGGAGACGCTGCCCGACGTGAGCGGGGTGCAGGGAGAAGGACGGGAAAAAGTCCGGCCACGGAGAAGGACCCCGGCACAGCCCGGCTTTTGGCACCGTGCTGCCAGAAACGACAAGCGTGGACTCGAGGCGGCTGCCCCAAGCCACCCACCTCTTCTGCGGAGTTTTGGGGGGCAGGACCCGTGCCGCCCTGGCCGAAACCCACCGCAGAGGTTCCTGGGGCACCGCCGCAACTCTAGGGTCTCCCTGCATCCCCTGGCAGCTGCGGGCTCGGGGCCAGCGGGGAGGAACCCAGCCCCGTGGTGTGGCCTCCGTGCCCATCTCACCGGCTGAGCAGCTGCTCCTGGTGGTGCCGCGGGCAAAGTCTGAACCGCGACCTTCAACCTCCGCCTGCCGCCTTTCCCTGCTTCCCTCGGTGCTTTACAGCTGTCCCGGCGATGCCAGCGGGCCGAGAGCCCCCCTCCCGGCACCAACAGCAGCCAGGCTGGCCACCCCCGCAGCGCCAAGCACCGGCCCAGCTCCCCGTGCCGCCGCACCGGAGCTGCCGGGGCTGCCGGCGCATCCCCGTGGAGGCAGATGTGCCGACATAGCACGTGGGAAAGCCTCACTTTTCAGCCCCCTGCTGAGCCCCCCGCTAACGCCGGGGAAAGCAGCCATCTCTGGGAGAGCAGGGCGCTTAGCCGGTATTTTTAGCCAAAATTCCTCCCAAAGAGTCAAGGACCGTTGGGTAGCCGGGTGGCCGAGGTATAGAAACACCTCGAATGGGACCGCGTGGCAGCGAGGAGTGAGGACAGGGTGGCCGGAGGAGAGGGAAGATGCGACATCCCCCAGGCAGCACATGAAACCCCCTCCCCAAGCAGGGGGCTGGCAGCAGCCAGCACCGAGGGATGCTCAGGATGAGGCCGGGGAGGGCAGAGGGGTTTTAGGAGCCCCCATGCACAACTGCTTCTCTCTTTTGCTCATCTGCCCTCACACCCCACTTACCTGCCTGGGGCCAAAGGGGCTTTGGGGCATGAATATGGGGTACAGTCTGGGGGGGGGGGCGCCCACTGGGGGCTGGAGAGCGGCTCAGGGTGATCGAGGCTGACCCGGGGCTGTGGGGAACAGCGCCGTGGTCACCCCGGCTTGCGCCGCTCCAGCCATGCCACCGCCTCCAGCATTGCATGTTAATTATAATTCATGTTTCTAGTTGCCTTTCTTTCCTTCTTTTAATAAAGTTTGCTGCCCGGGAGAGGAGCAGCAATGAATTCCTCCGACGCAGAGCACAGCTCCGGCGCTGGATGGGCTGCATCCCGACAGCCGGCACGCTCGGCGCCGGAGCCTCCCAGCTCGCCGTCAGGAGCCTTTATGGCTTCTCCTTATAGCTTGAGGACCCTAAAATCACCAACACGCCTTCTTGGAGAGCCACCACACCTCATCAAAGCGTCACCACTGCCTGCGCTGGCCTGCACCCAGGGACACGCTGTCTCTTTGCACTGGTGTGGCTGGCGTGGCACGGCGTGGCGTGGCACGGCGTGGCGTGGCGCGGCGGGGAAGCCTCCCGTCCGGCAGCGTGCAGCCCCGAAGAGCTGGACTGGCAGCGTGAGCCGCGCCAAGCAAACAGGCAGGCTGTGCCCGCAGCAAACAGCGTGGACCACAGCGGAAATCTCCCTCTGAGCCCCGAGCAAACGTGGCGCCGAGCAGCTCCGCCACGGGAGCGGCTGACGACGGGTGCTCTCTCGGTAATTCAAATACAGGCCAGGGCGTTCAGTTGCCACCGGGCCAATGATTCACGTGCCAGCCTCCCAGCGAGAAGCACGGCTCGTCACCGAGGGGGAGACTGGCCCTGGCCCGTGTGCGGGTTGCCAGCTGACCTGCCTTCCCCGGGGAGCCACAGCCTGTGTTTCAGGTGCTTTGCTCGTACACGGGCTGGCAAGCTTGTCAATCAGCGTCATTTATACGCCGGAATAACTCATCGAAGGGATGAGCATCCTCCTGGAGCAAATCTCTGCTGCTCGCCTTCCCGTCCACGCACAGCCCGTCCCTCCCCGGGGCCACGGCGCTCTCCCGGGACCCACGCCGGCACACCGACAGCCGCGTGGGGAGCCGCTCGTGCGAGCTCGGCAGCCCGCTGATCCCGCTCAGCTGCCTGACCGGTTCTGCCCCGCGTCGTGTTTGCACAGAAAGGCAAACACGGCATCGTGTCGCTGGGCTCCGCTTCCGCCCCGGCCGGAGGACCAGGACCGGCAGAGAAGGAAGAAGGAGCGATGGGAGAGCCCCGTTCCTGCTCCCGGTTCATCGACATTTTGATTAGCTGTAACAAGTGCCGGGTCACAGCCTGCTCTTCTTAAAGTTGTGAAATAGTTTGCTTTCTAACCCCCTGTAATTATTCCCATTAGGCTCTGGAAATTTCATCTTTTTAGATGAAATTTCCCCAGGCTTGGCCTCAGCCCAAAGATTAATTTCTATAAAAGGCTTGAGCAAGGGGCGGGGGGAAAGAAAAGGTTCTCCCCATTTGGTGGGAAGGGAGAATAAGAAATACCCTTTTTCTCCCCATCGACAAAATAAAAGAGAAAGAGAGAAGAAAGGAGCATAATGACTCTTTTCTGAACAGCGTGAAAGCCAATGCGGCTGACAAGTGAAAACTGCAATTTGGCAGCGGAACCCGCCTTTGCCAGGGAACCCTGTGCCCAGAGAAATCTGGGTTGAGTTGGTGGAGCTCTGGCCATGCGGGACCCGTGGCTTGGGACCAGGGGAGCTCCCTGTGCCCCGGCCAGCGCCGCGGGGAAGGACCGGAGCAGGATGCTGGGGGCTGGCGGAGGAGCTGTGGCTTTCCCCAGGTTGCCAGTGAGGTTTGCAGCCAGCGTTGGAAGCTGGAGCTGTTCTCCGCAGTGCCCGGGCTGCTCTGCTCCCTGAGCCGAGCCCTGGGGAGCGGGCAGGGGCATGCCAGCCCCGGGGGACACCCGCGGTCCCCGTGGTGCTGTCCCGGGAGAGCCCAGCACCGTGCCGGAGCTGCAGGAGCATCTCCCTGCCCTGTCGCCAGGAGAGGGGTCCGCGCTGGGCTGGATTTGGGGTGCCCAGGGCTTTGGGATGGCAGGGGTCCTGCTGCCCAGGGATTTGGGGTACCCAGAGGGTTGGGATGGCAGTGGCTGCAGTTACCCAGGGGTTCGGGGTAGCCAGGGATTTGGGATGGCAGGGGCTCAGGTTGCCCAGCGGTTTCGGGGGGCAGGGGCTCAGGTTGCCCAGGGGTTTGGGCGGGGGCAAGGGTTTGGGGGTGGGGGGCAGGGATTTGCAGGGTCATGCAGGGTTGTATGCTGGGACAACAGCTGGCGAGGACAGAGCTGGGGACAGCTCCTGTCTCCATCACAGGGAGGCAGGGAGCGGTGGGGGTGACTGCAGGGCAGGCGTGAATCGGGGTTCATCTCCCCGCACAGCCACCTCCCCGACCTTGGGCGAGCTCGGCCAACTTTCTCCCTCTGTGGTGGCCTGCCAGGAAGGGAAAAGCATCTCCAGGCACTTCTCAGCGCCCAGCCGGGTGCTGGCCCTGCGGCAGGAGCCCGGCCGGCGGTGGAGGCTCACGCGTGGCACTCAGCAAGGTGCCAGGCCCGGCTCTGCCGTGAGTCAGCAGCGTTTTACACCCACTTGGCCCCGGTGGAAATGACGGCGGGCAGCGGCGGAGAGCGGCTGTGTGGGTGCGGGAGGTTACGGCGCGCTGCCGGGATGTCTGTGTGTGCGGGGACGGGGATTTTAGAGCTTGCTGAAGAGTGTGTGGGAAGCGAGCGGAGAAAAGCAGAGTGAAAGCAAGGGTTCGTGCCAAGGGTTTAATGAGAAGGTTCCCACAAAGGGGGGAAAAAAAAAAATTTTCAAAAATCAAAATAAAGCCCCACGTCCCTGTGAGGAGGCTTTGCCAGCCCCCGAGCAGAGGGGGGGCGGAGGGCTTCTCCCTCCTCCCCAGCCTGCCCGTAGCCCCGCAGGGCCAGCAGCAGGCTGGCACCCGGCCCCCTCGCTGGAAGAGCTTCGCCTGGGTGTACGTGCAGAAGTTTGCCTGGCACGCGGCTCCCCAGCGAGCCGCACCAGCTGCCGCCCACACCGGCTTTCCTGGCAGCGACCCCAAGACGGGCTGTCGCTGGCCCAGGTCCGAAGGGCTGGGAGTAGCCCCCGGCCCCCAGGCGAGTGCCGTAGCGGGCGGCGTGCCGAGACGGGCTACGAGGAGCCCGCGGTGTGAGTCAGGCGCACGAGACCGGGTCCCTTATCACCCACGCGGCCTCGCCGGAACAGGCAGCGCCGAATGCCGGCACCCCACTGCCGGGGAAGCCCCCCCAGCGCTGGGGTCCCGCTTGCCCCAGCTCAGCCCCTTCCCTAAATCCAGTCCCTGCTGGTTCAGTGTTTCCTCCACAGGCTCTTTTCCATTAGACATTATTATAAGGAGATAGTTCCTGCTTCATTCGCTGCTTGTAACCCTCCTGGGGGCAAGGAAAGTCGAGGTTTAGTCCCAGGAGCTTCTGAACCGCCGCGGCGGTGTTTTTCTGGCTCTTCCCAGCCCAGTATGATGCCGGAGAGATTCCACCCAATCTCCTCCGTCCCGCAAGACCAGATTGGGCTCTGTCCCTCGAGGTTCCCACAAGCCCCAGCCCTTCCCGGCGAGTGTCCCAGCCCCATGGCTCCGTGCTAGGGGGGGGGGGGTGTCTCTGATCCCCTCACCCCAGCAGAAGAGGGAAGCGGGCGCAGCCCCCAGTCCCGGGAGGAAAGCCCCCAGCCGCCGTCATCTTCCCCTGCCCCACTGCCGCTGCCCGGGGGCACATCCTGCACCAGGTCGTGGGGTCTCCTCCTCGGCCCTGCTCCCTCCCGCCCCGGGGACCCCCAGGCCAGCACCCCAGGGACACGGCTGGAGGCGGAGGTGCCTGGCAGGCCCCGCTGTTTGCACACCCCTGAGCGCCCCGCAGAGCGGCTCTCCCGTTTGTTTGCTCTTCGCCTGCATCTCTGTGGCAAATGTTAAAGAGGTAATAAACGCTGGGGCAGAAATGCCCTTTGCGTGCTGGCGAGGCGCGGTGGGGGAAAGATAACGGGAGCGAGCGCACGGCTCGCACCCGCTCCAGAGTTCCGCGCCGGGTTTTCCGCCGCCCGCAGCGGCCGCCGTGCCCGCCGTGTCCCGGCAGCGGCCGCCGCGCCCCGGCACCGGGAAAACCCGGACTGGAGTGCACCGGAGCGGGGCAACGGGGAACCTGCGGGGGTGGATGGGGCGTCGGTGGGAGCGGCT
>JAVKLA010000021.1:28051993-28064687 GCA_034782735.1 Sagittarius serpentarius | reverse complement strand
CTCTCTATGGTTGAGGAGGACTGACCGCGAAATCGTGGGTTCGAATCCCGCACCAGGCGCGGGGCGGGGCGGGGGGGGGGTGGTGGAGGCGGCGACCCCCGCACCGGCTGCCCTCCGGCTCTGCCTCCGTCCCTACGTTGGGCCGAGCATCCCACGCTGCACGGTGAGAACAGCCCTGTTCTGTGGCTGCAAACACAGCGCTGAGCGGGCCGGGGCTGGTGCAAGGCATGGGGTAAGGCTGCCGCGACGGCAGCCGCTGTCACCGGGAGGAAGTGAGTTAGCCGGGGCGGGGGGCCCGGGGCGCACAGACACCGGGCAGCCTCTGGAAAATGCAGCCGATTTATTTCTTTACTGTTTACAAAAACACTCAAGTCCCAACAGGAGCTGTGATGCTGGGACGCGCTGCGAGCCTCCCACCAACTCCCGGCATCCGCACGAGCTGTGCCAGCGCCGGCGGAAAGGCTGGTCCCCGGGGAGGAAGAGGAGGAAGATGGCTGAGCCGAAACAGTCCCCAGCGGGGCCCGTGAATTGCAGAGAAACGGCGGGGGCTGCCGGGAAATCGAGGGGAGAGACGGTGGGTCGCCCAGAGCCCGAGGGGAGCCGTCAGCCACGGAACTGTGCGAACTCCTTGCGCAGCCAGAGCGAGTCCTGGTAGAAGAGGGGGTCTCCCAGGTGCACCGCCGTCCTCTTGTAGAAGTAACAGTAGAGCACGGCCGCTGTGGGAGGGAGGGGGGTGAGGGTGGGCCCCCAACTCCGCCCCCACAGGCTCCCCAAAAGGGGCAGGACCCCACCAGGGACCCTGCGACCACGAGCCCTTACCCAACCGCTGGAAAACAAAAAGGGTCTGCAGGCCTTCGGTCCACACGAAGCGGCTGGAGTCCCGCCACCGCAGGTTCTGAGGCAGACAGACAGACAGACAGGAGCCAGGAATAACCCCTGTGTTAAGTCTTGGGGGCAGCAACCTGCACCTCTGGCTCCCTCAGCCACCCGGGGTGCTGCTGGGCACAGGCCAGCGGCGACGCTGCTGGCTGGGGCGGGGGGGGTGGTGGTGCAGCCCCCCCCCCAAAGGTTAAGCAGCTCAGGGGCTTTAGCCAGCGAGCCGAGACCTATTCTAGCTTCAGACTTCAGATCTCTGCAAATCCCCATCAATCCCCTGCCCGGATGGCGTGGGCAGCACCGGGGCGGCTGCCTGCACGGGCACCCTGGGTGCGGGGTGGCCCCCGGCTCGAAGCGCTTCCCCTGCCGCGGGGCAGCGGGGTGGGGACGGACCCTCGCTCAGAGGCTGGAGGCGGGTGGGACGAGAGCCCGACGGAGGAGGGTGCCCAGGGGCTGGCCAAGGTGTGTGGGCTGCTCCTTCGGGGGCTGGGGCTGGGGACAGGAGGGAGTTTAGTCGGGGAAGATGCTGCCAGGACCTTCAAAAGCCCTCGGCCCCACTAGATGTCAGCGGGGAGGGGGCTGCCCCCAGGCGCTGAGCGCTGGCGTTTGCTGGGGATTAATCGCAGGTAAACCAGGAGGCGCTGTCACAGACTTCAGCGGGGATTACCCCAGCGTGGGCTTCTGTGCCAGCACAGAACTGGAGCTGCTGGGCTTCCCCTGGGGAAAGAGGATTTTCTGGCAGGTTACGGCCCTTATGGAAGGGGCTGGGATGGGGCAGCTCCCTTCCAGCCTGATGCCTACAGAGGGGGTCATGCAGAGAATCGCAGGGGGACACCGAACCGTCCCTGCGATGGTAGATTGTGGCCTTTCTCTCACGAGAGAGGGACTGAAGGGAGCAGGGGGTTGTGGCCAGCAAAGCAAGCAGACCACTGCCTGTGCTGCCTGCCCTCAGGAGAAGCCGGCAGCCCCGAGCCCACCCGAGCCCACCCCAGCCTACCATAACCCAGATGTGGAAGGAGATGCTGAGCGCCAGGTAGGCCGCCGACAGCAGGATGGTCCCCTTGAACTTGTGGAAGAGGAGGTTGACCAGCCCGGCCTGGAAGACGAAGGTGTTGAAGAACATGAGGAAGATGATGATGACGTTGAAGAGAATAGCAATGTCCTGGATGCTGCAGGAGGAGAGAGAGGTGGTGAGACCCCAGCCCTCCTGCCCCACCGAGCTACCCGCTACGCCCACCCGGCACTCACATGAAGAGGACGAGCTGGACAGCGGGTGCCGTGCGGAGCAGCTCCGAGAAGGAGTTGACGAAAAGGTCATAGAAAAGCAGAAGGAACTGCAGGAACAGGACCAGGCTGTAGTTGCTGGTCTGGAGCATCTTCCTTCCCCGGGGGTTGGAGCCCTCAGCCCCGGCATCGCCAGCAGCAGAGCCAGCTCATGCTGAGGGGCTCAGCGTCGCCTCTCCCTAGGACCGGGACCTGGAGGGGGAGCAGAGGTTTCGTTTGGCAGGGTGGGGACGCATCCCCCTGCACCTCACAAACCTCTTCTGCCAGAAAACCCAAAGCAGGGTCAAACCAACAGCAGCTCCTGCCACTTTCTAGCACGCTGACGCAGAGCCGTGCTCTGCCTGCAGTCTGCAGGCTGGGCTCTCACAAAGAAGCTGCCTCCCCTCTCTTCTCACCACGCAGCGGGCTCGGGTTTGGTCTCACTCGCCCACCCTCCAGCCTCACAGCCACCCCGATCTCAGGAAACAGATGTGAAGAAATTCAGGGACGAGGGAGACGTGCGAGTCCCAGGGAGCAGTGTCCAGACAGGTTATTCACACCTCTCGCACTGGACAAACCCTAAAGCTGCCGACGGCTCTGTGGGCAGTGCTGAGCAGGCCACGCTACGGAGGCAGGTTTGGGCAGGCCGTGTCCCAGCATCGCTCTCCTTTGCCCCACCCCAGGACCGTGCACCCTGCCTGGGGCAGCTGGTCAGAGAGGGCACGAGGACACAGGCAGGGAGTGGAGCTGTCTGGGGACAAGCGAGGAGGCACAGCTCTCCTGCCCACTTCTCCCACCGCTGACAGCCGGCCCGGGGCCCGCACTGCCTGGGAACAGTGGCACGGCAGCGCCGGGGAAGGAGGGACGTGACACAGAGAGAGGTAAGGTGGTGCTCGGAGGGATGGGGAGTCCAGAAGAACAGGGGAGGCCTCGTCTCCTGCCGGTAGAGTGCTGCTCTGAGGCCCTCCTTCTCTGAAAGGGAGCCACAGGGCTGGACATGATGGGGAAAGGGGGCAGCTCCCCTCCCCCCCAGCTCCCATGCCACCCCCTGTCACACAGCCACCACGCAGACCCCTCCCTGCGTGGCCCCCGGGTCCCCTCTTATCTCCCTACCCATACCCCAGTCCCTAAGGAGGCCGCAGCACCACCGGGGTTCCCCCCGCACTCCCCGAGCAGCCGCCCCCCGGGCTGCTCCCCCAGCTCCTGTCCCCCGCCCCCCCCACCCCCTCCCCGATACACAGGCAATCCGCAGTGCCCGGGGCTGCGGGTCCCGCTGCTCCCCGCCGCGTCCCACCCTCCGCACCCCGGGAGCGGCCGAGCGCTGACCTGCGGCCGCCATCTTCCGTCTCCAGGGGCAACAGAACAGCCAGCGAGGCGGGGGCGGAAGTGCGCGGCTGGAGGAGCCCCGCTGGGGCCGCTCTGGCCGCCGCTCTCGTTGGCTACGGGGCGGGTTGGGCGAGAGCCACCACCGAGGCGAACGGCCAGAGCGGCGGCGTCCAACATGGAGGCGCCCGGCGAGGCTGAGGGGGCGGTGGGGCCCGACGGGCGGCAGGCGGGGCTGAGGTACGGCCCCGGGACCCGGCCAGGCCCCGCGTCCCCGGGGCTGGGGCAGCTGTGGGGCCGGCTCCGTCTTCCCGGGGCCGGGAGGAGCGGCGGGGCCCTGCGTTCCGGGTTCGGGGGAGCCGTGGGGCCGGGCTCCCTGTCCCCAGGCCCGGGGGAGCCGTAGGGCAGGGCCCCGTGTTCCCGGTGTGGCGAGAGCTGTGGTGGCAGGCCCTGTGTCACTGGGTCCGGGGTTGCTGCGAGGCCCTGGCTGTGAGGGAAGCTCTAGGGCCAGGCTCCACATCTCCAGAATTTAGGGGGGCAGCTGTGGGGCCAAGGCCCAGGGGAGCTGTGGGGCCCAGGCTTTGGGGGCAGCCGTGGGGCCAGGCCCAGGGGAGCCGTGGGGCTGCTCAGCACCGTAGCAAGCACTGCAAAGCCTCGGAGCGAGTGGGTGGCTGAGCTCGTGATCCCCACGCTGCGCCGGGGCTGCGTCCCACCCACCTCTTGCTTCACAGTCCCATGGGGCGGCTGATCTGGGGGCGACAAGGCCATCCCCCACCCTAGGAGGAGACATAAATATCTATTTCTGGAGGCAGATGCAAATTGCCAAGCAAATGAGCACAGCCCTGCTCCTTGCCAGTCACCTGCCCGAGCCCTGGGGGCTGAGGGCAGCGGCGCGGGCAGGGCCCTGCTGGTCCCACTGCCCAGTCCAGGCAGGGTTGTGGGGCTGTTGCCACGGGTCTCCCTCCCCCCAGCCCCGACCCCCGTGGAGCAGGTGGGGGCGAGGGCTGGCACAGAGTATGCAGGAGGGAACAGGGGTGCTGGGATTGCCAGGATCCAGGTCAGGGGGGTACTGGAGTGGTTCCTCGCACCCACCTGGGGCGAGCCCTATGCTGTGGGTGCAGCTGGGGGGGCACAAGGGGCTGAGGGCGGGGTTGAGAGGGAGCGCAGGCACCAATGGGGCAGTGGAAGAGGGGCTGGGGGGGTGGAGAGAGTGTGTAAGTACGTGTGAGATGGAGGAAGGGGTTCTTGGGCGCAGTGGGTTCTTGGGGACAATGTAGGGGGGGCTGGGGGGGTGCAGGGTTACAGGGGACACTTGGACCCCCTGTGAGGCCCCTGCTGCTGTCCCCTGGGCACGGCGCTGGGGTGCAGCGTGCCGGGGTGGCACGGTAGGGCTCTGGCCAGGGACCTGGCTCTGCAGGGGCCAGTTTCCTCCTGCATGGCCCCAGCTGGCCGGCTCCAGTCCTGGCATCCTTCCCTGGCCAGGCAGCAGCTGGGCCAGGGCCCCCCCTCCTTGGGGTGCCTGGTTCCCCTTTCAGTCTGGCTCCTCCCTGGGGGTGTCTGCATGCAGACCAGAGCCGGCACAGCACGGGCAGGGAGCCCCGGCAGAGGCTGAGCAGGCTTCTTGCTCTTCCCCAGGTGCCGCCATCCCATCACAGAGATGCTGGATCTGCCCTTCCTACCCTTCTGCATCTTCCTGGGCGGCCTGGGCTTCACGTGCGTGGCCTTCGTGAGCGCCTGGTGCCAACACTGGCGCGGCGGCTTCGCCTTGGACGGCAGCGTCCTGACGTTCAACTGGCACCCGGTGTTGATGGTGACGGGCATGGTGGTGCTCTACGGCGCAGGTGAGCGGGGCGTGCGGCGCGGCGCGGCCCCGGCCCGGCTCCTGCCTGACCCTCTCGCCCAACAGCGGCCCTGGTGTACCGCCTGCCCCCCGCATGGAGGGGCCCCAAGCTCCCCTGGAAGGCGCTGCACGGCACCCTGGCCCTGGCAGCCTTCGGCCTGGCCGTGCTGGGGCTGGCGGCCGTCTTTCGCTTCCACAACAACTACGGGACGCCCAACATGTACTCGCTGCACAGCTGGCTGGGGCTGGCCACCATGCTGCTCTTTTCCTGCCAGGTGGGTGCTGCCCCAGCCCCCTGCCCCCTGTCCTGCCCCCCCTGCCGTGCCCCTCGCCCTCACCTCCCCTCCCTGCAGTGGCTGGCCGGCTTCAGCGCCTTCCTGCTGCCCTGGGCTCCCGCCTGGCTCCGCGCCCTCTACAAGCCCGTCCACGTCTTCTTTGGCTCCACCATCCTCATGCTGTCCGTGGCCTCGTGCGTGTCGGGCATCAACGAGAAGCTCTTCTTCAGCCTGTGAGCGTGGCAGCGGGCGTGGGGAGAGCCCTTGCAGGCAGGGGAGGCTCGGGGCGGGGGTGGTTTGGGCTGGTCGTTATCTCTCGGTGCCAGAAGTGGCACAGAGCGAAAAACCGAGCACCGGGCGGCGAAGGGAAGTGGGCGATTCCTCCCTGAGGTGCGTGGTTAACCTGCACAGCTCCCTGCTGCAGGGTGGGCACAGGGTTGTGTGGGCTTAAGGGAAGGCTGGGCACATCCAGGAAAGCTCTCGGCCCCTCTTCTCCCAAGGAAGAACGGGACAACGGAGTACAAGCGCCTGCCTGCCGAGGCTGTCTTTGCCAACACGCTGGGGCTCCTGATCGTCCTCTTTGGGGTGCTGGTGCTGGGTGCCCTGGCCAGGCCGAGCTGGAAGCGCCCCGATGCCGACTCCCCAGACTCTTGCCAGGTACCGGCTCCGCTGCGGGTGCAGGCAGGGTGGCTCCGGGGAGCCGAGCTGAGGGACCTGCCTCCCACCACAGCCCCGGCTGGCCCGTCCCCAGGCTGGGGGGGGGCGGTGGGCCGGGCAGGGGGGTGCAGGCACCTGGCTCACCCGTGATCTCCCCACAGCCCCTGCTCACCGCCGAGCGCTGACGCCTGCGTGGCAGCTGAGGTCTCACCCTGCCCTCCCGGGGCTGCCGACCCCGAGCTCTCCAACGCTGTTGCTTCCCTGCCTGCTCTGCCGGCTCCGCTCTGGGCCTGACGCCTTGCCTTCGCCGGGGGCTCCAGATGCCTGCGCCTGATGCTCGTCTGCCTGTGGGAGGAACGGGCTCAGCTCCCTTACGGCAGAGATGTTGCTGCGGTGAGGATATCTCTTTGCCTCCCGTTGTGGCCTGGCGTTGGCCTCCTGCCTGCGTAGGATGAGGGCGGCCGCAGTGCGATGCTCCTGCCTGCATCCTCATGCCTCCGCGTGCCAGCTCCTGCTGGCTCCAGCTGGCCTCTCGCGCCCGGACCTCGGTCCGTGCCAAACCGGCTGCCCTCGAGCCTTCACCGGGGCCCTGCAATGCCATCCCTCAACGCAGCGGCCGGAGCTGTCAGAGCCTCGTCGGGTCAGAAGCTGCTGGAGGAGCACCCGCGTGCCTGGCGGCGCTGCCGCCTCCCACCCCGGGACCATCTCCTGCGCGGGGTGGGGGGGGCCTGCCTCGGGGCGGCGGGGATGGAAGGGACCCTGGCACCGTGCGGGTGGTGGGACCAGCCGAGCAGCCTCCCGGGGCCCTTGTGAACAGGTAATAAACCGCTGGCTTCTGCAGTTCTCCTGCACCCACATCCCTGGGGACAAGGGGAGCTCCGGGAGCCGGGGTGGGAGAGGTGGGTGCCCAGGGAGCAGGCCCTGGTGCTGGCCAAGCCAAGCCACGCTTGCCTGGGGGCCGTGTCCCCTCCAAGGGTCTGGCTTGTCCTCGCTGGCTCCTACCCTCCCCTCCGCCGCCGGTAGCTGGAGCTCCCCTGGCAGCCTGGGCTCTCGTCGGCCGGTCCCCCTGCTCGCCCCAGGCTCTTGCCCCTTCTCCTGGTTCTTCTTTGTCCCTTGCCCAGAGCCTCTTCCAGGCCCCGTGCCTGGGGCCATGTGAGTCCTGCGGTTTCCCCTCCCAGCACCCGGTGGGGAGGGCTCGTGGCCGGCCCAGAAGCTTCCTTCCTCCCCGGCAGTCATGCTCACGCTAGAGCACAGGACAGACTGCATCTCTGTTCTGGTGGTCCCGCTTTGCGTGGGGAGACATGTCCTGGAGGAACGGGGGGCATCCGGGCCAGCCCCAATACCCACCGTCCCCTTCCTCTCATGGGGATGGATGCTCTGGGCCGGCTTTAGGGGACCACAAAGGTTTATTGGGGGTACACGGGACGTGCTGCCAAGTCCTCGCCGTCACCACTGGAGCCGCACAGGGGTGGCCGAAGGCCGGCCGCCCCTCAGCTCCGCAGCCCCTCCAGCACGGCCCGCAGCACGGCCGCCACCGCCACCGCCCCCGGGTCGGGCTGCAGCAGCCGGGCTGAGCTGATGTAGCTGGCTCTGCCCGCCCCGGCCTCCATGTGCCTGGTGGCCTCCGCCGCAGCCTCCGCGCTCTGCCGGGGAAAAATGGTGGAGCGCGCTCAGGATGCGGCCGGGGCGGCCGGCACACCCCCGGGCCAGCCCAGCGTGCTAATTCCCATCCCCATTTCCCTGCCAGCCCGGCTTTGGGCTCCCCCGCCCCGTACCTCCACGGCGGCGGCCAGCACCGGCAGCAGGTCGGCAGCGGGGCCGCGCAGGGCGTGCAGGGCCTGCGCCGCAGCCCACAGCGAGTCCAGCTAGGAGGGACGGGGAAGGGGGCTGAGAGCCAGGGCTGCGGCCAGGCTGGCAGCCCCCGTGGCTCGTGGGCAAGGAGGTGGCTCTGCCCCACGTCCCCCGGGACGCCGGCACTCACCATCGTCCTGTCCCCCGGCGCAGCTCCTCCGTACCTGTGCAGGATGCAGGGGGGTTGGCAGGATCGTGCAGAGGGATTGGGGAGGGCGGGGCGGGGCTCGGGAAGGGCCCCGTAGCCCACGGCACTCACCGCTGCATGGCTTCGATGCCGGCGTCCATGGCGTCAGCCCACGTCGGGAGATCGCTGCGGTTGAGCAGGGGCCCGGCGGCCCCCGTCAGGAACAGCCCGTAGAGCTGCCAAGACACCGGCCCCGTCACTGCCCGTGGAAGCGGCACAGCCGGGGTCCCACGGGGCGACAAGCCAGGCCCGCACCCCCTCCTCCTACCCCGCGCTCACCGCGCCGGAGGAGCCGCCCATCTTCTCCAGCAGCAGGTCGGCCAGGGCCGAGAGGAGCTGGGCTGGGGCGGCCGGCGGGGGCCGGGCGCGCACCCACTGCCGGATGGCTGCAGGGACAGAGGCGAGAAGAGGCTGGGGTGCTTCCCTCAGCCCCGTGGGGGTGGGCGGGGGTGACCCACTGGGCCCTGGGGACCCCTTGTCTCCCCTGGGGACAGCCAGGGACCCCTAACTGCCCCAGGGGCGCCTGGGGATGTCTGCCCTTCTTGGGGACAAGCAGGGACACCCCAGCCCCTCACCCCCCAATGCCTTGAGGCAGCTGCCACTGGATAGAGAGACATTTTGGGGCTGTGGCCCCCAGGGCGTGGGGACCCTGTCCCCCCCAGGAAGGGGCAGCTCGGGGGCAGATCCTGCTCCCCAGCCTGGAGAGAGCAGCTCGGGGTTCCCCACTCCCCGAAAAGGGATGTCCTGGGGAAGACCCCACTCCTGGGAGGTGATGGCCGGAGTACCCTCTCCCCTTAAGTCCCTGGCCGATGGCCCCCTCCCCACCGCCAGCACCCCCCAGGGTGCCAGCACCCACCTTGGGCAGCCCGAGCATGCGTGTGGCCGCAGTCCCCGTCACCTGCCTCACGGTCCAGCTCGTTGAGCCTGTCCTGCATGTCAAGCAGGGTGCTGCACACCCGCTCCAGGACCAGCTGCACCCGCGCTGCGCCGGGCCCTGCGGGGAGGAGACGTCACCCCTGGCCATCTCTGGGGGAGAGAGGGAAACCGAGGCACGGGGAGGTGACAGCTCCCCAGGGCTGCCCGTACCCGTGCTGGCCTCAAGCTGCGCGGTCCCTGGTCCTTCCTTCGGCGCCGGCACCTCCTGTCTCTGGCTCGTCGCAGGCGCTGCGGCCAGGTTGGGCCAAGCCATGGCCGTGGTCTCGGCATCTGGAGTAGCAGGAGGTGAAAGAGAGACGGGTGCCAGCTCAGCAAGATTCCGCTGGATCCTCGCCAGCGCGTCCGGCAGCGCTGCCTGCGCGGGCAGCCAGGCATCCAGCTCTGGGGCACCTCGGGACACCCCACTGACCTTGTGTCCTGGCCGTCCCGTCACCCAGCGCCCGGAGAACCCCATGCCCCTGTCCCATGCCGCATCCCTGCCGGTGGGCGCTCACCGATCAGCCCCACGAGCTCCTCATCTACCAGCATGAGGGTGAGGGAGACCCCCGCCATCTCCAGCGCCGTCATGAAGGAGCCCACCAAGGCCCGAGCGATGCGGACACCTCGGTTCTCTGCGGGCACAGGGGTGGGGGGCATTCCGTGAGCGAGGAGGGGGTTTGCAGGAAGGGTCCCCAGAAGCAGAAGGACCAGAGGCAGGGAAAGGGGCCCCAAGACCCCCCCTGCTGCACTCACCCAGGCAGCGCACAGCCGCACCGGCCACGATGCCCAGCTCCAGACAGGACAGCCCGCCCAGGTTGTTCACCACCAGCACCACAGAGGCTCCTGCAGGGTAGGAGGCAGAATGAGACCCCTGCCCAGGTGGTCCGGGACAAGGTGCGGAGAGCTAGCAGGGGGCTTACCGGGGCTCAGAGGCAGGTGGGAATCGTTGGAGGGGTCCGTCATGTGCGCCAGCATCGTTTCCACCGCCTCGTCCGCCGGCAGCACCTGGGGGGCACAGTGGGGCCATGAGGGTAGAGTGGGGGAGGGAGCGCGGGGTGGGGGGACAGCAGGTCCCCGCTCACCTTCATCCTGCGCACACCCGCCTCGCCGTGGATCCCTGCGGAGACGGGGCGGCATCAGCCCACGCTGCGGGCACCTCCCGCACCGGGCAATGCCTGCCCGATGGGGGACAGGGGGCACTCAGCCCCCACCAGGGCGTGGGGGGGGGACACGGGGCGGGTAGCTCCTCACCCAGGCCCAGCTCCATCTCGTCATCAGCCAGCTGGAAGGTGGGCTTGGAGCCCGGGACGCTGCAGGGGGACAGGCTGAGACCCAGGGTACCTGCACAGGGAGGAAAGATGAGGTTACGCCTGGGGAGAGTTGGGGCTGGGGGTGGGGGGGCTGGCATAGGGAGACTCTGATTTGCCTCGGGGCTGTGAACTGCCAGGAGGGATGGGGGGGGGGACAGGGATGGGAGACAAGGCACAGTAACCCCAGGGGTCCCCACAGGGCGGCAAGGGGTCCCACACACCTACCCATGGCTTTGATGGCCGCCGACACCCTCTCAACGATCTCATTCAAGCTCGCCCCCGCCTCGGCCAGGGCCCCCGCCACCTGCAAAGGGCGGCAGCGGGTGAGGGACCGCCGAGCCCTGTCCCCCAAAATCCCCCGTTCCCACAGGGATGCGGTGGAGCCCTGGGCACCAGCAGCACCCTACGGACCTTGTGTATGAGGACGGTGCCGCACAGCCCGCGGCGCCCGGCTTTCTTCAGGGTGGCGAAGGCGCTGTCGTCCCCCACCACCACCATTTGCACGTCGGCCCCCTCCGCCCGCGCCCGCTCCAGCGCCAGCCCAAAATTAAGCCGGTCCCCGGTGTAGTTCTTCACGATCAGGAGGGTCCCGGCTGGGGGGGACGGCGAGGCACAGGGTGAAGACCATGATGGGGCGGCGGGGGGTGAAGCCCTGACCCACGCCCCGCCGTGCCACCCTACCTGCGCCAGCCTGCGTCACTGCCCGGATGGCCGCCAGGATGCTGCCCACGGCCGGAGAGGTGAAGACGGCGCCGGCCACCACGCCGGTCAGCATGCCCTTCCCGATGTACCCTGCGGAGCAAGATGGGGCGTCCGGGGCTGTGCCGGGGGCAGCCGGCCCGCGGCAGCTGCGGTGGAGGGCTCACCTGCGTGGGCGGGCTCATGGCCAGAACCCCCTCCGGAAAGCAAGGCCACCCGGCCCTGGATGGCCACCAAGTCAGCACGCAGGGCCACCCGGTGTCCCTGCAGGAGCCGGAGGCCCGGATTGCAGGCCACCAGCCCCGCCAGCGCGTCATCGGCGCAGCCCGCCACCGAGTTCACCAGCTTCTTGGGGACCTGGCGGCACAGAGAGGTGGCAGTGGTGGGACACGGGGACGGCACGGGGCGTTAGCAGGGGGAGCAGGGGGCTCCCCGTCGCCCCAGGCTCACCTCCATCCGCGCGGCACGGTGGGGACGGCGGAGGATCCCACGCAGCTTCAGCTCCGAGTCCAAACTCTGTCGGGAGGCGGCGGGGGCTGAGGGAGGACAAGGTCCGCCGCCGGCAGGGACAGGCCCCCGTCCCACCCGGGGGTCCCGCGGGGATGGCCTGGCCCGGTAACGGGGATGGCAGGAGAGGGACGGGGTGGGATATGGGGTGCCTGATCAGAGCGGGGAGTTGGGTTCAATGTCGTCTCCAAACGGGGACCATCTCCTGAGGCTGGGGGGGCCAGGGTTGGACAAGCCCCACAGCAGGGACCCCCTCATGGGGTGGGGGACCAGGGTGGGAGCACCCTCCCCCCAAGGAGGGACCCCAACCTGGGGTGGGGGAGGAGCGGGGTGGGAGCATCCCCCTGAGCAGGGACCCCCTCCTGGGGCATGGGAGGAGAAGGGTGGATGCACCCCACCGTCAGGGACACCCCTCCCCCGTGAGGACCCCCTCTCAGGGTGTGTGGAGGGAGCAGGGGGTGCACCCACACCCCCCTCCCAGCATGGACTCCCTCCTGGGGTGCAATGGAAGGAGCAGGGGGGCTGCAGCCCCCAAGGGGGGACCTCCCCCACCGAGATACGGGGTGGGACCAGGGTGAGAGCGTGTTCTTGCCAGCGGGGATCCACCGGGTTGTGGGGGGACCAGGGGTTGCACCCCCAAGTGGAGATTCATCCTCCTTGCTCCCCCCCAGCAGGGACCCCCGGAGCATCCCCCTTCCCCACCTGCCCTCTCGTCTGCTCCTCCGGGTCCTCCAGACTGCCTAGAGCGGCCCCGCCCCGCCCCTTCCGC
This sequence comes from Sagittarius serpentarius, assembly GCA_034782735.1. Lineage (NCBI taxonomy): Eukaryota > Metazoa > Chordata > Aves > Accipitriformes > Sagittariidae > Sagittarius > Sagittarius serpentarius. The sequence continues at coordinate 28,052,215 of JAVKLA010000021.1, read as the reverse complement.
TGACGTCCCGGCGGCGGCGGCCGGAAGGGGTGGGGGTGGTGGCGGAGAGGCCGCGCCAGGCCCCGTTCCCGGTGCGCGCCGTGTCCTGCCCCGGTTCTGCCCCGGCCTACCGACTGCCGCCATGTCCTACAACTACGTCGTGACGGCACAGAAGCCGACGGCCGTGAACGGCTGTGTAACCGGTACCACCGGGGAGGCGGTGCTAGGCCCGACACCCCTCCC
>JAVKLA010000021.1:28035592-28051565 GCA_034782735.1 Sagittarius serpentarius | reverse complement strand
GGGGGGGTTGTGGGGCACTGGGGGCACATTTAGGTTTACGGAGGTGATATGGGGCACTGGAGTTGCAGTGATGTTCCTGGAGGGTGTAGTGGGGTTTCTCTGGGGGATTTGGGTCAGGCTTGAGGTTTCTGAGAGCTCAGTGGGGTTTGGGGGCGGGGGTAAAGTGGGGTTCCTGGGGCGGGGTTCTAGAGCGGCAGAGGGTCGGGGTGCTGCACGGAGAGGTGGCGGTGGTGTCTGGCTCTGTGTCTTGCCTTATTGTGAGGTGTTTTGGGGTGTTGCAGTGTACTCCGGAGAGGGGGTGTGATGGAAAAGGACCCCCAGGAATGAGGTTCCCTGGGGAAAGACGAGAAGTCAGAGCTCAGAGAAAGCGGTCGCCGAGGGGGCTGGGTGTTGTGGGAGGAAGGTGCTGGGATTTCGGGACGCCACGGCTTGGGGAGTGCTGCAGGGAGGCTGGTGCTTGGTCTGAGGCTGTGGGGGTGCGGGCCAGACTCCCCGGCATTGGCAGACTCCTGCAGGTTTTTCAGTGAGAGCAGCGCGAGGTGCCGCCTTGTTACTTCTTTGTGGCTTAACGGTGACTTCTTCTCCCCGTTTTCCAGGGCACTTCACTTCGGCGGAGGATTTGAACCTGCTGATCGCCAAGAATACGCGACTGGAGATCTATGTGGTGACAGCAGAGGGGCTCCGGCCCGTCAAGGAGGTGGGGATGTACGGCAAGACCGCCGTCATGGAGCTCTTCCGCCCCAAGGTGGGTGCGCTGCGGGGAGGGGGCTGCTGGCCAGCTGGGGAGGGCAGGCGCCGGCACGCCGGGGCGGCTGGCTCCGACACCCTCCTGAAGGCACGCCGCCGCTCTGCTTTGGCAGGGGGAGAGCAAGGATTTGTTGTTCATCCTGACGGCCAAGTATAACGCCTGCATCCTCGAGTACAAGCAGAACGGGGACAGCATTGATATTATAACCCGTGCCCACGGCAACGTGCAGGTGAGTGAAGCTGCAGCACCTGGAAGGGGCGAATTCCCTTCCTTAGGGATGGTTTTACTTTGCCAGTGATGAGGGTGCGCCGAGGCGATGGGTTTCTGCCTTGTTATTTATGATTTTCTGCCCACCACCGACACCGGTATGTTTCCCCTGCCGCCACTGGTATTTCCAGAGGTTTTTGCCTGCGGTGAGTCGGTCTTGCGCTCGGGGACTGAGGACACGGCTAGAGCTGTGTTCTCAGGGTAGCTTGCAGAATAATAAGGTTAATTTGAGATAGTCCTACTGTAAAGAGAATTAGTGCTCAAATCTCAAGGTAAGGTGGAATTTTCCCTGGGAAATGACTCCTCTGGTATTTTGTGGCCGGTCTCTACAAGCTGCATACCAGAAGGATGACGGCTGAAGTTACTTTTACCATCATGGCCATACAGCATTGTTAATAATTGTAGATGTTTTCCATTGTTCTCGTTTATGTGCATTAAAATCGCACCTCCTGAGCGGGTCAGAAATCCACAGGTCTCTCGGCTAATGACTAACAAAAAGCCAAAATGATTTCCATCAGCTCTCAAGCCAAAATATCTTCCATCCGTTGCCAGGCACTGAGCTTCCACTGACTGTTGGTGACGCTGAGCAGGGGTTACGGGCAGGAGATGTAGGTGGGCATGTCCTGTCCATAACGTGTTAGTGTGTCTGGGGCCAAGTGCTTAATCTTCCCGTGCCACAGTTCTGCCTCCTGACATATCCTGATATCTGCGCCCGCCGGGTAATGCTGAGGGGTCTGTGGAGGCTGATAACAGCACTGGATTTCTGGAGGGTAATTTTTGGTCATGGATATCAAAGCGCTTCACAGCAGCGGAAAGCATCGCTCTCCATCAGCAATAGAAACCGGAGGCGCAGGACAGCGATGTGGCTTCTCCGAGGTCATTCAGTAGAGAGCTGGGATTAGAAAACCAGTTGTAAGGTTTGCTCCTGGAGCGCCTGGTTGCCAGGAGAGGGAAAGTGTGTGCTGTGGGAGCTCTGCCAGGCTCCCTGGCGGAAAGGACCTGCTGCTTTAGGCAGGAGATGCCTGAATCGCCTTTGGCTCGCCAGATGGTATTTTAAAGCCTGCTGGGAGGTGTGCAGGCAGTCCTTCCTCAGCCAAAGGGCGGTAACTCTTGTACCTACAATTCTCAAGTCCCACGCGAGGATCTTTTTCTAATGCTAATTGCCCTTTCTTTTTCCCCTGTCCACGGATCTCTCGCTCAGGACCGCATCGGCCGTCCCTCGGAGACCGGCATAATTGGTATCATTGACCCAGAGTGCCGGATGATCGGCCTGCGGCTCTATGATGGCCTCTTCAAGGTCATTCCCCTGGACCGGGAGAACAAGGAGTTAAAGGCTTTTAACATCCGTCTGGAAGAGCTCCAGGTCATCGATGTGAAGTTTCTTTATGGCTGTCAGGCTCCCACCATCTGCTTCGTCTACCAGGTACCTTGTTCTCGATCGGTGACTCAGGCGGAGGGTGCTGGAGGTTGCTGGTGCACCAGCCAAGGTCTCTAAAGGTCTTCCAAAGGGCTTGGAGCAGCGGCGGTGTCCTGGAGCCAACGGAAAGCAGTTCTTTGGGCAGAGCAAGAGATGGTTCTGGCTCCTGCAGGCTTGTTGTGTAGCCGAGGAAACTCCATGTTCCTCTGTGCTGCTTTTTTCCATTTCTGGGAGAGGGGAAACAGTGCTTTCCTGCAGGAGAGCTGGGCAGCTGCTGCTTCGTTTCCTTGTTAAACGCTCAGGAGGAGAGCGTGAGTCTTTCCAGCCAGTGCTGAACAGTGGGTTAGAGCCAGAGGCTGTTGTTTCCTCTAGGCACTGCTGTGAGACTTGAGCCTTCCCCTGAAAAAAAAAAAAAGAAAAGGCAATATGTCTTGTTCGGTATTCGGGAGGCCGCTCCAGGAGTGTAAAGAGGGCCCATAACCTCTCCTGTCACCTGGGTCCTCACAGAGGCAGTGGTTGTAGGCCCTTCTCTAAATGCTTCTTTTGAACCAAAGAGCCTTTGCTGTGCTGACCGAGCGAGGGATTATCTTTGCTTTGTCCAAGCTGGGGGTAGCCTGGACCGAGCTGAAAGTTCCTGGGACGGCAGCACAGGATCTGGTGTGAATTTAGTTCTGCTTCAGCTTAGTTCTTGGTGGCAAACTGACACCATTGGAGCCACTAACCATGTGGCAGCAGTGACTTGATTATCCCCTATCTGTTTTCAGAAGTCACTATTACAGTTTTCAAGAGGGGTGGGTGCTGTTGAACCCCCCGACAGTTACCGAATAAAGACACGGGGACAGAAGAAAATCACTTTGTCACCACGTAACTAGGGGTTGGGCGGGCAGCCCAGATTCCCCCGTGTCAGGACAGTGCTCTTCCCCGGCCCAGGGGGTTGCTGGTGCTTTCCCTTCTCACCCGAGCAAACGTCAGCGTGCTCTCTTCAGCCTTGCTGGGAGGTGTCCCCAGCTGTCATGCATCCTCCCCACCTCGCAGACGCTTGCGTGACGATTTAACGGTGTGTGCAAGAAAAGGAAAAAAAACAGGGAGGGGTTTGATTAAGAGGCTCTAGCTGAAAAAGCAAAGGATTGTCAGCTATTGCTAATGTGTAGGAACAAGCACTGTTTTCTTACAAAAAGCGCTGCCCTTCTTCTGCTGTTTAGAGGAGAAGGGAGTCATGATCCCTTGGACGACAGAGTGGAGCCTGACCTGGAGGGCTGTGTCGTGCACGCTTTCACAACACGTGGCCGTCTTGTTTCTGTGTGACCGGGGAGCGTATGTGGGGACCATATTTTTATCCCACGCAGCCGCGGTGACTTTGAAACGTGGCGTCAGAAGGGAAGCTCGGAGCCAGTCTTTGATGTAAAAATACGCACTAAGGGTGGCTGGCTTAGTGAGTATTTCTGGTAAATCTGTTAATGGTTCATTCGTTATAAACGTGTATTATATGAATTACGAGTAAATTAATAGCTTGCTCCGTGTCTAGCACTCAAGACAAATTTTATCTTTGTAGCAGGAGCGAGATGCAAGTTCCGTCTGACTCATTAGGCCTTACGTAAAACTCTGGCTTTGTTTTGGTCCCTGGGTGTCTGACTTGCGTGTGTGTGGAGAGGGGAACGTTTCCAAGCTGCTGCTTTGATTCCTTCTCAATTTATTAATCATTATCACAGGACTGGGGCTGAATAGAACAGCAGTGTCTGAGATAATTTTTGTGTAGCTCTGAAACCAGAGGAAGATACCACAAAAAAGGGGAGATCATAAAAATAAAAAAAAAGGCTTGAGAGCTGCTGTGGTGCGGAGTAAAAAGGTCCAGAAATGTCAAAAGATTCATTAGTGACTCCTCTGCCATTTTAACAGCCCCACTTCAACTTTCTCCTCCCCACGGAGCTACTTCTCCTTCTGGCTTCCCCTTCTCTGTCAGCCGGTGCTGCTCTTTGCTTCCCTCGGTGCTGCCCCGCTGGCTCTCGCCAGGACCTCGGGCTCTGGAGCGCCGTCAGCGAGGGTGTTTGCCAAGTGGCAGAGGCTGTGAGGGGTGAGCCAGGAGGTGCCCAGCTTTCCTGCGAGTGTGTGTTTACAGAGGTGACGGCTACAGGGAGGAAAAAAAAAAAACCGCTTTTACTCGCATCTGGAAAGTGGTGAGGCAAGATGAACAGCTCTTTTTAAGCGCTTCTGTGAACAACGATACTAAGGAAACCTGGCTCCCTGTGATTTAGAGCCTTGTCTTAGCTTTTGAGACATTAAAGCGGTCAGTGGGTTATGTTCAAAGCCCTCTCTGTGCTTTGGGTGCTCTTACATCTTTTCCGCACGTGGGTTCCCAAGGGCTCGTTAGCTTAGACCACCTTTCCCGTAGCGGGGTGCTGATTTGGGGACCTCTTCTCCACCCACCACCTATTTTGGTGAAGCCTGCATGGACTCGCTGCCTTGGAGACCTCTGCGCGCGTCAGGTTTGGTTGAAATTGCCCGCTGGGCTAGGAATCACTGGAATGGCAGAATCGTCAGGGGATTATTCGGCAAGCAGATTATGTTTCCTCAGGAAACCGGGCTGAAAGGTCTGAGGGGCATCGAGATGGGAGCTCAGGGGCTCTGGCCCCTGCGCCGCTACAGCAGAGCCGAATCCCTGAACGCCTCGCTGGAGCTGGAGGCGGGAGCGATACTGTGTGGTGCCACTTGTGCCCGGATTTGTAGAGCGCTGTGCGTCAGACGAATACAAGTCCCAGAAAATCACTTGTATAAAAATGCAAAAATAGTTTTCAGTCTCTTTTGGCACAGGGGTTTATTCAAAGGTTGTTCTACGTATGGATAAAGTTAGGGAGAACATTAGCGTGTGTCTGTTCAGACACATGTGCGGTTTGAGGTAGACCGCAGAGGAGGTGGGCAGGGTGGGAAGCCTCAGCAGCTCGCTGGTGGTGCTGCTCTGGCAGGGGATGAGGTGGAGTCTCCCGGCTTTGCCGGTTGCTAGTCAGCTCAGCCTCTGGAGTCTCTGTTGCTGCGCCCGTGAGGCTGTCGTCGGTGTACGTGGTCATTTGTGGCTTCTCTTTCAGGACCCTCAGGGTCGCCACGTCAAGACGTACGAGGTGTCCCTGCGCGAGAAGGAGTTTAACAAAGGGCCTTGGAAACAGGAGAACGTAGAGGCTGAAGCCTCCATGGTCATCGCAGGTTGGTCCTTTTTTGTAAAAGAACTTCCCTCCCACTTCTTCCTCAAGGCTGAATGCCTCAGTCCTGCTGCACAGGTTTTCTCTAAGAAGACGTTTGTCTTCTCCCTTGCACAGTGCCAGAGCCTTTTGGAGGCGCGATCATCATTGGGCAGGAGTCTATCACCTATCACAACGGAGATAAATATCTAGCTATAGCTCCACCTATCATCAAGGTGAGTGACTACTGAGATCTAAAACTGTGTCCCACGTAATTCCTCTGTTCCTAGGTGTCTCCGAGAGTGCTGGGAGGGTATTGGGCTACTTGTAGTCAGGAATTTCAGCTGCTCTTGTCTCCAGGTGTAGTCTAATAGAGCCACTTACTCCCAGAGGTTTGGTGAGTGTGGGTGTTTTGTACAATGCCTGGTCTGTGTTTTTGGGGACTGAGGGACGTATGTGATCCTTGTGGTGGTGGCAGCGTGTGCTTGCATTGCAGTGTGTGGCTCTGCTGTCTGTGGAGCGCTCGGAAATGGTGCGGTAAAGCTGAAATCTTGTTTGGGCCCCAGAGAACGGGATTAATTAGGAGGTAGTGCGTGGTTTGGGCATGGGTCCAGGTCGGAGCCTGGTTTCATTTCAGGCAGCAAAAGATATGAACGAGCCCCTTGGAGGCTTGAGTCCACTGGTGTATGATTGGGGCACTTGTTCAAAGGAAAAAAAGACTTACAGAGTTTGTGACAGAAGCTGAGCTTGTGTTTTTTGTCAGAGGGACGGGCCAGTTCCCACATTTAAATGGTGCAGGAAGCACAAACGGCACAGCTGAGGTGCCGCTCGGGGCTGAAAGAAGGCTTGAGCTATGATCAAAAGGTCCTTTTAAGCTGGAAATAATGACGGGCTAGAAAAGAGCTATAAATCTTGGGTAAAGAAATACTAATATTGTTGCCTGAATGCCAACAGGCACTCAGACCACTACTGGAGCTCTGTGACGAGGGAAAGTCTGTTATATTGGAGCAGGCAGAGCGAGTCGCGTGTGCTCTGCTGACATACAGATCTGGGCCTTGACCTGCAAGGAGAGCGCAGGCACATCTGTACTCGAGGCCAGTGGGATGTTTGCATATAATGAAGAACTGCCAGATTAGGATTTTTTAAACCAAATACGTTGACAGGAGGCCAGGCAGCATCCACCACACAGAGCAAAACGTCTGCAGAGCCTGGATCTGGCGATGCAGGGGGCTTGGAGATCTGCAGGTCCCAAATAGCATCCCTCCATCTGTGGAAGGCCCAGCGCTAGGAAAACAGCCTTTCTGTTGGCATCTTTCTTGGGCTGTGAGCAAGCTAGCGACTTGTTTAATTTAGGAACGTGAGGCGGTTCCTAGTGACCGAAAGTTGAGACCTTTTGACTACAGATTCTGGTTGTGTTCGCGGATATGGTTTATCAAAGGGCGATTCCAGCCCTTTCCCTCTACACAGGAGGAGTGGGACTCTGCCGTGGTTACAGCCAGCAGCTGGTGCGCTGTGGATGTCGTTGTTCCCTCCCGGCGTGTGCAGAGGTGGTCCTTGCTAGATGCCCATTTGGGGCTGTTTCAATGGGTTCCTAAAAATTCCCTCCTCCTTTGTGTGCAGCAAAGTACGATTGTGTGCCACAACCGCGTGGATCCCAATGGGTCCCGTTACTTGCTGGGGGACATGGAAGGACGCCTCTTCATGCTGCTGCTGGAGAAGGAGGAACAGATGGACGGCACTGTCACCTTGAAGGACCTGCGCGTGGAACTGCTTGGTGAGGTAGGACTCTGCCACGTCCCTGTCGCTTCTCACCACGGGGCTGGGAGGCTCCACGGGCTGGAAATGCTCCGCTGAGGGGCAGGAATGGTGTCTCTTTTGGAGCCCGGGGTGGGGGGATGTGTCAGAGTTGTCACAGCTCTGAACTGTCAGTTGATGGGAAATTCCCTGTCTGGGTACTTGAAAGTTTACACCATCTTCCCAGGTTTTTGCCTGGCGCTTGTGTGCTGTCCCTGGGGGAAGCTTGGGCGCTCTGTGGGTTTTGTAAAGGGATTAAATTCCCTTCCTGTGCCCAGGGTCTTCCTCTTGGGCTGTGGCTCAGATGTGGTGCTTGTGGGGTGTGGCAGGGTCCTTTTCATGCTAGTCCTGGTTCACCTGTGCCTTCTCAATTCCCAGACATCCATTGCAGAGTGCTTGACCTACCTGGACAATGGAGTTGTGTTCGTCGGTTCTCGGCTTGGGGATTCGCAGCTTGTCAAGGTACGTGGCAGCTGTCTTCTGGCTTAGTTGTGTGTTCAGACAGGATTTTGTACGTATTCATTTTCATCATGGCCTCCAGAGGTGTATGTGGATAAATATTGCTTTCTTCTCCGTGTCTGCCCTACACCCTTTCCACTTGCTTGGTCTTGCTTGTTGAAAGCCGATGATGGTGTTTATTCATAGCTCAACGTGGACAGCAACGAGCAGGGCTCCTACGTAGTGGCTATGGAGACCTTCACCAACCTCGGTCCCATCGTCGACATGTGTGTGGTAGACCTGGAAAGACAAGGCCAAGGGCAGGTAATGTTGATTCCGCTCTGCTTTTCTCACTGCTGCGGATGTCGGGCCGGCCATGTGTATGCGTGGGTTGTCCGTGGAAGGGAAAGACTACGAACTATTTATTGGAGGATATCAAAGTCTCATCCAGGTGCAGGGATGGTATTGAGGTCTTACACTGAAGAGTGGTGCGAGTGAGGAGGCTAATTCTCGGATGCCTCTGTTCATGAGGAAGGGGTTGTCTTTGTGCGATGGGGAAGGATCAGCTGCCAAAAATCTTCCTCTGGGAAGCGGAGAAGATGGGTACCCCATCTTCCCATGAGCCCGTCACTACAAGGAGGAGTGGGGAAGCTTCCCAGCAGTGGTTGGTAAAGATCATCTGCTTTTCCTCCAGCTGGTCACGTGCTCGGGTGCATTTAAAGAGGGTTCACTGCGCATCATCCGGAACGGCATTGGGATTCATGAGCACGCCAGCATTGACTTGCCGGGGATTAAAGGTGCGTGAGCTGTTCGGTGCTGTCAAATGCAACGTGCAGCCTGAGAGGGCCCAGTGGGGACAGGTCATGTGCACAGACGGAGGTTGGGGTGTGGGGCAGGGGGCTTGCCACCCACCAGCTTTCGGAATATTCACTGTGGCCTCTCTGTGTTGCAGGCTTGTGGCCCCTGAGGTCGGACTCGCATCGTGAAACGGACAATACGTTGGTGCTGTCCTTTGTTGGCCAGACCAGGTAAGGTGGGGTTAACGCTGAGCCAGGCTTTCAGCCACATGTTGGAGCATGATATAACAGGAGTTCCCTTTCCTGTTCAGGGTTCTTATGTTAAATGGAGAGGAAGTAGAAGAGACGGAGCTCACAGGGTTTGTGGATGATCAGCAGACTTTCTTCTGCGGCAATGTGGCCCATCAGCAATTGATCCAGGTAACGCCAGTTCTAGGAAAATGCCGATATGTCTCTCTTGGTGACCCTGCAGCCCTTCTGGATTGTGGAGCTAACCTAGATCTGTGCCGCTTATCAGGGGCAGGATTTTCAGTGCTTCCCCGCACTGATATCAGAAGGGAGGTGGTGGTCTGGCTCTGAGCGGAGGTGTTCTCTCTCCCCAGATCACCTCTGCCTCTGTGAGACTGGTTAGTCAGGAGCCCAAAGCCCTGGTGAGCGAGTGGAAAGAGCCCAATGGAAAGAACATCAGCGTGGCTTCCTGTAACAGTAACCAGGTAGTGGTGGCTGTGGGACGAGCTCTGTACTACCTGGAGATCCGGCCCCAGGAGCTGAGACAGATCAGGTGGGTGCACATCTCTCATCCTGGCCCGAGGGCTCTCAGCCTCTGCTGTCTGTCTTTGGGCTCAAGACTGGCACCTCTGTCTGCTTCCTCCTTCCTGCCAGCTGCACGGAAATGGAGCATGAAGTTGCCTGCCTGGACATCACCCCTTTGGGGGACACGAACGGCATGTCCCCACTGTGTGCGATCGGGCTCTGGACTGACATTTCTGCCCGCATCCTCAAGCTGCCTTCGTTTGAATTGCTGCACAAAGAGATGCTGGGAGGAGGTAGGGCTCTCCTGGGGCTGCAGCGGTCACTGGCCTGCCCGAACCGTGAGTGACATCAGCCTTCTCTTCTCCTGCTCCCTGCAGAAATTATCCCTCGCTCCATCCTGATGACGACCTTCGAGAGCAGTCATTACCTTCTGTGTGCCCTGGGAGACGGAGCTCTCTTCTACTTTGGGCTCAGCCTCGAGACAGGTGACTACAGGGCCTAGCACTGAGCGCACTGCCGGAGAGGGTGGCTGGACTCGTGCCCTCTTGCTTGCTTGACAAGCTTGCTTTCATCCTTCTGGAGAGATCTCTCTTTTTCTTGCTTTCTTACTGTGATGCGGTTGTGCTCAGGTGGGACTGGCTGTGGGCACTGGGAGTTGGTGGGTTTCTCCAGCAGACTGTGGAGAAAGGAGATCGATGCTTACGTCCTTTCCTTTGCTGCCCTGTGCTGACAGCAGGATGCATTTAGCCGCACTCGTTTCTTCCCGAGGTGTTGCAGCTGTCTGGCGCTCTCCTGTCCTGCTTTTGCAAGCTCCCTTGCGGCAGCTCCTGACAGCAGTGCTGCTTTTCCGCAGGCTTGCTGAGTGACCGGAAGAAGGTGACCCTTGGGACCCAGCCCACCGTCCTGAGGACTTTCCGCTCTCTGTCCACCACCAACGTGTTTGCCTGCTCTGACCGTCCCACCGTCATCTACAGCAGTAACCACAAGCTGGTCTTCTCCAACGTCAACCTGAAGGAGGTGAATTACATGTGTCCCCTCAACTCGGATGGGTATCCCGACAGGTGAGCCTGCACCTTGCCTTGTGTGTGAGACGGGGTGGGGGAGGTTTGGATGCTGCACTGGGATCAGCAAACGGGATCCTGGGATCAGCAGTTTTGAGGGGTGTGGAGGGGGAGGGAGGTTCTTGCTGTGCCACCCGCCTTACAAGTGCCGTTGCTCATGTGTTTGGGGTTTTTTGGGGGTTGGTTTTTTTTTTTTCTCATACAGCTTGGCGTTGGCCAACAACAGCACCCTGACCATCGGCACCATTGACGAGATCCAGAAGCTGCACATCCGCACGGTTCCCCTCTATGAATCACCCAGGTGAGCCGAGCAGTGGGAGGGAGCCTGGCTTGAGGGCCTGTGCTCTGCTGCATGGGACGAGGTTGGGGGAAGACTTTGCAGTCAGCGTTCCTCTTGTGGGCTCAGTTAGCAGGCAGACTGAATAGGTGGCTTGTGCTGAGAGCAGTCTGGAGAAGTGAACAGCTCTGTCTTTTGTTGTCTCCAGAGCCTCTGTGCTCTCCTCGGGGTGGCCTGTCCTGCCTCTCCTCCCCACACAGCTCTGTTTGTCCCGCAGGAAGATCTGCTACCAAGAGGTATCGCAGTGTTTCGGCGTGCTCTCAAGTCGTATCGAGGTGCAGGATGCCAGTGGGGGCACCACTGCGCTCAGACCCAGCGCCAGCACCCAGGTGAGGGGTAGCTGCTGGATGGTCCCTGAGCTCTGGGCTACGGGTCTCATAGTTCCTCAGGCCAAACCGTGATGCAGATTTTCCCTGACAATGTTCTCTTCCAAAGCTCTGAGTGCGAGCTCTCCCTTTGGCAGCCTGGGAGGAGATGGGGTGGTAAGATCTCCCTGCGGTGGCGATAAGGGCTCTCTGTGCTGCTCTCTGGCAGCCTCGGCATGCTCACTGTTTTGTCTGATCACCTTTGGTTTTGGGTGCTGCCCCTTCAGTCTCCACCACAGGCTTCTGTTTGGTCTCAAGTGGTTTCCTTCTCCCAAGGGTGCAGGCACAAGTCCTCTTCAGGCAGTAGCTCTGGTGGAAGCTACAACACTGCGTAAACTCTTCTGTTAAAGCTGTTGCTCAGCCGTGCTACCTCTGCCGTACGTCGCACGTCTCTGCTGGTGCAGGGAGTGTGTCCCTTTACTCAGATCCAGGGAACTCCGTGCGTCACCTTCTCTCCCTTTCACTCTTCTGGTCCCTGGTTGCCTCAGCCCCTGTGGAGCAGCGTGAGGACATGCCGAGTAGCACGAGGATGTGACCGATCTTACTGTGTCGTAGGCCCTGTCCAGCAGTGTGAGCACCAGCAAGCTGTTCTCCAGCAGCACAGCGCCGCATGAAACATCCTTCGGAGAGGAGGTGGAGGTGCACAACCTGCTCATCATAGATCAGCACACCTTCGAAGGTACCAGACCCAAATGCTGGCCACACCCTAGTCCAGTTTTCTCCTCCAGGACAAGCCCATCAGCGTGTGGCTGAGACTGCTGATCTCCAAAGACTTGTGAAGATCTGTGATCTTGCATGTTTCCTTCAGTCAAAGCATTTTTCCTGGGGGAGCGCCAGCCACAGGGCATAGGTTTAAGGCGTAGTGGGTTTGGATGGCACAAGGTGGTGGTGGGGAATAGGAGAGGGGGATCTCCAGGCAGCCATCTTGGACATGTCTGAAGTTTTCACCTGCTCCTAGGCAAGCTGCTCTGCCCACACGTGGAGGCGCTGCCTGCTGGGACCCCGGCGAACCCAGTTGTTTCTGCCTTTCCCTCTCTGCACAGTGCTTCACGCTCACCAGTTTCTGCAAAACGAGTACGCCCTCAGCCTCGTCTCCTGCAAGCTCGGCAAGGATCCAAACACCTACTTCATCGTGGGCACCGCCATGGTATATCCCGAGGAGGCAGAGCCCAAACAGGGCCGCATCGTTGTCTTCCACTACTCTGACGGTAAGAGCAAGGTCTTCTCGCGTGGCCAAGTCCGGCTGCTTGAGGGAGATCAGAGATGAGCTCCTCGGGCCCAGGAGAGCTCACGTCTCGGTAGCAGGCAGAGTTTTTCCCAAGGGGCTGGCTCTCAGCTGCCCACAGACAGGATCTGTAAGTGCTGTCACTCCGCTGCAGGCTATCGCAGCGTGTTCCCTTTCCTCCCATCTCCTAGAGAAGCCCAAGAATCTCACCAGAACTGGATTCTGGGATTTGCTTTCTGTGTGTCTGCCCCTGCTGTCATGTCACTCTTGTGTTACTTGCCCACAGATCCTCTGAGAGAGTTTCTAGGCAGAGCAATGTTGTTTAGAGCAGCTCGTCTGAAGCCCCTTGGCTTGTCACCCTTGGGATTGCAGGGCAAATAACCAGGCGGTGCCCGGGTTTATTCCAGGGAAGCTGCAGAGCCTGGCTGAGAAGGAGGTCAAGGGGGCTGTGTATTCCATGGTGGAGTTCAATGGGAAGCTGTTAGCCAGCATCAACAGCACGGTAGGGCTCTCGCAAGACCCTGACTTGTTTTGGGAGAGCACTTCAGAGCTGGAAGCTGCTCCAGCTCTGTGGATGTCAGCCAGGTCCCCGATCTCTGTTGGGGGGAGTGCGTCTTGGCTGGCACGGGCGTCCGTGCTGGCTCAAGAGCTGAGTCCCTTCCTTCAGGTGCGCCTGTATGAGTGGACAGCAGAGAAAGAGCTGCGCACAGAGTGCAACCATTACAACAACATCATGGCGCTCTACCTGAAAACCAAGGGAGACTTCATCCTTGTGGGAGATCTGATGCGGTCTGTCCTTCTCCTTGCGTACAAACCCATGGAAGGAAACTTCGAGGAGGTATCAATGCTGTTAAATAGTCTGGGTCGAAGGCGTGCTGGGAGCCCATGCCGCCTCTTCCGATCGGCTCTGGGCAGAGGGAACAGTGTTTAAGGTGATAAAAGAAGGAGCCTGGCTCACCCCACCTTGCTAGCCCTTTGAAGACAAGGCTGTAGGGCTGTGCAATGAGAGCAGCGTCACCTGGACATGCTTTTAGACAGATCGCTGCGGTTTCTGGAGGGATGGATCCCCAGGCTTCCAGGAAACTGGGCAATGAATCGGCAGCCTTGAGAAGAGCGGGCTTTGGGTTCGTGATTGCTGCCTGCCGGGGTGGGGAGCTGCCATCTGGACTGCCTGTTGTACAGTTGGAATGGCTTAGTGCGACGGTAGCTGCATCTCTGTCAGCAAGCGTAGCGTAGCTGGGGGTGGCCCTGAGACAGTCTGTGTGCTCAAAATATTAGAGTGGCTCTGGGCATGGCTTTGGCACGGGCTGGTCTGCGTTTGCGCAGGGAGCGCCCTGCCATCGTCCAGGTGCCGCACAGGCCAGGGCTGCCTCCAGAAGGCACTTGATGCCTTTCGCCCTCAGCTGCTTCATCGAGCAGAGAGGGACAGACTGGATCCCACCTCGCTCCCGAATGTTGGTGTTGGGTGGAATGAAGATGCTGGATCAGAGGACAGGCTGTCTGGGCACACTGCATCTCCTCTTGTCCCCTTCCAGATTGCCCGGGACTTCAATCCAAACTGGATGAGTGCCGTGGAGATCCTCGACGACGACAACTTCTTGGGAGCAGAGAACGCTTTCAATTTGTTTGTGTGCCAGAAGGACAGGTGAGCTGGCTGTGAGGGGAATGTGGCGATGTGTGACGGGAGGGATGGGGTGACAGGACCTTCTGGTCTCCTCCCCATTACAGCTACAGAAGCACGCGTGTCAGGCAGGAAAGCTGGGAGGAGCGTGCCCAGCTCTGAGGAGCAGCGAGGTGGGAGCAGGGGAGGCTTTCACGTCACCCCAGCACAGACTGAGCAGGGTGCTTTGGATTTCAGTGCGGCCACGACGGATGAGGAGCGCCAGCACTTGCAGGAGGTGGGGCTATCCCACCTGGGAGAGTTCGTCAATGTCTTCTGCCACGGATCTCTGGTCATGCAGAACCTGGGTGAGACCTCCACGCCAACGCAGGGCTCGGTTCTCTTCGGCACAGTCAACGGCATGATTGGTAAGGGTCAGGGTTCCCCAGCCTGAGCGGGAGGGTCACAGGTCCGCTTCCCTGCTGCGGAACCTGGGATGGGGTTTCCTCGCCTCTCCGTCCTCTGTTCCCCAGTCGAGTGACGCTCGGTGCCGTATTCCCCTCAGAAACCTGCTTTTCTCTCTGCATTGCTTCCAGGAGAGGAAAGTGCTCTGGCTGGCTTTGAAACTCCTTCCTTGTCCCAGCCCTCCCAGGCACCAGCTTCCAGCACAACTCCAGTCCCGGCAGCCTGTCAGTCCCAGCCTGCTGGGAGCTGCCGGGGTGCCCCGGGGTGAGCCCTGAACCTTCGTCTCCCGTTTTGCCCTTTGCAGGACTGGTGACCTCGCTGTCGGAGAGCTGGTACAACCTCCTCCTGGACATGCAGAACAGGCTGAATAAAGTCATCAAGAGCGTGGGCAAGATTGAGCACTCCTTATATCCTTTCGCAGTTCAGTCGGGAGCCCGTGCCAGTCAGGGCTGGGGGCTGGCTTGTGAATTTGGCCTCAGCCAGGCGTTGGGGGGAGGTGGTGGTGGTTTATCTCTTACGGCGCTCTGGTGGGAGTGTGTTTGCCAGGCGCCCAGGGCTTTGTGCTTGTAGAGAAGGTGCCCTGCGGTAGAGAGGAGTCTTATCTTGCAGGGTTTGAGGGTGAATCTGGCTTTTGTGGTAGCCCTAAAAATGCAGCACAAATTCTGTGATCCTCCTGACGGCAGCATTGGCAGTCTGTCTGGGGCAGCTGCTGTGTGCACGCCGTAGTCTGGGGCTGGTGTTACTCCGTGTGGATTCGGCTCCTTGACGGTGGCACCTGGAGATCGTTTCACACCGAGCGCAAGACGGAACCGGCTACAGGGTTCATTGATGGTGACCTGATTGAAAGCTTCCTGGACATCAGCAGGCCCAAGATGCAGGAGGTGGTGGCAAACTTGCAGGTGAGAGGGGTGATGTGAGCTTAGGCCCTTCAAAATTAGCAGCAGGGACCCTGCTCAGGAACGCAGGCTGCGGTAAATCAGGAAATCCTAAATGCTCGCCTTCCTACAAGGCGATGGTTTGGGAGCGTTCTTCGGCACCTGCTGCTCTCTCCGTGCTCTGATGCCTTTTTCTCTCCTTGCAGATTGACGACGGCAGTGGCATGAAGAGAGAGGCCACCGTAGACGACCTCATAAAGATCGTGGAGGAGCTGACCCGGATCCATTAGCAGGATTCGGGGTCGTTCCCTAGCACCTTCCTCCACGTAGAGCAAGGGAGTCTTTTCCCCACCTGCAGCTTGGGGACCCCGGCCGGCTGCGCTGAACACCAGCGGTGGTGGCCCTTGCCCGAGGGGACGTGGGGGAAGGAGCCTCTGAAGGGGAGCCAGCTTGCTAGGGATTTGGGGGGGGGTTGGTCAGGCACCACGTCATCGCCTGCTTGGATTCACGAATCCTGCGGACTCGGCTGCTGACCCAGAAGCGGGCTTTGCTGGTTGCTCTCGCTGGGTGACCGACCGGTAGCGTGTGCCTGATGGGGTGCCCTTGCCTCGATTCGCTCTTCACTGGTGTGTTGTGGGGGGGGGGGGCCGGGGCGGGGCGG
>JAVKLA010000021.1:28018388-28028541 GCA_034782735.1 Sagittarius serpentarius | reverse complement strand
GGGGCGGGGGGGGGGGGCACCTGGGGAGAGGCCGGGCGGGATGGCAGGGGACAGCTTGGGGACAGGGAGGACTGGATGCAGGGGACACCTGGGGATGGGCAGGGCGGGATGTGGGGGACACTTGGGATGGGGAAGGTGGGAGGTTGGGAATACTTGGGCAGGGGGGAAGGTGGGATGTATGGGACAGCTGGGGACAAGGAGGATGGGATGTAGGGGACACCTGGGGACAGGGAGGGCAGGGGAAAGCGGGGGAGCTGGATGTGGGGGTGCACAGCGACTGGGAGGGCACTGGGCGGGGGCTGCACAGCCACGGGCTTTGGAGGTGGGGAGCGGGCACAGGATGGGAACTGCACCCGTGTCCAGCAGCGCATGCAACACGCCTGAGCGTTGCACCAGGAGGGTGATGGGCTGGGGGTGCCCCTGTCCCGTCCCCCCCCGCCCCCCGTGTCCTCCCCAGGCTGCTTCGTGGACGACAACGGGGTGGAGTTTCCCATCGGACAGATCTGGTCTCCGGGCGATCCCTGTGAGTTATGCATCTGCCAGGTGAATGAGAACCTGCTCTGCTTCACCCCTCCTACCTGCCCCTGCCCCGGCGCACGGCTCCTGTCCCCCGCCTTCCCTCGGGATGCCGGGCTGCTTGTGGCCGTGCTCCCCGGCAGCCCCCCCCCGGCTTCGTGGGCTTTCAACCCCGCGGTTCTGGGCAGCCCGAGGTCTCTGTCAAGTGCTTCTCCCCTGCAGACAGACGGCTCGGTGAGCTGCAAGCGGACGGACTGCGTGGAGACCTGTCCCTACCCCATCCGCATCCCCGGGCAGTGCTGCCCCGACTGCTCGGCAGGTGACGGGGGTGACGGGTGCTCGTTGGAGGGGTGCTGGCTCCACCGCATCCCCCCCGCTGCGTCCCCCGCTCGCAGCCCTGGGCAGGACCAGACCCAGCAAGCCTGGGCTTAAGCAGAGACGTCTCCCAGGGGTCCCCAAGCTACCTGGGGATCACAAGGGCCCCTCTTCTCCCCGCAGGCTGCACCTACATGGGAAGGATCTTCTACAACAACGAGACCTTCCCCTCCGTCCTGGACCCCTGTCTCAGCTGCATCTGCCTGGTGAGGGCTGCACCGGGGACCGCGAGATGTTTTCGGCTCCTGGCCCGTGGGCTGAGCCCCAGTTTTTTCCTCCATTGCAGGAAAAATCTCCCGGGCATTTTGGGGCTGCCCCCTTTTCCCCAGCCCACCCCGGCGGGCGCTAACGCCCGGCCCTCGCGCGTCTCTCCCGTCTCTCGCAGCTGGGCTCGGTGGCCTGCTCGCCCGTGGACTGTGCCATCTTCTGCACCTACCCCTTCCACCCCGAGGGCGAGTGCTGCCCCGTCTGTAACGGTAGGAACCGGGAAAGGAGGGGGGGGGGGAAAGGTGGGGCCCCGTCCCCCCCCGCCCGGTGAGCCCCCCCCACCACCACGCGCTGAGCGCTGCCTCGCTCCCCGCAGACTGCAACTACCAGGGTAGGAAGGTGGTGAACGGCCAGACCTTCACCCCCGAGGGACAGCCCTGCACCCGCTGCACCTGCCGGGTGAGCAGGGGGGGCCCGTGCCCGTGGGGTGCCGGTGGCAGAGGGGGACCAGGGAAGGGGACGGCGGGGATGGCTCACCCCCACCTTTGCCCCTCGCTGCCAGCTCGGGGAGGTGAGCTGCGAGAAGAGGCTGTGTCCCCGCTCCTGCGCAGAGCCCGCCGTGCTGCCCGCTGCCTGCTGCCCGCCCTGCCAAGGTCTGGCTTGGGACCCCCTGCCCCTGCAGGCTACGGCCGTGCTGCGGCACCCCCGGGGCAGCTGGGTGCCCCCCGCCCCGTGCAGGCTGGGGGGGTCCCGGGGGAGAGGTGGGTGCTAACCAAAAGCATCTCTCCGTTAGCCGCAGATGTCCGGCTGCCGCTGCAGCGCAGCGACCCGTCCCCGTCCCTGTCCCCGACCCACGAGGACTCACCCGCTGGCACCCACTGGCACCCCAGCCCCCCGACATCGACCCAGCCCCCCCGCCACCGCCTGGCCCAGCTCCTGCTCCCCAACACAGCCCTCCTCAGCCCCTCTCCAGGGAGTGGGGGGGCTGGGGAGCCCCCTCCGACCACGCTGAGCCCCCCTGGGCACCCACCGACAGCCGCTCTGCCCCCTGACACCCCCTCTGAGGCCACGGCCCCCCCAGCTCCTACGGGCAGCCCCGGGCCCGAGGCTCAGGGACCCCCCGGGGACGCGGACCCCTCTGCCGTGCCACCGGCCAGCGGGTAGAGCCCCGGCGGGCAGGTGGCTCCCTAGGGCCCGGGTGCCGTGCGCGGCGTGAGCAGGAGGAGGACGAAGAGGAGGATGAAGAAGAGGAGGAGGAGGGGATCTGCGGGACCAGCAGGCCTGGCCCATCAGGCCCCCCCGGGGTGGTGGGTGGCTGGGGAGGGGGTGCCAAGCAGACAGGGTGGGCAACAGCACTCCCGCTCCCACGGGTGCATGGGCACTGCCTCGCTCTCAGGCAGAGGCTGCGCCGTCCCCATCTGTCCTGGGGTGCTGGGGTCCCCCAGCCCCTCACCATCCCCCTGAGGCAGAAGCGTGGGGCAGGACCAGCACACCCCACCCCCCCACCCACCCCCCCGCCATCTCCCCAGCTCTCTGGGCACAAGACGTGGGGCTGGGAGATGCTCCTGGCTGGGCTGGGGTGCCCTGAGCCAGCCCCCAACCACAGCATGCACCCCTGGGGTGGGTGCTCCCCCTGCCTCCCGGCGTGGGGAGGGGGCGAGCTGCCCTCCCTGCCACTAATAAAGTCACCCCGGTATTTATGCCCCGTCCCCCTCCTCCTGCTTGCACCCGCCGGCACGCTGAACCCAGCCACGCGGCTTTCCCTCGGTGGGGGCTTTGGGGGCGAGCGGCCCCCCCCAAGATGATGAGGGCAGTGCCGGAGGCGTTTGGGCCCCCCACCCCCCACCCCCAAGCGGGGTTTGGGGACGGGAGGGACGTGCTCTGCCCCAGGGGCAGGAGCGTGGCTGGGGACTTCACTGCGGCCGGCCCGGGGCCTCTGCAGGCTGAGCCTGAGGGAGCGGAGCAGAGCAGGGGGGAGAGGGGTTTCTGGGGGCTGGCACCAGATTTTGGCTGCTCCTGGTCGAGACTTTTCCAAGGGCTTGACCTGAGCAAAGTGCCGGGTCCCGGGAAATGTTTGCAAGGCGCTGAGGCTGGTGCTGCCCCTGCAAAAGGGGCTCTACCCAGGGAGACGGTGAAAAGCCAGGTCCGTGGCTCCTGGGAGCGTCGCGGGGGTTTATCCGGGCGGTATCCAGCAAGGAGAGACGGTGATTAGTGGCACAAAGCACCCCCAGCACCGGGATGGGACCCAGTGCCGTGGCAGGCACCGTCCCCCAGCCCCAAAAGCGGGCATCGGATGCTGGTAGGAGGCAGAGCTGCAGCCATGCTCCCAACCTCGTCCCTTGTGGTTCCCCCACACCTTCCCCATCCCACCTGGCCACCGCCAGACCTGGCCACCGCCAGCCCCAGCCACCTCATGGCGTGCCCCGCAGCGGCGTGGGGACGGCAAGCAGTGGCCCTGGGGCATCTGCCTTCGCATGGGGCTGCGTGGAGGCATGCCCCAGCCCCGGGTGAGGAGCACCGGCTGCCCCGATAAAGCCTGCCCGGGCGCCCGGGCAGTGGCACGGCTCTGCCCCGGGCAGCATGGGGGCTGCGGGCATCTCCATCCCCAGGTCTGCACAGGCGCCGGGGGCATCACCGGGGTGCGGGCAGGGGGTGGCACCCTCTCTGCCCACCCGCCCGCCCACTGCTGCCCATGCCCAGGGACACGGCGGCAGCACCGGGGTGGCCGAACCAGCCCTTCCCAGAGAGACACGGCACAGGGATGCTTCTCCACAGCTTTATTGTGCTCGACGGCCGTGGCAGGAGGGGACGGGAGCACTGGGCAAGGGTCAGCCCTGCCAGCCTCCAAGCTGGGGATGCCAGGGCAGCGGGGCGCGCTGCCTGTTCCCGTCCCCAGCACGGAAGCGCGCTCAGGGCAGCCGGGACAGCCCCACCATGTTGGTGGCCCTGTTGAAGATCACGTAGTACTCGCGGATGAAGACATCCCCCAGGATCCAGAGCTCGCCGGAGTTGGTGGGGATGTTCATGCCTTGGAAGCCGAGCATGCAGTACCCGTTGCTCTGCAGTCGAGGACATGGTGGATGGTGGTTACCGGCTGCCGGAGCCCCTCCGAGATTCCCCCCTCGCGTCCCCTCCCTGGCGGGATGCTCACCTCTATCACGTAGGCGCTGGGTGGCACGGAGAAGGCGTTGCCGTTGATGTAGAAGACGACGTCGGGCAGTGTGCTGGCAGCCCCGCAGCTGATCTGGGGAGGGGGGGACACACACACGGTGGCAGGTGGGGGTCAGCGGCCACCCCAGGAGGGACCACGTGCCCCAGTGCACCATGGAGCAGCCCTGGGGTCCGGCTGGGCAGCCTGCAGAGCCCCAAAGGTCCCCAAAGCTCCGTGTGCTCCCCGGGGGCCTCACCTCGCCGTTGGAGCTGGCGCCGAGGGTGCTCAGGATGTTGCGGAGGGCTCTGTTGGGCACGGCCAGCAGCGAGGTGCCCGTGTCCACGATGGCCTGGCAGCCGTAGGAGCAGGCGACGGGCTCCCCGCCGATGGAGACGCTGGGAAGAGAGGCATGGGGTGAGCCTCCTGGGTGCGAGATGAGGGGCTGTACCCCCCAAAACACCAGCTGGGGGGGGGGGGGCAAGGGGAACCACCGAGCCTAGGGGCTGCACCGGGACTACCTGTCCATGGTGATCTGCCAGTAGGTTTCAGCAGAGAGGGGGATCCAGGTGATGCCGTTGGTGGTGTAGGAGGGGTCGATGGCACCGAAGAGGACAAAGCTGCCGCTCTGCTCGTTCCTGCGAGGCGGGGGAGCCATCAGGTGGGAGTCCCACCGCGCCGCTGGCAGTGCCATCGCCAAGGGGGGCTTTGCTGCCATCCTCCTCCGCCGGTGCCGATGCCGGCACAGCGGTGAGCCATGTCCCCCAGGAGCCCCAGGGTGTCGTGCCAGCGGGGAACGGCGCTGGAGCCAGCGCCGGCGGGAGGGAAAGGGGAGAGAATCCTCAGCAAGGGCTGGGTGGCTCCAGCCAGGACTTACTTGCTCAGGTAGACGGAGAAGAGGTCCTTGGCCACGAGGCCTTCCGACATCATGTTGTCAAAGACGGGGGTGGCTCCGGAGGCAGAGATACTCGGGAAAG
This sequence comes from Sagittarius serpentarius, assembly GCA_034782735.1. Classification (NCBI taxonomy): domain Eukaryota; kingdom Metazoa; phylum Chordata; class Aves; order Accipitriformes; family Sagittariidae; genus Sagittarius; species Sagittarius serpentarius. The sequence continues at coordinate 28,023,318 of JAVKLA010000021.1, read as the reverse complement.
CCAGCCCCAGGATGCCATCGAAGGGGCTGTAGTAGAAGAAATCGCCGGGCTCGGTCTCAGCCAGCCCAAAGATCTGGTTGAGGACCTCAATGTCTGCGACCTGGTCGGGGAGATGGGGAGAGGGGCTCGGTTGGGGTGGGCAGTGCCCTGGTGTGCCCGCTCCCACGGGATGGGGGGGGCTGGTGCACCCCGCCTTACGGTGACGGTGTCGTAGCCCAGGACGCCGGTCATGCTGCCAGTGCCGTAAGCGATGGAGAGGCTGTCGTTGGTGCTGACGAAGGTGGAGGAGTCCGCTGGGTTGAAGCGCTTGTGGTTGCCTGCAGGTACGGGAGGGAGACGGTCACAGTCCGTTCTGCCCTCGGGGACGGAAGATGCCTCTCCAGTGCCTCCCCCACCGCCCGACGTCCCTTGGGAGAGACAGGGCAGAGCCGTCCTCGGCTCCCACCCCACCCAGGGGCTCCCAGAACCAGGCAGGGCAGGGGGTTGGCCAAGCCCCGGGCTTCCCCTGCCTTCACCCCTCGCTCGCCCGGTGGCCGCGGAGCTGCCGGACACCTACTGCAGGCCAGGCTGGAGCAGTACACCGAGGGCACCCAGAGGTTGGAGGAGCCGGTGTCAAAGATAACGGTGAACTCCTGGGCTGGGGTACCGATGGAGATGGTGCCAAAGTACTCGTTCTGTCCAAGTGGGGCGGGTAAGGGGTTAGTGCGATGGGTAAGGGGTTAGGGGAATGGGTAAGGGGCTAGCGGGATGAGTTAATGGGTTAGAGGAATGGGTAAGGGTTAAGGGAATTGGTAAAGGGTTAGAAGGACAGGTAAGGGCCTAGCAGGATGGGTAAGGGGCTAGCAGGATGGGTAAGGGGCTAGTGGGATGGGTAAAGGGTTAGAGGGACAGGTAAGGGGCTAGCAGGATGGGTAAGGGGCTAGCAGGATGGGTAAGGGGCTAGCGGGATGGGTAAGGGGTTAGGGGAATGGGTAAGGGGCTAGAGGGATGAGTTAATGTGTTAGGGGAATGGGTAAGGGTTAAGGGAATTGGTAAAGGGTTAGAGGGACAGGTAAGGGGCTAGCAGGATGGGTAAGGGGTTAGGGGAATGGGTAAGCGGCTAGAGGGATGAGTTAACGGGTTAGGGGAATGGGTAAGGGGTTAAGGGAATTGCTAAAGGGTTAGAGGGACAGGTAAGGGGCTAGTGGGATGGGTAAGGGGCTAGCAGGTTCAGGTAAGGGGCCAGCAGCCCTGTGGGCTGCCCCGCCAGTGCCAGCCCCTCTGCCCCGCCGTGCTCACGTCCAGGTAGTTCTGCAGGGGCTCAGCGGAGACGCCGGTGGAGTAGTACTTGGCGGCCACGTTGTAGGGGTGCTGCTTCAGGTAGCGTTCCAGCAAGCCATGCTCCTTCAGGGTCTGCCGCAGGGACTTCGCCTTCTTCAGGGGGACCCTGGGGCGCAGGGGAGAGGGGAGCCGATCCGTCACCAGCAGCCAGGCAGGGACATGCCTCGGGGCGGGGGCTGCGGGTACCCTCGCCCTGCGCCTCGTCCCACAGCCCCTGGGGTGGGAGCCGGGAGCCGTCCTCGCTGCGGGGAGCCTCAGCCACGGCAATGGCTGGCGGGGCTGCGGGTTGTCCCCCCTCCCCATCCCTGCTGCGTGCTGGGAGCCGGGCAGTCGCCCCGCTTGCCTCCCCCCAGCGTGGGTACTGGGGGTCCTCGGGACCACGGTGGCTGTGTAGGCACCCCAACACCCCGGTACTCACCTGTGGACAAGGCACTGGGCCAGGGCCGCTAAGCCGAGGAGCAGGAGCAGCTTCATGGTGCCTGCTAACAGCTAGCGACCAAGGCGAAGAGACACACCGGGTATGCCACCGGCCCCAGCCCGGCTCCTTATATCCCCGTCGCGCTTGTTTGGTTGGCGTCCCCCGATAAGAAAGGCAAACGGCTCCGGGGGCAGTTATCACAACGTCCTTAAGGGAGACGGGGGTGGGGTGGGAATGTCAAGGTGAGGACTCTCCATCTTCATCGGGGTCAGACGCCGCGGCTGGGACACAGGGATGCTTGTGGCGGGCTGGGGCTGGGAGAGAAGCACCCTCCAGTTACTCTGCGTCCCAAGGGGGAGGCACTGGGGGACACGGCGGGGTGGTGGGGGGGACACGGGGCTAGCTGCAGCCATTCCTGGGCATTTCCCCCGCCTCACCTGACCACCCATGCATTTACATGAGCCGACAACACCGCTGCGGCCGAGGAACCGCAGCGTAAATCACACACCATTAGATAAAAGCACTTATTTTCCAGTTGGCTCTAGCTGGCCGGGGTAGCCACTGTCGCCGCAGGGGATTACATTTTCCCCAGCCCTGGGGGAGCTACGGTATGAAGGGTCCTGGGGCTGCTCTGGACCATCCTTGCCCTGCTGCGAAGAGCACAGTTTCTACCTGCAGGGGTTTGTCAGAATGGAGCCAGCATGGAGATTTGGGGCTGGCATGGGAGCACCGGTCCTTTGGGGTCCCCCAGTCCCCCCCAGCCCCTTGCTGGAGGGTTCGATCCCGGGGGGGTTGCAGCCTCATGCCCCCCCTGCAGCTGCTGCCCAAGGCTGCACATCTCTTGGGGGGGACGGGGCCTGGGGACAGCTGGTGGCCCCTCGCCGCTGCCCTAGCACCCTGGGGTGCCCACCCATGGGTGGCAGCCAAACCCCAGCTTCATCACGTGCCTGGGCTGTGGCTGGCCATAACCCTGCGGCAGACACAGGGTTTTTTGCACAAGGGGCTCCACCAAACGCCAGCGCCAGGGGCTTGGTAGCGACACCGGGGTAAATTTGCTTAATCTCACACCTACATCCGACAGGCAAACACGGTCATTCCTCACCGGCTTTATCCGTTACCGATGCCGGCCCCTGTTAGCTCAACACACCGCGTCTCTGCCCGCCTGTCCCGGGGCTCTGGGCAGGGAGGGTGGAAGCCCACGTCTCCCACCATGGCGGAGCCGAGCTGCTGCCTGCAGCCCCTGCCTGCAGCCCCTGCCTGCAGCCCCTGCCCCTGGGCTGGGGTCAGCCTGGGCAGAGCGTGGCCGAGGAGCTGCGCTGCTGGGGTCCAGCTTAGAATCACAGAGCACAGAATGGTTTGGGTTGGAAGGGACCTTCACCATCAGCTAGTTCCAACCCCCCCGCCGTGGGCAGGGACACTTTCCGCTGGAGCAGGTTGCTCCAAGCCCTGTCCAACCTGGCCTTGAACACTCCCAGGGACGGGGCAGCCACAGCCTCGCTGGGCAACCTGTGCCTTCACAGTCAAGAATTTCTTCCTAGTATCTAATCTGAATTTACCCTCTTTAAAGCCGTTACCCCTCATCCTGTCACTACACTCCCTGATAAAGGGTCCCTCCCCATCTTTCTTGTAGGCCCTCTAAGAACTGGAAGGTCTTCCCGGAGCCTTCTCTTCTCCAGGCTGAACAACCCCAGCTCTCTCAGCCTGTCCTCATAGCAGAGGTGCTCCAGCCCTTGGATCGTCTTGGTGGCCCTCCTCTAGACCCGCTCCAACAGGTCCACGTCCTTCTTATGCTGGGGCTTCATCCGCCTCCATCTCTCCAAGGGCTACCTGTGGAACTGGGACCAGCTAGGGGGTGAAACTGGGACCAGCTGGAGGACAGACCAACTCAGGTTGCCGCTGGCTGAATGATGCCAAGGTCACTCGTGCTGGCCTGCGTCAGGGGTGCCCGGTGCTGGACCAGGCGTCCTGACCTCTTGCCGCAGCACCGCGTGCGTGAGATGTGGCTCCTGGCACGGTCACCTTGTCCTGGAGGAAAACAAAGCCAGACCCTGCGCCGATGAGCTGGGGACCAGCCTGCCCAGAGGCACCATACGGGCTGGAGCTGGCTTTCCTCCCTCGGTACCCAGCTCTGAATAATAAAAGAATTGAGGATAGATGCTAAATTGCACCGGGGGAATGAAATGAATAAGAACCTGGTAGGATCCGATGGGTGATGTTGGGAGAAAAGGGATGAAACACCTAACTCCCCCTGAGCAAGAAGGACGAGGCGATGTGTTCAGCTTGGGGGTGGGGGTCTGGAAAGGAGAAGGGCTTGGCTGACCCTCAAAATGGAAAGTCTGGACCTGGCAGGAGGCCACAGCCTAAAAACCCTGCATGGAGCCCTGGCATCGTGTTCCCCGCTGGCCTCGTGAGCCAGTCTGTGCCTGCAGGTAACTGTAAACTACGGAAAAAATCAGAGATTAGACAACAGCATCTACTCCAGGCTTTGCTCCCTCGCCCCGCGCACGGCAGCCGCGCGTTTTGATGAATACAGGCTGAGATAAGGAGCAGCCCTAGCAAAGGGGCTGGTTCGCTGCAAACATGTCCTTGCTGCGCTACACGTGGAAAACATTTATTTGTAGGTTATCGGAGCAGAGCGCTCGAGGACGCGTCCCTTGGCGGGGAAGCTGCCCTAGCCAGCTGCCTTGGGACCGCTCCGGCGGGCTGTTAGATTGCATTTCTTTCCCCCGATACACCGGGTGTCTGCACGCAGGGAAGAGGCTGTTCCCGCCGGGCAAAGCCTCTTCCTCCACAGCGCACGGGGAGGGGGGGTTTCACTGCTCCACGGGGACGGCTGGCACGGGGGCTCAGGGTGATTCACCCAGATATTTGGAACAGCTGCTGCAAATCCTGTTGGTGTGTAAGGGAGATTCAGAGTTGGGGTTTGCTTGGCTCTTGCTTGATTACGCTGCGCTGGGAGCACTTTGCAAGCTTCCTTGCGCCTCGGTGCTGGTGGAAGGCAGAGGCTGTAGCCCTGCAGAGCCTGGCCCCTCCATGGCAGTGCTTTGGGGGGGGCAGTTTGGAGAGCTGGCAAAGCTCACACCTTCCCACCCGTTTGCCCTCCAAGGACTTGAGACCCAGGGCTTCCTCCAGGGAGGCTGCTCGGGAGCACACGGCATGTGCGCCACGCCGGGGCAGATAACGCCGTAGGAC
>JAVKLA010000021.1:28005243-28018288 GCA_034782735.1 Sagittarius serpentarius | reverse complement strand
GCAGATAACGCCGTAGGAGGGCCACGGGAGCCGGCGGGGGCTGCAGGAGGCGGTGGCCGGAGCTCCGCAGAGCCGGTAGCCACGGGTGCGTGTCGGTGTGGCTCCCACATCAGAGAGCCTGTGATGGAGAGGAAAGTCCTGCTGGAAGGTGGAAATGGTCCTTGGTCCAGCCCCACAGCGGGGAACGGGAGGTAACCGGTGGGTGCGGGCGAGGAGCGACGCGGCGGGGGAGCAGGTTGGTCAGTGCCCCCTCTCCTTGGGCAGCGATGGAGGTGCTGGTGATGCCGGGGTGGATCTTCCTCTATTTGTGAGAAAGGTGTTAGCTGGGACGTTTGTTCGGCAGAACATACCTGCTCAGGGTGGGGTGAGGTAGGGGTGAGCTGCCTCCAAGGTGTCCTTCTGCACTGATGCTCATCCTGCGCTGATTTTGGTAACGAACGGAGAAAGTTCTCTGAGAAACGGCAAGCTGACGGGCAGTAACACTTCAAGCGCTGAATTCTTCCTTCGGAGCAAGTTAGCGAGTTGGGCTTGGGGGACCGAAGTCTGGACGCGCTGTCGTGCCTCACTTCAGCCTGGTCTCCCTCGCTTTTGGGGCTGCTAAGTTTTGGGGGGGGGGCGGGTTTCGCCAGAACATTAGAGGAAACAAAAATGACAAGCTTTTCAAGAGCTGTTTATCAATCTAACTCTTTTTTTTTGCCAAACAGCACATTCAGACCTATTATAAACTTCTCTGGGCACAGAAGGCAGGGGCTAACCTGGGCTCTCATGGCGGTCCTCTTTCTGGGCCAAGGGGATGTTTGGGGTGAACGCTCCCCTTGTATTTAAAAAAACAAACTGCAAAAGCCTCATGCTCAGGACCAGTGTTTTCATGCAATATCCAACTTGTTTTGTAACGTTAGAGAAATATAACTTCTTTTAGTCTGTGACTCGGTCGCCCTGGCAGCGATGGGTTTGCCAGCAACCAAAGCTCCCTTGCCCAGAGCAGCAAACGGACTAGAGAACCTGCAGCGGCTGAAAGCCGGCTCCGTTTGGATAAAAAAAGGTATATGTCCTGTGTTTTCTGGGCTGACATACGGGCTCCTAGGCGAGCTGGCCTCTTCTGAGCACCCAAACTGTACCCCACGTTCGGGGGTTGTATCGTGTAATGAAGATGCAAAGCAATTTTCCAGTCTTTTACTGCAGACCCCTTACTGCACGCAGTTGTTGCTGAACGAGAGCTCCACGTGCAAAGCTGTAATCACTGAGGATCAGGATTTCATTTTTTTCCGTGGAAGGAAATAATTTGTCAAATTCTGGGAAGTTTTGGGAGGACCTCATTCTTCTGTCAATAGATCCCATCACTAGGAGCCAATGAAAAACTGTCTGTTTTCAGACGGGCACCGATTTTTGGGTGTATCATTGTACACAGAACGAAGAAGTTGTGGAATTCAGCACCAGAAAAATCTCAGAACAAATATTTAGCACCATTAAAGTCAGGAACAAAAGAAATGGGGCGGTGGGGGGGGGGTATGGAAAAGAATCAATTTCAGGGTGCGAAATGACTTTCCGAAAGGGCTATGGAGACACTTTGTCCGATGCGAAACCCTGAAGCGCGTCTGATGACTAGAGGGAAGGTTTAGCAGCAGGTCAGCCAGCCCCCTGCCCTGGGCACTGCACAGCTCTCGGCACGGACTTGGCATCGTCCTTCCCTTCTGTCTTGACGGCTAATTCCTAGGGGAAGGATTTGGCTGGAGAAATATAGGGGCTTGGACTTTCATGGGCTGGAAGTGGTAGCGGCTGCTGCTGCCGGCTCCAGAGAGTTTGGAGGCAGATGTGGTGCCACCCCTCCACCCCTGAACATCCTTCCAGCCTCAGGCCCTGGAATGGGAGGGGGAAATCAGCAGCAGAAACAGCCTGGTGGGGTTCATCGTGTTGCCAAAGATGGGGACGGCTCCGCAGGCAGCGATGCTGGGGACGGCCAGGCTCGGGATGCCATCGAAGGGGGCGCAGCGCAAAAAGAAGCCAGGCTCAAGCCAATGGTCTGGTTGTTGAGCTGGATGTTTCCAACCCTGGTAGAGAAATGGAGGGAACGAGACACGCCGGATTCTGGAAGAATCTGCCCTTTGCCCCCAAAGGGAGCGGGGAACCCTGAGGAAACTCAAAACCAAGCTGCGACAGAGCTCGAAACGCAACTCCGCTGCATCCCCGCCGCGGCAGAGAAGGCGGCTGAGGGGAGGGCGGGGAGCAGGCAGCGCCTGCGGGGCACCGGCTGGGTGCTGGGGCGCGCTGGGCACAGGGTTGGGTGCCCGGGTTGGGTGCCAGGGTTGGGTGCCCGGGTTGGGTGCCCGGGCTGGGTGGCGGAGGGTGGCCGCTCTGTCGTAGCTCTGCTTGGCGGCAGAGGGCACCAAACGATGCGGAGATCCCCCCACCGCGTTCCCCAAAAGCAGGTGAAGAGCAGCTGGAGGGATGGAGCTGGGGGGGTGGCTTTTAAGTTCTGGTTTGCCTGTTCCCAGTGCAGCTGGAGCTGGGTTAGAACTCCTGTTCAATAAACCCCCCCCCGAGAGTTATGCTTGCGTCCAGAAAAATTAAAGAGTTTCATGTCTGTTGTTTCGAGGTCCAAAGCAAAGGTGGATTTGACTCCCTGTGTGCGGCGGCTCTACCCGGGCCCACGAGGAGCTTGGGCTACGCGGCAGCATTAAATAACTCTGAAGGAGCACCAAAATAAAGCACCCGGCCAGCACCAGGCGGGCTGCGTGGTGGGTGGAAGACAGCCGGTGGTTGACGTGGTTGTGGTGGACCGCAAAGGCAGAAGAGCTGGGGTGGTGACCTTGACACCCCCCGCCGCCCCCTCCGCGGAGACGGGCCGCGGCTGAGGCGGTGCGGGGCCGGTGACAGGAATGTTTTACCCTTTGCTGCTTCCAGTGATCGGCAGCAATTCGTGCGCGAAGAGACGGTCCTTCCAAAGGCTGCGCTGGAGGTAATTCATAGGATACCCTGAGCAATCTAGGTCATGAACACCAGGAGACGGGCACCTCCAAAAGCTGCCTTGGCTCTAAGACGGCACTCAGGTGGCTCTGAGTGGCAAATAAATAAATCCCTGTGTGTGGATCCCTGTCAGGAAGGCAACGGCCGCAAGGCTGGGGGATTGTTGCAAATTATACAATCAATCCTGATGGCCAGGTGCCTGAAAGTCTCAGCGGGAACTGTACAAGATTAGGCAACACCACCTCAGATGCATTTAACCGTCATAGGGCTCACCCCCGGGGCCAGACAGGCCCGCGTACAAAATTTTCAGGCTTTCTGTATGGCAAAGGGCTTTGCTGACTAAGCTCAGGAACCGCCTTAACTTTATCTGCGCAGGCTTGAAAAGCTCAGCCTGAAAAAAAAAATCACCTTATTGAGATACACCTTATCTTAGTAACTGCAGATTAAGGAAGCAAACTTGTTTTCCAGCCCGTTCCTGGTCTTTCCTGTCCCTCCCGTAAAGGCGTTATCGTACGTCACACAGTTGCTTTATCAGAACCGTCAGACGAAAGGCACAAAGGCAGAGAGCAGAGAGGTCTGGTTTGAGGCTCCTGAGGTGTCAAACCCCCGTGATTTGGTGTGAGAATATTTGCTGAAGCTGTCAAGGAAGCCCCCAGAGATGTAGGCTGATCCTTGCTGAGCTGGTGGTGGGTGGACTTTTCGCTGGGGCAGGACCTCTGGGCGGTCAGGCCAGCTCCGTCTACCTGCTGTGGGTGATCCCGGACGGTGACCAAGACGTTTGGCGGCCTCGGTCTGCGGCTGCTAAATCAGTGAACGTTATTCTCTGACTGGGCTGCCTAGATAGTGGCTGGACCACAAAGCTTCCTAGTTGTACAAGGGCAGGTGCAGAAAGGGAACTGGTTTGATTGCGGCTCGCTTGTGTGGGAGGCGAGCGGCGGTGAGCCAACAGACAGCCAGGGGTACGTCTGTGACACGGCGCCAAGAAGTGGGGTTTTCTGATAAACTCCCGATTAAAAGGCGGGTGGGATTCTGAGAGAGGCTCTTCTGTCGTCTGAATCCTTCCTTGTTGAGGAACCTAAATAACACCATCTTGAAAACAAACAGCATCACATTAAAAGAAAAAAACAACAGCACTATCAATTTTTTTTTTTTCCCTTCTGTTGGGAAACGCTCCAAATTTTGTTTGACTCCTGGGCTCAGAACCAGGAGTTCAACCAAAACCACAAATGAACTTGGCCAGATAATAAACAAAAGGTGAAATCTGACAAAGGCTCAGAATTGCTGAGATCAACTTTGCACATGGAGGGTTTTGTTTTTTTAACCTTTCACTGGCTCTGCGTTCATTTGCTTTCTAGTCTTACGCTGCCACCCTCTACTTCGGAGCCCAAGGAGCTGCAAACAACATCAGCTGCTCTAGCGAGGTCCTGCATCGATAGCAGAGGCCGGAAAGTTTCCGTTTCACTCCAAAACACTTTCTGGATTATAGTTTCATTTCCTCAGGGTAGTCAGACTTCAAGCTGACCTAAGCTGCTTCAGAAGCTGGCTCTGAAGCTGAATGCTCCTTACCGAAAACATTTTACTCCTTTCTGCCAGCTTTGCCCTAAGCCACGAGTGCTCTGTTGATCCGGAACAGCTCAGCTGGTGCGCACACCCAAAATTTTGTACTTGGTGCAATCCGAACGCTTACCCAGTCATTTTTGCTCATGGTGTGTGTTGGATATCGGCCTTTGAGTCTTTCACCTGATAAAGGAACTGTGTGATGTGTCATAGTGACCAGCTGAAACCATCTCTTAGACAACTGAAGGAGGCTAGTAAACAGGTAATGGGCACGTCTTTCAGCGTTAACCAGAAAAGACCCGTTTATCACATTTTTGATCGCTGGGTAACACTTTATCATTTAACTGGGTACTTTTCTGTTTCTTCCTTCCTCGCAAAGAACAAATTTGAACACAACTTTGTTTATCCTCTACTCAGTCCTTACAATTTCATATAAATTGTGAACTAAATGTGCTCCAGCCCTTCCACCTCTGTGGAGACTGCTTCCCAAACAAGCCTTGGAAATACCGATCTCCCTTTGGAAAGTCGAGTCCCCTTTCTTACAAGAACATTGGGTTTTGACCTGGTTATCAGCCACGCTACAAACAAATTGTCCTTGATTAAACCATAGGGTACCTATTAGGATTTGTATGACTCAGATTTATTACACAACAGCCAACAGGCCTCACGTGGTATGTGTCTCCGGCAGGGACAAGAGGTGCCTTTCCTGAGACATGTGCCTGGATGGCAGCACTTCTGTGACAGCTGGGTGACCTTGCCCAGCCGTCCGCAGTCTCCTTCGCGTTCCTCTCCCCTCCAGCACGTCTCATCCGGCAACGCGGAGCTTTTCCCCGTCCTAACACAACCCTCAGCCCCGCTGACGTCTGCGGGAAGGCGGAAGTACGGGGGGAAAAGTGGAGGCTGGCTTCGTGTAGAGGGTGGCAGGATCAGCCCTTCCTCTGTCTCGTGCTGCTCAGGAACTTGCCCGTTTCGTGCGCGGAAGAGCTAACGCAGGTATTCAAGAGGGATATGCTTTTTATCTCTCGGTTCCAGCGATGCCACCTGGAAAAAATGCCTGTCTATGAATTTGTGGCACGTTGCCGAGGTCTGTACGTAACTGCCTCGGCGCAGCGGTATCTCAGCCCACAGCTCAGCACTCCGTATCCTCCATCTCACCTCCTCTGCTGCTCCGTCCTCCCTTCTCTTGCGCTTCCGCCAACTCTTAACCCCCATCTGCCACATCTTTACTGCCACTTACCTCTCCGTGCTCACTCTGCCTCCATCCCTTTACCTGTCAAGGAAGTTGTAATTTAATTTCCATTTCTCCGAGGGCTGGAGGATTACCAGGATGACGGCCAACAGAATTCCAAGTCACCCAAAACACCAGGCGTTGGAGAGCCTGTAACACCAGCTGCTACTCAGCCCAAGAGGACCTGCGGCGGACAACGTGGCTTTGCAGCGGCTCTCCTTGCCGTTCGACCTCCGCAAAACACGAACTGCGGGCGGAGGCTGCCTGCGTGGGAGGCCCCGGCTGTGAGGCGCTGATGAGGTCGTGACAAGGCAGAAACTGTTTCAAATCGCGCCGTAAATCCAACCCAAACCCGCTACGCTTGAATTTCAGCCAGCTGCCTGCTCTGGACGCGATGCTAAGCTTTGTTGTAATGCTCTCCTTTTAACTCTTTGTCATAATGATTAATCTCGCCTAATCTTTGTCTGCAGCTCTATGGCTTTCTGCTTTTCTGAACGAGCCGGTGAGAACAAAAGTGTCCACGCAGCAGCTGCTGCTCAGGGCTCACGTGGAGACTTTGAATCGACGTACAGAACCACAGAGCTGCCCTCACCGCTCCAAACCTCCACAGCCCTGACGGCAGGCAGGGTGACCGGGGGGAACGCGTGCTCGCCGGGAGGAGCAGCAGCCCCTACTTTACCGTCCCTGGGGCTGACAGGGGAAGGTGACCCATCTGTTGTTTGCAGTGCTCGAGCTCGCGCTGGAGTCGGGCAACGCTGCTGGCCGTACCCAGGCTAATTGCTGTGGTGCTGAAGACCAGAGACAGGACGCATCAATTATCACAGAAAATAATTTAGCAGACTGACAATTTTTCCAGGAAGGCATAAAAGAAAAACCCAATTACAAGGGAGGCGGCAGGGAGAAGGCACCAGAGCAGCAGGGCAGGCCCTGTATGACGCAAACAGGCAGGACGTGAAGGCCTGAGCAGACCACAGCTCTAGGAGAGCTACACCGGCAGGCAAAGACATAATCTTTATTACAAAAACACACAATATTTATAAAATATATATGCTATATATCAGGCACGGTAGCGCTGACGCAGACGCCTGGGCCCCGCCGCCCGCCTCGCCGCCACAAGATGGCGGCGGCGGGATGTACCACTCGCCGCCTCCTCCCCTCCCGGAAGGGCAGCTTCTCCCCCGCTCCCCCCCCCCCGCCCCAGCCTGGCGGTGGCACCGCCCTCTTCCGCTCTCGCGCCGGAAGCCGGAAGCGCTGGGCGGAGGGAGGGTCCCGGTTGCGCGGCGGTGAGTCCTGGGCGGGGGCGGCGGAGCCGGTAACGGGGCCGCCCCCCTCGGGTTTCGCTGAGGGGAGGCGGGATCGGCATTGCCGCTGCCCCCGGCGTTCATGGCCCGTCCGGCGGGTGATTGAGAGTGGTTACTCGCCAGGCGGCGGGGTGGGGGGAGGGTGGAGCTCGACCGGGCCTTGCACCAGCAGCCGTGGCCGAGGGGGAAGGCCCGTTCCGCCCTCTCCGTGGGCCGCAGCCTCCCGGTTGCCGTTCTCCTCACCGCCTAGGACAGGCCAGGCGTTGGCGGAGCGGTCTCTGCCGTGTCCCGGGTGGAGAACGGCCCCGGGCGGGCCTCGCTCTGCGCTTCCCCAGGATGCTGGGACGCGGAGGCCTTGGGCGGGCACCCCCGGGGCTGGGGGAGTCTTTCCCTAACCGGGGACAGAGCACCGAGGGGGTGACCGGGATGCAGCAGTCCTGCGGGCAGCCCCTCACCGGTGCCCCCAGCCTTTCTGAGCCACGGGGGCCCGTGCGTTGCCCCTTGGAGAGGCTAATTGTCACCTCCCTGGCTGCGTCTTAACCGGAACGTTGTTAAAAAACAGGGAGATGCGGGAGGCGAGAGCCCCTGCCCCGTGCTGGTGCCCGGCCGAAGCCAGAGCAGTGCCCAGCTCTTTGCGTCCGCCCTCCTGGCGGGCCGTTCGAGCGCTTTCCCCAGACCGTCGGTGACCTCTGCGCCCGCACGGCGTCAGGGATTGAGCTTCTTGTTTGCCGCTATTCCTGATTTTTCCCTCTTCCACTCCGTGAGCCTCATGAATACCAAAAAAACCCACCCATAAGTCTGTTTCTCTTTGCAGAGTGATGAAGTTACGTACGTACGTATGTGGTAAGGGAGCTAATTTCCTGGCTTTTAGGAGGTTGTTACTGGGACGGGTTTGGCTGGATCCTGGGCGAAGAGATTTGGTAACCCTGAGCCTTACCTTGTCATTCTGTGTTACGTGCAGAGGCTGACGCAACATCCCCACAGCAATATCGTTGGGATGTTTCAGCCGGGTGAAAGGTAGAAGAACCACGAGCCATTAGGACGACGCTGAAATCGCCGTCGGCTGTTTGGTATGTCCCTTTCCCTCTCGGTGGGAGTGCACTGCTCCCGTGTTTCTCATCTGTTTTTTTTAGTGTATTCCCGCATTATTGCATCCCACATCTTAAGACCTGTGACAACAACATCTGATATTTGCTATCAGACAGTGCAGATTATTTGGAATAAGTCATGGACATAGCGCAGAAAATCCCATTATTTCCCTGATTTTAGTAATATTCTTAAAATCACAAGTACTGCATCAAGTCCACCACAAATGAATAATGCCATCACTTAATGTTTTCTAAGGGTAGCAGCAATAAGTGAGGGGAGCGATGGCACCATGTAGCTAGAAAGGAAGACGCGTAGAAGAAAAACGTGTCAAATGAGACAGGAGCCGAGGAACTGGAGAGGTGGCGGGGTACGGGAAGACGGGGTGACGATGGTGATCCCACCGGTGACTGCGGGCCGTGGGCAGTCGGATGTGAGGAGATCCGGGCGGGGGGTTGCTGGGCAGAACGGGAAGCTGGAATGGGACGATGCAGTGAGAGCCAGCTGGAGTTCTGAGAGTCAGGGTGACGTCGCCCTGCTATCGGGTGGCTGTGAGTAGGTGTTCCCTTGACAAAACCGTCTGGCACGCACAAGTCGTCCTTCCAAATACGCCGTGGAAAGGAAAGAAGTCCGTTGCCAAAGCAGGAACGGGTAGATCTGATCTGTTTTCCTTCTCATTCTGCCCTCGGTCTCGCCGGTTCTTTATAGCGCAGGGGAACCTCTCAGCTGTTTCAAGCAGTTTAGCAAAGCTGGTTTTAAATCCCTAATAGGATTAGTACCTATTTGCAGCTGGCTTTAGAAAACCTCGTCTTTATTTGACTTCCTTTCCCCGTCCTAAGAGTCTGCAGCTCCTCTGGGAGGATGGACACCCTGAGGAACCGGACGGTGGAGGAGCTCCAGGAGCTGCAGGAAAACGCAGAGGAGATCGAGCGCCTGGCCCTGGAGTCGCAGGAGGTACGCACGGACGGCGTGACGCAGGCTGGGCTTCGCCGGCGCTTCGCCCGCGCTGACCGTCGCCTCTCCTTCCGCAGGTTCAGGAGCTGCAGCTGGAAAGGGAGATGGCCCTCGCCGCCAACCGGAGCTTGGCCGAGCAGAACCTGAAGTTCCAGGTGCCGCTGGAGAAGGGGCGCACCGACCTCTCTAACAAATATGAAGAGCTGCAGAAGCTGGCTGAGCGGTGTAAAGAGCAAAAGGCAAAACTGGGTGAGCGTCTGCAAACCTTGCACACTTTCCGATGGAGTCACGTGGGCTGTGTGTAGTTAGTGCAACATCCTTCCCTTTTGCTTCTGCCTACCTTGGCCCTGTTGAGCAGAGAAACTCTTGAGGGTGGTGGCAGAAAGGGCTCTGCTGCCTATGAAATCTATATTCTCCTGTTTCCTGGTCAAACTGGGTTGCACGGACCAAGGACGCTATCCCAGCAAAAAAAATCCTTCTAGTGCAGCAGTGGCTAAGGTTCTTTCCTCTTCAGATTTTCTCCTTGCATCAACGGTTTCCGAGGCAGGAAGGCACTCTTGCGAGAGTGCGGCAGGGCTGTGTGCTGATGATTTTTCCCTCCTTTGTGTTTAACGTTTTGCTCTGCTGCTCTCTTTGTTTCCCCAGAGAAATTTTCAGCAGCGATGCATCCTCAGACCTTGCTGGATCTCCTGCAGGTGGAAAGCCAGAAAATTGAAGAGGAGTCTGAGGTGAGCTTAAGGTTTAAATCCATTAGCAATTCGAGTGATTAGTCCTCAAAGACTTGTAATTACATTCCCAACCCTAATCCCTTAAATCGAGGATTACCTCTTTGGAGTTTGGCGACCTTGCTCCAAAAAATTGGATTGCCTTTTGTTTGCTTGTGTGTGGTGCGATGGTCCTCTGCGTGTCTCCGAGAGAGACGTAAATCCTAAGCTGGGCTTGGGGAAGAGGAGTAGAGGGATGCAGTGCTGAACCGGAGGCTGTCTTCTCTTCCAGAAAATGGCCGAGAAGTTCCTGGAGGGCGAGGTGCCTCTGGAGACATTTCTCGAGCAGTTTTCCGTGATGAGGAAGTTGTCCCACTTGCGCCGGGTCAGAGTTGAAAAGCTGCAGGAGATACTGAGGAAGTCGGAAGCGTCGCGGGAGCCCGGCAGGGACTCTCAGCAGCAGCCGCCTCCTCACGTACCTGGGCCCGCAGACCCGCCGAAGCCGCAGCCCTTCCCTTCGGGGGCTCCTTCCTTCCCTTTGCCCTACAGCCCAGCCCCAAGCATGCCGGTCGGCCCCACCGCCCATGGAGCTCTGCCGCCTGCTCCTTTCTCTGGCTCCCCCGTCCCCGGGGGACTCGTTGCTTCCTCTCAGCCCAGCACCCAGCCCACGTTTCCCTGTAAGCCTCCTCCAGGTCCCGGATACCCGCCGGCGCAGGCTGCCGATTCCGCCCCGGGGTATCCCAAAGCCCCCTTGGGCGGCTCGTCTCCAGCGCCGGCCTATTCCTGGTCTCCGTCCAGGGGCCCGCCTCAGCCCCCGCCGTTCCCTGGCTCTCACCCCTCTCCTCCGCTGCCCAGACCCGGGTACCCTCCCTACTTCCCCCCTGGGGCAGCGAGACCGCAGTGTCCCTACTCGACCCAGCCCCCTCTCCCTAGTTTCCCAATCCCCCTGCAGCCCCCCTGTCCTCCTGGACTGCCCCCACCCTTTGGCTACCCCCCACCTCCAAACCCTCCGCGCCCTGCTTGGCCCGGCTACTAAATCGGGACTCCTGGGAGAGCATCCTCTGCTACTCCCTCCTCTTTTTATGGACTGAGGAAGACGAGCAAACCGAGAGCGTTGCTCTTTGAGCCATCGGTGCGAAAGCATTCACGCAGGATGATAAGAGACAGTAGCGGCTCCGGGGGTCGGGCAGGCTGACGCTGGCCTCGCGGGCTGCAACAGTCTAGGTTGGGTTTGTGACGATCGCTGGCGGGCTGACGCGTTCGCTTCCAAATCGGCTCGTCCGGGCTCCGGTGTGAAAGGCAGGTAGTCATTTAGGTACTCGGCTGAGGTACGCGGGACCGATGTGCACTGATCGCAGCCGCTGTGAGCCGAAGCCCGTCTCGTCTGCGTGGGCAGGAGCATGCGTGGCTTGAGCGAGAGAGACCGCTCCGTGTGCGCCTGTCGTTTGCGAGGCGGGTGACGGAGGTCGTGTCGTAATTCTCAGCCTTTTCGCGGGCGTTCAGAAGACGCGGTGGGAAATCTCCTGACAGTATTCCTGACACAAAACGCTCGCTGCTTTCCAAGGATCTTTCTGGAAGCGAGGGGCGGGAGCCAGCCCGGCTTGCAGGCGATTCGTAACTGCTCGCAGCAGGCAGAAGCAGCTAGCTCACGCCGTGGGTGGGCCAGGCCTTGAGATCCGTGTCTGCCTTTACCACTGCTGCTTCTGTCCAGCACAGGAGCCTTTCCCAGCCTGTGCTGGCTGCGCGCTGTCTCACCGGGAGCGCGAAGGCTCTGATAGCTCCCCGGAGCTCAGTGCATGGATATTTGGAAGGAAGCCGGGCTGGCGTGATGCATCGGGCTGCTGTTGCTTTGGGGGCACGTGCCTCGGGTCGCAGGGAGGAGCAGGAGTCGGTGCCTCCTGCCCAGCTCTGTGAAACGCCAGGGTTTGGCAGCCTCCTGTACCCCCGGCCTCTCCCGCGGTGCCCGGGGGAACGGGGCGGTTATTCGGGGTGCTACAGGCTCCAGCCTTCCTCACGTCCCCCTTCTCACGAAACACTAGGTAACGGATGGAGCGAGGAGTTAGCATTAATGGAAATGGGATTTGCTTTGCTCAGCACTTTATCCTACGAATCCTGCCTGTATCCCTCTAAGTTATTTATAAGGAAAGATTACTAATGGACTAGAACAAGGCAAATGCTTGTGGGGTTTGATGGAAACAATTCCATGTCTGTGGTTAATTACAGTAATAAAACTTGATGAATTGCACGCGGGGTCACGGCCGTGGTTGCTTTCGGAAATGACGGGGCATCCAGCTGACACTTTCTATTGATCCTTTTATGCCCTCCTGGCATCCTTACACCAACTTCCTCTTCATTTTGTCAATAAAACCTTTCACCCTCTTGCAGGACCATCTTCTTCAAACTCATCTTTCCTGCTTTCTTGTTTTCATCTTTCCTAAGGGGCCCGTTCGCGTGGGGCTCTTCTGCATCAGCCCCTCTCTCCCCTCCTCTGGCACCGTCTCGCGTTTTCCTTCCCCGGCTGGGAAGTAGATGGTCTACGGAACAGCACTGGTAGTGTTGGAAGGAAGAGAACAAGATGTAATTACTAAAACCCCCAATTTTATTACAACAGTTACTGCTTATTAAATATCTCAGACTCGTTCTCAGTATTTCTGCCCTCGGCATGCTCCTCACATCCATGCTTTGCTTTATACGTCTGCCCAAATCTCGCGCCATCCCACGCAAACACAGCCGAGCGCGTGTCTTCGCAGCTCCCCTGGGAACCCGGCAGACGCGGGTCTCGCAGTCTTTCTCGTGAAGCTCAGCACCCCGGTATCGGAGCGTTCTGGCAGACGGCAGCCGATTTCACTTTCAGCCTGGCCCGGGTGGGAGGAGGAGTGTGGTTATCCTGGTTTTG
Source organism: Sagittarius serpentarius (assembly GCA_034782735.1). Classification (NCBI taxonomy): domain Eukaryota; kingdom Metazoa; phylum Chordata; class Aves; order Accipitriformes; family Sagittariidae; genus Sagittarius; species Sagittarius serpentarius. Next base: position 28,005,598 of record JAVKLA010000021.1, on the reverse strand, counting down.
AGAGACGGAGAAGCCGGCAAACCCCCTCCAAACGGCCGTGAGCGTGGCTGCTCTGCTCTCGGTGCAGGTATGAAGCCGGCTGCAACCCAGCTGCCTCTTAGACTCGTGCAAATAGCTTAAAAAACAGCGCACACCCCCCCACCCCGCTGCCCGCCTCGCGCTCTCCCACGAGGGAGTCTCAAAAGCAAGAGGAAGCTTTCTCGGAAAGGTGCTCGGGTACCGGGGCGCAGCTGAAGCTGAGCTGGGCTGGGTTAGAGCTGAGCCGTGCGTGCCTGGTGCCCGGTACGAGCAGGTACGGAGGAGCACGGGCGGGTTTGGCTCCGAGTCCGGCAGGGGCTGGAGGGGGGGGTGGGAG
>JAVKLA010000021.1:27990419-28004244 GCA_034782735.1 Sagittarius serpentarius | reverse complement strand
GAATCAGGGCCCTGAACCTTAACGCAGTTTTTTCTCATTGCTGTGCCAGTTTGGAGCTGCGGCGGCAGGTTCAAGGCGACGCACCCACCCCACTGCCCGGGAGGGGAAGGGGGCTGAGTAAAAGCGGGACCCGCTCCCACGCCGCGAGCCGTGGCTCGGCTCTCCCGGCTGAGTTAATATCGCGCCCGTGAGTCAACGTGGTGGCAGGAAGCGAGAGCCGGGGCTGGGTGCGAGCCCGCTCACACCTCCGCCCGCCGGCGCTTGCTGCGGTCCCGGGGCCGAGCGGCCCCCGAACCAGCCCCAAACCCAGCCCCCAGCCCCCATGGCAGGGGGGGGCACCACCTCGCTGCTCCTCACCCGTCTGGTTGAGTCCCGTGGGGCCGATCCACTGGCGCTGCTTCTTTTTGGAGACTGGAAGGCAGAGGCGGGCGGTGAGAGGGGGGGGGATCTCTCCGAGGACCTGCCTAATGCCCCTACCCCAAGCTTCGCTTCCTCCGGCTGCCTCCCCCCCGCCAGCCCCATATGCCGTCCGGAATAATCGCCCCTGCCCGGTAATCCCCCCCCCCGCCGCCCCACGAGACCCTCCGCCTGCTCTTTTGTGTCCACTCGGCGCCTAATCCCCACCGCAGCCTGCAAAGCGCACCCCGCTCCCCCGGCCACCCCCCCTCTCCGTGCCCACGCCGTGCGGGGCAGGCTCGGGGACAATGGCGCAGGGGGGAATCTGTCAGGCGGAGCAGCACCTGCTTCTCCCCCCCCACCCCCCAAAGGAGATGGGGGGAAGCGGCAGGGACGGATGCACGGAGCTGCCAGCCCTGAGCTGCCACAGGGCGACTGCAGAGCAGGCGGAGGAAGAGGAGGAGGAGAAGAGGCTCCAGAGCTCGTCACCTACTTCTCTTCATCAGCCTCCTGTAGGCAGGAGGGCCGCAGATGAGCAGGAGGATGCCGAAGAGAAGCAGGGCCAGGCAGATGCTCACGATGGTGCCTGCCGCCGTGCCGGTGGGATGTGGCTTCGAGTCCTGGCCTGGGGAGAGGACGGGTGTCACTGGATGAGACCCTTGTGCCCAGGCAAAGGCTGATGCCGGGAGCTTGAGCACCCACCGCCCTGCCGGGAGGGCTGCGGCGAGCCCCGGCAAGGCTTTCCCCAGCCCCTGCCCCGAGCTCGCACCCTCTGCCCCTTCCCCAGGCAATCGCACGTGGAAATCCCAGCTGCCAGCGTCAGCCGGGGATGCCCGGCAGCGGGTGCTGCAGGCAGCGCTGCCCGTACCCCACGGTCCCCCGGGGATCAAGCCCAGCACGGTGGCTTACACACGACTCTGGTCCGGGAGCAGGTCCGGGGGGCCCCAAGGCTGGCAGGGCAGAGGTGCAGGGTGGGGACCCTGCAGGTGACACCCATCGAGGGGGGGTCCCGGATCTCGGTGCTGGAGGAGAGGTTCCCACACCGCAGCTCCCGGCACAGCTGCCTGCCCCGCTCGGCTCGCTGCGCCCAGTTGTCACACAGCACCTGCCACCGCCCCTCGTGAAAGACCTCGATGTCCCCTTCGCAAGGCGTGGGGCCGGCCGCCAGCCTCCGCAGGGCCTGGGGCTGGGAGCCTGCGGGGAGAGAGGCAGAGAGGGATCAGACCCACGGGGAGACATCGCGGCCGGCTGATGGGGTTCGGCATCCTGCCGGGACCAGCTCTTGGCACAGAGATGCTCACGGCATCGCGGCTTCCCCTTGTGCCGCGGGGACCGAGGGATGCGTGCGAGCCGTACCAGGGCCACGCGTTGAGGAGCTTTGAGCTGTCCCTCTGGGAAACACAGCGGGGCAGCCCGCTCTGCCAGCTGCCACGGGGCAGCCCGTTAAGCCCCCAAATCCCGCAGGCAGGCTTCTAAGCTCGGGCAGACGGCAGGACCTGGGGCAAGCCCGCTCCTCGCCCCCGCGGCTTGGCTCCCCGTCCTGCGGCGCCGGCACCAAACTGCTCCGCGGGGAGATGCTCACGGCACGCACGCGAAAGGTGTGGACGAGCACGGTGCCGGGCTCCGCCGCGATACCCCGCGCACCCGTCTTGGGTTTTGGGGTGCTAACTGTGCGCTTGCTGTGCGCTGCTCTCGCTCCCCGGCTTTTCCTACTTGCAGCGCTGCTGCATTCGAAGCCCGGGGCTGGGGGTGCTGCTGCCGGGAACCGAGCGCGCCGGGGAGGTTTCCTGTTTTGCCTTCGCACGCAGGAGAGGAAGAGCAGGAGTGGGTGGCCGGGGTGCGTGGGGCAGACAGGGATGGGGCTGGTGCCCTGCTCAGGGCTTCAGCCAGCTGCCGGGCATCCAGCCCAGCCATCTCCCCAGGGTTCTTGCACCTCCGCAGCGGGGGAAAGCAGCCCGCGGCCCCGGAGCACGCCAGGGGCAGCCCGGCCGGCCGGCCGGGGCAAGCGAGGGGTCCGGGGAAGGAGTGGGGGGGCCGTGCTGGGGCGAGCTCTTACCCGAGCAGATGATGAAGGCAGGCGCTTTCCCCCGCCAGGCACTGGTCCTCTCGAAGCAGTCGAAGAGTGGATGGCTCTCGCAGGGCTCCACCACCTCCCACCGCACCGGCAAGTGGCTTCCCCGCTCCGGCTTGGCGTGGTTATGGCTGTTGACGGCAGTGCCGCAGCGGAGATCCTGGCAGATGCGAGTGGCCAGCTCCGGCGAGATGTCCGGGCTCCCCGCCACAGCCCCCCACAGCCCCTGCCTGTGCAGCTCCACGAAGCCCGAGCAGCCGAAGTCCCCGTCCACCAGCCGCAGCCTGGCGGGTCCTGGCGAGGGATGGGGGAAAAAGCATCTCATTACAGACCGGGATGATGTTTCTTTCCGTTACCGAGCAGAAAGTCCTCGAGCCCGCCACATCGGAAGCTTCACTGCCCCGTCGGTGCCGCCAACGGTGTTAACGAGATCAGGCGATCTCGCAAGGCGGGGGGCAGTTTGCTTTGCTGTGCGTGCCACCCCCCCTCCGCCCCACCCCGGTTTGGTCGTTGCCGCTCCGCTCCCCTCCGCCGTGCCGGGGGCTGGGCAGGGATCGGGCTCTTACCGGTGGGCTCCGGGGTGGTGGTCGGGGGCACCGGCGGGGGCTCGGGGGTGGTTTTCACCGGCTCTGAAACAAGAAGAGAGGGGCCAGGTCGGGACGGCTGCTTTCCCGGGACGGGGGTGGCCGGGGTGGGGGTCCAGGCTCACCGCTGCAGGTGAGGACGGCATGCTCCGTGCAGTTTCCCGGCATCCCGCGGCACCCCACCGGGGCGGCCCCCAGCCCCACGCACTGCAGCAGCCGTTTGTGTGGCTCCTTCCCGCTGGCAAAGACGACCTGGAGGGGCTCGGTGATGGGGGGGCCACAGCCCAGCCGCCGGCAAATGCTGTCCTCGCTGGCCTTGCTCACGCTGTCCCGGCACACGCGGCTCCACCTGCCCTCCCACTTCACCTCCAGCATCCCGGCGCAGCGGCAGCCGCCGCCGGTGAGCTGCAGGCTGGGCTCTGTGGTGAAAGCACGGGTGTCAGGGGCTTTCCTTCCCTTCGCAAGCGCGTTTCCCACCCAGGGCTGGAAAAGCCCTTGCCGGCTTGTCGCGGCAGCCAGACGTGCCGCTCGGCACCGGCGTGCCCCGCGGCGGCAGCCGAGGCTTCTCGCAAAGTGGGGCAGGAAGGAAACGGAGTGTTGGGGGGTGCACGGGCAGGCGAGGAGCTCGGGGGGTGCGGGCGCCGTGGGGCTGAGCTGGGACGCCAGGCTGCGTGGAGCCTGTGATGAAGCAGAGCCGGCTTCCCGGCCGAGGCAGCTCCGGCAGCCGCCACGCTAACGAAGCCACGGCCAAGGAGCTGCTGACGAAGCCGCGGCGCGGTCCCCGAGGTCCTGCCCCCACTCACTCTCACCTCCAGGGCTCGGGGTGTCTCCTCCGTGGCCGGGGATGGCTGCAAGAAAGAGGAGGGGGGGGACGGGGTGTCAGTCCTGCTTCTCACCGGGGGAGCCGCCAGCCGAGGGCAGAGGCTCCCGGCCTTTGGCCTCTCGCCAGTTATTTTGGGGGAGAAAGGCGATTCTGGGAGCTCGGGTCAGCCTTTCGCCAGGGTAAAGGTGCTGCCAGTGGAAAGGAGCTGGCGATGGTGGCCAGGCGCTCCCTGGCAATGCCATGCTCTGCCCTGACCCGGCTGTAACGCCTGGGGGACACCTCTGTCCCCAAAAGCTCAGCGGTGGGGACAGAGCCCCGGGCTGGCCACGTGCCGCCCCGGCACCGGGGGCCGGAGGAGGAGGCTGGGTCGTGCTGGCTTTTTCCTTGGCAGTAGAAGAGCATTTTCTGGCTTTCTCGGTGAGTTTGCTCTCACTCCTCCTCCTCCTCCTCCTCACACCTTTAATTTAAATAAATAAATACAAACGACTTCATGCAACTGGCCGTAGCGCTGCCTGCCAGGCTGCCCATCCATCTGCTGGTGGATAATACTGGCTGAAAAAAGACAGACAAGGGCACCTGCTAATTATCGCTAACTAGCTAGCACCACGGCTGCTAGGAAGGTACGGCCGAGCAGCAGCGGATGGTGCCACCATCACCGCAGCGAGCCAGAGAGGTGCGGTGCCTGCGGCTGCCCGCTGTGCCACGTGGACCGAGGGGCAGCCGGGGACGGCGGGAGCTGGCAGGGAAGGAGGCTGGGGGGACAGCTGCCTGCCCCCCAGCGCCCACAGGCTCGGTCCTGGGGTGTGACGAGCATCCTGGGGACCTCCGGAGCTGGGGGGGACCGGGCATGCGTGGCTCTGGCCGAGGCGTGCCCGCGCTCTTCCTCGCTGCCCGCGTTTCGGTGTGGGCTCGGCAGCCCCGCTGCTGGTCACCAGCCCCTCTCCCCCCAGCCTGGCCCGAGCCCCACGTGGGACCCCCGGCATGGTGCCATGAGTGAGCCCCAGCCGAGGGCACGGGGCCGAGCCCCCCAAAACGTGCCCAGCTGCCTGGCAGCGGGAAAGCCAGCGGGGGGGGTTCGCCGTGGGATTTCAGGGGTCCCAGGCTGCGGCAAGGCTGGGTCACCCTGGGCAGCACCGGCGCTGCCGGCACAGCGGGTACGCCCGGCTAAAGCAGCCAGGGCCCCAGCAACCCCTACCCCTCCGCCTTGCTGGGCACCCCCCCGCCGCCCCCCATACTCACCCCACATCCCCAGCAAGAGCAGCAGGCGCAGGGCGGGCAGCCGGGCTGCCATCGGCACGACCAGCCGCCTCCTCCACCCGCCGGAGCAGGAGGCTGCCGGGGGGGCACCGCCGCCTCTGCTACCCAGCCCGGGGAAGGCAGGCAAGGGGGGACGGGCAGGAACAGGCTGTTTTTCCTCCCTCTGTGGTTTTCTGCGTCACAGTCTACGCTCGTTTGAAGTCTCAACCTGGCAGCTGCCTCCCCAGGTCCCGCTGAGCATGAGAGCAAGAGCAAAGGGGAGAGAAACCTGGGGTGGGGCGGGGGGGCAGCCCCCATCCCGGGGTCCCCCCGTCAGCCCCCCCGTCTCTGCGGAGCATGTGAGCCCAGGAGATGGTGAACGTACCCAGCACGGGGCGAGGGGGGGGGGGGTCAAGGGGACCCCAGCTCTCCCTTGGGTCCCCGCAAAGCTGCTGGTGGCCGGAAGGCAGCGTGGCAGTGCGAAAGCCTGGGACACCCGGAGCTGGCACCCGAAGGAGAGCCCCAAGGGGTGCGGGGGGCTTCTGGGTGGTCGGAGCTGGCGGCATTCACCGGGGGAACTCCCAGCCCCGGCGGCAGCTCCCCGGTGCCGGTGAGCTGTTCTGGGAGCCGGCACACTGGATTGCAGTGGGGAAAACAGGTGACAACCACTAAACCCAAGAGCCCGAGCGCCCACAAGGGCCGGATCCCACCCTCGTTGCCGCAGAGAGACCTGTGGCCACATAACGCCGGCCCCTGCCAAAAATACCCTCCCCTTGCCGCCTTGCTTCGGCTCTGGGGCCGCCGGCTCTGGCTGCACCACCACCCTCAGCACCGCCTGCCATCACCGGTCGAGGCGAGCGGCACTGCCGGGGCAGGAAACGTGCCGTGCCAGGCGCTGCCCGTGCCGCCAGCTCCTGCAGAGGAGCCGATGCACGCCGTACCATGCCGCGCCACACCACGCCGAGCCACCACGTGCCCTGCAGGCCACGGCAGCACCCGAAGCACCGTGATGGCCCCACGGGATGGGGATTGGGGACGTCGCATCCAAACAGGTCCCTGCTTCTCCCAGTTACTGGCACCCCAGGGACACCGCACAAGCCTGCAAGGGCGCATGGGGCACAGGCAGTGATGGACCGGGGAAGGGAGAGGCGTTAATTGATTATGCCCTAATTAATTCCTCCAAATCCAGGTCATGCATGCTAATGAGGGCAGCTGTTTTCCATCGACCCGGTGGCATTTCTGCTGAAAGGAGAGCACCCAGCTGGTGCCTGGGGAGTGGTGTTGGGGGGGACTGGGCTTCCCGGGCGGCTCGGTGAGGTAAGGGAGAGCTGCCGTCCCCTCCCGCTGCCACCACCCTGTGCTGCTGCCCGGACCCGCGGGATGCTCCGGTCCTCAACCCCGGAGCGGGGGCTCGGCTCCCCTGGGAGTTTCCTGCCCCAAAAGTCTCTCCGGGTTGAAGATTTTCCATGACTCAAGAGGAAGCTCGCTGGGGTGCGGTGGGTGGCAGGCGGCCATGGGCTGCCAGGCGCAGGCAGGGCCGGGCGGAGATGCTCGGGGAGGTCGGGCAGAGTCGGCGGGCGATGCCGGCAGCGTGAGCGCGCCGTCTCCAGCCAGGCCCCGGCATCCCTGGAGGTAACCCAGCTCAGCAGTCCCCTCCCGGGCTCCTTTGGCTTCTTGCAGCCTCCGCATCCCCTTGGCCAGGCAGAGCGGGGCCGCTGCCGGCGCTGGGCGGTGCTGAGCCCCCGCAGCGCCGGGCGGTGGGCTGCTCCCTGTAGCCCCCGCTTGTTCCCATCCCTTCCCGGTCATCCTGGGGGTCCTGCTGAACCCCAAGACCAGGCTGGGGCTGTGAAGGGAGCAAGCCCTGCTGGGGAGTCCCACGGGGCGCTGGGGGTCCTGGTGCTGCCCCCCCGCCCGCCCACCCACGGGCTCTGGGCTGGCACAGCTTTGGCAATGCCCTGGGAAAGGGGTGCAAGTCCCAGACCTGCTCCCGGGCGAATCCTTCCCGCGGGACTCAGCCTGGGCTGCACCGGGACCAGCCCCGGGGGGTTCTGCGGGCAGGAGCCAAGCCCCTCTCACCCCAAACCGACCAGAGGTCGGTGATTCACCCTGAGGCATCCCGGGATGCTTCGCCTCTAGGAAAGGTCCCTCTCCCCCCGGTTATCCGAGGATGCCTGCCCCCCACGGACGTGGGGTGCCCAGGGCCGAGACCTGCCCTCCGCGCCGTGGCGGGCTCTGGGAGCCCTGGGATGCTGCGGACAGGGTTTGTGCCGTGGCCCGGTTAAAGCATCCCCGCTGGCTGCCGGCAATGCGAGCCGGCTCAGCATCGTCTGCGTGCTGCGACAGATAAGGATGATTAGAATATCTTTCCGGAGGGGTCGGGGGAGAGCGCGGCGACGTGCTGACATGCCGCCTGCCCGTGAGAAGCCTTTTAAGAGGCAGGAGCTGCCTTTAACGCGAGCAGGAACGGGCTTGTCGGCTGCCAGCACGCCGCCGTCACCCTAATGATGGGGGAAACGGCATTTCCCAGCGCCTCTCACCGCGCGCAGGAGCAGCAGCTCGAAGAAACGGTTGGCGCTGATGTGCCTGTCTCGTGGCTGGAGGTGGTACGTGGGCCCTTTGCCCCACGTCCCAAGGGGAACTGGGTTATCCACCACCCCACCCCCCCCCGCAAGGGCATCGGTACCCCCCCGCCCCGCCCCAGCATCAGCATCCCCCCGCCCAGGTCGCTGCCTGGCTGTGCCACCATCCAAGCGGTCCCAACAGCCGCCTTTGCAAAGGTGCCGTCGTCTCCTCCCCAGCCTCGCCGCCCTGGCACGGGGGAGCCACGCGCGTGAACTGGGGGCACCCCCGGGGCCCACCCCCCTGCCCGCTCCTCTCCCCGCTCTGCTCGCAGCAGCCCTCTCCTTGCCCTCGCCTCGCTCCTCTCCCCTTTGTCTGGGCCTTTGTTGCTATTTTGGTGCTTCCTCCGTTGTTGCGGCGCGGCCCCTTTGTTCGGGGCTGCCGGAGCCTCTCGCCTCGGTAAACAGCTGAAGGATGTGGTGGGGGGCAAATTTTCCACGGGGGCGGGTCTGAACCCCAACCTCCGCCGAGGCTCCACCTCGCCGCGCCCCGGCAGACGGAAACCCACCGGTGGGTGCCGGGGTGGGAGACGTGCCGCAGGGTTTGGCTTGCCAGTGGAAAGAGCCATGTGGGGCGCAGGGAAGCCCCCCGGGGCGGGGGGATGAAGGGGTCCCAGCCCCAGGGGTGGGGGCCGGGGGCCGTGGCTCAGCTGGGTGCAGCCCCCGAGCCCACCAGTGTCCCTGTCCCCAAGCTGCGCCTGGCACAGGGTGATGCTGCTTCGCTTGGGCATCCCGCCAGGGCTTGGGCGGACCGTGGGGATGCCCCAGCTTTCACCCCGGCACGGAGGATGCTGGAGGGGTTTATTCCTCCCTCGGGGGCCGTACCCCACCCCCTGAGCTCTGGGGAGGGTGGGGGGTGCGTGTGCAAATCCATCCTGGGCTAGAAGCTGGCTATGTCCCGCTTCCCGGCTTGGTACCTGCCCCGCAGCCCCAGGCTGGGGTGAGGAGGGTCCGGGACCCCCCAGCACCCCCCATACAGCCGGGACTGGTGGCCGGTGCAGGCGATGCTGCTCACGGTGGCTGTGACCAGCCCGGCAGGGGACCGCAGGAAGGGACATCTTTGGGTCACTTATCTCTTGCTGCCCTGTAGCAACTGGGAGCCCTTGGGAGCGTTTGGTGACCCAGCCTCGCTGCGGGGCCGGTGACCAGCCGCCCCTCTGGCCGAGGGACACGGTGTCCTGCTGGGAAAAGCTTTTAATCGCGTCGCGCATCCCAGCACAGCTCGCCTGCGCCGGGCATCCCCAGGGTGCCGCCGGGACCGGTGCCCTCGCCCCAGCGCGGAGGAAATGGCCAGAGAGTTCCGGAGGAGACGTCGGCAGCGGGATGGCGATTCCTCGGCCGGACGCGGTGCCAGGTCCCCCCCCCCGCCATGCCCCCTCTGTCTGTGGCGGTCGGGCAGGCTCAGTAGGCAGAGCCCTGGATGTCATCGTAGTCGGTGCCCTCAGAGGAGTCGGGGTCCCGCGCGGGTCCCCCCGTGGGGCAGGACGGAGCCGGCCAGCCTGCAAGGGAGAGGGCCCCGTCAGGCGGACGGGCAGGGAGCGGAGGGGGGCTGCTGCGGCGGGGAGAGGAGCCCTGCGGCCCCTCGCACCGTCCCGCCCCTGCCCTGACAGCGCGGGGTCCTCACCGGGGTGGGGGGACGGGTGCCCAGGCGGCTCCGCGCCCTGGACGTTCTCGTACCACTCCCCCGAGGAGGTGCTGGAGCTGTCGGCGGGATCGGGGTCTGCTGGAGACACAGGTACCCGGGGGTGGGAGAGCACTGGGGTGGGCACACGGGGCATTGCTGGGGGAGCTGGGGGGGGGGAAACAGGGTCTCTTACTGGCGCCTTCCATCCCTGCTCCCATCCCCTGGGGTCCTCCAGTCCCATTGCCTCCCTGGGATTGTCCCCATCCCTGCTTCCATCCCCGGGGTCTCTCCATCCCTGCTCCCATCTCCAGGGCTGTCCCCATCCCTGCTTCCATCCTTGGGGTCCCCCCACCCCCGTTCCCCTCCCCAGGGCTGTCCCCATTCCTACTCCCATCTTTGAGATCTCTCCGTCCCTGCTGCTGTCCCCATCCCTGCTCCCATCCCCGGGGTCTCTCCATCCCTGTTCCCATCCCCGGGGTCTCTCCATCCCTTGCTCCTGTCCTTGGGGTCCCTCCGTCCCTACTCCCGTCCCCAGGGCTGTCCCCAGTCCCCGTCCCTACTCCCGTCCCCAGGGCTGTCCCCATTCCCCGGGACCGCACAGCCTGCCGGCAGTGCCCACCCGTGCCAGGGTAGTCGGTGCAGCCGTGGGTGGTGGGTGCTGCGTGCCGGTGGGTGCCATCGGCGGGGGGCGGCGGGCAGACCCAGGCGTGTGGCTGGGGGGTGCTGTCATTGCAATAGGGCTCGGTGGAGGAGGAGGAGGAGGTGGAGGAGCTGCTCGCCCTGCCGTGGGACGGGGGGCCTATCCTGGCCGGCACTGTGGGGCACAGGGCTCCCGTCAGCCCCGGGCTGCAGGGCGGCCGCTCGCCCGCCCACGGGCAGGACAGGCAGACGGCGAGTGCTGCAGGACAGAGGGACGGGCACCCCTCGTGTCGTACCCTCCGCAGGGAACGGCTCCGTCCCATCCTGGCTGGGCATCAGCGGGAGCAGCTGCTCCCCAGGCTGCCGGCGCAGCGAGTCTGCGGGGAGGGCAAGGAGGGGGCGTCAGCGGGGGCACCCCGGGGTACCCCGGGGCAGGGCGGTGGGGGGTCCCGGGGCTGGGTGGGGTACTCACTGTAGAAGGTGGAGAGGGCCACGGGCGGCTTGCTGCTGAAGTCATAGTGTTCGTAGTCAGAGTCGGAGTCGGAGTCCTTGGCAGTGGGAAGGGCTGTGACCAGCGGGTCTGGTGGGCAGGGCGGGGGGGGGGGACGGCGAGGTGGGGATGGGGCAGCCGTTACCAGCCGGGACCTCCTGCCCCACAGCCCCCAGGGTGGGGACGGTGACCTGGGAGACCTACCTGGTCCTTTGGGAAGGCTGGGGGGCATCTCTCGGTAGTCGTTGGAGGTCCCGGAGGGCACGTCGGGGCTCTGGGAGCTGTGGGTCACCAGCACCGGCCCGGGTAGCCCCAGGGAGGACACGGCGTGGGCTGCGGCGACAAGGAGGGTGTGCCCGCTCAGCTGCTGCATCGGCGCGGCCGGCCCCGCTCCCGTGGCCGAGCCGAGCCCCGGGAGCGGGATGGCCCTGGCTGGGCTGGCAGTGTCACCCCCTCCACGGCCAGAGCCTGCCGTGCCCCCCCCAGGCCCTCCTTACCGCTCATCTTCCTCACCCTCAGCAGGGTGGCGGTGAAGGCCAGCACGGTGAGCAGGAGCAGTGCTGCCAGGGCCAGGCAGAGGACAAAGAGGGGCATGTGCAGAGGGGACTGTGCCCCCGCGGCCGGGGAGCCCTCCTCAGCTGTGACAGAGAACGGACGCGACTCGTGACACCCGAGACATCCTTCCTCCGCGTAAGGTGGCGGGGGCGGGGGGGTGAGTTGGGTGCTTCCCGCAGACCCGGGTCATGGCTGAGGCTCTGCGGGACACTCACCGCTCAGGAACGTGACGTTGCTCGGTGACACCGTGGCCGTCGGGGTTGACGTCTGCAAGCCCTGGGAGCCTGGCAGGAGGGGGACAGGGACAGGGCGGGGCAGAAGAAGCCGGGTTGCAGCTCGTCTGCAGGGGGACACCCCCCCCTCCCCGTGGCCGCAAGCAGGCGGTCAGCCCCCCGCCCCGCACCCGCGGGGCCAGGCAGGAGGGGTCCCGTACCGTTGCAGATCACGCCGGCTGCCTGGGACTGGTGGCAGGGGGCCGATTTATTGTAGGTCCACTGGCAGTGGGCCAGCGACGGCTGCTGGCTCTTGCACTGGTAGACCATCCTGCCGGGCAGCGTGTGGCCGAAGGAGAGGTGCCGGAGGGGCTCCCCGCAGCCCAGCGCGCGGCACAGCACCCTCGCCTCCAGCTCGTACCACGTGCTGTCGCACACCGTGCTCCACGTGCCGCGGAAGAAGACTTCGACTCGGCCGGCGCAGCCGTCCCGACCCCCGGAGAGACGCCACTCCTGGTGCTCTGCGGGCAGAGAGCGGAGCCGGGGGTGTGCTGCCTGCGCCCTGCCTGATATCGCTGCCCGTCGGAGCCCAAACCTCGCCTGACGTCTGCCAGAGCCGGCACGCGCCGGGACCCACCTGAGCACACCACGCCGGCATCTTCCTTGTGGCTGCAGTCGTGCTCCGGCGCAGCCGGGCAGTCCCAGAGATGCTCCTCCTGCCCCTCGCAGCCCACCTCGTCCCGGAGGATGGGTCCGCTGCCCCGGCCAAAGGCGGCACTGCCACGGACGCGCACGGCCCAGCCGCACCGCAGTTGCCGGCACACGACGTCGGCGTCGGCCAGGTCCCAGGCGTCGTCGCACACCGTGCCCCAGGCACCCGCCTGCTCCAGCTCCACCCGGCCCTCGCACCGGCTCCGGCCGTCGGCCAGCCGCAGCGTGGTGGGACCTGGGCGAGACGCAGGGGAAGGGGATAGGGGACGACCCTGGCACTGTCCCCCGTGCCGCCGCCGGTTCCACGTGGCGGCAGCGGCAGCGGGATGGGATGCCACCCCCTTCTCCCCCCACCCAGGCTCCCCGCTCCCCACCGAAATGCGGGTGCGAGGAGGTCCCTGGCCCCCCTGCGCTCACCTGGTGCCACCGAGGCGTTTCCAGCCCCGCTGCGCGCCGGGGTGCTGGGAGGTCCCCTTGGCTCCGTGGGGGCTGCGAGGAGGAAGGGGCAGAGGGTATGAGGGGCTGAGCCCGCCAGGACCCCCCATTCGGGGCTGAACAGACCCTCTGAGCCAGGCAGGAGGTGGCACAGTGGGAGGACAGGGCTGACGGCTGCAGGATGGACGGATGTGCCGCCGGACAGACGCACACCCAGAGCCCCGCTGAGAGCTGGCAGCCACCAAGGCAAAAGCAGGAGGGAGGTCAGTGGGTATCGGGGGGGCGGGGGGGGGCGACCCTCCCTTTTTTGGCTCAGCAAGATGCGGGGAGGAGCAGACGGTTCGGCTGCCGCCAGTGCCGGAGGCAAAGCGGGCGCCTGGCCGCTCCCGTGCCGGCTGCTGGGCGCTCGGCGGCTCACAGGTGGCAAACCGGAGGGACGCGGCTCTGCTGCCACCCCGGCACGCAGCCGTGGGGAGGGCGGGGGGCAGGCGGAGAGGGTGCAGGAATGTGCACCCTAGTCCCCCGAAAAGTGATGCTGCTCCGGGGAAGGATGGCCAAAATGGCATCCCCAGGCTGCCACAAAATGGGTGGCACCACAGGGAGCCCCCCTAGCCACGTGGGCACGGCTCTCTCGCACCCCTAAAAGTTGACCCTCGTGTCCTCACACCAGCCCTCTGCGGCGGTGGGGGTGGGGAAAGGTGCCGTGGGGCCGAATCCTGGCACGGGGTCTGCCCGCAGGACAGGGGCAGGCAGAATCTGGCCCTAAATACGGCGATCTTGGGGCGCAACTCACCGGTGGGAAAGCTGAAGTGTGGGATGCCGTCACGCGCTCGGGCTGCTGCCGACGCTGCCGTCTCCCAGCTCGCCACCCCTGCCGACAGAGAGGGTCCGCCCGCTGCCTGTACCTGCCTGCCTGCACCCCCAGCGCAAGCCCCGCCACGAGTCGGTGCCGCAGGTGAGAGGGTGCTTCTGCCACCGTCGTCTCGTTTTAGCCTTTTCCCTCTCCCCGATGGCACGGCATCGTTTTGGGCGCGGGGCTCGGTCCCATCCTCCCTGTCCCCTCTCTCCCGTCCCTTTGCCTCAGCACGTATCGGCAGCCCGCTGCAGCCGAGCCGCGCGCCGGCCTCCCACGGTTATCACCGGAGAAATTCACCCTTCGGCTCCTCCAGGGTGAAGGATTTGCCCGCCGCGGGTGAGGTGGGGTGCATTCGCCGTTAGCGCCGCCAAAATCGCGGCTTTCTCTGTGACCCGACTGCACGGGGTGCGATAATGCAATTATCGCAGTAATCGTTTCTGACCAAAAAAGGACACTTTTTGCAACCGCTGCATCGGCCCGCCTTTGCTCATCGATCGCCGCGAGAGGCACCTATAGCTCTTTGGTGGGTGGGGGGGGGTGGAGGGGTGCGTTGGGTGGGCGTCCCGGGGAGCGGG
>JAVKLA010000021.1:27946535-27957556 GCA_034782735.1 Sagittarius serpentarius | reverse complement strand
CTGCCGCGGTGCTGCTCCCCAGCACCCCCCAGAGAAGGGTGACAGGAGGCTGTGCCGCACAGTGCGCTCCTCTTCTCCGCCAAGCGGCAGCAATGTGTCCCCTCCCTTCGTGACAGGCTCCAGGGCGCGTTCCCAGGGTGGGGACAAGACCCCTCTTTGAGGAAGGGGAGCCTCAGGGGGGGCGAGGGGGCCACGGCGCTCTGCGATCCCAGGAAGGCTGAGGGAGATCTGCCTCGGCAGAGGGAAGGCCCCCCTGAGCTGGAGCCACCAGGCCGCCCTGAGCCCTTGGAGGCGAGTCTGGGTCAGTTCCTATTCATTTTTATAAAGAAAAAGCAGATTTGGGCAGGTGAGGCAGTTCTCCTTCCAGCCCCCAGCTGTCAGCAACACCCCGGCTTCCCAGGGCGGTGGCGGAGGGGGGGATCCAGCAGCTGGTTCCTGCAGATCATGGCGCTGCGTCACCCACCCCAGTTCCGTCCCGCTGCCTGTCCGACACTGAGGGCCCGGGCAGCGACTCCTGCCCACCGAGCTGCGGAAGCGCTCCTGGAAGGGAGCGGGACCCGCAGAAAACCCGGCTGCCCGGGTCGGACATCGTGGTGCTTCGTCTCCCGTCTCACTCTGTGGCTGCTTTGTGCCGCACGGGTGTCTTCTGGAGCAGGGCCAGCGTGTCCCGCTTCTCCACCCGCCGCAGCTGCTTCTTCTTCGCCCGCTTGAGCTTCAGCGGGTTCCGGATCTGCGAGAAGCGGGGGGAAGGGAGGGCTTTCAGGCACAGAGACAGTGCCAGGGGGAGCCAGGCGGGACCGGCACGGCAGGATTCCCTCCCCTGCGGCACGGCTGGCACAGCCCCAGCCGGAGCCAGGCCCCTGCGCACAGAGCTGCAAGACGAGATCTTCTTCCTCCCGCTGCCGAAGCGGCAGACCAAAGTCCAGCTCCTGCTCAGATTTACCCTAAAACTCCTCCCTGGGAACATCTCCAAGTTGCCACAGCTCTCGGGTCGGAGGGGGACAGGCAATTATCCCACCCTCGCCCTCACCACGTGGCTGCGCAGGTCTTCGCCACACCCACCCCGAGCTCCCGGGTCTCTTCCGGATGGAAAAGCTACGACTTCCCCACGTGAAAGCAGAGCGCGCTGGGATCCCCCCCATCGGTGCTGTGTTGCCCTTGCTCTATCGCCCCGTGTGCCGGCCATCCCCGCGGCGGCCTCACTTCTGGTTTTCCTCAAGCTTGAAAGAGAAGCTGTCCCCCCACCCCGCCTTGTAGGACATCGGCTGTAGCTGGGTTTGGTTGGATTTCCCCAGTCCTCCCAGTGCTGCTCACAGCATCTTTCAAAGGAGGAGCCAGGAAAAGGAACTGGAGCAAACTGGAACCCAGCGCCTGGGGTCTGGAGGCCGCTGGGTCTGCCAGGCCACCGCAACGCCCCCAGCCAGGAACGGGGCCGCGACTCACCACTTGCACGATTTCCGCCTTCCGCTCGTTCTCCAGGCGCCGCTTCAGGTTCTCCTCCCGCCGCCGCTTCTTCTCCTGCGGGAGCAGCACCAAAATGTTCCCTGCGGGTCCCTCCCTCCCTCCGGCCTTAAACCTAAACCAGCATTAACTCACAGCGGACGCCGACGCCTGTCAAGGAGCTGCACGGCTACGGCAGCACGAGCGACGCCCGCCCAAGCACGAAATCCGCTGCCCAAAGCCAAACCAGCAGCGGTTTTCCCCACCCCGGCACGAGGCCTGAACTGACTGAGCGAGTTTATTCCGAGTCAGTGACTTGCAGCACGTGACCGTCGCAGCCTGGGTTTGGCAAGACGGCAGGGAATTCACCGTCCCGGCTGCCCAGGAGAAGGGCAGCCAGTGGGATTTGTGCTCCCTGCAGGGCAGGAACCCCGCAGGGCAGGAACCCCGCAGGGCTCTGCCGCAATAACGCCACGGCCCTGAAGCCCGGGATGCGGGCAGAGACACGGGGTGGCGTACGGAGAGAGGTGGAAAGTCTCTGGTCACGGCCTGACTCTGCAACGCGGCCCTGAGCTCGCCCTAGCAAAGGCAGCGGGTAGCTCCAGCCAAGGGCTGGGTCAGCAGAGCCCCCGGCTGCCCGGCAAACCTGCCCCACGGGGTGCCGGTGTCACAAGCATGGTCACTGCCCTGTGGAGACGGCAGGCGCAGAGGGGCTGGGCGATGCTGCCTGCAGGGTCCTGAGCCCAAGACCCAGCTCCCCAGCCCCGTTACCTCTCGCTCTCTCTGCTTCCCCTCCTGCAGCTGCCGTGCCAGGTCCTGGACGAGCTTCCTCTCCTGCCGCTCCTTCATCTTCCGCGCCCAGGAGGTGCGCAGGGCCTTGTCCTGGATCATGTGTGAGAACCTGAGGAGGCAGGCGGGCTGCGTCAGCAGCTGGAGGAGGCAGAGCTGAGCTCCCCATGACGCACAGAAACCCTACGCGGCCTTGCCCACTCTGGGTCCTCTCCAGAAACTTCTCGGGCCAGAACTCCATGGAACTCCCCCAGCTCAGAGCCTCCCACAGCAGCCTCAGCCCCTCGACATCCCCTCCCGACCTTCCCCTCGGCTCAGGACTCCCCCAAAGCAGCCTTATCCCCTCCTAAAGTCTACAGGCAGCTCCAGAGTCCCCCTACGGACCACACCCATGGCCCCATCAAAGCAGCCTCGCCCACCCCACATCCCTCCCGGGCCAACCCACCCCCAAAACGGCCCCGTCCCCCACCAGAGCCTCCCCGCCAGCACAAGCCCCCCCCAACCGCCCTGCCTCCACCAGAGGCCCCCCAAAGCTCCCCTCCCCCCCGCCCCTGCAGACCCCCTCTCCCAGAGGCCCGACCCCTCCTCCCCGCGCCCACCTCTTCTTGCCGGGGTCCTTCCACACCCGCCCCGACTTGGGCCTGCCCCGCGGGATCGCTGCTGCCGCCGCCGCCGCCGCCTCCTTTCGCTTCTTAGCGGCTTTCCGACGCTGCCGGGCCGGAGCCGGGGCCGGGGCCTCCCCGCTGGGCTCCTCGGGGGCCGGGATCGGGGCCGGGGTCGGGGTCGGGGCCGTCACACACTCCCCCTCCATTCTCCACGCGGCCCCTTCCCCGGCGGCGCCGTGTGATGACGCCAGAGACGCGACGCACCGCCCCCGCGCGCATGCCCAGAGCGGAAGCGAGGCGACGCAGAGTCGCCCCCGGCCGCCATTTTAGTGTCGGGCAACGCCTCCCGGATCCCCAACGGCGGGGGGGGTGGGGAAGGGGGGGCGGAGGTCGCCATGTTTGTGCCGGGCAGGGGCCTAGGGGTGCCCATCATCCAGTCAGTCGCGGCGGCCCGTGCCCGGTGCCCTTCACCCGGTGCGGGTGCCCGGTGAGGCCCCCCCCCCTACCCCCCCGCCCCGAGCGAGCCCCGGAGAGATCTGTGGCCTAGGCTGGAGGGAGAGGCCTTTATTGGGGGCCAAACACGCAGAGGGGAGCGGCCGCCTTCCCGGGGCCAGGCCCAGGGCCGGGGTGCGGAGGGTTCTGGGGCTCCACCGTCGGGCACCAGGGAGGCCCCCCCCCGCCCGCACACCGGGCTCTGGCACCTCGGCTGCAGCGGGGCTGGGGCGTGCGGTGGTTCTTAACAGGGGATGGCTGCGGGCTTGGTCGTGGCTACAGCGCCTGGGAGAGGGAAAAAGGGGAAATTCTGGGTTTGGGGTCACGCAGAGAAACCCCTGCGGTGAAGAGGAAAGAAGGGGGTGGGTAATGCTGCCCTGCTTCTGCCAAAAGGCCAGAGCCCACGCCCCAGGTCTCCCCAGGGGTCTGGGCTGCGGCGGGGCCCCGGCCCCCCTCACCATGAGCATGTACTTGTGCTGCTTGATGGCACTGTAGCCGAAGGCCAGGGCAGCCACTGCCGTGCAGAACTCCAGGAGGCTGAAGATGACGAACATGGAGTCCAGCCCGTTGCTCAGCATCTGCGAGGAGGAGAGCGGAAGGGTCCTGCAGGTCCCGCTCGCTGGCAGCACCCCTCGTCCCCCTCCCCTGCACGGCAATCGCCCTGTTCGCTTGCTCTGCGCAGCGGCGGGAGGCTCAGACCCACCACCTGAGCAGGACCAGGAGGCTCTACCTTGTTCGCAGCGTTGAAGCACCACTCGGCTTTCAGCTGGTACGGC
Source organism: Sagittarius serpentarius (assembly GCA_034782735.1). Classification (NCBI taxonomy): domain Eukaryota; kingdom Metazoa; phylum Chordata; class Aves; order Accipitriformes; family Sagittariidae; genus Sagittarius; species Sagittarius serpentarius. The sequence continues at coordinate 27,953,454 of JAVKLA010000021.1, read as the reverse complement.
ATGTCGGTCTCGCAGCCGGGGGTGTTGCGAGTGATCGCCGTGGTGTGGACAAGAGTGGCCACCAGCGTGCTCAGGATGACCCCCATGTTGACAACGCAGCAGGTCTTTACCTGTGTGGGTCACCTCGCATCAGTCGTCAGCAGCTCTGTCCCTTCTGCTCCCGCTAAGAGCACAGGAGCTGTGCGGGTGGCAGCACGATGCCCACCCTGCCAGAGACCGCCCCCGCGAGGTGCCACAGAGCCCGGGGAGAGGCTGCCTGGAGCTTTCAGTGTGAGCTGACTGAGCAGGGGTGCCTCCGAGCTGGATTATTCACCTCAGGTCAAATATACTCCTGGAGAAGCCACCCAGGGCAGCCACTCTCTGTGACACCTTTTGTCCCCATCACCCAAGAGTGACTCCACCAGGCCCCAAGCGTCTCGTGGAGGCCCTGAAGCGTGAAGGATTGCCCACCCTCTGCTCGATGGGGAGAGATCTGGGCAGCTCCCAAGGGTGAGACAGGCCTGAGGCGTCTCGCTGTAGACCTTGCGGGGCGAATCCAGGCTGCGGCGGGGTCCCGCCAGCCGCTGGAAGGGGCAGAAGTCTCAGAAGCAACAGGGGACGCTTTGTCCCTCCCGGCCTGACCACAGGGAACCCCCTTACCAGCAAGATGTTATCTCTTTTTTCGCTTTCCACCAGCAGAGAGCCTGAGACCAGGAGCTGCTCAGAAAACAGAGGGAGGAGAGCATCAGCAGCAAGGCACCCCTCGCCGTCACCCATCCTGCACGTCGTGGTGCCCTTCCAGCGGCGAACCGGTGTTCGGGGCTGCACGCACACCCCCTCCATCCCCAGAGGGGAGAGCCAGAAGATGTGGGCGTAAGAGGAGGCCCTAGTGACGAGGGGATCTGGTCCCCGACCCACTGAGATTCCCCCCCGTCCTCATCGTACAGCGAGGAGGTGAAGGCCAAGCATGTCCCTGCTTACCAGAAGCCCGAGCCAGAAGAAGACACCGCTGGCCACGGGGAGGGAAGGGGTCCACTGCTCTGACACCGTCAGGATGATCCCAAAGCAGACGTGGATGATCCCGGTGAAGATGTGGATGGTCTGGGGAAGGACGGGGGAGAGGGATCCCCCCGGTCACTCTTGGCTCAAAGCGCTGCCTGTCTGCCAGCACCAGCAAAGGATGGATATCACTGTTGCTGTTAGCCACGTTCCACCCCGATCCCCCTGTCACACCGCGTCTTGGCTGCGCCCCGCGGTGCCGAGAAGGGACTCGGGGACAACTGGGTGTGCTGGCACTTGGCGCAGCGGCATGAGCCGGCAAAGGGAGCTGGTCCCGAACGTCACCTCTGCCCCAGCCAAGGAGAACCTCAAGCACGACAGACCCCGGGGGGATACTCAGTCCCTGCTTTGCCCCCGAGGTGCCCCGTCTCCCCCCCGGGATGCCGTCTCTCACCCCCAGCGCCTTGGGCTGGGCCCTTCTGAATGCTTTGGCTTGAAATGACAACACGGTGGATGCAGGCAGCCTGGAACCGGAGGCCAGCTGGGCCGCTCGGGGGTCTGTGGCCGGGATGACCTCCGTGATGATCCTCATGCCGCCGGAGTCGGTCACCGTGGTGGCTGCCATCGCCTGGGGGCAGAGCGGGGCTGGGGAGCCGGAGCGGGCGGAGAAGCTGAAGGACCAGGCCAGCTCCCACCCCGCTGTGCACCAGCACATGGGACGTGTCCACGACACGAGAAGCACTGACATCCTCTTTACAAGGGTGTCCCGCACCCCATCCTGCACCCCACGCCTTGCCCCCCACCCGGGTACCTCCTTCAGCCTGGGCTTGCCCTCCTCCTCCTCCCCACGGCCGCCGTTAGCGGTCCCTTCGCTGTTTGAACCTCTCCGGGAGGTGGAGGTCGGGCCGAGACGTGGTCCCGCTGCCCTTTGCTCCCTGCTGGAAGTTTGTTCACGGAAATCTCGTCAGGCCCCTCTTGCTCAACGAGGTGGCTTTGCCAACGGAGGAGAGAGAGGCTGGCAAAAACCCCGCACGCACGGGGTGGGGGGAGAGGGAGGCGGGGAGAGGGGCTTTGCAAGCCCCAGGTGGGCCCCCCCCCTCCGAGGGCTTGGCCGCAGCCTGGGGAAGGGGTTGGACGCTTGTCCCTTGGGATGTTCCAAGGAGAAGACACCCCCCACCCCGTCCCGCCCGGTCTTGGATGGGTTCTCTCCGTCCCCAGTTGCGGATGCTTTGCTTGGGCATCATCTCTGCAATTAGCCAGCCCTGGCAGGGTCCTAACGAGGTGCTCGGAGATTCGTTTGGCTGCCCTCGTTACGGCCGCTATGAGACAGCCAGCCCTGGCAGTTTCCCTTACAGGGGGGAAAAAAAAAAAAAGGAGTGAAACAGGACGTGGCACGAACATTATAAACCCCGTTAGTCCATAAAGGTCCTAAGGAAGCTCCTTTATTACTTTTTTATTTTCTTTGGGGTTCTCCTTCCTTCGTGAGCGCCTCGACCCTGGGGGTCTGTCCCCGGTGAGGACAGCCCACCCGCAGGAGCGAGCCAGGGGGGGCGGCAGCACGGCGTGCGGTGCCGGACGGCTCCGGCATGGGCCCGGTGGGAGCCGAAGGGAAAGGAGATGTGGTTGTTTCCGATAGGAAATGAGAGCTCAGCCTGGGAACGGAGCCACCGCACATGGCGAGGAGGCTCCCGAGGGGCAAGCTCGGAGGCCCCTTCCTCCCTCTGCCGGCCACCGGTCTGCAGGTCTGCCAGAAAACAGCTATTTCCTCCGTGGCCGCCGTCCCCATCTGCTCGCCAGGAGGGCTGGGGTCCTCCACGCCAGCCTGCGAGGACCCCCCAGCTTTCCTGGACGTTCGACGGGTGCGGGGTAGGATGCTGTGGGGGTGGGACGCTGCTCCCGTCCCCTCTCATCCTCCCCTGTGCTCGGTAAAGTCCCCAGCGCCGGGGCGCCGCAGGGAGCTCCGGCTCTGGGACGGCGCGAGGGAACAAAGCTCCCCCCCCCGCCCCAACCCTGTTCCCGGGGCGGGGGGCTGCTCTCCAGGAGAAGGGGGAAAAGGGACGCACGGGACGAGGCTTGACTCAGCCTCCACCCACGAGACCAGACACGGGAGCTGGTTCGGGGAGCGGGCAGGAGGGTGCAGGGCTGGCGGACGTGGCCCTGGGACCCCGCTTGGGCCTTTTCCTCCCTTGGGGGCTGCGGATGTCTGGCCGCTGTCCCGGGCTTTACCCGAGCTATTTCTTGGTGGAACCGGAATATTTAGGTACAGGGTTCTGGCTCCTCTGAGCTTGGCCGCAGGCAGCTAGGGCTGGCTTCGCACCGCGTTGGTGGCCACGGGCATCGCCAGCATTAGGGACCCCAACGCCCCCGTCTCTGCGTGAGCCTCTCACCGCAGACCCGGGGAGGGCCGGGACCCTCCGCAGCCCGATTCCAGCTGAGGATTTTAGGAGCAGGTGGAGCAACTTTTGGAAGAGCTTTTTTCCTTTCCTTTGGCCCTAGAGGGAGCTGAGACGCCTGGTTTGGAAGCACACCGCTTCCAGAGCTTGGCAGAGGCTTCCAGCCCTGGGGCCAGCGGTGGGGTGCGATCCCCAACGAGGGGTGAGCAGCAGCAGCCCCCCCACCCCCGGCCCCGTCCCGGGCCACCCCTGGAGGAAACCAGGGCATGGGTTGTACCAAAGCTGGGCACGGGCTGCAGGCCGTGGAAAGCGGCCGCGTCTCGGTGTCTCCCGGGAGAGCGGCGGGACCCGCGGCACGGCCGCGTCCTTGGTCCTTGAGTTTGCAGAGAGGCTGGAGTGAAGCTGTCCGGCCACGCATCCCCCCGCAGACCCTGCGTTTCTCCGGAGAGTTTTCCAAAGGCTGTCTCGGCATCCCTGCTGCGCAGGCTGGAAGCGAGGGGCTGACTGGGGTGACGGCCACGAGCCTGGGAGCAGGGTGGCGGCGCAGAGGAGGGAGCGGGATGCCGCAGCACCCGAGCTGGGGCTGCGGGGTCGCAGCTCTCCCCTGTCCCGTTTTGGGTCCTTACAGCCGAGCTCCTTGTCCGTCGGCTGAAGAGAGGGAACACAGTTGGTCTTTGCCCTCCCCACGCTCCCACGCGCTGAGGAATGGAAGGATTTTGGGCCCAACAGCGGGACTTGTTTAACTGGTAAACCCAGAGCACGGCTGAGCGCTGGGCCCGGAAGATTTGCCCATAGGGGGGGCGGGGGGGCACTGCCACCAAACCAAACCGGCCTAAATCAGGTCTCAGAAAAAAGCTGGTAGGACAGACCCGGCCAGAGGCGACTCGCACCTCCACCCCGGCGGCCTGGCTGGGCTCACTCTGCCTCGGGGCAGGCAGCGGGAGGAGAGGGCAGGGGGCTCGCCGGGCACCGCAGCCCACCTGCGTTCCCCCCTCCCGCGGTGGAAAACATCGGGCGGAGAAAAGCCGCTGCCGACAGCACCGGGCGCTCGCAGCCCCTGCGTGCTGGGGAGGAGCTGCCGATGGCGTTCCTCCATCCTGCAGCCCCTGCGGGGGAGCGAGCGCTTGGCCTTGTAAAGGGCTGCAACTGGCGGCACGGCTTTCCAGGAAAAACACGGAGATGGATAAGATTCAGCCGCGCCTGTTCAGCGCACTCCCGATGCCTCTTAGCCTTTCATTTCTGCTGGTAACTCGTCGGCGTGTCTCTCCGGAGGGAGGGCCTCTCTCGACACCCTGATGCTAACAAGTCCCGCGCTGGCTGGGATCTCGTTCCGGCCCCGGCAGCACCCGAGGGGTAAGGAACACTTTAGCACCCGTGGAAATGCTGGGATCCCCTCTTTAGCCTTTATACAGGCAGGGTGTGCTCCAGCATTAGCGGCGGCTTGCGTTCCCAGCCGAAACCGCCTGCTACGGTGGATTTCCTCCCAAATCCGCCTTTTCAGATTCCTAAAGCATTCCTGAAGTTTCAGTCTTTCAGCCAGAAGCAGCCGTGACTGCCCTCGACCCGGCAGCCGGGCTTGGTGAAGTGGCTGAGCAAAACCCCTTTCCGAGCGAGGTATCCGTGGAGAAAGAGCTTTTCCCTTTCTAAATAAAGCCAGGTCCAGCTGGGGATGGCAGGAGCCCAAGGTAGGATGTCACGATTTATTTTGGAAACAGATGCCAGAGGAGGTGAAGCTTCTAAGCGTCTGGCTGAGCAGATGCGGGGAAGCGGCGAGCCCGGTCAGTGGAGCCTTCCAGCCCTTTATTTGCAGGAATTTCTGGCTTTGCTGATATATACAACGCGTTCCTTGGATTTTAATTTTTTTTTTTTTTCCGCTTATATTTCGGTCGAGTTTTGCTCTCCTGACAGCTGGAAATCTTTTCTTTGCTGATTATTCTTCCTTTTAAATCTCCAGGAGCCGCTCACGCACGGGCTGAGTGCTGGTGCCGGGCGAGACGTCTGCCCCGCGGACGTGGCTTTCGGCACGGCTGGAGGAGCGCGAACACACCTGGTCTGGTGGGCTGGGGACTCCCGCGTCGACGGCTTCAGTACAACCGTCCGGTGTCCCTTAGGATGTCACAGGACAGGCGGGAGAAGCCTGGCTGGGTGCTCAGGCTCAAAGGGGTTCAGCGAGAAATCCCCCCCGCCCCAGCATCCCCTCCCACCAGCACAGGACAAGTTTACGAGCCTGGTGGAACCGAAAAGTCCTTTTCCAACCCAAAACCCCTCTGGTTTTTTCCAAAGAAAATAGATTGCGATGGAGAAATGCTTTTCACAGAAAGTTGCTGCTTCCTGTGAAAAACTTTATGTCCCCATTAAAATACCAAAAGTCAACATTTTGCTTTGCCTCCAAATGTTTCTGGTTCTCACAGGGCTGTTACGATACTGGTTCCAGAATGAGAAAGCCACATTTTCTGGGACAGGTTTCAAGTTTTCTTAAATAAATAAATAAATAAAAGCAGCTGGCTTTTATCTGTGCCGTGTTCCCTGGGAGGCATAGCAGTCCCTGGGCGGTGATGATGCCAACCCTTATATTTTCACGGCAGACAAACACTCTGGTCTGTAATCCCAGGACCGTGGTCTGTGTTGTCCCCGCTCTGTCCCCCGAAAAACCCGTGGAAAAGAAACCTCCTCCGAGGCCATTAAACACCGAGGTACCCATCCTGGCTTAGGAAAGCTGGAGCCAGGAGCAGGCAGAGGCAGGCAGGGAGGCTGGGGATGCATCGCTGCCTGCTGGGGCGATCCGTACCCTTTTTGCGGCGTACGGCTGGTCCAGGCGGCCGCTCCAGCGCTGGTGGGAATAGCCGTGGCGGGACGTTTCTTCTCTTTGGCACCTTGGGGAATTCAGCTGCCCCAAGGAGGGAAACGCATTGCGAGAAGGGAGCTTAGACCGCAACCGGAGACGATCTTTCGGAGCAGGGACCGCGCTGCGGAAAACCCCTCGAACAAGGGGCTGTCGCACGTGGCACGTGCGGAGCCAGCGCCTGTGCCAGCTCTCCGTGAAACCCCCACCAAACCGCCCTAAAGGCTTTGGGGCAGGAGTGTATCGGGGGCAGGGGGGGGTGCCCTGTCATTTGGGGCTCAGCGCCGTCACTCCTAAAGCCCGTCCCAGATGCGTCCATCATCGCCTTCCCGCCACGCTCCAGCCTTGGATGGGTTGGCTCCCGGTAAAACCCCTGACGCTGCAGAAAAGCTCCAGCACGTCTCCGAGGCTTCACTGGCACATCGTGGAGCTTCCCAGAGTAAGGAAGCTCTGCCCGGAGAAGGTCCCCTCCTGCTCCATCCCCGCGGAGGAGACGCAGGAGCGATGCCCCGGGCAGGGGAGCTCCGTCCCCCTCCCGCCTGAGCCTTGTGCCGCGGCCGAGCCGGTTGGGAACAGGGACCATCGCTTCCTCTGCCCGCTGCGGGCATCGCCTACGGCATCTGGAGGGCCTGCGCGGAGGGGTGGGGGCCGCTGCGCCGGGGGGCGGGGCTGCGCAGACAACCGGCGGTGGGTCCCGGGGAAAGCC
>JAVKLA010000021.1:27919057-27935652 GCA_034782735.1 Sagittarius serpentarius | reverse complement strand
AAGGACCCGAGGGAGTACGCAGTTCTCCACAGCCCCCCACACACACACTGACCTGGCACGGCTTTTCTGCCACAGGTTTATTTCTAAAACAAGGAGGCTCACGCAAGGGCAGGGTCCGCAGGAGCAGGGGGGTTCCCGGGGGTGGCCTGGGCGCCGCCAGCTGCGATGGGGGCCATGGCCACAGCATGGGGCTCCCCCGGGGCTGCCTCGGGGTCATCGGCCCGGTGCTCACTCCGGTGGCGCCGCACCGAACAGTAGCAGGCGGTCACGGCCACGGCGGCAAGGATGGAGCACATGGCCACCATGGCCAGTATGGTGCCGGGGACGGGGGCAGCCATCTCTGCGGGGAGAGGCAAGAGGGTGAGGGGGAGGGACGGCAGGCTCTCACCCCAGCCACCCCCCCAGCACCGTGGGGCAGCTCGCACTTACCCGAGTCCCTCTTCTTCCCCCGCACCACGGTGACCGGGGGGCGGCGAGGCGGTGCTGGGCTGGGCTCCGGTGCCGTGGGGAGCCCTGTGGGAGCCGGGGACGAGCTGGGCAGAGCCGAGAGCAGCCCCAGGGGACCGAGGTGGACGCTGGCTTCCCCCAGGAGCCCTGCAAGGAGGCGGCCATCAGGCACCGCTGGGCACAGGCATTACCCCACAGGGCTCACGGATCCCACCGAGGGGGTCCTCTTACCTCCGCTGCCAGCCAGCCGGCGCTGCCGCCGGCCCCCGCAGCCGTCCGGAGAGCCACAGCACGAGCAGTCGGCCCCATCCGGGGAACGCCAGGCAGATGCCGCACGGTCGTAGGAACAGGCTTTGCCGGAGGTGCTGCCAGCTCCCTCCGCCACAGCCTTCAGGTGACAACGGAGGTAGATCTGCAGGGACAAGCATCCTCCTGCCACACCACTTGAGCTGCACCCCATGGCTCTCCGCCGATCGCCCCCAACCACCCCGTCCCCACACTGGTGGGTGGGTGTCACCCCGCACCCCCAGACCCCGCTGGCACAGACCTGGCTGCCGGAGGCATTTGGGAACAGGAAGGTATCCAGCTGGAAGCGGAGGAAGCCGTCTCCACGCCGGGGTAGGAAGCGGGAGCGACCAAGCTGCCCATCCAGCAGGCACCTGCCGGGATGGGAAACGGGGTGAGACGGGCACTGCCACCGCTCGCAGGGTCCCAGCGAGAAGGGGGAGCAGCAATTTGGGGCAGCAGCCACCACCCCGTGGCCCAGCCCCGGGGCTCACCCGTCGTCAGCGATGAGCTTGTATTTCAGCCACGCCGCTGTGCTCGGGCTGGCCACGCACTCGTCCACAAAGACCCTCAGGGGCAGGCGGGGGTCGGCGCTCACCGACGCCTCGATATTGATCAGCTCCCCCAGGGAATAGGTGGGCTGGCGCAGACGGGAAGACCAGGTACCTGCAAGGCACGTGGCTGTGGCTGCCCCGAGCATTGCCCCAGGGCCCCCCGGCGAGGGAGGGGGGGGTGTCATCCCCCCGCAACGCAGAGGAACAAGGGGGTCTGGGGCTCCCCTACTCACTGTCATACACGTCCAGGGCGAAGCGCAAGCGTCTCCGGTGAGCGACGGTGGAGCCGAAGGGGACCCAGGTGGGCTGGATGGCCCCAGACGAAACGCTGCCCGTCCTACGCCACAGAGCATCCTCGAGTGGAGCGGCAGGCAGGGCACCCCGGCACCCTTACCTGCCACGTGCCCCACGGGCAGGCACCCCCTCCCCACACACACACACACCCCCCCCTCCCCTCTCCCCGCCCAGGATGGGCTGGCGGACCCGGCACCGAGGGGTCCCGTCGCGCGTGACGCCCAGGGAGGGGAGCGCGGGCGCGCGGGGCTCAGCCGGAGCCCAGCTCCACGGGGCTCCCCGCTTACCTGGGGTAGTAACAGTCCACGGGGAGGGAGAAGGGTCTGGCACGAGCCACAGGCCCCCCGGCCGAGGGACGGTAGTGGAGGACGTTGCTGTAGCGGATGCTGTCCGGGAGGAGCTGGGGGAACGAGCAGACGTGGGGCTAGAGGTGTCACCTGGCTCAGAGCGGGTGTCCCCTCCCCTGTCCCCAGGAGCCAGAAAGCTCCTCGGCACATGGCGAGCGCCAGGTTTCAGGTCATCGGTAACGGCCTCGCTCGCTTTAACCGGCGCTCCCACCCTCGTGCAAAGGGCCGTCGGCCCCGTGGGTGCTGCTGGGGGTCCTCCCCACGGGGACCGAACCAGGGGGACGGCGGGACCCGGGAGTCCCGCCCTGGAGCTCACCCAGCACACGGGCGCAGCAGCAACGATGGCACGGGCACCCCGGGCAGACGGGTGTTTGGGGGGAACCCGCCACGCCTGCCCCACCTTCCAGCCTTCCCAGCCACAGGGGCTTCAGCAGTCATGGCCAAGGATGCCCTGACGCTGTCCCTCCCCTGTGGGACACGGTGTCCCCCCACCTTCCATCCTACACCCACCCCGAGGAAGACCACGCTGCCGCAGCACCTTCGTCAGGGACACGCGGCCACCCCGGCTCCTCACCTCCAGGGCGGTCCCGCAGCCCGCGAGCGGGTGCTCCAGCCGGTACCGGTCCCCATCCACGGTGGTCACCCCGCAGCCGGATCCCAGCGTCAGCTCCCCACTGGCCACACGGCTCCCCAGGAGGCCGGCCGGCACCGCCACGGAGAGCCACGCACGGCCACACGTGACAGAGACTGCGGCAGGGAGAGGAGAGGGAGGGCTGAGCCGGCTCGCTGGGGACCCCCAGGCTCCCTGCTCCCAGGGGAGCAAGCCAGGCAAGCCCCCGGCACAGCCGTCCCCTCCGGTTCCTCCATTTTTAGCACTCACAGCCTCGGGGAGGTCTCACCCCAGGGCACCAGCGTGGCCGTGAGGTTCCTGAAGGGTCCCTATGGGGAGACGGGGGAGCTGCAGGACCCACCCCAGGGCTTCCCTTACTCCGGAGTGGGTCTCTCAGCCCCAAACCTGGTGCTCGAGGCAGCCTGACCCACAGACCTACCCCGCTGGGGCGGAGAGGAGACCGCGGTCCTCCTCCGCTGGCAAGCAGGCATCACCCGTGCCCACCACCCCACCGCAAACACCCGTGCCCAGGGCAGAGGCACCCAGCAGCCCAGCGTGGGGCGGGGGCACTGCTCATTCCCCCTCCCCAAGGAGGGCAGCCAGACCCAGCAGGGACCCCCCCACCCCAAACCAGCCCCTTACCCAGGGCATCCTGCGCCCAGGCTGCAGCCACAAGAAAGAGCATAAACCATCTGCTCCTGAGAGCCTTCATCGTAACAGAGGAGGAAGAGGGGGCAGCCCCCACTGGTGGCTTTTACACCTGGGCCCAACGGGAGGCTGGGCGGTGCCTGCAGCCCTACACCCAGCCCCTCACACCCAGCTGGGGCCCGTTTCCGCAGAGCTCGCCTCCTCCCAGGGGGCAAACCAAGGGCCCCGGTCCCTGTCCTTCCTCCGGCCCTGCTCCTTCCCCTGGTCCCGGTCCCGGTCCCTGTCCCTGCCTGGGGAGCGGGGGCGGTGATGGAGAAGGTGGGGGTCAATCGCTGGCCATGTGCTGCCCTCCTCGCCCCAAAAGCAGGCTGGTCCCCGTACGCGGGGTGACGAGCTTGTCCTTGGGGGACCCTACCACTGTAGAGCCCCCGGGGAAACCGAGGCACAGAAGGGCACTGACCCCTGTCCCTCGGGCCGTGCTGGGACGAGGGGACACACGGTTCGCCCAGGCACCCCCGGTCTACCCTCCCCATCCCGGCTGCCTCCAGGCTCTGGCGTGGGGCAGCAGGCAGGGAAAAGGGTGATGGTGGGGGCACCGAGGCGGGCAGGGCTGGTCCTGGCACTGGCCAGACCCTTGGGAGCCCGTGACACCCATGTAGCCCACGGGCCCCGCTGGTGAGCAGTCTGGGGCAGAAGATGGCCCGGTGGGTGGACCCCCAGCCGCCCCCGAGCCCCTGCGTCCAGCTCGCCCCACGGCTGCCCCAGCCCAGAGCACGGTGCTGGGGGCAGAGCTGCTGCGTAAGCGCGGCCGCTACGTGGTCACCCACGCCGGTAAGGAAGGTCCCCACCGGTGCACTCCGCCCCAGGAGCAGAATCCGGCATTTGTTCTCATTAAATTTCCTGCCATTGATGATTGCCCAAAGTTCCCACCCAGCCAGGTCCCTCTGCAGGGCTCTTGTCCCTCGAGAGAGTCACCAGCACCTCCCAGTTTGGCATCGAGTGCAGTGACTGGTCTCCAGCCAGATGTAGCCCCATTCCCTACACCCCTTTGAGCTCCGTCCAGCCAGTTCTTCACCCAGCGCCACCCTGTACCTGCTCATCTCACAGCTGGACACCTTGTCCAGAAGGATGCTGGGCGGGACAGGATCAAAAGCCTCACTAAAATCCAGAAAAACAACATCCACCGCCTTCCTGTCACCCACGCGGCGGGTGACCTTATCGTAGCAGGATATCAAGCCAGTTAGGCAGGACTTTCCCTTCGCCGGCCCGCGCTGACCATGCCTGGCGATGGCATTGTCCTTGCAATGCGTTTCAGCAGCACCCAGGATGACCTTCTCCATCATTTTTCCGGGTACTGAGGTTACACCAACAGGGCTGTAGTTTCCCGGAAAGTATAAGCTCTTCTTGTAAATTGGGATACGATGGGCTGGCGAGCTTCCAGCCGGCGGGGAGCTCCCCAGGCACCCAGAACCTCGGGTAGATGATTGGGGCGGGGGGTCCTGCTGTGACACTCGCCCCCCCTGCAGTCCGCTGGGATGAATCCCATCCGGCCCCACGGACTCGTGGACGTTCAGCTGGGACAACTGGTCCCTTCCAATTTCATTGACCTCAAATGGAAAATCACTGCCCCTGCAGCCGTGACCCTCCAACTCTGTTTGACGCCGTTGGGCACACAGATAAGCCGGTGGTGCTTGGCAGTGCCGGGGCGGCTGTGGGAGGGTAGGTGACCAGAGAAGGGCACTGGGAGCAGCTAACAGCGTCGGGGACAGCCAGAGAGACGAGCGCTCACAGGACTCTGACAGTCTGAGCGGACCTGCTTGCCCCGAGGATAGGAGGATGCTCGGCGTGGCTTTCGGCATCGGGGTCCTGCTGGCCCTGGCGGGCGGCACGACCGCCCACGGCTGCGGTGAGTGTCAGCCCTCCGACGGAGGCACCGAAGAGAGACCGGTGACCCTGCGAGGGACTGCATGGAGGGGACGTGAGTGCCAGCGGGGTGCCCGGCCCCTCTCCTTCCAGTCGCCCCACAGCAACTGGTCTCCAAGATGCTGCAGCGCCTGGAGGATTCCGTCAAGGCAGACAAGCTGCCGAATCCCAGCGTCCTGCTGGCCATGAACCTGGCCGGGGCCACCGGCACTAACACCCACAACGAGCTGCTCCAGCAGATACAGGAGGAGGCTGTGAAGAGGGCCCAGAAAGGTCAGGAGGGGCGGGGGGGGTGCACCCCTGCCACGGCACCCGGTCCCGGTAGACCCAGTACCACGGGCTTGGCGCCGCCGGCTCTCTCTGCCCTAGCCGGGGACCAGAGTGCCAGGTCCTGGCCACCCACGCGCCCCGTCTGCTCTCTCATCCCCACAGACATGACTTTGGGAGAGGTGGCTCTGTACGTGCTCGCCCTCCTCTCCTCCTGCCAGAACCCCCAGCGCGTCCAGGCCCTGGGGCAAACCGTCGACCTGCTCCTCGTCCTGCAGCAGAAAATGGACGAGGAGATGGCCAGCCTGGGTAGGCCGGGATGGGAGGGAGGAACCCCGGGGCGCCCGGGGTGGGGGCATCTCCCTCCCTGCGCCCCGGCCCCCCCGTCATCTCGCCACGCTTTGCTTTGCAGAGGTGGAGGGCATCCCGAAGACCACCCTGTACAGCGTCAGCCTGGCCGCCCTGGGTCTGTGTCTGGCGGAGGCGGGCGGCTACCAAGGGGCATCTGTGATCCTGGCCAAGCAGGTGCTGAGCCCTGAGAGCCACCTCTCCGTGGGTAAGGGACGCCTTTGGCCCTGCTGCGTCCCCTCCTCTCACAACGCCCTGCTCCCGGTGGCTTGGCAGTAACGCCGGGATCTCGCAGACACCCGTGCCATGGCGGCGCTGGCGCTGGCGTGCACGTACAGCCAGACGGACCTCCACGACGTGCAGGAGCTGCTCCGGGAGGCACTTTGGATGGTGACTAACGGCTTCCTCAACGAGCAAGAGAAGGGGAATGGCATCATCGGGAACATCTACAGTATGGGGCTGGCCCTGCAGGTATGGCAGGGGGCTGCAGCACCGTGGCTGCCCGCTCCCGCTCCCGGGGCTGCTCACGCCACCTCCCGCCTCCTCCGCAGGTGCTGGGGGCCACGGGCAAGTTTTACTCCCCGCGGGAGTGGGACTGCGCCCAGGCCTTCTCCGTGGTGTACAGCCATGACTACTGCCAGCCCATGGCCATCGCCCAGGTCCTGCCTGCCCTCGTGGGCAGGTCGTACCTGGAAGCGGCTGGCCTGGACTGCGCCGCCAGCGCCGGCATCTCCCCGAGCCTACAGTCGTCCCTGTCCCCAAAGCTGTGTACAACTGGGGTTCGCAAAGGTATGGCTGTTCCCTCCCAGAGCAACCCCTAGACCCCACGGGGACAACGCTCCCGCCCTGTGCCCCGCGGCACTGTGCCAGCCGCCACCCTGCCCCTCTCCCCTCCCAGTACCCCCCATCACTGTGCACTACTCCATCACCAACAAGCTGCAGGGAAGGCACTTCAGCTACACCACCCTGGTGAGGGTCCCGGGCGGCTCCACGCTGCTCGAGGTGCTGCAGGCAGCGGCGGCAGCGAAACCCGACATTTTTAGGTAAGAGCCAGAGGGGCTGGGGGACCGTGGCATCCCCCGACCGAGCCCCGAGCCCACCCGCTTCCCTGGCAGCTTCCAGACGGAGCAGACATCCTGGGGCCCCATGGTGGTCTCCATCCACGGGCTGGCCGCCAACCCGGACGACAGGACCTACTGGCAGTTCCTCAGCGGCGGGGATGCCCTCCAGGAAGGTGGGCAACCCAGGGTGGGGGCCACGGGGGGCCGTGCCGGGGGCTGTGATGCGTCAGCCTCACGCCTCTCCCTCCGCCGCAGGGGTCGGCACCTACAAGCCACAGGACGGGGAGCACATCCAGGCCGTCTTCAGCACCTACTGATGCCGGCGAGGGACGGCTGGCCCAGCTGGGCCCACCGTGGTGGCAATAAAGAGCCATTTGTGGCACAGCCCCGTCTGTCTGTCTGTCTGTCTGTCTGTCGGTGTGTGTGTGTGTGTGTGTGTGTGTGTGTGAGAGAGAGGCGGCGGCCCCTCCACCCCTCGGGGCGACACAGGGCCCCGGCCGCCTCCATGGGGATGAGGCCTTGGGGAGAGGGGTTAGGTTAGGGTTAGGGCCCTGGGAGAGGTGTGGGAGCTTCGATGGGACACCGAGGCGGAGGGAGAAGGGGGTGCTGCCCGGTGGGGACCCGTGCCCGGTACGGGGTGGGGGGCCGGGTGCGACGTCGTGGAGGGACACGAGGGTGGAGGGTACCGCCGGGGTGGGCCTTTCCGGAACTAAAGTTGCCGTCCGTGTTTTCCGGGTGCACCGGAGGGAAGGACCGCTTTACCGGAAGTGTCCCCCGTCGGGCAGCTCCGGGGGGGCGGACCCCGTGGCGGAGCCCTACAGGCACTTCCGGCGGGGCGGCGGCGCGGCCTGGGGATGTGGCGATGGCGGCTGCTGCGGCCGCTCCCGGCTGGAGGAGGTCAGGGGAGCCCGGGCAGCGCTCCGTGGGGTCGGGGAGGAGCGTCGCCTCGGCGGGTGACGAGCCGGGGAGGGGAGGCTCTGGCATCGGGACGCCCGGGCCCCCTCCCGCATTAACCGGGAAGCATTGGGGTCCGAGACTCCCGGGTCAGCTGTCGTGGCCGTGGGGGGATGTTAGGATTTGGGGGTGGGGGGGGGGGGGGGAGCGTCCCTCCCGGCGCTACCGGAGCCGCTCCCGGGAAGAGGGGCCGCCCCCGGGCCCCCCTCCCGGTGCATCAGGCCCCGCTCTGAGTCCCCGCTTTGTCCCCCAGGTCCCGGCGGCGTCACCGTTCCCCGGGCGGGCCTCAAGAAATACGTGCTGCCCCCGGACTACAGTGGTAAGGGGAAGGGACAAGCGGGGAGAGACCCCCCCCAGGGGGACGGCGGGGGCACCCCCCGATCTGCTGTGGCCTGCGCCCCCTTGCCTGCCCCGGGGTGTCCGGGGGCCGGTGACCTTCACAGCCGCCTGTCGCCCCGGTAGGTATCACTTTCCCGGAGAGGACGAAGCTGAAGTTCATGGATAAGGTCCCGTCGGTGCCCAAGGTCAGGCGGGAGCCTCGGCAGCTGCGTGACATCCGCGGCCCGTCCCGGGAGGCCACCGACTTCACCCAGGGACAGTACGGGATCCTGGTGAGCGGGACGGGGGGGGACCCTGCTCCCCACTAACTGTTGGGGGCGGGGGGCCGTGTGGTGAGGGGGAAGCCCGGAGAAACCGGCAGCTGCGTTTGGGCAGGAGGTGGGGAGGGTGCAGGTGTGGGTACCCCCTCCCAGGCTGGAGATCGCCCCCCACCCCCACCCCTCCATCTGGCGCTGAGCCCTCCCGTGAGCGGTGAAAACTCCCAACAAACCAGCGACCGGCCCCCGACAAGCTGCGTGGACTGAGCTCCCTCCCTCAGGAAGGGCCGCGGTTTCCCTAGCGAGGGGAGAAGGAACGTAATACCCAGCCTAAATTGGAAAAGCAACTTTGAGACGTCCTCAGTGAGGCGGCTCCCTCCCCTTCCCCCACCCCCCCACCCCCCCCGCCACGTGAAGGGTGCGGGGGGACGGCTGCTAGCGCAGGGCAGGAGAGGGGAACCTCTGTCCCCCCCTCACCCCGCCAGCGCTCGGTCCCTGAGGCGCCCCCTCCTTCCCCCGCGCAGGCCTTGGGGGGCGGGTACCTTCACTGGGGACACTTCGAGATGATCCGCTTGACCATCGGCCGCAGCATGGACCCCAAGACCATGTTCGCCATCTGGCGTGTGCCAGCCCCCTCTAAACCGGTGACGCGGAAGAGCCTGGGGCACCGTATGGGGGGCGGCAAGGGCCCCATCGACCACTACGTGACGGCGGTGAAGACCTGGCGGCTGGTGGTGGAGGTCGGTGGGCACTGCGAGTTTGAGGAGGTGAAACCCTTCCTCACCCAGGTAGCCAGGAAACTGCCCTTCCCCGCCATCCCCATCAGCCGCGAGAGCCTCCAGAAGATGCGGCAGGAGGAGGAGGAGAAGAGGCTCAATAACCAAAATCCCTGGACCTTCGGGCGCGTCGTCACCGCCAACATGCTGGGGATGCGCAAGTACCTCAGCCCCTATGACCTGCGCCTAAAAGGACGCTACTGGGGCAAATTCTTCCTGAAACACAGGGTGTGACGAGCAGCTCGGGGAGGGGGGCGCCTTAATTAAACCTTCCCACAAGAACCTGCGTCGGCCGCTGTGGTTTTTGGAGGCGCAAACACGGGACCAGGAGCATCCCGGAGGCGATGCATGCATCAAGGCTTGTCTCCCGCTGCCGACACCCGCCCCGCACACCCCGACGCAGAGCGTGGGTGATCTCTTTATTCAGGAGGAGGGCTCCGGCGCGGGTGGCTGCACATCCGAAGAGTCGGCGAGACAGAGAAGTCGCCGCAGACGAGCTCCGAGCGAAGGGAGAGGCTCCTCCTTCCACCCTGAGCAAGGCAGAGCCCTCTACGTCACCCGCACGCTGCCCCGGGGAGGAACGCGGCTCTTTCGGCTGCTCTGTGCCGCCGAGGAGGGGGCTGCTTTTTGCAGGGGCCGCTGACCGTCGGCCAAATGGAGGATGGGGAGCGAGGGAGGGACCTTGGGGCGTTCGCCCAGTGGTGGGAGGGAAGCGAGGAGCAGGGTAGGTGGTCTCCACTCCTCTGGGGACGCGCGGGCTGCGGCGCAGGGATGTCCTCGGGGCCGAGGGCTTGGCAGGCAGGTCCCGGGGCCGGCGGTCGGGGTCTCTCTGATGGCTGGAGCCGCAGGCGGGATCATCCGGGCAGTGGGGCAGGAGGGGGGAAAGGCCACCTGCAATGGGGAGGAAGATGAGGTGCCGCTGAGGAAGGGGATGCAGCTCCCACCGCTGCGCCTGTCCCCGTCCCTCCCCGATGTGGCCGCCTGGGGATACCCGGTCTCTGCCGGCACCTTAACGGATGCGCTGGCAGTTCCAAGGGAGGTGAATCCCACCCGGCTCAACCCCGCCGAGGCCCAAACCCGCTCCTGGGGTGCCGGGCGGTACCGGGGACCCCGACTGTCACCCTCCCGCCATGCACCCGGTCACCTGGAGGGCAGCGGGTGGGGGTCTCAGGCGAAGATGCTCCCAATGCTGGCAGCCAAGATGATGGCGAGGATGATGCAGCATATCATGATCATGATCTTCTTCTGCGCGGGGAGAGAGGGGCGGTGAGGCAGGGCCGCGGGTGGCACGGGGCTGGGGAGGGGGGACGAGGGGGACAGGGACAGGGGCTGGGGAGGCAGCAGGGGTAGGTGTGAGCTGGTTGTGTGCAGCAGCGGGACGCGGCTGTGCCGGTGTCCCCGCGGGACAGGCGGCCAAGCGTCAGCGCGTGGCAGGGACGTGTCCCCATCGCCGTGACTTACCCAAAACCACGGGGGAAGAGGGTTTGGCCCGGCCTGGCAGAGCCCCTGGGGCTTGGGGGGTGTCACCAGCCCCGCGCTCCCCTCTCGCATCTCCATCTCGAGGGGCTGCTCCTCTGCCAGCCCCCTCCGAGGGGCTGCGTCGCTACCGCACCCGAAAACGGGGGGCCGGTCCCAGACCCCGGGACCTCAGCTAAAGCCACCAGCCCAGCCGCGATGCCACGGCCACTGTGAGCTGAGCCGGGGTTGTGCTCGGCCCAGGGGCAGCCTCCCCCCACACACACTTGGGGTGTCTGGGGGTGCCAGCACCCCACTTGTCCCCGCAGCTCCCCGGCATCGTGTTGCGCGCGGAGAGGAGAGGCGCAGGGTGGGCGTCAGCAGGGATCTTTATTGTAACGGGAATTAAATAACCGCGACGGCCGCCGCCTCCTCCCGCCCCAGCTCCCCACAGCACCGGGGCAGTCGGCGTCGGGGGACGTGCCAGCCGCAGACATCAAGGCCAAGAGGGGACAGGGTCCCCGGCGGCTCCGTCTGCCGTGGCCCAGTGGCCAGCACAAGCCTGGCCAGACCCGCCGGCAGCTGCTGGTGCCACCAAACCCCAAGTCCTGACCCGTATCCTCCTCCCTCGTCTTCCTGGGACGCCCGTGCGGGTGAGGGTCCGGCCCTCGCCTGCCCAGAGCAAGGCACCTCGTCTCCTCTCGCTGGGGCTGCGGCACCGGCTGCCACATCCCCACGGGGTCACAGTGCCGGCATGGCCCCTGGCCCCCTCGCTCCCCCCCGGCCCCCTCGCTCCCCCCCACCCCGGCAAGAGCTGGGGGAGCAGGAGAAGTTGATTTATCAGCAAAGGGAAAATAAATAGTTGAGTCCTGTCCCCTTCCTGCGGGGGACAGGAGGACACAAGAGGGGACAGACCCCAGGGACTGGCAGGACAGCGGGGGCAGCAGGGGGTGGTCTGGTGGGGGAGAGCGCTCCGGCGTCGGTGTCCCTCCGGGCCGGGAGAGGCAGCGGTGCCGAGCCGGAGCCCAGGGCGGGAGGCGGTACGCCGGGGCTGAGGGCAGCAGGTCCGGGAGAAGCGGGGAGAGGAGGGTGCTGGGGAGGGTCCTGCTGGGAGACATCACCGCTGGGACAGTCGGAAGCGTCTGGAGGAGGGAAAGGGGGAAACGTGAGCCCCCAGCCGGAGGAGCCGGCGGGGAAGGGGGCGAGGGGCTGCAGCAGGGCTCTGCGGGTCCGGAGGGAGCGGGGATGGCAATGGACCGACGTGGGGAACGCGCAGCCAAGCACGGAGCTGAAATCCAGACCCCTGAGAGCCACGGAACCCCGAGCACCGCAGACCCCCGAGCACCGCAGACCCCCGAGCACCGCAGACCGAAGACTACCGGCCGGCGAGCACCCAGAGCCCAGCCCCTCCAGCCCCAAAGGCAGAAGCAGAAACCGAAGCACCGGAGAGCCAGACCCCGGCACGGGGACGCAGAGCAGTCCAGACAGGGCACGATGGCGGGGCACTCTGGCCCCACCGTGGGGCTCCCCTGCCCCCCCCCCCCCCGCTGACACTTACAGACCACAGCCCCCACCTCGGGGGCTATTTCTTGTTTAGCCCCACAGACACTCCGATGATGAGGGCAACTATCCCCAGCAAAAGCACCACTACCACTGCCAAAATCAGCATCTTCTGGAGGGGGCGAGAGGGGAGAGGGGGGCCGGTTACCCCTGCCCCGTTGCGGGGGGGGGTGGGGGGAGGTGTGGAAAGCAGAGGTGGGCACAGAGAAGCCCAGAAGAGCCAGAGATGCTGCAGACCCGGGGACAGGGCAGGAACTGCTGAGCCCTCACCAGCTCATCACACCTGAGGGTAGGAGGGGGTTCAGGGCTGGGTCTGGTGGGGGGACAGAGAGGGACAGAGCTGCCAACCCCATGGAGGTCACAGGGGAGGAGCTGGGACCAGTTGGGGTGGCTGGGGGCGGTCACTGGGGACAGATGGGAGCCGTTGGGGTCATCTGGGGGACCACTGGGTGTAGCTGGGGGACATGAGGGGTGCCTGGGGGATGCCAGAGGTGCCGGGGGTCACAAGGGGGTCTCAGGGCCACTGGAGTATATGGGGAGACACGTTGAGGGACAGAGGGGGACACAGGGGGTACCTTTGGGACACTGGGGGCTATGGAGGGGACACCGGGGGACACTGGGGCCGTCGGTCCGTCTCACCCTCCTGGCCTCACTTTGGTACTTCACGGCCTTTTTGGTGTCGGCCACGGCCCGCTCCACAAAACCGACGGACTGGTCCATGTTGTTCTCGATGCGGTCGATCATGGCTCCCTACGGGGCGCGGGGGCGGCGGGGCGGAGGCAGAGAGAGACAGAGAGAGGAGGGCGGGGGGACGCTGAGAGCACCCAGGGGTGCTGGCACCCACCCACCTTGCGCGCCTGGCCCTGGTACTGGAGCGCCTTCTTGGTCTGCTGGTTCGCCTGCTCCACGTGCTCGGCTGTGTGCAACACGTGTTGCTCCACGTTATCCAGCAGCCCACCCTGCGGGGACGGGAGAGGGGACAGGCTCGGCAGGGGACCCCGTGGCACGGCCCCCCACGGCACGTGGCACGGCCCCACGGCGCAGGTACTCACCCTTCCCCGGTGCGCACAGTGGCTCCGCGCATGGCAGGGGGGGGGGGACAGAGAGGGGCGGAGAGAGGGGCCGGGACCACCACGGTGTGGGGCGCACCCCTGCTCACCCCTGCCTCCCTCCCCCAGGCCCCCCACGGGCTCAGGTGCTGGGTGGCCCCACGGGGACTCGTCTGCCGGTCACCACCCGGCCCTGCGTGGCTCCATGCCTGGCTCCCCCTGCACAGGTCCCTGCGCTGCTCTGCGTGGCTCCGTGCCACCCTGTGTCCCCACGGGGCCCTGTGCAGCCCTGCCCGCCAGTCCCTGCGTGGCTTCATGCACAAGTCCCTGCTCGTCCTCGTGCACAGGTCCCTGCTCGTCCTCGTGCACAGGTCCCTGCTCGTCCCCACGCGCAGGTCCCCGCTCGTCCCCGTACAGCCCCATGCACAGGTCCCTGCTCGTCCCCACGTGCAGGTCCCCACTCGTCCCTGCTCGTCCCCATGCACAGGTCCCTGCTCATCCCCACGCACAGGTCCCCGCTCGTCCCTGCTCGTCCCCATGCACAGGTCCCTGCTTGTCCCCGTGCAGCCCCGTACCTGGTTCTCCACCAACATGGCGATGTCGACGAACATGTCGTGGAGCTCCTTGATGCTGCTCTCCAGCCGCACGATGTCCTTGTGCCGCCCCTCGATCTCGCTCAGCGCCTGCTTCGAGATCTGCGAGTCCATGATCTGCAGCGGAGCGGGAGGAGGGCGGGGACGTCAGCGGGGTGGGGTGGGGGTGGTCCTGGCCCCCAGTGCCCCCCCCCCGCCCCCGCCCCGGCGCGGCGGGCGCTCACCCCCGAGGTGAAGATGGAGGGGTTCCCGCTCTCCAGCATCTCCTCCAGCTCCTCGTCCGTCGTGTTCTTGCCGGCTGCGGGCACGTGGCGGGGCAGTGGTGGGAACAGGCCCCGCCCACTCCATCAGAGGGGGCGGGATCTGCAGTGCCTAGCCCCACCCACTTCACCAAAGGAGCGGGGGTTTTACTGCCCAGCTCCACCCACTTTACCGAAGGGGCGGGGTCTGTAGGGGCTAGGCCCACCCACTTCGCCAGAGATGGGCGGGGTCTTTGGGGCTGCCCCGCCCATTTCGGCAAAGGGGCGGGGTCAGGAGGAGGAGGCCCCGCCCACATCTGCAGAGGGGCGGGGCGGGGCGGGGGTGGGGCACTCACTGATCTCGAGCTGGCGCTGGATCCGGCCCTTGCTGCGCTCCCGGAAGTCGACCTGCGCCTCGTTGTACTTGGTCATGACGTCAACGAACTTGCGGGACAGGACCGAGTGCTGGGGATGGGGACAGGGACGTGGGACTGGGGACACCCCGGGCCTGGCACCTCCCCGGCGCCCCGGGGCGGGGGGACACGACCCAGTGCTGGGGATGGGGTTGGGGACGTGGGACATCCCAAGCACGGCATGTCCCAACCCCAGGGGACAGGACCTAGTGCTGCAGACTGGGATGGGGACGTGGGACAACCCTGGGCATGGCATGTCCCCGTGGGCCGTTTTCCCAGGGGACAGGACCAAGGGCAGGGGCGTGGAAGTGGGGACACCTCCAGGCGCGGTGACACCCAGGGCATGGCACATCCCAGCCCCAGGGGACAGGGCCAGCCGCTGGGACGGGGACACCCCAGGCAACGCACATGCCAGCCCCGGGGGACAGGAGCAAGGACAGGGGGGTGACAGTGGGGACCCCCCCGGCATGGCACAACCCCAGCCCAGGGGACAAGATGGGGGGATGAGGGTGGGGACGGGGAGTCAGACCAGTGACACTCCGGGCATGGTGTGTCCCCAGCCCCAGGAGACAGGGCAGGACAAGGCGTTGGGGCTGGGGACGGGGCCACGACGCCCAGGGGACCCAGGAGATGGCATGTCCCAGCCCATGGGGGACAGGACGGAGCGTTGGGGCCAGGGCAGAGGGACATGAAGCCTGGGAGCACCCAGACACGGTATATCCGGGACGAGATGCTGCTGGGGACAGGGGACAGAGATGGGAGACAGAGGGACGCCCAGGACATGCTACATCTCCAGCCCCGGCGGCGGGGGGGGGGGGACAGCCCCGGCAGCGGGTCCCAGGGACCGGAGCTCACCTGGGACTTGCGTATCCGGAGGTCGGCAGAGGACCGTGCCTCATCCTGCTCAATGTTCCTCTCCATGCCTGGCAAAAGCCGGACCCCAGCCCGTCAGGGACCTTCCCCACCCACCAGACCCCACGGTCCCAGTGTCCCCAGCACACCCTGCCCCTCCCATGGGGACAGGGGGACCCGCGGGGCTGGGCGGCACGGCGGTGGGGACGCGGCCACTCACTCTTCAGCTTGTTGCGGACGCTGTTGGCCATTTTCTTGATCTCTGCCGTCAGCTGCTCCAGGTCGTCTTTGGTCTCTGCGGGGTCACGGCACGTGAGACGGGGGAGCCACCGCGGGAACGTCCCCGGGGAAGGGGGGGGACACTCACACACACGCACACACACACACACGCGTGCGCTCGTGGCCGCCGCACTCACTCTGCTCGGGGACGGGGGCCGAGAGGATGATGCTGTAGAGCTTCTTGGCCTCCTCCACGTTCTCCGAGATCTTGTCGATGTTTTGTCGGGTCTCCTCGATCTAGACAAGCCGGGGAGGATGCGGTGGCGGGGGGGGGGGGGGTTAGAGGGGAGGCGGGCTAGGAAGCAGCCCTGTGACCCCCGTGCCCACCCCTGCCCCCCCCTTACCTCCGAGAAGAACTCATCCATGAACGCCGTGTTATCAACGGCGATCTCCAGCTCCTCGGTGTCATCGTCCGCGTCCTGCTTCTGCGGGGTACAGCGGGCAGCGCTCAGGGGTGGCACCCCCCCACCCCACCCCACCCCCGCCGCCTGCGCCCTGGGGACACCCCCCGGGGTGACAGTCACCCCGCAGGGCCAGGGCGGCCACCAGCCAGCCCAGCTCTGCGGGGTCAGGGAGGGGGGAGCAGCCATGGGGACGTGGTGGCCCGGGAGGGGACATCTGCAGCGGTGGCGGGGGGCGGGGGGGCTGAGCTCGTCTCACATCTGGCTACGCACGGCCGGGGAATTAAGGGATTGCTGGGCTTGGCCGGAGGGAGGGGACGGGGACGGGACGGGGACGGGGACAGGAGAGGGTTTTACGGCCCCGAGCTTCGTCCCGCGGCGGGTCCGAGCAGCACCGGGACTCGGCGGGGGGCCTAAAGGCGGTTGTTGCCCATCACCCTGGCATCGGGCCTGGCCCCCCACCCACGGGCTCCCGGCTCCGTCCCTCCGCAGGGTGCCAGCCCCGGCCCCTCCGCCTCCCCTCGCCCCCCCGCTCAGCTCCGCCAGCACCCCCGGGGGTGCCTGGCTGCAGCCTCCCTGGGGAGGGGAGCAGGCTCTGGCTGGGGACCCCCCGCCCGCCCCCCCCCCTCGCCGCCTCCCGCGGG
>JAVKLA010000021.1:27766871-27779503 GCA_034782735.1 Sagittarius serpentarius | reverse complement strand
CTTCCCTCCCCTTCCCGTCCCTTCCCTTCCCTTCCCTTCCCTTCCCTTCCCTTCCCTCTTTTTTTCTCTGCTCAGTTCTTATGTTCTCTGGGTTGCAGATATTGTAGCCTGTGGAGGAGGGGGGAAAACTGAATGACCACAGGACATTCACAGCACTGGGGACCTGAGAGTCACTAATTTTGCCTTCATCTCTTGCCTTTCCTCAGGTGAGCACAAGAGAGAAAGGAGGAAGATGGATCGACATCCCAACAACACAATCCGTGACTGGCGTACCGTGTCCCCAGCGCCTATGGAGAGCGTGGTCTATGGGGACGGACAAAATGGGACCAGGTGCTTTGCAGAACACGTCCCTGAAATCATCACCGGTAGCATCACGCTGCTCATCTGCCTGTGTGGGCTGGTGGGGAACGGGGTTATCTTCTGGCTCCTCAGATTCCGCATCAGGAGGAACCCCTTCACCGCCTACCTCCTGAACCTGGCCGTGGCCGACACCTGCTTCCTCCTCTGCACATCGACTTTCCTTGTAATATATCACATGCCCATGCTCAGCTGCTTTCAGCCAGAGCTTTTGCGGGTGCTGCCGCTATTTCACTCCATGGTTCTGCTCACGTACAGCACCAGCCTCTATCTCCTCACGGCCATCAGTGTGGAGAGGTGCGTGGGTGTCCTCTGGCCCTTCTGGTGCCGATGCCACCGCCCAAAGTTCCTGTCAGCCGTCATGAGCAGCCTGCTGTGGGCCCTCGCCTGTGTCCTTGCTGGGCTGGTGTACTTTGTGTGTGACCTGTGTCACTCTGAACGCTGCTGGATGGTTCTTGGAACCTTGTGCTTTCTCAATTTCTGCTTTTTCACTCCCTTTATGGTTCTTTCCAATGTGGTCCTCTTCATCAAGCTTAGGCGTAGCTCTTGGCAACAGCACCCGGTGAGGCTGTACACTGTCATCTTCCTCACTGTTTTCTTCTTCTTCCTCTTTGGCATCCCGCTCAGTGTCCAGATCTTCCTCAACTTCTTTGTCTACACTAATTTTGTCTTTGAGATCTGCCTGTTGCTGGCCTCTGTCAACAGCAGCATCAATCCGGTTATTTATGTCCTGGTTGGGAGCTGCGGAAAGTCCAGGTTCAGGGGATCCGTCAAAGTGGCTCTTCAGAGGGTCTTTGAAGACAGGGCAGATTCCCAAGAGGTGGGTGAGACCCCTGTGATGGGAATCGCTGCCTAAACCCCTATGGCTGCAGACCGGTACCTGGAGAGGGGCAGCCCTGCCTCTGCACCCTGGGCCAGCACCCATGGGAGCAGAGCCCTTGCCCCGCCGGGTAAGCGGGACCGGCAGGGGATAGAGTTGCGCGTCCCCCAGGATACGGCCACACTCAATGAGATTTCCAGGGGCAGGGCTCATTCCCACCTCGAGCTTAACTTGTAAGTTATTGCAATAAAAGTGTTTTTCATGTAACTTACTGGTGATTGCAGTTTCTTCCCTTGCTGTGCCCTTGCTTGTTCTCAAGATTAGTTGTGACAGTCTCCTCACACTGCCCGCTAGCTTCTAACGCTGAAATGATGTGGTCCAGAAAGCCCTGCATCATTTGTTCTCCTGTTCTCCAGGGTTACGGTGGCCACACTCCTGGGCCCCGATCTGTACCTTGTCTGCTTCCCAGCGTGGAGATGTCCCAACTCTTCCTGCCTCTACCCTCTTCTGGGACTTTGGTGCCTGATACTAAAGCACCGACCCCTCACTACCTTGATGCTCAAAAGCCCCCAAGCCAGAGGAGATGATGGTGAGGGACAGAAATGGTGTTTTCATCGCCTTCTGGCTTAATGTCCTCCTGTGCCACAGTCTGACGGAAAAACAACCCCTCTCAGTCTGGCTGATGGAGCAAGCAGCACCAGTCCAGCAGCCAAATCTTCGCCCTGCCAAGGTGATCCGCACTGCGCCAGGTCGGAAAGAGGACGGACAGCCAGCCGGCTAGGGGCTGATGGCGGTCGGAAAGTGCAGCTCCGCGCAGCGGGCGGAGAAGCCCACGGAGCGAACTGCCAGGGCAGACGCGAGAAAAGAGGCAGAAACAGAGGCTGGGAAGCCTCTCACAGGTGACGGCTCGAAGAGGCTGAGCTCTGCCTGCCGGATGGTTCTATTAGCTTTCCCAACACACAGAAGCAACTGCTACCGGAGCCATAATCTTTACAGAACGTAGCTTCCTTTGAACACATACAAGCCTGACCCCGATACAAACAGATAACTGATGGCTGCAAATCTTGTGTTGGAAATCAACATTTTAGGTGAACACGCTCAGGATGTTGCCCACGAAAGCAGAAGCTGACAAACCCTGGGTAATTCTGCTCTTTTGTCGAGCACACGGGTAGATCCGGCAGCGAGCGTTGTGTTGCACGGCATTATGCCGGCGTACCTTGATGCTTTCCTTATCGTGACCTGTTTGCACTTGAAAGGGCTGGCTGGGTGAGGGGATGCGATTCTGCAGTTGGGGACACAAACGCAGCGTCAGCGAGGGAGAGAGGAGGCGGTTTTGGTCTTGGGGTCCCCACGCGTGCCAGTTCCCAGATGCAGCAGGAGCTGTTTGCATTTGACCTTCACTGCAGTCAGTCTGCAGCTAACCTAACTTCAGCTCTCTAGATATTACTCGGACCTGTCTGAGGAAACCATTGTAGGCTGCTGACTGACTACAGAGGGAGTGTAGAAGACAACTCAGACGAAACCTGTAACTTTTAGATGGCTGAAGCCAAGTGAGCAGCATTGAGTCACCTTTCCTTAGGAAAAAATGTTTTTCTGGAAATCCTAAGTCATCTCTCCACTGTCTGCCTGTGCTCTGGTTCATGCACGGATCTTGTTATTCAGTTAGCAGCTTGATGCACGTAGTAGCATGCTTTTGGAAACTGTGTATTTGAAGGTCGAGGATCGCCGTGAAATTGTGCTACACAAGCAGCAAACCTAGATCTGAATCAGAAATAGAAGTTTTGCAGCAACGCCAAGCTTGTAGCGCAGGGTCCTAAAGATACGCCCCTGGAACGACAGGAGAAAAGTTCAGCCACTTCAAAGATACGAATATTTCGGGATTGGGGTTGCCTTAAAACGAAATGAAAGAGGAACCTGACACGGAGACAATCTGCTTTGCCATAGGTCTAGTTTCTGAGACTCTTTTTTTGTTAGTCACTTCCTGTACACAGCCAAGAAAAGATTATAACCAGAACCCTGATACTGTCAAATGCAATGAAATAGTTCCCTGTTTGCAAGAACCGCTGAGAACATGACCTGCTCGGCTAACACCGAGGAAACTGGTTTGTGATAGGACCTGAGAAAGACCCCATGCTGGACGCTGCACAGGCTCACCAAGGCAGGCTTCGGTCCAGTTTTGCAAGTGATAATTCCAGGAAACCTCATGAAGATCTCATCACGGGGGCGGCAGCTGGCGAGTACGAGGTGATGTGAGTCTGCAGCGCCTCTGCTCCAGTAAAGTTCTGCAGGCTGCAAGAGGAAAGAAGGTCAGACTTTTCTGGGTGAGTTGTTGTTTTTTTTTTTTCCCAGCCTGATCGGTGCCTCCTCTCACTGGTTTTGAACCTGTTGGTCGATCTGCACCGAACCTGATTGGGGAATAGTGGTCTCTAGGATATTAAGACCTGTAAATACTGTGGAAAAAGGTGGTAGGGGAATACTGAAATGAGTGTCCCACTGAAGGAACCCAGCAGCTTAGTAATATCAGCTCTAATATTAGACACCTGAGAATCCATATCAGATCCACCCCCAAAACCGCTTGCTCTTTGACATCCAGAAGGACAATCCTTTCAGCTTATTATTTTCCTTCCCTAGATCTGTCCTGTCCAAAGCCAGGAAGGAGGCAACTCCCTAGCTTTTGCTCCACCTCTGTACATGCTCTCATGCCAGCCATGCCATACCCATCTCCCTACATCCTCTCTTCCATCTCTCCGGTACCTCCTTTCTCTCTGTGCTCCTCCACGTGAAAGCCGGGGTATGGCTGCAAAGATCTGAAAAGCCTGGAGTGGGGGACAGCAGAGTGTCTAACATGTTTCTGTTTCGTCTCGTCCCTCCAGCTGTGTGAGGGGGAAGGAGAAGCAGCAGCGGTTTCGTGATGAGAACATTGTTCCCTGGCATGGAAAGAGCCAGCCCTGCTTGCTGGAGCCAGCCCGGCGGGACAGCATACAACAGGAGTTGGCATCACAGGCTGCTGCGGCATGAGGACGATCACTACAACTGGGCTGACTGCGAAGCCGGTCACTTGAGCAAAGTCCCTGTCACGCTGCTCATCTGCCTCTGCGGGCTGTTGGGGAACGGGGCCGTCCTCTGGTTCCTCGGCTCCCGCGTCCACAGGAACCCCATCACCGTCTACGTCCTAAGCCTGGCCGTCGCCAACTTCACCTTCCTTCTCTCCATCGCCATTGCCCTCGTGATATTTTACGGCCCGGAGGGCCTTTGTCACAGGCTGGGCTCGCAGGACGTGACAACTGTGTTGAACATCACCATCCTCTTCACTTTCACAGCCAGCGTCTACCTCCTGACAGCCTTCAGTGCCATGACGTCTCTGTCCGTCCTCCCCCCGGCCCGTTGCCCCTGCCACCGCGCCCGGCACTTGCCGGTGCTCGTGTGTGCCCTGCTCTGGGCCCTCTCCTTCCTGCTCACCACGACCCTCTACTTCTGCCCTGCGGCGCTCATTGTCTTCGTCCTGAGCTACCTCTTATCGGTGCTCACCCTGATTTTTTCCGGTCTAACCCTGCTTGCCAGGGTCTTGTGCTGTTCACGGCAATATCCTCCACGGAAGCTCTGTGTTGTGGTCCTGCTAGCTGTCTTCTTCTTCCCCTTCTTCACTGCAGATTTTTGTTACTGGCTCTTGCTAAGACTGTTTGATTTTTCTGTTTTTGTCTTTGATGCCTCTCTCCCGTTTGCCTGCGTGAACAGCAGTATCAGCCCTGTTATTTACTTCTTGGTTGGGAGCTGCGCAAAGAAGTTCACACCCTCTGTTCGGGTCGCTTTCCGAAGGGCTTTTGAGGACATAACAGAGCCCCAAAAGAGAGGCGAAACTCCCGGAGAAAACACAGTGGAAACAGCTGTTTAAACCTCTGCAGCCCCTCCCTGAGAGAAGATGCTCCAGGGACGGAGGCGTCCTGCGAGCCAGGGCGAGACAAGGAAGACGGCTTCGGTCTGGGTCTGGCTGCAGCTGAACGGAATTAGCTGCAGCGCAAGAAAACGTGCTGGGTGGCACGAGAACTCCCGCCCGGGGCGGACACTGGAGAGCGTGATGAAATACCCACCGAAACCTTTTGCTTTGAAACCTTTGCTTTGAATCTGCCTTATTCGACAGGTCTGAGCTTTCCCCGTCTCAAAAGTGAGCTTGCTTTGCCCTGCACACTATGAAAACACAGAGCCGTGGAGGTTCTTAGCTCCTGCCGCCGGCTGGTTGTTTTTTGGTGTGCCTGCTTAAGAGCAGAGTGCCGGTGGATAAGGAAGCTTGGCACAGCGGGGCAGAACAATTCCTGGGCAAACCCTTGCGTGTACGTCTCCAGCGGGTGCCGACATGTGTGAAGAATATGTGGAGGCTTCACATTCAGCTTGGTTACCAGGCAAGTAGGCATGTATTTGGGATCATGCCTGGAAGGCTTTCCCCAAAATGCACCGCTTCTGCTGCAAACCGGGTTTTGTCCGTCTGTCACGCGGGTCGCCTGCACGCAAAGGTTTTTGACTGGAACTGCCTCTTGGGGTTCCTCCCACTTTCCTCTGGGCTGTCTGAATAGTTAGTTTGAGCGAATGCCATTTCGCAACTGTGACCTGAGGTCTGTATCTATTTCTGGTGTGTCTGTTCCTCATCTAGAAAAACAAGAGGAGCAGGGTTAAAACGAAACAACCCGAAAAGCACACCCCTGCCTGAAGACTCTGTAAAGACTGGATTTTCCACGTGAAAGAGGATCCAGGGAGAGGGAAGGAAAACAGCGGACTTCTTATGGCAAAGACCCTGTTGAGGCCGTGAGGACTGAATCCCAGTAGCCTGGCTCAGGCCCTCCCTGGCTAAAAGGGGCAGCGGCGGCACTTTCTTCACTCCTCTCTCCCTTCCCTGCCTGTCAGCCCTTGCTATCAAGGAGCTGGGGGATACACCAGCTCTCGTTTGCCTGTGAACTAAGCTACCAACAAACCATTGCTTTTGGTTTTGTTTCCTGGTGCGACTCCCCACCAGGCTGCACGAACTTCAGCGTGAGCACAAGGGAAAGGTTGGGAAGATGCAGCTGGCAGGAAGGGGTGGAGGGAGAACAGGCATCAGCAGGATGGACCGAAACAGCAACCCCAGGAACTACTGATGCCATGGCCTCTGGGACCTAGGGTGGCGACAGAAGTTGCTCTGCCCTTTGGCTTGTCCCTCAGCCCAGAGCTACATGTCACCGGACAGGCTGGAATGAAAATCGATCACTTGGTGCAGCACAGGTACAGAGCCATGATAACCAGACCCATAAAGCTCTCTGGTAAAAACAAGAAGCTCAGATAGCTGGTGGCCTGGGTGACACTGCAGGCAAAGGAGATCCTGGGAAGCAGGAAAAGCACAGAGAGGATGGTGATCCTTCTGCACCTGCCTTGAGACACACTCCTTGGATGATGGGAGCCCTTTCCTGGACAACAGGGTGTAATTCGGAAAGTTTTTACTTTCTGGAGGACAGGAAAATGGGAGAGAGGGAGGAAAAAAAACCTGGTCTCAACTATGGAAGACTCCCGCCCTGTTCTGTAAAACAACTGTTAATAAAGGCTTCTTAGATGTTTAATTTCCTCGTGTCTTCAAAGCATGACTCACCAGCCATGGCTTGTACTCTCGCTTCTCTTTCTAAAAGCAGTAGCACATCAGTTACCCTTGGGTTTAAGGCAGTGGGAAAAGGATGGACACCTTCCCACTGTGCAGGAGGCGGGGAAATGGGTGGGTGAATACAGGCATCCCTGCCACCTGCAGATGTGATGCTCTTCCGTGTCAGGCTGTCTGTTTTTCCCAGCGGTCTCCCAGGTGCTGGGATGCTGCGAGGTCCTTTCCTTCTGGTCTCTCCCTCTGCCCTTCCGCCTTTGCCTGCCTCAGCCGGCTTCAGCCCTCCATCCTACAAGGAGGTGCCCTCCTGCTGTGCTCGGCTGTTCCCGAGGAAAGCTTTCAGCATGTGCGGGCAGCTCCACTTTGCCT
Organism: Sagittarius serpentarius; assembly: GCA_034782735.1. Taxonomy (NCBI): domain Eukaryota; kingdom Metazoa; phylum Chordata; class Aves; order Accipitriformes; family Sagittariidae; genus Sagittarius; species Sagittarius serpentarius. Next base: position 27,772,343 of record JAVKLA010000021.1, on the reverse strand, counting down.
CAACTGGAGGCTTCTTACGGTGAGATACATATCTGCTAACTGCAGTCCTCCCAGAGAGACGTTGGTTGCTGCCCAGGTCCCTCCCAGAACAAGCGAGGACGTCTTGGCACTGTGGGCAGATGGCTCATCCCAACTACTGCTGGCACCTACCTTAGGATGAGGTGCACCATGCTCTGGAGGTACCTGTCCTCCTCACAGACAAGACAGAAGCTTTAGAATGAGAGGAAATGAGCCATTTTCTGACAGAGTTGAGTCAGCCTTGCTCTGTTCACCAGTGACAAGCCATGCAGTGAAGCCCAGTTGTTGTTTATTCAACAGACTTGGGGGTCAGGGTTACCGTGTTGGAAACAAAAAAAGAAATCCACATTTAGTTTAGGAGTAGTAACAAAATGACACCTTAGGTAGGCCACTGGAAAAAGATCAGTACAATCGGGATTTTGGAGCGTATGGTTAGTCACTGAAACAGCTGTGCAGGGGAGCTGCTCAGCTCCTCCTGAGGATGGCCAGGTTCAGTACGGAGGCAGGGAAGGGCTTCCCCTTGATGCTGAAGCTGGGGAACCAAAGGATGGCCCACTCCCCTCCAGCCTGCACAGGCAGATGAGCAGTGTGACGCTCCTAATTTCTATGTAATTAAGTGGCCCATACATCTGGTTATGTTAATTTCCGTATTTCAGGCTTTTTTTGATCACGGACGCAGAGGTGCGTTCAGTGGAGTTACCGTGAAAACTTTCCTGAGAGCAAAGAGAATACAGGAATTAGTGTCTCTGACTTGCCAAGACCAGCTGATCTGGCAATCCCCTGCCTTGCTTCACGGCATGGCTTGGAGCCGTGTCTGGGGAGGGTTTGGTGAGCTGTGCCAGAGCAGGTTCCCATCTCAGCCTCTGCAGCTGACATTTGCCCACTTTGCTTCTCTCTGGCATCAGGGAGGTGACCTTTGGCATCAGACAACCTGAGCCGCACTGTGTTGTCTTGGTCTTCACCCTGAAATATTTCCTTTCCAAAGTCAGTGCTTTTTCTGGAGGCATAGGTCCCCTCATCGCCCCTTCCGAGTCTGGAGGAGAGGGTATCATAGCCTTGGCTGGCAAAAGAGTCTGAAGCCTCCTTTGGGGTGCTTTTGTCCCTGTGGACAAAACTTCTGCGGCGATACTGAAAAGTGAAACGTGTCTTAAAATCCTCTCCTGGTTCTCCCGTAGGGACTGACTGGAGCAGATTCCCTGCCCTCTTGGAGGGATGCTTCCTGTGCTGTCTGGTCCCTGAGAGACCCCAGCAGGGAGGTGACAACCCCCGGGATACGCCGCCTCACCGGCCAGCTGTGGTCTGCTGCAACAAGCCGTGCTCCCCGGAGCACAGCTGGAAAGCAGCGCCTTGCGTGAACTTCTGGGCACCAAGGCGAGTGCCGGGAGCGGTGCCACCCGTAATCCCCCCAGCGCTATCAAACCCACAATTCTCTCGGAACGATTTAACCCTGGCATTAAAGGGTGTGACAAATCCCCCACTTAAGAGGCCGCTCTCGTTTCTCCCCCAGCTCTGCAGCCCTGCCGGGCCTTGGTTTGTTTCTCTTGCCACCAGCGGGGCGGGCAGGGCCGGCTCCGGAGGCCGAGGAGCCGGGGTGCTGCCTGCCATCCACGCCCCTCTCCTGCCATCTAGAGGCACCGACCCCGCCGGTATTCGTGAAACCGCCGCCGGCTCCCTGCTCCGGGCGTCCTCAGCCCCCCCCCCCGCCCCCCCCGAGCCCCGGGTGCGGGTGGGCAGCGGGGCCTGGGGCTCCCGCTCCTCCTCGGGGGAGTCCGCACAACCCCGGAGGAGGCAGAGGGGTTCAGCTGGGCTGGGAGGGGGATTTTTTTTTGGGGGGGGGGGGTGAGTTGTCCGCTAGCCCCTCTTCACGAGGGTCCCAGGAGCAAGAGGGTCTCCTGGGTGTCCTCGCCCTCCACCTCCCCTCGGGCCGGCAGGAGACGCAGGGCCACGGCCAGCTCTGCCACCACGACGTCTCTGTGCCGAGGGAACTGGGGGCAGGAGGGGGCCGCGACAGCCCGCCGCCGAGCCACGCTGCTCCTTCCCACAGCAGCAATTGCCTTACTCCTTGCTCCCTCAGCCTTTTACTTCAGCACTGGTGGAATACCTGCATGAGCCCCTTGGCTTGCCCAGTTTTGCAGTCCGTTTTGCAGAGCTCTGCCCTGCTCGGACAACAGAGGAGGCCGGAGGTCCCCAAGGGCCTAATGTGTCAGACTTTCCCCAGGCAAGAGATCCCCCAAAACACCATGAAACTCGTCCGCTGAGCAAAAGGAGCCAGAGTTTGCTTGCTGGGGCCAGAGCAATGAGGGTCGTTGCAATGGGGAATACAGACCGGGCACAGGGACCGAGCCCGGCTGAGCAGCGCTGCGCTGGGTCTCTGCTACATGCCCCCATGCCTCCATCCTTCTGGCTGTCTGCAAAGCTCCACTTTTCCATGTCTCCTCTCCAGCAGTGCCTTATAGAGTGGTCTCCACCGCAGCGTCCCTAAGCATGTGGCTCTCCTCCTTGCTCACTGCTTTCTCTTCGAACACCCGGTGGAGGGTGACTTTTGCAGAGCCCTGGAACTGCGGCCGCTGGCAGCTCCCCACCAGAAAGTAAATGACTGGATTGATGCTGCTGTTCAGCGATGCCAGCAGGTAAGATGTTTGACGTACAAATAGGCTTATACCAGTATGACCAAGAAAAATCACCACACGGGGAGGAAACCCGAAGATGAACAGGAAGATCACACTGAGCAGGACAGCGACAGAGTTTCCCCGAGTGTCGTCTCTGTGAGCCGCATCGGAGTTTGAGGAACAGGGACAGGTTGCAAATGAATGGGAATAAGGAGAAAAGGAGAAAATTCACAGTGCTTAAACCTTGTAAGAGTTGTTCACAGTTTATATTCAAATAACAACTAATGAAAGGCAAAGAAATAAAAAGTCCCGCAAGAGCCCAGAGCACCCCCCACATGGTGCAGTGACACCGGCACCAGATTGGGAACAAAAGAGACAGGCACCTCTCCATGCCCATTGCTGTCAGGAGGTACATGCTGGTGAAATACTAAAAGAGAAACAGAACTATCAGGATATAATTAGTCAAAAGATATTGAAACGAGATAATACAATAGCCTATTGAAATACTGTATAATGTAAGTTTAACAAGAAGGAACAGGAGCAGAGAGAAGTCAGTGATGGGCAGGTTCAAGATGTAGACAGTGAAGGGGCTCTGCTTCATGTGGAAGCCCAGGAACCACATGACCACCATATTCCCCACAAGTCCGCACAGGCAAATATCAATAAAGACTCACGACATTATCAACACCCTATAACCTTCTGGTATGCACCGAGATCGATGAACTGCCTGAGAGTCTGCACAGCCAGAAGTCACGTAGTCCAGACAGAGGTCTGCTGGGACGGCCTCCTCAATGGCGCCTGACCCTGCTCTGGGTGGCCACCTTCTCCCTCTCCCACCACCTCCTAGGAGAGACAAGGAATCAGAAGGAAATGAGGGGCATTGGCTTTCCCAGCACTCGCCATCTTTCCCCACGGCCCCACGCCAGCCCAGGCTGCACCAAGAAAGACCCTGTCCCCTGCCATGCCCAGGACAGGCTCTCACCCCCCAGCCCCTGGCCAGGAGAGATCTCCCCCCTTCCCCTTCCCCTGCTTCCTACCTCCTGGTGCTCCTGGGAACAGTGCTGCCGCAGGAGCCCCAGCACACGGGGCCTCCAGGCTCACCAGGAGAAAAGGTCTGGTGATGGCTGCTGTGGCCACCCCGCTCTGCTTTGGCCTCACGCCTGCGGAGCAGACCTTTTCCCAGAGATCATGTCCCGTGGTCACCAGACTCCCCTCACAATCTCATCACATCGGTGTCAGCTTCCTCTCCCATGTCCCATGGATGGAGATTTGCGAGTAGGAGCTGGCCATGTCACCCCCTTCCTCTCCTCCTGCCGTCCTCCAGCTTTGTCCCACCATGGAAAGGGCTTCTGGCTTCCGCTGTGTGGTCCAAGACTGCCCCCTGCTCTCCCTGGGGGCACTTTGCCCCCATACAGAGACTTTTCCAAAATGCGTGGCAAAACCTGGAGGACGGCAGAAAGGTGACAGTTAGAGAGACAAACCAGGGACCCTCAACAGTGGGAAATCACTGATGCGCAGGCGTGTAACAGCATGAGGGCTTTGCTCAGTGCCTCTAATGACACGTAAACTGGTGCTCGAAGACTTCTCCCAGCTTTCTTCTGGGAGGCACTGCCATCAGGTAGAGGCTTTGCTTTAATGTGTCAAAGCATGGAACAGAACACTTGTGAGAAATTTGATGCCACAAAGCCATAGAAGAACTCAATAAAGGGAAATGTTTTTCCCAGTGGAGGTGAAGAAAGACAAACACATGCTGTCATTGTACGACAATGATGAGCTGATTTTTATAGCCCAAAAGGGTAATAAAGGGACTTAATCTCATGAAGCATGACTGAACAACACAGCACACTAAACTGTCCGTGTGAGGCACTCTGATTCTCTCTTCAAGGGTCCTGAAGGCAACAGCAGGCCTTATTTGCCCTGCCCCCACCCATTCGCCCCTGCCCATGGGACCAGGGGCTCCAGTTCGGGTCAGCCTGAGCAGCCAGGCTTTGCCTGAGCTAGGCAGGAGTTGCACCTGTCTGAAGACCTGTCTCCTTCTCCCTCTCATGGATGGACGTTGAGCCTATGCTCTAGCCTTGTTTCAAGTCTATCTCTGGCCCCAGCTCCTGCAGCTCCAGGCTGGACCCACTGGAGAGATTGTGGAACTTGTTCATTACCATGCATTCATTCACCACATGAAATCAAAGGACATCCTTGGAGGACATCAGTCTTGGGAATGACAAGCATAGGCAATAAGTCCCAAGAAGAGGTATTCAAAAGATGGAAAACACATGAAAGAAGGAGAGAAAATAAGCAATGAAAATTCCAGTCCCTGTGATGCTAAAGGATGAGATTGTGCAACAGACACCACTTGTAGATAAAAGCACATTTGAAGTACTATGTGCCCCACAAAATGTAATCTCGGAGAAGACACATGCATGTCAGGGATGTGATTAGAGGCAGTGGGCAAAGTCCTCGTGCTCTTCTGTATCTGAATACTGGTGATTTCTCACGGCAAGTTGAGACAAGGCCAGTGCTCTGCCTCGTTGGCTGCTGTTGAGGAAGTGGCTGTACGATGAGGCCTGGGGGGGGGGCAGGGGAAGAGATGGGCATGACCAAGAGAGGTTCTGCACCCGAGGAGTGATGGGCAGAAGAAGCAGCATTAAGGCCATGGGACTGTCAGGGATTTCCAAGGGTTTTCTGCTGGTTCATCCCCTTTGTTGACGGTCCTTGGCTCATCTCACTCATTCTCATCTTTCTGCCTTCCTCCTGCCCTGCCAAATGTCTTCCCCACTGTCCTGGTTTCGGCTGGGATAGAGTTAATTGTCTTCCTAGCAGCTGGTACAGCGCTGTGTTTTCAGTTCAG
>JAVKLA010000021.1:27732486-27763181 GCA_034782735.1 Sagittarius serpentarius | reverse complement strand
GTGGGAGAGGGAGAAGGCAGTCACCCGGAGCAGGGGCAGTCACCATGGCGGAGACCAACACAACAGACCTCCCTCTGTTCAATTATTCCTTGTATGATGGAACACATCGGAGAGACAGCTGGTCTTGTGAATCACAGACTTTTGTGGCTGACTTTTTCACTCTGTTTTGCTGAGGTGTTTGGCTCTGTGGGCTGCCGGGAAATGCGGTGGTCGTGCAGTTCCTGGGCTTCCACGTGAAGAAGAGCCCCTTCACTGCCTACACCCTGAACTTGGCCATTGCTGACTTCTCTCTGATCCGATTTTTTCTGGTGTTTACCATTCGTGTTACACAGTGTAGCAGTTTTTTTTGTTTGAACTTCCCAGATGTGATCTTCACTGCAGTTTACCTCCGTTTCTCTTCTGTTAACCTTAGCAGCATGTATCTTCTGAGAGCAATCAGTGTGGAGCGATGTCTCTGTTCTCTTCCCAATCCGGTACTGATGCCACTGCCACAACCACTTGTCAGGCATCGTATGTGGGCTGCTCTGGGCTTTGCCTGGCCTTTTCAGTTGCTTAACTTCTAATTGCTGTAATTTTTACCTAATGTCTGTCCGCAGCAACATATGCAGAGGTGCAGGTCTTCTGAGTTCCCTCATATTCTCCACCCTGCCACTGCCATCCCCCAGGCAGACTGTACATAGCGCTTCTCCTCACCAGTCTCTTCTTCATCTTTGCTGTTCCTTGAACTGTCAAGCAAGTTTAGGAAGGCTTATTCATTGAACATGATGAACTTACCCTAAGTTCATCGTCCCTGCTGGCAGCTGCAAAAAGCAGCATTAACCCATTAATTTACTACCTGGTGGGGAGCTATCGGCGGCGCCAGTTCCAGGGTTGGGTAAAAGCTGCTCTCCACCGAGCATTCGAAGAGAAAACGGTGTGCAAGGAAGGGAGCCGCCTGCCCGGGGAGGTGGCTACAGAGATGGCTCTTTGAATCCCTGCTGGCAAGGGGAGGGAGGCTGGGGCTGCTCCCGTGCGGCAGAGCAGAGGGGCAAGTGGCTGGGCTGGTGACATGCCTCCTCTGCCTGGGACTGTGGTGGGGACAGCCACCGAGGAAGCATCCTCAGGTCTCCTCGAGGCTGGTGCCTCTCCTCATTCCTGGTATGAGGTGACACTGTGAAAGGGGCACAGGCCAGGTAGAGCAGGGGAGGAGGAACAACCCCAGATGTTGGCCAGGTTTGGACCCTGCATGCCAGCTTCTCCCTTGCTTTGACTTGAGGCCAAGCCTGGAGGACTCCCGTGCAGTGTGGCAGCCCATGGGAGGCTGCTCCCAGCAGAGACTGGTTTTGTTGCAGCTACTTCAGGCTCATATTGATACTCAGTCGTGTGAACGCCATGTGCTGGCGGGAGTGGAGAAAGCTCAGGCAGGGGAACATGGGGGTCAGCAGGGGCTGAAGATGCTGAGCCCCTCAGGCAGCTCGGGGGGATAGAGGGCCCCCATGCCCTGGACTCAACCTAATAAATTCTTGCTCCCTTTGGTCAGTGAATGAGTCTTTGTGGTCTTTTGGGGGATCTTAAACTGCTTTTTTGAAGCTAGGTCTAAATCAGAGAAAGAAGGGAAAAGGTTCTGATGAGAACATTCAAAGAAATAATAGGGGGTCATAGCCTTTCTTTTTTGTTTGTTTTTCTTTTCACAGGGCAGCACTTTCACTGAAGCCATTTCATGTTAGTTAACAACGTGTGGAGAACTTTTGATGATTGGTTACAATATTGTTTTAGCAGAGATTTCACTAAATACCATGATGCCTCCCCACTGTCTTCTCCCCTTACCTAGTTATGCTCTCAGCTCCACTGACTATGTTTACGGGATCTTTGTGTTTATAGGGTGGTCACGTGGCACACCTGTGATTCGTGCATTGCAGGAATCCCTCCCACCCCAAATACTTTACATTTATTTTATTTCTAACTGACGTTTTCTTCAACAATAAAAGAGAAAAGTAAATCCACAATAGAAGTATTGCTGTTTCTTATGATAGTCTTGGGACATAACTGAGGGAGGATTGGTAGGTATAGGCAGTATCTCTGGACCTTGCTGAAGTTCTCTTTCACATAAATGCAGCTCCCATGAAAGCTTTGCTCTTTCATGGGCCAGAAGCAGCCTCAAGAAGCTGTGAACAACAGCCAAGGTGTTTACACAAGTGTAAATGTCTAATGCAAATGGCACGGGAGGAGTGCCTAAGCCCTGGAGCTTGCTAAGCACAGGATAGACGAGTGTTGGTGCCGTAAAGATGGCACATGAACACCTACCTTGGGATGCAGATCAAAGAGGTGCCGGGATGGCTAGAGGTACAGCTGGAATCGGGGAACAGAGATGATGGTATAAAGTGTTTGCATGACAAAGGATTTGCTTGGACAGGACAGATGAAGAAGGATATCCCAAGTGCTAAATTCCCATGTGTAGCTGGGTGAGTCACAGAGGGCCTGGTCCTCCTCCCTCTGGAATCACTGGAGGAAGTGTTAGGCACTTGCCAAACAGCAAGCGCAGCTGTGAAATACCAGACTAACAGCTGGAATTAGCTGTTTGTCCTGGTTTCGGCTGGGATAGGGTTAATTGTCTTCCTAGTAGCTGGTATAGTGCTATGTTTTGGGTTAAACCAGGACACTGTTCTAAAAGAAACTTGGCTTTTTTGTCCATTTTCAGCCTACACTGACTTGAAGGTTCTTCCTGTGTCTTAAATAAAAAATCATTTATCTGGTCCAGTTCCCATCTTCTGTCTTCATTTTCCCCTTTATTTTCATTACGATTTGCCTTATACTTAGTGCTGTCTTTGACAGTAATTCAAGTACTATTTCCTCTACCACACATTGTGCAATGAGTATTCCTGGTTCTTCTCAGATCCCTCCTTTTTGTCAGGAACTTCCCATAAAATACATGATGCATATATTGCTGCTGTAATGCAAAGCACAGCTGTGATTGAAACGCATCCTAAGGAAGCTCCGCAACAGGCATAATGGACTGAGAGAACAAGAAGTATTTTAAGATGGAGAAAGTCATATTGCCAAATATCCATGAGATTCATCAATTAAGAACAGAGAACAGTAAAACGAAAACAATTAAGTTGGTGTTAATATTCATATAATTACCAGGACAGAAACAATCTATATAAAATAAGAATATCTGTCAGCGAAAAAGGATGTTTTCTATACCGCTTATCTTCCGAAATTTCTTTCCATTAGTCATTTCCTCTACTTAGAGAAGATTAGAAGTCATGAGCATCACTGAGTGCCCTAAAACTTGGTCCACGTTCAGAAGAAATTGGACTTCATGAGCTCATTCCTCCTTTGTTTTGAGGTGATGTAAAGACAGCCTCTTTGTGAAAAGTCCCAAGAGATCCCAAGGGGACAAATTCCACCCATGGTGCAGCTGGGAAATATTAGACTTCCAAGTGACTGGTTGTAAATCAGAAAACATTCACATGGAAATTTGGGGGGAAATCACCAGTGAAAGCCATTCAGGTTGTGGAACTGAGCTGCCTTAGCCCCACTGCAGATTCGCTGCAGTATGTGGTTCAGGCCCAGGTGCTGAGAGGAAGGATTTTATTTTTTGATCAATAATAACATGCCTTAGCTTATTGTTTTTACAGATCTGTTTCCCTCCCATTCTATTTCTGTATCTTTCACTAGAAGCCCCCTCGGTCACGGTCTCACTCCCTGTTTTTCCCACACACATTGGGATGCAGCATCTCCAGGCTAGGACCTGGGCAGGGACACACATTACCAGCAAAGTACAGACCTGGGCATACGAAAGTTCCTATTTCCTTTTGCCTCGTAAAGGATGGGAGAGAAAGAGGAGGAATGGGGAGAGAGACACCAGCGAGGAAAGCTTTGTAGTGAGTCCTTTCCTCTGACAGAGACAAGTTTGAAGTACAGGGATTGATGTGTTACGGCAGACCCTCAGAACACGACAGAAGTCCTCAGTTCTTTAAAACGGATGGAGAAATATGTCCCTAGTTCCCTTTTGCACAGGGGATCCCTTACCAATTACCGTCACGAGCAAAACAGACTTGACTTGGGGAAAGTTAATTTATTGGCAATTAAAACAGATTTGGGTAGTGAGAGACAATTAAAACACGATCCCCGCCCCCAGCTCAGCTTCACTCCTTCCCTCCAGACTCCTCTACCCGCCAAGCAGCACAGGGGTGCTCGGGGGGCGTTACAGCCCGTACATAGCGGTTCCTCTCTGCCGCTCCTTCCCTCCCTCACTCTTCCCCCACCCTGGCATGGGTCCTCCTCAGGCGGCAGGTCCTGTCAGGCAATACGCACCTGCTCCAGCGCAGGGTCCTCCACGGCTGAGAGTGGCACCCGCTTCCCCTTCTCCGCCCTCGCTGTCCGCCCTGTTGGTTCTCACTCTTTTCCGCTCCCCCACTGCCTCGCTGGTGTTTTCTGCCCGTTCGCAACCAGGTTTTCACAGCGGCACCGCAGACTCCCCTGAAGGGCTCAGCTGTGCTCTGCAGCGCAGCTGCTGTGGAACCGGCTGGAACCGGTTGGAACCAGCTGTGCCCAGTGCAGGGCAGCCCCTCAGCTCTCCTCAGGGACGACCCTGCAGCCCGCGTTGCCAGCAGCTTGCCACAGACACCCAGTACGCACACACTCACGCATAATTTTTTGTACTTAGAAGACTTTGGGTGTTCCCTGCTCTGGTCCCCCTCCCGTGGGACGCACGCAAGGTCTGCCATCTTCCAGTGCCAGCTCTGCATTCACCTGCAAGCTCTGTCAGGAGAGTCTGGAGGACGTGAGACACTGAATTCAAGAAACTTCTGAGGTATTGGTCTGGAAGGAAGGGCAGCCATTTTCTTGAGCTGATTTTCACACATTGTAATTGATGTATTGTTGTTGTTTCACTCCTCTGTTCTTACCCTTCTCCCCTACCTTTACCTAAGGTCAACCAGAACCCTGTACGTTCCCTCCCTGTTCACGGCCAAGAACCCAGTTAGGCTGCATCCCTGTTGTTAGGTACCGTTGCCATTTTTCTGTTTGGGCTGATTTCCATCCTCCCATTCTTCTTTTCTTTGTCGTCTTTGACAGGGTGAGGTTTCCAGCCTCCACCCCGCCCCCCTCCTGGCCTTGTTGGCAGTTGGTTTCCACCACTGTGCACCTGCTTCCTCTTGGTGGTTAGTGCAATCAGCTGCATCTTGTTTCAAAACTGCAATCAACAGTGCTACAAAGGTATGTGCAACAGCAGCTGCTCATCAGCCCTGAAGGGAAGTGGCATTTTGGCCGCAGTGATTCTCCTCTTTGGTCCAGCGTTGAGTCTGCCAACTCAAGAGCCTATTGTCTAATGTTTGTGGAGCAATGTGTTTTAACAATGAAGATACATGTAAGTCTGTCTTCATACCAGATTTCCCAATTTGTTTATTTTTGCTCCTGATTTTTCTCTGTCTTCCCCTTCTCATTAGCATCTAAAACATACACAGAGCAGTATCAGCTAGGAGAGATCTACATTCCTATCACTACTTTCCTGCCTCATGTTCTCCTCAGTGCACGTACCAAATCCATCAGTTTTTTAGCTGGTCACTACATGTTGCACCCAGAGGTTTTCCTTCTGCAAACAGCAGCAGCATTTTTTTTTACATCTACTACCCTAAAAGGAATAACCCAAAAGGGTCAAGGGTTTTATTGTGCTATGGAGAGCCTCTGAAGGGTAAAACAAAGATGGGAGGTAGGAGACAGCTCCCGCAGACAGTCGGTGGAGGAGGCGCTTCACTGAATAGTATCCTCAGGTTGAGCTCAGAGGAACTGTTCTCAGAATGTACTTAACCTGAAGTTTGCTAAGTTTAGTTAGTTTGATGTAATGAAAAATCACCTCTCCCTACCACGACGGCTTCGCTTCTGTCCTTAGCTCATGTTCTTGACAAAGGTACATTTTCTGTTTGGATGCCGTAAAATTTTCTGCCTTGTTTTCTAAACCTTCCAAATTCCTGTCCAGTTCACTGCCAGGGGACATGTAGTGGCGCTTTACTAACCTGAATAGAAAAACCAAAATAATAGCATCTGTACTTTGAGGACTGGGGTAATTCTGACATTTAAAATACTATTAGCATTTTAATTCTAGTATCAGATGACATCCATTCTCTTGGAGGGGAAAAAACAAGGTGAATGGCATATGGAGGATTAAGTCTGACATGGCAGATGCCATGTAGAGTGTCCAAGAGCCCATGCAACAGCCTTGGCCCAGTGCTTTCCTTGGCTTAATTCCTTGAATTAACTGCACTCGAATTTCTGCTACCAGTCAGCTTTACTGCAGGGATGTGTCACACTATTTGAGATGTGCTCACTCAGAGAGCATCCCCAGTTGCCTGAGCTGGGGATGAAGGAGGGGGAAAAGGCCCCTTTGTTGCTATGCAAGTGAGTTTTGAACGTGCATGAAAGGAGTAAAGATGGGGATAAGTGAATTCTGCCACAAAGGTACATTCAGCAAAGAGAACACCCTTGACCAGTGCTAATCCTGTCCGTGTTCTCCAACACCTTGTGCCTCCCTCTGTGATCCCCCAAAAGATGTTCTAGATTTCTTCTGGCCAGGGCTTCATGGGAAACCCACAGGGATTTGAAGCAGATGCCAGGAGAGAGAGTCTGAAAAATCTAGTCTGCGCCTGCAGCCAAGTAAAGCCTTTTGCTGCCAAGCCTTGCAGAGACTTCTCTACTGTGCAGGACTGTGCAGTGTGTGTCTTCCTGAGCTGCTTCTGAAGCTCTTCAGTGCCACCATCTCTGCCAGAAGCTCATCCCTTCATTCATTTTTACCCCCCACAAAAATCTACCCCTTGCCTCTGTGTCCCTACCCTTTTTTAAGAGAAGGCTTTCCGTTTGTGGCCACGGTGGTTTTGGCAGGCTCCTTCTGATGAACCCCTGGGGACAGAGTATCCAGGCAGACACCTGAGGAGGAGAACATGAGCGGAGAAGCATAGCTCCCCTGGCTTCCAGCAGATCGTGGGCATGCTTGCTTCCGTGTTTCTATTTGAACAACTGATTTCTGGTTTTTTTTTAAAAGAATAAATTTTGGGGGTGGAAGGGAGATCACTTTTATGCTTTACTGCCAAAAATGATTGGTTTTGAAATTAGTTTTGAGAAGTCATTTTTGACCATGTGAGCTATGCAATGGCTTTAGAAGTGGGAAAGTTAATGGAAGAGGAGCTGTAATGTCGGCTCTAGAGTGACAGCTGAGAGCAAAAAGCAAACAAAGACCAGGTGAAGCCATTTTAAAATGCTGTTTATTAAACTTGGCACCCAAAGACAGTGACAGTAAGTGAAGTAAGCTACCCACAAAGACAGTTCTCAGGCTTTACCATCGAGCAGTCTAAATAAACAGAAGTGCATTTGAATATGGGGTTAACCTATGGGGCTAGCAACACGGCTTGGTATAGCCCTAAATTAAACTTATATATTCACTTTTCCCCCACCCCTGGGATCTAGGGCCCATTGGTTCAAAGGAATCTTTATGTTCTTCCTCTCTTTTTTCTTCTCTGTCCATTTCAAAAGGTGATTGGGCATGAAATGGGAGAAATTTAAGAGGACATAGTTATTGTGTCGCAGGTTTCCCGTTCCTCTTTGTCATCTGCTGAATCTTCAAAGGCCCTCTGGAATGCCAGCCTAAGGGTGAACTTGATTCTCCGATCCCTGTAGCTCCCCACAAGGAAGTAAATGACAGGGTTGAGACTGCTATTCACACAGGACAGCACAAAGCCGATCTCTGGGGAGTAGAGAAACTTGTAGCCCAAGAAGTCAAAGAGAATCAGGACGCTCAGAGGCACAGCGAAAATGAGGAAGAAGAGAATGGTGAGCATGATGACGGTGAAGAGCCTGCCTGTTTGGAGGTGTTGGGAGCTGCACTTGACTCTGAGGAAGAGGGTCAGGCTGAAGAACAGCATGAGTGGTGTGCAGAAGAGGAAGTCCAAGGCTCCGATGGTGATGAGCAGGAGCTGGCAGGTCTTGGCAGAGCGGCGAACGGTACACAAAACATACCCGAGCGTGTTCAGCAGCAGGGAGAGACCCCAGAGCAGGCCGGAGATGGTGCCGGACAAGTGCTTGGGGCGGTGGCTTCGGCACCAGATTGGACAAAGGACAGAGAGGCACCTCTCAATACTGATGGCGGTCAGGAGATACAAGCCGGTCCCGTACATGAAAAGATCCAGGAAGAGGAATATCCCAAACTGCACCCCCACGTTGAACTGCATCAGGTACTGAACCGTCTCAGTGGCGATGCAGAGGAGATAGCCAAAGTCAGCAGCGGCCAGGTTCAGGATGTAGACGGTGAAGTGGTTTCTCCGGATGCGGAAGCCAAGGTACCATAGGACCATGCCGTTTCCCACCATGCCACAGGCAGCGCTGATGAGGCAGAAGCTCTCCATGAACTTGAGGACAGCATATGATGCCTCTGTCTTTTCCACAGCCCCACTCTGATTAGTCCCATGAGCCCAGCTTGTATTGTTTTGGGGAAGGAGTGTTATGAGCTCCTCAGTCATGATGAAATACTCCAAATCAAATACATCTGTCCTTTCTGTTTCTCTTGGGATCAGAGAAGAGCCAGAGGGCATTTAGGGACTGACACCTTGCTTTTATGCTTACAGCTTTATGGCTTGGGACAGATAGCTTTCAAGGGGCATGCATGGTTACTATCTGTGTAGGTAACAGCTAGCAAGATGCAAAATGTTGAGGACGGGCAAAATCATGCAGGAATTTGGAGAGGTGGAGATCGGCTAACTGCGGCATCCATGCAGAGGAAGAAAGAATGAGACCATTCACCAGAGTAAAGAAAAAGAAGCAGAAGAAAATATTGCTACTTACAGACAGAGCAGTAGGAGATGGGGAGGGTGTGAGTACATAGTGACTCTCTGTGCATGTATGCCTGTGAGGGAGGACTGGAAAACGGCACAGCAGAGACAAAGAACACCACAAAACGTGTGGATAGTGAGACATTTCTGAAGCCAGTCCTCAAATGCTTACCTTCTGCCCTGTGCAGGTGAATTGAGCTCTCAAGGTGTCTTTCTCTGGGTTTCTAATTTATCCCATTGGATCTTCTGGGAAACACTTTCTGTGGAAAAGGCAGGGAAGATGTTTCAGTCTGCAGATTCAGTTTGTGTGTCTTCTGTGATGTAATGAAGCAGGTGCTGTCAGGAAGGAACGTTTTCACTGTGCAGAGGGGGAGGATGGGATCAACAGATGAGAATGGGTTTCTTTTATGTTGTGAGAGAATTTCACATTTCTGCTCCACTTCTCCTGTTGCTCCTACAGCAGATGAGGACAAAATTACCTGCCAGGGATTCCATTGCTGGCGATGCTCCGGGATATTGCTTGCATCGGTGAAAGGCTCTTTGTGCATTTATACTGGGGCCAAATGCTCTTATGCTAGAGATGTATAAATAGGAATGGTATTCTATTTTGTTTTGTCTTTCTTGGAAAATCAGACTTGGTTTAGATTGGATTAGTCCGACGGACGGTATTCCTTTTCCCAATGTTTCCTTCAAAATTCACTTCCTGTGCAATGCCTTATCCCAAATCCTGCCAAGATGCCAAGAAGAAAAACGGCTTGTCTAGTGTGCCTGGGGTGAGGGAGACCGATCAGATGACGAGGTCTTCATCTCCTGAGTGCTAGGCATCAGTACTCCTTTCTGGACATGATCGGCCCTCACTTTCCAGCCCGGAATGCTTCTGAGGCTTTCTTTCACAGCGTGTGTAAAAAGGTGCCTATTTCTTTCTCCTGCTGCCTCTCCAAATTGCACAGGTCTCTTACAACTCCTTGATGACTCATGGCTCATCTCTGACCCTGGATAAATTAAGTATTTTAAAAGGCTGAGCTGAAAGGGACTTTAGAAGGATAGTAAACACAGCAATGTTTTCATAGCAATTAACAGAAAGGCTGCAGACAGGAAATAAACTTGCCATGTGACACTTACAAAATGGACAGGAGGAAAGGAGTTTTAACAACATGGCTGTGCCGATTTTGAAACGGGCAGGTGTCGGCTCCAGGGGAACAAATGTCCCTCAGTCTTCAGGTGTCGCACTGTGAAGAAGCAAGGGTCTTTCTCCACCTGTGCAGTCAGGAGTTGCCTTTGAGCAGACCTGATCTAAATTTTGTGATGTTGTGATTACCTGACTTAGCTCTCTTAGTTCAAATTAAACAGAGCTTAGGATCGGACTAAGTCCTTTATCTACAGCTTCTTGCCTATGGACACTTGCTTTGATGGGCTGTCTTTTTCTGGCCTGGCTAGGAATGGGTGACTTATGTTTTCAACGGTTAAGCTTTTAAAGCGTGCAACCTGTAGGGCCTAAAGTGGGGTTTCTATAACATACCTCAGGTCTCACCAGCAAGGCTTGCCAAAGCCTGTTCGTTCTGTTGTACCCCCTCTGCTCTTGTTTGTGCCTGATCCCAGGTTGCTTTGTGGGTTGTAAGATACTAGTTGGCTGTGAGCTGGTGCAACATCTAAATAGTGCAGAAGATAGCTATCTAGAGGTGCTTGCCCCTCCTTCTGCCCCCAGTTAGCTGACCCTGACTCTCCTCTTCCAAAGAGTTCGTAGCCTTCTCTTACTACCTGCTGCCCCTTCCTTCCTGTGGCATGAAGCCACATCTCCATGAAAGGTGCAAAGGGAGGAATTTGGCAGTTGATGCTGGGGAGGGCTGCAAGGGGAAAGCTGCTCCTTTGAGGTGTGTGTGAGGTAGGCTGGGGTGAGGGAGACAAGTGGGCTGGTTGTTGTAGAAGCTCTTGGAATGGAGAACGGGGTAGCTGCTTGAAGGGGAGGGTGGGGATAACTACTGGAGGTAGAGGCTTGGGAAAGGGAACCAAATCAAGGCACTGGAGAGTCTTTCACTCTCCTGCATGTGGTGAAGACTGGACAGTTCTGAAGAGTCCACATGTCCATACGCATCCCTTCCTCCAGGCCTTAACTGCGCCAGAGAAATATCAACAGTAATGCGTGTGCCTTCTGCTGAAATCAATGAGAAAATAAAGATTATTTCGGACTCTGGTGTCCAGGGACTCCTCAGAGGCGCGGAGTCAGGTTTGCTGCCCTTGGAGAACAGGTGACACCATCCCTTGCAGGCACTGCATGCTGCTGGCACGTGGACCACACTGAGGAGCATACTCAACACTTCTGGCCGGGGCTGCCTGTCTCCTTTCAGCTCTCCCCAGGGAAGCAGAAATGTGGGCTTTTTTCAGGATGCTGGTGGCCCCAGAGGAATGTACCCTTCTCATGCATGACTGCTGATCTTCTGGATGCCCTGGCATCCTTCCAGAGAGATACCGAGCAATTCAGAGGACAAACTTAGTTCAGATGCTGAGGTGATTCTCCCTGGCAGGCTGGGCTGACTATCTTGGTGTTAGCTCAGGGTGGAAAAGCCTGCAAATGATCCCCATCTCCTTGCAGATCCTATCACTGACTTATTTTGGACCACAGGAGATACACTGCAAATATCTGGCAGATGTCACCCCTGAGAATGCTTGTCTTTTATCATGGGTGATTGAGGATGTCTACGATGGTGGTTTATATGCAGACATCACCTTTGAAATGTCCAAGGTTGGATGTAAAGTGTTCACATTAATGGGATGTGTAAAATGTGTTGACATTAAATGCTGCATGTCTTCACGATGGGTGTGTTTAAGGACAAACTGTCAGGATGGAAAGTTTGTCACAGTGTATATTCTGTATGTTTTTATCAGTTGATGGCTTCTTCTGAGGCAAAAATGTTTTTCAATACAATTTGTTTTCTTTTTAAAAAAAGGCTTTTGACATTTTTAATAATAATGGAAATGTTTTGGTTCTCCCAATGATAAAATCATTACAGATATTAAAAGGAAAACATTTTTAACATGTTTTCTGATAAATGGATGCTCTCTTCTGCTCAGCAGTATAAGACAGATGAAAAAAAATCTTACTAAAATTAATTGATGACAGGGACCTAATCTGAGTCAACTATATGTACACTGGAGAACAATAGCATTAAAAATTAAAGTATAGTAGAAATGGAACTCAAATTTCAGCTTTCAGGAACTGTAAACAGGAAGCAAAAAGCAACTACAGACATTAGGGTGAACCACTATTTTTTTAAGTGGCGCTTTTCAAAATTAATAAAAAGACAAATGAGCAGAAAAAAGATAATAGACCATAGAAGAATGCAGCTTCCCTTTAGGAAAATATTTGCAGATGAAGGCATGAAAAGGAAATCTGTAAAGTTTCTCAGAAGCACCTACCTGTGTTGCCTTTTTCTATCAATTTAGGTTAAAAGAGCAAATGTTGTGTAGTCTGATAGTACAACATTTCAAATAATCACATCTTGCATCTCAAGGGTTTGGGTCTAGAGAATAATTCGTTGCAAATTGTGGTATTTTATTTACCTTTCTTCTGTTTCCTACTTTTTCCCTATCCTTGAATTTATTTCTATTGGTAGAGGAGATGTTAGAAGCCATGGGTTCTTATCTGTCCTTCTTAAAGGAAGAAATAACAACCCAATGCATGCTGTAGTTAGATGCAGATACTCTGTGCTGGGCTGGATGAAGCTAAAACAATATGCAACCCCAGCCCCGTATTTCTTTGAAACACAAGAAAAGGGAGCATGCAATTCAGTGCATAAAGTTGTAAGGCAAGTTTGTAGGGGCTGGAGCTCTTTTCTACTACATCACAACTCTATGGTATGGAAAACTCCCTAGGTAATAGAAGAAAGGAACTTCTAGGGCATGAATCATTTCACTATTTGAAATGCTCACATTAGGAAGCAAAGAATCATGCACTCTGTGAGTCGCAAAAGGTTGCATGTGTTGCTGAGATACAGGTATTTAAAATTAAGTGAAATAGATAGACTCTCCTTCCAGGAATGTCATGGCTGATTTCAACAGGAGGATTGGTTCCCATCTCATCTGCAAAGATCTGAGTAAAAAGTGACTGAGAATTTATGGATTGGATATTGTTGTGGTCTGAAAGACAGAGATTTATTGAGTGAGCTGAAAATTCTGAGTGGGATTCCTTTGATGAAATGCAGACACCAAGACGTTTCACCTTATCAAATTGAAATCATTTAATGGCCACTGAAAAGAAATAGGCACTTTCAACGTTGTTGTAATACAGGTCAAATAAATTCTGTGGTCCAGGTGCTTACGTATTTTCACCAGCCACAGGTGGAGCTTAAAATAACTAGGTAAAGAGGTAAAAACTAGAGAGGTACAATGAAGATACTGAAGGTTAGGTGAGATAAGCCTTCCCCAATACCTCAGAGTTCTTCAATTCTGTAAACTATCAGCCCTCAGCTCCCGGCCAGTGTTACTGTGTTAGGCACAGCAGAGTTTTAGGAGGACATAGTTATTGTGTCACGGGTTTCCCGTTCCTCTTTGTCATCTGCTGAATCTTCAAAGGCCCTCTGGAATGCCAGCCTAAGGGTGAACTTGATTCTCCGATCCCTGTAGCTCCCCACAAGGAAGTAAATGACAGGGTTGAGACTGCTATTCACACAGGACAGCACAAAGCCGATCTCTGGGGAGTAGAGAAACTTGTAGCCCAAGAAGTCAAAGAGAATCAGGACGCTCAGAGGCACAGCGAAAATGAGGAAGAAGAGAATGGTGAGCATGATGACGGTGAAGAGCCTGCCTGTTTGGAGGTGTTGGGAGCTGCACTTGACTCTGAGGAAGAGGGTCAGGCTGAAGAACAGCATGAGTGGTGTGCAGAAGAGGAAGTCCAAGGCTCCGATGGTGATGAGCAGGAGCTGGCAGGTCTTGGCAGAGCGGCGAACGGTACACAAAACATACCCGAGCGTGTTCAGCAGCAGGGAGAGACCCCAGAGCAGGCCGGAGATGGTGCCGGACAAGTGCTTGGGGCGGTGGCTTCGGCACCAGATTGGACAAAGGACAGAGAGGCACCTCTCAATACTGATGGCGGTCAGGAGATACAAGCCGGTCCCGTACATGAAAAGATCCAGGAAGAGGAATATCCCAAACTGCACCCCCACGTTGAACTGCATCAGGTACTGAACCGTCTCAGTGGCGATGCAGAGGAGATAGCCAAAGTCAGCAGCGGCCAGGTTCAGGATGTAGACGGTGAAGTGGTTTCTCCGGATGCGGAAGCCAAGGTACCATAGGACCATGCCGTTTCCCACCATGCCACAGGCAGCGCTGATGAGGCAGAAGCTCTCCATGAACTTGAGGACAGCATATGATGCCTCTGTCTTTTCCACAGCCCCACTCTGATTAGTCCCATGAGCCCAGCTGGTTGCATTTGGAGGGAAGATTGGTATAGTTGAAGCACTCATAATGAGTGATTTCAGACAGACCTGTAAGCAGAGAGGAGAGAGGTGGTAACTCCAGTGTGACTTTCCCTGATGGCGACCTGGTGGTGTCTCTGTATTTGTTCCAGCCCTTTGTAGCCAAAGCTTGATTTAGGGAGGGATTGCTGTGTTTGGACTTGGAGCACAGAGCTTTGAGGGGTTGTTCAAAGCACTCTGTCTAAGGCCAAATTCTATATGACATGTAGGAAAAGTTAGATTGCATTGTATTTCTCCCTTTTAAAAATTCATTTCTTGAGGATCCTTTTTGCAGTCAGTATTGGGAAACAAATATCTTAAAAAAGCAATTATATCTTAGATTAATCATGCCTGAAAAGCACCTCTTGTCTGAATAAAAAGAGAACCCAGTGTTAACTCTGGGATGATAGTCTTTGCTTCATTTACCTAGGATTAGGTGAGACAAATCTTGTCAAAAGTGTGTGAAAATTCTAGGCAATCAGAATACAAGTTTAATCAGCATGAAAGCCAATTGAGTTTTGTCCTATGCATGAATAGTCTGTTCTCTCTTTGTAAAATGCTGCAGCATACATGGAGACAGGCTTCCATAAACACGCGAAATGTGACAGATTGAATCATTATTGTTTCATCTCAGCACCCCAGACACACTGTCTTCAGTACTGTATGGATAGAGGCAAGATAAATGCATGATGCAGGTAATTTACTTGGCCAGCCGATGGCCTGGAGCAGTGGAGAGAACCTTGCCGCATTAGTCCGTGGAAGGCACGTACGCCAGCAGTGCTTGCTTGGGAATCCAGCTGGGACTGTTACACCTAGCTTTCACCATTAAAAATGCAAACATCTTAACATTGCCTTTAAACCTGCCATTTGAATTAATGGAGGTTTATGAGCACCTCCAACGGTAATGTATTTTATCCTAAGTTACGTGTCTTAGGCTGGTGTGCAGTCACCTGCCTGTCTTTGCTGACTGCAGATACATGCGGAGTGCCAGCTTCAGCGAGAGGAGTAGTATGTGGACAGCTGAAGATAGCTGAGGTGAATTCCACCCTTAACTTCACTAGGGCTTGCAGGATGTGAAACCTTTATGGTTGACTGAAACCAGGGAACTTCTGGCACTGCACCGTACTCTTCTACAGGAAGCTGGATGATTCTATCCTCAGCGGCTATGGGACCTTGAGTGCTTCTAACATTAAGATCTTAGAGACTAATGGTCTCTAAAGAAAGAATTTTATTACAAACTGAAAGAGACTATGGAAAACAAAACCCATCATCTCCTTCAGAATGCAAAGAATCTCTGCTGTAGCGCAGTCTCACAACAGGAACGTCTCTGAGTTCAAACTCACCTTATCTTTCCTTATGTGGGGAGAGCAGCACACTGCCTGACCAACTTCACTAGCAAGGCTACCTCTTCCCTGAACATCTTTAGCAAGCAAATTGAAAAGATACAGCCTTATGACTTTGTTCGCTTCCTCGCTACCTGCTTTTGGGGTGGCAGCAAATTATCAGACCTTGATTGACAGTAGAAAGTAGCTGAAGCAACTAATCTCTAATTCTGTGAACCAAGTCTGCTGTGAGGAGAAAGGAAGACCCAATGGTTAAGTGGTTTCCTAGCCTTTAGGAGACCCAATACAGCACTATGTCTGCCACAAGGTATCTGTGTAACCTGAAGCAAATTTCCAATTGATTTGAAGAGGACATGAACGTTTGAGTGTCACTTAAGCTCTGCCTAAGCCCACTCCAGCCTTCTGACCAGGTGCATGTTTTAGGAAAGTGGCTATTCTACCTCCCTGCTGCCGTCATCTCCAGAAGGCAATTGACCCCATCCTCCAGAAGGGCGTCTCTCTCCCCTGAGTGTTCAGGGAATGACAGATGATTAGCTGTCTAACTTAAGCTCATCAAGCATATTTCCCATTGTTAAATCACATGGCCCTGTGCCATTGATCATACATACATAAAGACTGCCAGATACAGATATGGTTGTAATGGACACCCTGTGGACAAATGACAAAACATCAATACTTTTCCCTTCCACTGTAATGGAAGTGAAAAAACCCTTCCCTGACTTCTGTAGACCGTGGAAAAGAATACCGAAAAAGTACTCACAGTTCTCATGTATTTATTGTATGACCTTGGAAAGACTGATTTCTTGCTGTCTCCAAGACACATTCAAGATATGAGTTTACTTCCTTAATGAAACTAATTCGTGAAAGCTTGCATCAAACAGCAGCAGACTGAGTCTAGGTGGTCTTTTTCTCCCTTGAGATTAAACATCCTTCTTGTGGTTTGCCTGCTGACTACCATGTAGTTCTTGTGGCAGCTACCAGTTTGAACAACCTTGACACCACAAAGATATTTTAGACTATGCATAGAAAGTTCTGCTGTTGTATGTTCTTGGCTAATCTTAAGCAATCATCTAAGACTAAAACTGCTAATGCTAGCTTTCTGAATAATGACATCTTATGTTACAGAAGGTGTATTTAGAGCAATTCAATAGCACTTGTTCATGGAAAAGGGTCCCCAGAATGAAGCTCTCATCTTGAAAATGATCAAGACAATTTCTTACCTATAGCGAATTTCTAACCAGCAAAAGAAGAAAATGTTTGATCTCCCTTCCTCCATTTTTTTTCCTCCTCCCTTCCCCTCACCAT
The DNA here is from genome assembly GCA_034782735.1 of Sagittarius serpentarius. NCBI lineage: Eukaryota > Metazoa > Chordata > Aves > Accipitriformes > Sagittariidae > Sagittarius > Sagittarius serpentarius. Next base: position 27,746,282 of record JAVKLA010000021.1, on the reverse strand, counting down.
CTCTCCAAAAGCGTGACAGAAAGCATCAGACAGAGTGCAATGGCAAAGATACCATCTAGGAATTTCTCACCTTTTTGTGGGTTCCCTGGAATTTCAGTGACTGATTTGCAGCAGCTGGGTGGTAAGGATCTGCTGGGTAAAATTGTCACCTGAATTCTGTAACATACGGTCCAGATAAAATCCTCGTGTCATACTGTCATGCTGGGCTAGTTAGACACTGTTTAAAAAGCCACGGTCTTTTCAACGTGACATCTGACAGCCAGCCAATCACTCTCTTGGGGAAATATCTAGTTTGTTGTGTCTGATCACTTACATTTGAACCACTTCCCCCTTCCCTCTTTGTACAGAACCTGTCACTGTCATGTCTCTGGAAATGTTTTTTTAATACTTCTCCCTTCTTCAGCTAGTCTCACAATACAAAGAAAGCAAGAACTGTCTGTACAAAATTATACCTTGCCTCTTGCACTGATGCTTTGTTTCCTACTTGTGTCCTTGAGATACTCTAATTTCACAGTCCTTGAAAAGGATGCCTTACTGCTGCTCAGGATCACATAGATTGAGAAATCGTCAGTCCTCTTCCATAATGCCTGCTGATGATTTCACAACCTCCCTCAGCACAACTGCTCAATCCCCAAGGGCCTATTGTCCCTGCCAAACTGGCCTTACGGCACCCAGCACCCCAGGGTGTCCTCTTCTGACCCACAGCGTCTCCCAACACAAGTTACTAGCCTCCTTAGTCCCTGCTGCTTCACACAGCCTTTGCTGGAGGAGGGTCTATCCAAACTCCATAGCTTTACCACACCTCAGCAGCTACAATTGCACAACCTCTGCTTGTGTTGCCTTCAATACACAATGCCTGCTCCTGATGTCATGAGCTTTCAACGCAACTTCATACCCCACAGTATTACTGCCACTTCATAGTGTCTTTCAGCACAGTCCTTCACCACACCTCAGGCATTTCCGATTTCATAAAATGCCTCAAGACAGCCTCCAGCCTTGTGCCCTCCATTTCCAGTTTCACAACTTCTTGCCAAACAGTGCCTCAGCCCCTTCTTGCCCACCATCAATTTCATACCTGTTCACCACCTCATGTCTCTATCAAGACAGCCCCTTGTCAGCATTCACTGCCCACCCACAACATCCCACTCATCTTCTCACCATGCACAGTCCCTTCATGTGCATGAGCTACCACTACCATGGTGTCCAGATCCATGTGCCAAAGTAAGAGGAGTGAAAATGGAGAAAACACCTTTCTCCTTTCCTGGCAGTAAGCACATCCTTATAGAGAACATTTTTGCAACAGGAGATACCAGCAACTCTCGATTTGGTCTTGTGCATTAAGTCACTTCTGCTAGTCCATTTGGCTAGGGAAATAAAAGGAGATTAATATGATGCTAGCCAAATTGCTGCCATGAGTGTCAGTGGGTATAGAAACTGGCAGATCTGGCCCAAATTATCTTAGCAGGCCCGGTACTTGATGATCTTTAGCTTCTTCTGTCATTTGTTGTTCCTCTTTCTTTCCCAAAGACTGTAAGACTGTTTTTACTTTCTTACTCAATACCCTGTTTCCTGCAGTGACTACCATTAACCCTTATTAACCTGGCCAGGCCTCCAGGCTACAGTGTAAGATGATATTTAAGTTAGAGGACTATTTTCACCCAGAGCAGTATTTAACCTCCGCATTAATTTGGGGATTCCCATTTTCACTGCATGGATTGCTGGCATTCTGTGTCGGGAGATGGTTACATTACCTTGGTTGTTATCGGGCCATTCTAAATGTCAAGAAATGTCAACAAAACAAAGTAATGGGCAGCAGATGAAACTGTTTATTGACACCTGTAAGTCAGAAGCTAAAAATACACAGTAGACTTCAGAGGAGTGATAAGTCTGAGTTGAACTGATGCATGAACTGGCATATCTGTTTGCTTTATTGTGTTTCATTTCATAGATTCACCTCTGGCTGTGGAAGTTTTAACTTAGGAAGGATGAGGCTCTTCTTGACAGAAAGACGACATGGAATCATAGAATGGTTTGGGTTGGAAGGGACCTTTGAAGATCATCTAGTCCAAACCTGCCTGCTATGGGCAGGGACATCTTCCACTAGATCAGGTTGCTCAAAGCCCCATCCAACCTGGCCTTGAACACTTCCAGGGATGGGGCATCCACAACCTCTCTGGGCAACCTGTTCCAGTGTCTCACCACCCTCATCGTAAAAAATTTCTTCCTTGTGTCCAATCTAAATCTACTCACTTTCAGTTTAAAACCATTGCCCCTTGTTCTGTCACTATAGGCCTTGTTGAACAGCCTTTCTCTGTCTTTCTTATGAGCCCCCTTTATATATTGAAAGGCCACAAGAAGGTCTTGAGGACCCTTCTCTTCTTCAGGCTGAACTCTCTCAGCCTTTCTTCATAGAAGTGTTCCAGCCCTCAGATTGTTTTCATGGCCCTCCTCTGGACCTACTCGAACAGGTTCATGACTGTCTTGTACTGAGGACTCCAGAGCTGGATGCAGTACTCCAGGTGAGGTCTCACCAGAGAGGAGTAGAGGGGGACAACCACCTCCCTCAATCTGCTGGTCACACTTTTTATGGAGTCCAGGATATGATTGGCTGTCTGGGCTGCAAGCGCACATTGCTGGCTCATGTTGAGCTTCTCATCAACCAACAGCCCCAAGCCCTTCTCCACAGGGCTGCTCTCAATCCCTTCATCCTCCAGTTTGTACTGACAGTGGGGATTGCCCTGACCCATATGCAGGACCTTGCAGTTGGCCTTGTTGAACTTCATGAGGTTCTCATGGGCCCACTCCTCAAGCCTGTCAAGGTCCCTCTGAATGGCATCCCTTCCCTCAAGCATATCAACTGCACCGCTCACCTTGGTGCCATCAGCAAACTTGCTGAGGGTGCACTCGATCTCACTGTCCTGTACCAGTGATGAAGATATTAAGTAGTGTTGGTCCCAGTATGGACCCTTGAGGGACACCACTTTTTGCTGGTTTCTACTTGGACAATGAGCCATTGACTGTAACTCTTTGGACGTGGCCTTTGTCTGCCCTAAGTAATTTTATTCAAAATCTAGATGTCTATTTCCGAACTAATCCCATCCTAAAATCAGGTCTGAGGTAGATCACGTGAATCAGTTTCTGAAGAGATGTATTTCCTTCCATAGCAAAGCCTAGAGCGACAAAGACTCAACTCAGCCGACTTCCATAGATATAAAATAACTGACTTCCTCCCTTGGTTTCCCCATTTGCAAAAGAAGGATTTTTTTTGCTTACTCTATAATTACCTGACCTTTGCTAAAACATGCAAGTTCTTGCAAGAGGCTTTATTCACTGGGTTGCCAGTGATGAAATTTTATGCAAAATAGGACTTGAAGTGTCATCAAGAGGTAACCCAGGCCATCGTCTTCTAGCTCTGTGAAAACTTAACTTAATCGTAACCCCTCCTGAGAGAAGTGTGCCTAACTTGCCCTTTAAAAGACTACTGTGACAGGTAACTCTCTATCACCCCGGAGTATGGCACCTCTCTCCTTACTACTAGAAATCTCGCTGATTTTTTTTAACAAAGATTTGTGGTTTATGTGCTTTCTTTTTGGAATACACAAAGATGTGAAGTACTGTTTATTACCCACAATGCTATAAAGCCAGAGCACTGGATCTCATGGACCTTTCCACTTGGGAAAACCATAAAGCATGGCTTAATGAAGGATGCTGGAAAGGGTTAACCAGACTAGGTCACATCACATGCTTGTCCAGTTTAATATTCCGCTAATCCATTGGCTGTTATTTCTACTGGAGAAATCCTGAAATGCCTTCATAATACCGTATCACTGACGGACAGCTATTTCTTTAATATCTGTTTGCTTAAACTTTTCAGTCAGGATAGAATTAATTTCTCCTTCTTTGCCCCTTCTTTTCGTGCCTTCCCTTCATTAAGCCTCCACGCCTCGCTCCTCCAGCCCCAAGAGTCCTTCAGGTGGAAGGTTTCCTTGGAGAGGCTTAAAGAGTGCTACTTAAACAGTTTTCTTCTCAGCCTTCTTTCTGCTGCTGGGTTCTGAATGCATCCCACTGTCCAGACAGCCCATCAAAGCAGTTCTCACATAGGCAGAAAATACCGAGATACGCTTGTGATACAGGAAAGCAAGAAATTAAATTAGATGGGATTATACAGTAAAAGGCACCTCCTAAGCAAGCGTTGGAAGCTTTCCAGAAGCTGTTCTATGTTCTTTAAAGACTGTGTGCTCTAACACATTCCTACCAGGGAAGGCAGGTGTTGAGGAGATAAAATCATACAGCCCTTACACAAAAAATTAAATCTCCAAACGCAGAGGAGGTAAGTTTTCCAGGTTCTCTGGATACTTTCTTTTCTTTTTTTATTTCTCTTCTTCTTTTCTTTTCCTTGTTTCCTTTTTTCTTTTCTTCTCCTGATTTCCTTTAGTCTTTTGTTTCCCTTCTTCTTGAACAAATGTGAAAATACAAAAAGAAGTTTTCACTAAAGGTATCAACTATCTATGGCTGTCTTTGGCTAGAACCATGTACAGAGCTAGTTCTGTAGTCCCAGATTAGGTTATTTTGTTTTTTTTTTCCCCATTAACCACTAGAGATTTTAGGGAAGAATGCTTGCAATGAGGAGATGGTGCAATTTCTCATCATTTTTGAAACGTTAGCAGTCCACATTGTGTTTATTTTATTTTGCAATTGATTGCGTTATATCATGTACCTCTAGTCTCTCTTGGAAAAGATACTTTTAGAGGTAAGACATAACTTGTGGGAATCCTCTACTGAATTAGTTGTTTTAGTTATCCTCTCAGAGTCAACAGAAAGAAATAGGCACCTCCAGCGTGTAATTCATCACATCTTTAAGTAGACACCTTAGGCTGGTCATGAATTGCCCTGCAAAGGCAGAGAAAAGAATGCATATGACTGGCTCAGATATAGGTGTCTACATGATGTAAGTCAATGAGATGGAATGAGGCAGATGAATATATTGTAAAATGCAATTTGGTGGTGGTGACAGGGGCCTTACCAAGAGGGACACACAGTACAGCAGTCTGTTGTGAATGGACCATATCGTTACAGTCCTTTCAAAAATATACACCTCGTTTTAGCTTGGAAGTTTCCCGTCTGCTGTTATTCAGAAATACAGTTTTCCTTGATCATTTGTCTCTTGGTCACTCCTTTCTGAACCACTGATTGCCTAAACATGACACTCAGACTGGTGGGGTTTGCTTCCAGTTCTGCTCTGGCCTCGATGGAGCCCAGCTGTTTCTCTTCCACTGGTTACTGCACAGCCATAAATAGGTACCTATTTTGTCCTTTTGTTTTCTGTGGAAAACTGTGTCAGTGCTAAGTGAAAAGAAGAGGGATGGAAAGGATCACAACGTGGCAAGACTAGGTAGAAATCGATATCACATTGTTCTTACTGATCTTTTATTTTCTTGGAGATATACCAGAACAGGAATTATCCATGTAAATTTTACCCCCCTTCTTGAATATGTTTTACCCGCTGTTAGTATAGCTGTAAGCACAGGAAAAGTCCCTAACTTTCCCCACTTCCTCTCTAGGCTTTACTTTGTGTGTTTGAGAGCAATTTTGGTTTTTCTCCATGTCAGTGTTTCCTGTGGATGCCTACTCAGTTTTTCTCTGCACAAGAGTTTCTGATTTTACTGTAATTCTAAATGGGTGCTAGATAATTTGAATTAGGTGAATCATTCCACAGATCTGCTCAGACGATTTGCACAAACAGGGAGAAATGCTTCTGTTTTTACTGGGCAGGACTTGCAATAGTGATTTTTTACAGCAGTTGACTGGGAATGTTTTGATACAAGGATGAATGCCATACAGCTGATAATTCATTTTTAAGAGGTGCCCATTTTTGGTTAAACTCTGTAAAGAGTTTAATCTAGTGGTTTCCAGGCTTCTTTGACCAAAGTAATTCTGATATCTGGGTGCATAATGGCCAGCTGGTAATGTTAAGGACTAAGTCTTTTTAAAGATGTAGATTATTTAGTTACTAGTGACACGTACTGCTCTGGGAGCCATAGTTGGAACAGGCCAAACCAAAGAAGCCCACATTCAGACTGGAATGTGACCATGTCTGAAAAGAGAGACTGTGGGGTGTAGAAACACCTAGAGATAAGGAGTTCAGCCATAGCACTCAAAAAAAAAAAAAAAAAAAAGAGGACAGATGGTATTATGGAAATCTCTGAGCTACTTTCAGGGGACAAAAAGGATTATTCTCTGAAGTTAACTCTACCCTGATGACGTTAATTTACTTAGGCTCCTCTTCATCAGTGGAGAAAGAAAGGGTTCTGTAAAGGACCTTAGTTTAGCTGTTCTGCCTATAGAGACCACCAGCTAGATTGGCTTCACTAAACAGAAATTAAGCCTTGAGAATATCCCCCAGAGCATATTGCAAATCAGTATAAAGTAAAATTCATACGATGCTGTGACAGAAGATCTGAAAAGATCCTTTCATTCTTCCTTCCTCTCAAAGGAACATTGCTGAGATTTAGAACAAGCTAAATACTAGAGTAAGTCATATGTGAAATTGTTTGCTGTTTTCACCCTGATAGACAATTTCTCCTGAACTCATTGTTCAGCCCATGAAGCTGCAAATTTATGTTTCAAAATGTATATACACAGGAGATTTTTTTTTTCTCTGTGGGTAGTTTCATTTCCTCTCTGAACAATTCAAAGATAATTTTTACTTATAAAATAGATTGGCATTCCAAGGAATACTTCTAGGTGTTCTTAAAGGCACTCTTTTTACAAAAATTGTTATCATGATCTTGGTCTACACTGAGGGCAAACATGCTTTTAAACGTCCGTAGCCCCGTAGTGCTCGTGGTGAACACTCTGGCCTTGTCCTTAGCACACCAGCCATAGATCCAGTCCTTCAAAATCCTGGAGGACCAGGGTAGCAGAACATGTCACAGAGTGCACGTGTCCCAGTGCGGTAACAGGCATAGCTGAAATCTCGTACAAGGAGATTTAAATACATGGCGAGGGAAGAAAAAATAAACAACAAAACCCCCACTTCATAAACTTAATACTAATCCTATGTATTTTTTAGTGCGTGTGCACTTCTGATAAAGTATTCATTTTTACTAATGAAAAAACCTGATGAATAATTTATCTTTATTTTTCCATGTGCCTAGGCTGTACATTGCATATTGCCGCCCAACAGATTAACATGGAGAATGCAAGCAGCGTGAAGGAATTCATTCTTCTGGGCCTCTCAGAGAATCAAGGGGTGCAGAAAATATGTTTTGTGATGTTTCTGTTCTTCTATATGATTATTGTGGCAGGAAATCTGCTCATTGTTATCACTATAAGTAGCAGTCAGCTTCTGAACTCACCCATGTATTTCTTCCTCTGCTACCTGTCCTTTGTAGATACCTGTTACTCTTCCGTCACAGCTCCCAAAATGATTGCCGACTTCCTTGTTGAAAATAAAACCATCTCCTTTGTGGGTTGCATAGCACAGCTGTTTGGGGTACATTTCTTTGGCTGCGCAGAGATCTTCATCCTCACAATGATGGCCTATGATCGCTATATTGCTATCTGCAGACCTCTCCACTACACCACCGTCATGACCAGGCGTGCGTGTGGCTGGATGGTGATCGGCTCGTGGGTAGGAGGCTTTGTGCACTCCATAGTGCAGACTCTTCTAACCACTCAGCTCCCCTTCTGTGGGCCTAACACGATTGATCACTACTTCTGTGACGTCCACCCCCTACTACAACTGGCCTGTACCGACACCTATGCTGTGGGCATCATTGTTGTTGTCAACAGCGGAATGATAACTCTGAGCTGTTTCTTCATCCTGGTGATGTCCTACGTTGTCATCCTGTTTTCCTTGAAAAGTCAAACATCCGAAGGGCGGCACAAGGCCCTCTCTACCTGTGGGTCCCACATTACTGTGGTGATTCTGTTCTTTGGGCCATGCACTTTCATCTACATACGTCCGTCCAGCAATCTGTCGGAGGACAAGAGTGTGGCAGTGTTTTACACTGTCATCACACCCATGCTGAACCCGCTCATCTACACACTAAGAAATGAGGAGGTGAAGAATGCCATGAGAAAACTGTGGAATAGAAAAGTGGGAAGTGAAAAAGGAAAGGTGTAGAACTGGTAACATTTCCAAAGGATCAGAGAAAATCAAGCATCTTTCACAATAATTTCTTTTGTGAAAATTCTCCAAGAACTGCCTTTCAAAGAAAAGCTTGCTGTTAGCCCCTGTTGTAATTAGGAAGACACTGAAGGTTCATCTTTTGATTTGAAAGACATTGTGAACTCTGTGACAAGCAGGCATTCCCTTTCTATTCTCTTGTCAACTAGTGCAGGCCCAAGCCTTGGGCTCCTGAGCACTAACTGAAACACCAATGTTTAAATAAATACTATAAAAAATACTGAAAAAGTTGTCCAGGTAGACTATCCCATTACTCAGGTATAAACTTTCAGATGAACTCCATCTGCTCTGTAATCCATTCAGCTGGGAAAGAGAGGACTATGGTTATCTGCTGCTGGAAACAGAGGTCCCTTACTGCTTGCAGTAAATACCTTTTCATGAGAACACATTGTGGTATGTTGAAACCATGGGTTAGCAATTAAAAACCTGGTATTAGGTGCTCGTTTGGTCATCTGCTGATGCAGGTAACAGGAGGGGAAGCTTCTCCCCTTCCCCGGCCAGTGCAACAAACCCTTTCTGCAGTGTTCAAAGCCAGGTTGGATGGGGCTTTGGGCAACCTGATCTAGTGAAAGATGTCCCTGCCCATGGCAGGGGCGTTCGGACTAGATGATCTTCAAAGGTTCCCTCCAACCCAAACTGTTCTGTAATTCTATAATTCTCTCTACTTCATCTATCACTGATGCCATCCTTCCAACCATCCCCTCTATCCTTCAGCTCTGACTCAGGTCCTTTATTTTAATGTTTAGACTAATACAAAACCATAGATCTAATGAAAGACACCTTGCTGACTGTAAAAAATGAAGTAGTCACCAAAGAAGGCATTTGGAGGCACAATTTCATGTGTCAATGGAAAAAAAAAGGATTGTTTAGGAACTATTCCAGTATGCAAGACAACTCCTAGCCCAAAAGAGCACATTTACACACCCACACAAGGGAAGAAGTGCATTGGCCATGGGAACAGCTGTTACACCTACTGTTGCAGGAGGAAAGAAGAAACATGAGGCTGAAAGACCAAACCTGTTCAGTGCCAGTCAAAGCTGTCACAGGGTGATAAGCTACAGCAGCTCGGGGTCTCTACCTGAGACAAGAGACCCTAGCCCCTACCTCGCCAGCAGAAAACCACCAAATCAGCTGAATGAGGATGGTAAAGACCTGCTTGGTGCCATCCAAAAGTAATTGAAACACTTATTCCTTCAGTTACATTCCCTATAAACACCTGCACCTGTGTTACACTTTAACATGACTTAAGTAGGATTCAAGGTTACAAGGTGTTCCCAGCCCAAGCTAAGGCTTATAACTGTATATATAGATATACACAAAATTATATATGCACACATAGATATGTTAAAAATAGATTTTTTTTTAATATTTTGGGGTGAACACCAGGGTTTTTTTCTGGAGGTCTCACTTCTGGGTGAGGCTGGGCAAATATGCTTATGGAAAGTGTCACGGAAAACAACATTAGGGTCCTCTACACTTCGGTAGGAATTCTTATAAGAACTTAATACTTGGGCTAAAGAGTTGCTTCTGTGTTTTGCATTGTCTCAGTAAAAATACCTGGTAAGCAGTAAGGACTAACCAAAAACCTTTTTAAATTTTGGAATTAATTTCCTGTTTTATTTCTTGTTTCAAATTTGTACAGCAAATGTCTAAGGGATAACAGTCTATACCACAGTTGTGATACTCTTTTGTGCTGTCAACATGCAATGGTAAGAACAAGTTAATAGAAAATAAGAACACATATGAGAAATATTATCTTAAGACAGAAAGCAGAATTTATATAAATGTCCTGTGTAAAAGACATCTTTACTTCAAGCATATTTGATTGCAAAGGTAAGATGAATATAAATCTTGCAAATGGCCAGGTCTCATGTTTGTTTGAACCAGAAATGCTTCCAGAAGAAATACATGTCCAAGAGTAAATCAAGTCTTACCTACCTGGACAGCAATGAAAAGCCAGCCGGCAAATAAACAAGTAAGCAAGCAAACCCATGTGCAATGTAACAGTCTAGATGACCACTTTCCAACCTCACTCTCCAGAGACTACCCTAATAGCTATCCAAAGTACAATTTTCAGCTCCTTGTCTACTGATGATTTCTGACAAAACTTCATATGCCTCTGGGATCTCATTACTCCTGATAGTCTTATGCTTCTGCTGTGTGATTTACTTTAAATATTTCTGCTACAATTTCCCCATCTTGTGAGAGATAATTGTTCTTGTAGATGCTCTTGGAAGTTGTTTTTTGCAGAATGAGAAATGCAGATAGAGAGTCAGGCTGTTCTTTTCAGCCACCGTAGGTTTCAGAATTGGCAGAGAGATGGATTGCTTTCACAACATCTAAGCAGCAACTTGCAGTGAGACATTCTGATGAAACCACCTAAAGTGGTCAGAGGAGGTCATCAGAGCAGCAATAGCAAGCGAAATCTCGGAGACTGGAAAAGATGAACTGTGTAAGTTTTCTGATATTCTTCCTTTGTTTGTTCAAGCGTGACTGAAATCTTACCTTTGAAAATAGGCATTTCTGGTGAGTGACTTTTGTGAGGTCCACTTTATGAATCTGAAAAAACTCAATTACAGATTTTTCAGCCTTTGTTTTACTTGGTGTCTTATTTGCTTTTTTTTTCCCGGTTACATGCTGTTTCCAGAAAGATCTGTCAAAAGGATATTGTCAGTGTTACAGGGAGGATTCAGGAGCCGATGACAGCACTTACTATGTGCTCAGTCTTACACTGTCGGAGCTGTACATGTCAGGCGATAACGGTCACGACACACACACGTTGCTCTTCCCCCCAGTGTTTTCTCTCTGCTCATGGAGGGGCATGCAGATAACGATGGAGACACTAAAGAGCCTTTCCTCTGCTGCCCTAGTTGGGGAGTAGCCAGGAGGTGAGGCAGGGAGCTCCAGAGAAAGAACTGAGTGTCCTGTGATTGTCAAATAGAATTCAGACCCCAAAGGGCTTGCTAGTATCAGAAAGTTATTACACATTTGCCACCTCTGTCTTCATGTATAAACTAGTGCTACTTGTGTACTGCATGGAATGCTGCAAAGGTGAAATCATGGGTGTTTCTGAGTAAAGGAGGGTCACCAGTGGTGCATTCGTTACCCCAGTGCCACTACAGATGTATTTATGAGGCGTTCCACACTAAGTCCAGGACCTGGGTGAGGTATAATACCCCCTGCTAATGCACCTTTAATTCAAATTATCTCCAGATTACTTCATTCATGTACTGTAAGAAAGGCAGTCCAGGAAAACACTGGCCAGCTCTTTCTGTGACTGAACTTACTCAGGTCTATCACAGTCAGAGAGATAATGAGGAGCAGTTCTGTTGCAATTCTTTAGAGGACTGAAAAGGAATGTACAATCACTGCTTATGCAAGGAGCTTCCTCAGGCCATGATCAAAGTGCTGAGACTTGAATTATAGCTGCACTGTCTCTTTTGGTCAACTTTTATTTCCAAACCAACATTATAGGGTAAAAGTGGGTCTTGAGGGGAGCTAGTAATTAGACTTATTTTTTAAAAGAGACGAGGGTGAGAACTAGGATTCTTGAGGGTATTATTTCTACCACCCTCCTCAAATAAATAATCTGAGCTTGTTATTGTATAGGTCAATAATATATTCTGATTTGGATATCACCTGTTATTCCTTCAGGGAAGCATTGACTTTAAATGGAAACTATCCCAAAAAGACAGCAAAGGAAATATGCTTAATATTTAACATACCAGTGGTCAGTATGTATGTGTACTGATAATGTCCCATGTCTAATGCCATAGCTGGTGTCTCTTTTCTGTGCTTCAGGTCCTGTCTACATGGTGTCTATGGAGAACAAAAACAATGTGACAGAGTTCATCCTCCATGGACTGACGCAAGATAAGACAGTAGCGAAAGTGTGCTTCTCATTATTCTTAGCCTTCTACATCACTATCATTCTTGGAAACCTGCTTATCATCATTACTATAAAGACAAGTGAACAGCTGAACTCTCCCATGTACTTCTTCCTGAGCTACTTGTCTTTTGTAGATATCAGTTACTCTACCGTCACAGCTCCCAAATTCATTTATGACCTTCTTGTTGAGAAGAAGACCATCTCTTTTGTGGGCTGCATAGCTCAACTGTTTGCGGGCCATTTCTTTGGGTGTACTGAGATCTTCCTTCTCACAGTGATGGCCTATGATCGTTGCATCGCTATATGCAAGCCGCTTCATTACACAAGTACCGTTAACAAGCATGTCTGTGGCTGGCTGGTGGCAGCTTCTTGGGTGGGAGGCTTTGTACACTCAGTGGTGCAGACCGTGCTGGCCATTCAGCTGCCATTTTGTGGGCCCAATGAGATTGACCACTATTTCTGTGATGTTCACCCTTTACTAAAGCTGGCCTGCACTGACACCTACACCATTGGTGTCAGCGTGGCTGCCAATAGTGGTGTGATTTCCCTGAGCTGTTTTGTTGTTCTTGTTGTGTCCTATGCTGTTATCTTGGTTTCTTTGAGGACACGCTCTTCCGAAGGGCGTCTCAAAGCACTCTATACATGTGCTTCCCACATCACTGTTGTAGTTCTGTTCTTTGGGCCATGTATTTTCATCTATATGCGCCCTTCCACCACCTTCTCGGCAGATAAGATGGTCTCTGTGTTCTACACTGTCATCACGCCTATGCTTAATCCCTTGATCTACACCCTCCGAAATGAAGAGGTGAAAAATGCCGTGAAAAAGTTGTGGAGCAGAAAAGTGAAGAGGAGTAAGAAATGAAACAACACAGTGCATGTTTGTAAGATGATGTGAGCTTAAGAAACCATGGGAAGGGAAAGACGAGTGTTCAGGAGAGACTTTCCGGTAACGTTGCTCTGTTTTTAGCACAGCCATTCAGAATAGGGCTGACACCAAATTCAAGGTTTTATGTAACAACTTATCTTCTTTGGAAACTGTCAGTCAAAAGGCTGTGAGGTTATTGTCAGCTACCAAACCTGAGCATTGGGGGAGGTATTCTGGCATGTACCTTCAGGCACCTCGTAGCTGTATCTTGGTGACATGGGCAGTGGGACTGAGTGCACCCTCAGCAAGTTTGCTGATGACACCAAGCTGTGTGGTGCGGTTGACACACTGGAAGGAAGGGATTCCATCCAGAGGGACCTTGACAGGCTTGAGGAGTGGGCTTGTGCGAACCTCATGAAATTCAACAAGGCCAAGTGCAAGGTTTTGCACATGGTTCAGGGCAATCCCAAGCACAAATAGAGGCTGGGCAGAGAATGGATTGAGAGCAGCCCTGTGGAGAAGGACTTGGGGGTGTTGATTGACGAGAAGCTCGACATGACCTGGCAATGTGCGCTTGCAGCCCAGAAAGCCAACCGTATCCTGGGCTGCATCAAACGCAGCATGGCCAGCAGGTTGAGGGAGGTGATTTTCCCCCTATACTCCGCTCTCGTGAGACCCCACCTGGAGTACTGCGTTCAGCTCTGCAGCCCTCAATGTAAGAAGGACATGGACTTGTTGGAGTGAGTCTGGAGGAGGGCCACCAAGATGATCCAAGGGCTGGAGCACCTCTCTGATGAAGACAGGCTTAGAGAGTTGGGGTTGTTCAGCCTGGAGAAGAGAAGGCTCCAGCC
>JAVKLA010000021.1:27707700-27732386 GCA_034782735.1 Sagittarius serpentarius | reverse complement strand
GAGAGTTGGGGTTGTTCAGCCTGGAGAAGAGAAGGCTCCAGGGAGACCTTCTAGCAGCCTTCCAGTACCTAAAGGGGCCTACAAGAAATCCAGAGAGGGACTTTTTACAAGGGCATGTAGTGCTAGGATGGGGTAATGGCTTTAAACTGAAAGAGGGTAGATTTAGATTAGATATAAGGAAGAAATTCTTCACTATGAGGGTGGTGAAGCACTGGAACAGGTTGCCCAGAGAGGTTGTGGATGCCCCATCCCTGGAAGTGTTCAGGGCCAGGTTGGATGGGGCTTTGAGCAACCTGCGGTTGTGGAAGGTGTCCCTGCCCATGGCAGGGGGGGGTGGAATTAGATGATCTTTAAGGTCCGTTCCAACCCAAATCATTCTGTGATCCTATGATTCTATGATTCTATGATTTGTCTCGGCTTCTCCTGGCATTAGGAGAAACAACCAAGTATTTTGAGAGGTTGTTCTTTCCTACTAGCTCCTAAAAGCCTTGGAGAGTAGCATCTCCTTAAATTTCTGCACAAAGGAGTGACGGTGGTAGCAAGCTTCCAAGAGTAAACAAACCTTTCAGTATGGCACAGCACTGGCAGCTTTTATCTAATATATTTTGATGTGCTAACATGAGGTGTCTGCAACTGAGCAAGCCGCTGAGGAAAGTCAGCAGCCTTTGGGTGGATGGGACTAATTTCATGGTAAAATAGGACCATGAGAGAAGTAGGAGGTTGTATTAGGTCTCTGCATGACAGGGAGAGACAGCCGATTGTGCTGAAGCACCAGCAAATAAACAAACACCAATATGCAAATATTAAAAATGTTTTCCAGGCAAAGCATCCTATTAGCTAGAGTGTGACCTTTCAGTCAGACAGCCTGCAGTTACTCTGTAGTCCATTTAGCTGGGAAATGGTGGCCCAGGGTGTCTGCAAAATTGATTGTTGCCTGCTGCTGGCAGCAGTCATACCACTGGTGTTCCCCTCCTGCTTGCGGTAAATGCCTTGTTACGAATACTACACTGTCATATGCTGAATCCATGAGTTAGCTATTAAAACGCTGGTACTACGTGCAAGTTTGGTCATTTGCTGATGCCAATAACAGGAGGGGAATCTTCTCTCCTTTCCCTGCCAGTGCAATTTCCAGTAATAATAATTACTATTGTTACAGCTCGGTGTCAGTACCATGATTCAAAAACTCACCAGGCTAATAGCTAAAAACTTTCCTACAATGGCGAGTCTGAATGTTCTCATTTTTATGTATTTGGTACTTTCTGGTGAATGTGCTATCTGCTTTAGTTTTGTTCTCCCTACTGCCCCTGGTTCCTCAAACACTCATAATCTAAGCTGTCCAGTGACAACAAATGTAAGACATGCAAATTAATGCCCAGGTCCAGAAAACCTTCCTGTACTATAAACCTAAAATTATGGCTCTTCTTGCCGGGATCAATTTAATTTAAAGGACCACTGCTGTCTAATACCTTTCCGAGACCTTGAGTTTATGTCATAGGTGACCTTTATAATCTATCAGGGAAGCAATCCAAGCATGGTTAAAGACCATAGACACTGACTGATCCACAGTGCAGTAGAATTATCAGGATAGTTTTCATCACTTTATTTAGACGCTGGATGAAATGTCATGTTTTGGCCAGTACCCTGGAGCTATTACACTAGTATAATCTAAGGGATAGGTATCTCTGGAAATACGAGAATTAAATATTTCTCCACACTGAAATACAACCAAGTTCCTAGTTGAACATGGAAAACATTCCTCATCTTCTTAATAACAACATTATTGTTTGGCTGACATTTTCCTCAGCCATTTCCAGTACGGAAACATAGAAATGCACCTAGAATCTCATGATTCTGGGCAATGCTCTTCTACTGCAAATTGACTGACTGTGGTCAAGGCATGAGTTTTCTAAAAACTCCTATTGGCACTAATATTTTGGGAAGGGAAGCAGAGGAACAGGATGTCCTTACAACAGCTGGTAACTCATTTGCCTCAAGGTAACTGGTGACACATGGAGATGAAATACAGCAATAAGTCCGTGCTGCTTTATGATGGTATTAAAATAAGAAGTAAAACATCACTACTTGGAAAAAGCATTTTTATAATTTCTCCATATTTCCAGACAGAATAGGAAGAGAAAGAGGTAGCAATGACTGACAGCAAGGGAAGTGTTTATCTTTGCTGCTCTTGGAGCATAAAACCAGGTGTGTAGTCACCACGATTTCCTTTCTAGATTTCCAGGTTCTTCCTCACTGGAAGAGGCTACTCCTTTCACCTCCTGTAGATGTAGCAGAAATGGCCATAAAATTCAGTAATGACTTTTCTTCTTTTTCTAGATTGCATGCTTTCAGAGACTAGTTTCCTGTCTTTAAAGTTCATGCCGTGTGGTGGGTTTAGCTTGGCTAGCTGCTGGATGCCCCCCCAGCCTCTCCCTCCCTCACTGCAACAGGACAGGGGGAGAAAATGAGATAAAAAAGCTTGTGGGCTGAGATAAAGATAGGGGGATCTCTTACCAATTCACATCGCGGGCAGAACAATCAGTTCAAGCTAATTTGAACTTGAGCCATAGTTCTCAATAACATATCACCACTGACATCTTTGGTCTGCCCAGACCTTCCTTTGTCTTGGGGAATGAACATTCATATTAGTTTATATCTCATCCTGATGAGGCACTTATCCAGTCTGTCCCTGAGCGACTGCAGTTTCCCACCCATGCTACCTGTCCTAGCTCTGCAGCTTCTCTGATCTCAATGCCCTGGTGCCCGACACTGTCTCAATGCGGGGACTGGAAGTACAACCCTGCATTTATGTTTTTATTGCTCGAGACTTGTTTTTCCATACAAAGGGCTTCTGAGTGCTTAGAAGTGCGTGGTGTCTTATCCTCTCTTTATCAGCCTTCAGGACTGCACGCACAGAAGGTCACTGAGCAAATTGGCGTGCTGTTGCACACCATGGGACCCAGCCACCGAAACTGTTTAATAAGGCCCTTGGGTAGCTGCTTGGAGTTCGGTAACGACACAGATCTCACAGGTCCAACTCCACTAGTGGAAAACTATCTTTCGCCTATGTTTAGTACCATGTTACAGGAGTATTTATATGCTGTGCTGGGATGAGATTACTTCAGGGAGAAGAAAGATGCGGGAAACACAGAGGTCAGTTTGGAAAGCTTCGGAGGCGTTGCCTCATTGGGTCTTTCTATATGAATGATAGATGGAAAATGGGACTTGATACCATCGCAGTAAAATTTGTCAAGGAAAGAAAAATCGCTTGAAAACCTCCTGAAACAAATTTCTGTGCAACAAGAAACTTAAACAAGAGCAAGGATACGGCAATTACAAGCAGGAGGAAGAACAGTGGAACAATGCCTGACCTGTTGGATGAATAACTTGAAACAGATTTGGAGTAAATGATTTAAAATGTTTTCAGACAACAAATGCTGTGGAGTTCAGACTTGAAAGTTCATGTTGTATCAACATTTAGTAACTGGGTACAGTAGTAACCATTTCTTCCTCTCCTTTGCTTACGTTCTTCGTATCGGCCATGGCATATTAAAGCACATGTGTGTGGCTGGGTTTGTAGATGTGAAAGGCAGAGAAAAACACTTGGTAATCTGTTGAAAAATATGCAGAAGAATTTAAATACTGCTGTGATGTTTTGGTCATTTGGATCCTTCAAGGCAGCTTCATTTATCGTTGCAGACATCTAGCATGGGGCAGCTATCTGCTCTCCATTTATACTCAAGGACAGTTGTACTATCTTTTACGGTATAAGTCATCTCACTGTAGTGTAATGATCTAAACAAGGTAAAGCGAGTCATGCCTTTACGGTGTTTATTCCCCTTCATGGACTGTACAGGGAGCCAGAGCTGTTATGCTCAGACTGTGATGCCTGTTCTGCAGGTCTCTGTCTAGTACAACGTCAGGGATCGCTATAGACAGTCGACCCTCTCTGCAGCTCTGCTGGCTCTGGAAGCCTCCTGAGCCCTTGGGAGAGGCGGAGAGGAAAAAGTGGGATCATTTCTAAATTAGTGCTGTGATTTGCAGACATATATTCGGAATTATGCATGAAGCAAACCTGTCTGATGGGAAAGAAAATCGCTCTTTGAGAACTACCAGAAAGTGGTAGAGAGTAGAGCAGGACCTGAGGAAAGCGCTCAGGTGTTAGCAAAAGGCAAGAGGCATATATGAAAAACAGACGCCGCTTTCTTAGTAGTAATCTTGCTGACCTATAAATTCCTAGGCAGAAATGGGCAGCTAAAGAATTTCCTGGTGTGACTGTAAATGAAAATGAGCATTCCTCTGCTGGTCGCATACTAATTTCCACAAGACAGTGAGTGTATCTGTCCACTGAAGAACTTTAAAAATTACTAAGAGCGACAAAGAAGTAGAAAAACTGTGCAGAGTTTTGCAGCTTCTGCTATGTTAGAAAGCACAGTTTCTTCAGGAGAGCATGTTCTGTTAACAGCAGGCCTAAGAGAGCACCGAAGCTACTGAACAGCTGCTAGCTCAATGGAGAGGAGTATCAGTGAAGAACCTCCCAGACCCAGTTTCTGTGCATGTATTTCTAGTTTCAGAGTGGACAAGCTAACTGGAGAGCCCTTTCATCAATTTAGAGGAATACAATGAGGAGTAGAACATGGACCGGCTCATGGTTGAGCCGTATATTGTAGACACGATGCCTGAGCATGGCAAGCATTTGCTTCCATCATGGCACTTTAAGCTCCCAGCAGGTAACAGGACAGCATTTTTCCAGCGTTTGTGGCTCTTGTCCTGTGAGAGTAGGATGTCATTCCTCCCTGACAGAATGGGAACACATACTTTGTCACACTGGCTACAATGCAGAAAAATAGTGGTCAGAGTGAGTTCAGGGGTGAAGGTCAGTGTGGAGGGGCCAGAAACCTGAAAAGGGAGTGGGAAGGCAGGAGGAGAGAGGCGGACAGTGCTCTTTGCATATACTGCTCACCATAATTTATGATGTGACACTGTGCTTTCTGTAGCAGGCAGAACAGCAGTAAATGCATCCTGCTCTCATCATCCACGAACCTTGGAGCGGTAGCACATCCCCTTCTCTTCCTGGGCAGCCCATGATGTCACCCCCACACCTGTGCTATGGGAGCCTGAGCTGAAGCGATGGCACTGGGAAACGTCTCCCAGGTGACTGAATTCATCCTCCTGGGGCTTTCCGATACAAGGGAGCTGCAAGTCCTCTTCTTCACCTTCTTCTTCCTGGCCTACGCCATGGTTCTGCTGGGGAACCTTCTCATCATTGTGACAGTCAGAACTGACCCCAAGCTGTCCTCACCCATGTACTTTCTCCTCTGCAATTTGTCCTTCATAGATATCTGCTGCACCTCTGTCACCTCTCCCAGGATGCTGGTGGACCTGCTCTCCCAGAGGAAGGCCATTACGTTTGAAGACTGTATAGCCCAGCTGTTTTTTCTGCACCTTGTTGGGGCATCAGAGATGTTCCTCCTGACTGTGATGGCGTACGACCGCTACGCTGCCATCTGCAAGCCCCTGCACTACACAGCCATCATGAGCCGGCAGGTGTGCTGGGCCCTGGTGTCTGCCTGCTGGGCAGGGGGCTTCCTCCACTCCATTGTCCAGACGCTGCTCACAATCCAGCTCCCCTTCTGTGGCCCTAACACAATCGACAACTACTTCTGTGACGTGCCTCCTGTCATTCGGCTTGCCTGCACAGACATCCATGTCACCGAGTGGCTCATGGCTTCCAACAGCGGCTTAATATCCCTGGTTTGCTTCCTAGTGCTGGTCACGTCTTACACGTTCATCCTGGTCACAATCAGGGTCCGCTTCACTGAGGGCCACTGGAAGGTGCTCTCCACCTGTGCCTCACATGTGATGGTCGTCACCCTCTTCTTCGTACCCTGCATCTTCATCTACCTCCGTCCCTTTTCTACCTTCCCCTCCGACAAGCACATCTGTGTGATCTACACTGTCTTCTCCCCAGTGATGAACCCCTTCATCTATACCCTGAGGAACAGTGAGGTGAAGGCGTCCATGTGGAAATTGTGGAAGCGCTGCAGAGTCTTCTGAGACAAGCTGGGTTTGCAGCAAACCTGGAGTTACTTTCCTACAGACGAATGGCAGATCGGGGCATGGGAACAGGGCTGGAATCCAACAAACTTGTACGGCAGTATCTGAAATCCAAAGGATGTTTAGGTCCAGTTAAGGAATTTACCTAACCTTGGTTTCTTCAGAGCTGTAGATTTCATTAGTACTCTTGCCTGTTTTGTGAGCTTTAAGTTCCCTTTGTCCACCTATGGATTTTTCACTGTTGCAGGACAGATGAGACATTTTTAAGATTTTTACTATTCACATAGCTTTGCAATTACAATTGCAGTTTCTGATGACAATTAGAACATCCTTCTCTGCACCCTCAAAGAGAAGTCAGGAGGACCAAACTCTTGAGTACAGAGTGACAGCTTTATGCAGTGAGCTTTGTGACGCAGTGAGTGAATTAGAAGTTTTGCTTGGGCAGAGCTCAGATGTTTGGGATGAAATTCTAAGGGAAAAGGAATTATGCTGCCGAATACAGTAGAGTGTAAATGACAACCATTTGAGCACTGGATCTGCACGAGTGGGAAACGTTGAGCAGCCTCTGAACATTGCTTGGAAAGAGTAAATCACCATTACACAACCAAACTTGCACTAACATTGTTACTGTTTATTAAGAAACATGGAGAAATTCTTAAGGTATGGATAATTCTTTTCCCTGAATTACAAATCAGAAAGATCTGAACAACCGTGGTCTTTGTCAGTGTCTTCCCCGCCCCCCCCGTTG
Source organism: Sagittarius serpentarius (assembly GCA_034782735.1). NCBI lineage: Eukaryota > Metazoa > Chordata > Aves > Accipitriformes > Sagittariidae > Sagittarius > Sagittarius serpentarius. The sequence continues at coordinate 27,725,584 of JAVKLA010000021.1, read as the reverse complement.
TCTTGTCTTTGCTTTTCTGTGTTTGTTTCCATGATGTTCCTCTGTTTCTCATAAAAATGGCTGGACTCTTCCCATCACCACAGCCATTCCTCTGCCATGGCAAGTGATTACAACCTGTTCAAAAGCATTTCAGATCCCTTCTTAAGATATTACCTACTGTTACCACAAAAGTCTGCTTTGAAAGGAGTTCTGCAGCCTGAGTGATTCCTCTTGCCACGTTGTTGGTAAAAGAAAATAATTTCCTCTACTTCAGCTCCGAAACCATTAAGGGTGTGGAAAAGAAGACTCCGCTGTCCACAGCAACTGGCTTTAGGACTCTTAGTTTTTAGACTGCTGCTTCATTTTTGGACTGCTCCTTACAGGCATTTTCTGAATTATCTGAAAGAACAGCGATAAAGTCAGTTTATATTTAAAACTGGCCTTAAATTTAGCAAAACATCTTTTCAGGACAATGTGGAACTAGAGTATTACAGTCTAGGAATCCCAGAATAGTCTTATTCCAGTTTTGATAACTCCCAGCACTGTGAAAATAAAAAGCAGCTCCAAAGAGGCTTGCAGCAGGTTAACAATGGAACTTTTACGTGTATGTATAGACATGGGGAGATCAAAGGTCTATAGGGAAATGTGGCAAGTAACCCAGTCCTTACCAGAGAGACTTACAAGCAGTTACAGGGCGGCTTCTGCTTGGGTCATACAAGAACTGCTGAAATGCACACCGAGGTTATTTCCCAATTCGGAAAGCAAGCAACTCTGCCTGTGTTGAAATCCGCTGTTCTAGCAGAATTGAACAGTAGCTATGACAGAATGATTGGTCTTCTGTCATAAAGAAGAAACTGGAAATGGGAAACAGGTCTTTCACCGCTGATTTCTAAGACCTGAAGAACCCAAGTTTCATACTAACTGGTGTAACTGCTGAATTCCCTCCCACAAGAAACAAGAATTAGTTGGTTTTGGTTGGGGCTTTTTGACCTTGGTATATATTATATATCAAAGACCTTTCTTACCTTAGCCCAACACAACCTGACACAATCAATATTTCAGGAAACATGAGAGAATAATGGGGTTATGTTCACATTCAGTCACTTGGATGCCCCAGTTTGAAGGACAAGGTGTGAGCTTTTGCTTTCTACACTTCAGCTGACTGCGGTGTAAGGTATGTGATCTCAGAAGCAATCAGCTTCACCTGTGTTGTTCAGCGGACCTTTATAGTTAACAAAGAAGATTTGTGGGTCCTACAGTATGAACATGTCTGTTCTAAGAGAAGATGATCAGTGCCTGAGAAGTGCTTTTTTTTTGACCATGAAGGAAGCTTAGACTGATGAGATCAGGTGGACTCACTTGCGGTGCCGATTTAGGTGAGATAAATCAATGTCCTTATCCATATTTGGAATAACTTGGGACAGCCCGTTGCTGAAGCTTATAGCTAGAGTCACACTCAGCTGTTTCAACAGAGCGTGTCCTACATCTTGCTGTTACCACATTAATATATAATGCAGTGGTATAGCGTTCAATACAATATAACAAAAGATAATACATTATCAACAAGTATCTACAAAATACAAGGTCTTCAAATTATGGAGAGAGACATATATAACTGGTAATGTTAAAAATAAATGTTCAAAGATTGAAACTTTCTAAACAGTTTCACTTGTGTGGCATCATAATTTTCAAAGAAATAAATCCGGTACAAGAATTTTCTCCCTCTCTGACGTGCTATTACCGTGCTTTACCACCAGAAGGCAGAGGCACACATGCCGAGTGTCTCTAAATGTGTACACTGATCCTGATGTCTACAGGTAAGTTAAATACAGAGGAGACTTCGTTTGTAGGATTTTCTTTAGACATACAGGGATGCGAATTTTTTTAACCTTTCAGAACATAGTCATAATTCTCTCATACAAGCGAATTATTACAATCATACAACAGACAATATGTAGAGGAAGAAGGGACACAATCCAGATAGCAACAGTGTTTGGGGAAGAAGACTAAAGAAAAGAAAATAGGATTTTGTTCTGCGATGTGTTTTTAATAGCTAACATTTCCACCTTGCAGTAAGTTTCGGTACTCCTTCAGCAAACTTTATCCTTTATGAGGTAGCAATTATATCACGAAATCCATCAGAAGTTCAGTGTCTGCCAACAGGAGAACACTGCGAGTTTCTTTGTGCTAGAATGATTCAGGATTGGATTCATCCCATCATTAGGACATCCCACTGAAGCATCTCATTCTGGAGCCTAGGTGGTTGAAGGTCTCTCAATAGAGAAAAAGATACCTTTAAAGGGAAAAATAGAGCGTGTTGAGTGTGAAAAAGTTGGTGCCATCTGCCAGTAAACATGTACAAGTGTTGTCTGAGTCTGATCTAGTCATCCAAGCTGCCTCCATACTCGGTGGAAAGAGGCAGCTCCTGGAAATGATGCATCCCATCCTCAGGAAGAATCACTCTTTGGAAATGCTCGTTTCTTTCTCTCTGATGAATCTAGAGGAAGCCTGATTAAACAGGTCACTTACATACAGCTAAAGTCCAGCGGGGAAATCTTCCTGTGTATTTACCCCAAGTATTTGACACGTCCAAGTATTTGAAACAGTTCATCATGGAATCTTACCTCACTGTCCTGGTTTAACCCCAGCCGGCGACTAAGCACCACGCAGCTGCTCGCTCACTTCCCCCGCAGTGGGATGGGCGACAGAATCGGGGGAAAAAAAGTAAAACTCGCGGGTTGAGACAAAGACAGTTTAATAGGACAGGAAAGGAAGAGATAATAATAACAATAGCAATAATAATAATAGAATATATGAAACAAGTGATGCGCAGTGCAATTGCTCACCGCCCACTGACCAATGCCCAGCCAATCCCTGAGCCGCAGTGACCCCTGGCCAACTCCCCCCAGTTTATATACTGGGCATGACGTCACACGGTATGGAATACCCCTTTGGTTCCTTTGGGTCAGCTGTCCCGGCTGTGTCCCCTCCCAGTTTCTTGTGCACTCCCAGACTCTGCTGGCAGGGCGGTACGAGAAGCTGAAAAGTCCTTGACTTAGTATAAACACTGCTTAGCAACAACTGAAACATCAGGGTGTTATCAACATTCTTCTCATCTTAAATCCAGAATACAGCACTATACCAGCTACTAAGAAGAAAATTAACTTTATTCCAGTCAAAACCAGGACACTCACTTAGTGGTGTGGTGTGGAAAACAGTGTTGCGGCACGGTACGAAACTGTGGGCTTGGAGGGTAAGGCAGGTGGATTTCCAGTGCAGGTATTTTTACGCATGTATTTGCCATTTCAAACATGCCTTGCCCATGTCTGTTAAGCATGGTGCATCCCAAATACAGCTGGTTTACTGTGCATGTGAAGATTGTCAGAGCAACACGTGGTGCTGCTCGGTTTGATATTTCAGAGCTGCAGCGCATCTCCTGGGCATAGCTGTGCAGTGGCTCTGGAAACGTCGGCTTATTGAATGTATGCAACCCGTCTGTACAACAAGTAGGATTCATCTCCCTGAAGTTAAGCTATTTAAGTATTAGGTGACTTGATCTAATCTAGTTGTCTCTGCCCCCTTTATAACAGAGGAAAGAAACAGGACCTCTCAGAAGATAAATAATCATATCCCTCTTACAAACTCATCTTAGGGGTCATAAATTGTCTTCTGGATCTGCTTGTACATAACCTTTCAGTACAGAGCGAGCTGATACCCTAGCTACTGCTGGGTGACATTTTTTTGCATCCCACATCTCCCCCATCTTAGTTGCATCGAAACTCTTTGCTTGTGCTGCAGCGGTGATCTGAGATATTTTATCAGGGCACAGGGAAAGCTCTGGAAACGCTGTGCAGAAAGAACAGAGTGGCCACAGCACCAGCGACATGTCTGTCCTTTGTAGCCTTCACTGCAATATCTAACGCCAATTTAAGACTCGGACAAAGCCAACACGGAAGACTGTAACAGTTTTCCTTTGCAGATTGTCCAGACTTTCAGCCTTGTCGCTCAGGAGCACACAGACACCAGTCCATTTGTTATGTCCCCGGGATAGATATGTGGGGGAGACTAGGCTGAGAATAAACTCGTGCCTCGCGCCCAACCTTGTTTTCTGAGCAGGTGAATTCCTGCAAGGAAGTGGGAGGCTTTCCACTTTCTCTCTCTCCCCTCTGGTAGAGTGCTGTCTTAAATTAGCCCTCACTCCCACATCAGTAGAAAGAGGAGGAAGATCAGAAGCCTTGATGAGTCATTGGTCCTCCTGGTCAAGACAGATTTCCAAATATCTCCCATCTTTGTGCAAATGATATTTCTTTTTTTAATGGTGAATTCCTGCTTCTGTAATCTTTCTTTGTATTAGAGAGAAATGCTGAAACATCAAAAGGTCCTCTGGGTCGATTAGGGTAAATTTCAATTGAGAAAAATACAAATATATAATTTTGAATCATTTCAGTAAAGTTTTTATTAGACATTTCAGAATGTATATTATAGAAATCATACACAATCATGTAATATTTAATAACGCTCTATTTTAAATTAGATAAAACTAGACAGGAAAATAGACATGAACCATATTTTATCTCACTGAGGCAAATGCTTCAATGTTGTAAGAGACCACTCCCCAAACTTATCTGGCATTTAGAAACGTCTTGATCTAAAACGTAATAATGGATCAAAGTCAAACTAAGCCAGCTGACCGGCTAGGCAGCTGGCTTAAAAGAAATAAAAATAGTTTAAAATATTCATAGATCAGGATCACTTAAGTCATTGGGAGAAACGTCTCATCTGGTGCAAAACGCTGTATCTAAACCGAGGACAAACAACCAGAGCTCCAGCTGATATGGGTGAGCGTAGCACCTGCAAAGACCACGTAGCCAAGGTGTAGGTTAGAGGAAATCACCCCATAACAGACAGAGGCTGGTCACCCTGTGTTGGGGTAAATGCGCTGTAGTCCACTGACATTTCTCAGCTCTGGTGAATCACTGCCACCTCTAATAAAACCCCTGGGCTAAATAGTACTCTATTACGGTAAATTTTCCAGAACTGCTTGTGCTGTAGGGTATTAACACCTCCACTGAAGACAGTGGGTAAAAACCATTTGTGGTAAAATAACTTTTGCACCACCGAAGCCTATAAACCGAATCCTCAAAACAGTGTAAGCACAGTTATGGGAAGCAGGTGGACAAGTCTTCAGCTGTTGTAAATCACTGCAAGCCTAATCAGAGCCCCCGCTCCAGTTATTCAGCTGATGATAATTTGGTTTGCTCCATTTGTTCAGCAGGTATAAATCAGGGGCATTAGGAGACTGGGGCTGAGAGAAGCTGCTGGGCTAAGCTGGTGTCTGAGGTAGCTGGGAGCTGTCTCCAGATGAAGGTCTCAGCTTCTGCTGGCAGAAGATTACAGTCAGAGTGTGCGTGAGCAATGTCACAGTGACAGCTTTTGGCCAAATATTGCAAAGCTTGGGGGTGGGGGGGGGCTTCTGTACCCTAGGAATGCTGCTGCAGCTGCTTGTGTGCAGCTAGTGCAAACTGGCAGTGGCCCTTTTGTCAGCAAAGGGACCTGTTTTCCCGTTTGCAGTGAGCCTATGTAACTGAAAAACCAGATCGCTCTTATCATTGTTTGGTCTCTCAAGAAGTCTGTGGGTTTTAGCAGCCTGTGTTAAGTTAAAACTGTTGCTTCTGTAGATTTCTGAACGGAGCTGAGTGGCCCTCTGTGTTTTTCTGTGCGAATGTAAGGAAATGAACAGATTGGGCAGCAGGATCAGAGCAGACTGGGATGGGAGACTGGGGAGTCTTGCTCGGAGCGGCAGAAGGGATGTAACCAGCCCCTGTTGCTGTTTCTGTCACTTACTGTTATTCATGAACCTGTTCAGAAATCCAGGTTTAGATATTTATGGGATATTTAATTAGTTTTAAGCTCTTCTGCTGTATGGGGTCAGCCCTTATTACCTGTATCCTCAGTGAAACTGGCCTGCAAAGTGTTCATTGGCCTCTCCAAAGGCATGGGAAGTTGGCACATCCATGCTGAATCGTTTCTCAGTGCTAGTATTGCTTTGTGCTGAACTTGCCACTGGATGCTACAGTAGAAGTAGTAAATCCAGGAATGTTTTTGAAAAGAGGAAGAACTGTGGCAAACGCAAAAGGGGAAAAAAGTGAAGTTTAAGTGGTTGATCTATAAATAATTCTGCATTTATGTCCGCCACGCCGATATTTAAGTATGCAAGATCTATCAACTGAAAATAATCGGGAATGTAATTCTCTCCCAGGAGCAGCTTATGGGAAAGATGTCCCCATACCTGCATGGGGGCGAGGGCAGACTGAAATAGCAGAGTGCCGTAAAAACTGAAGCGGCTCAGCTGGACTTTGGAGAGAAGTCACAGGATTGCAGTGGCAGGGAGTCTAGGAGCAGAACCGTCCCTCTGCAAACCAAGGACATGTAGATGAGTTTACCTTGGCGATTTCTGATCACCTCGCTGTCTGGTATTGCCTGAAATGAGGTGTGCTCTAGCCCCAGGTCAGGGTGGTGCTTTCTGCCATTGCCAGCACTCGCAGTCTGCACCGCTGCCTGCAGAGACCAGTCCGGTCCTCCTGCTGCTTGACTACACCCTGCCCTCAACTGCACTTCTCATTCTCCCTTTGAGCCCTTGCTTCAGTTAGGCTTGTGTCTTCTCCTCCCCACGTGTTGTCGTGTCTTCTCCTCCCCACGTGTTGTCATGTCTCCTTTTACTGCCTCCTTCCCTTCCTCTCTGCCTGTCCTCCATCCCGAGCCAGGATCGTCCCACGCAGCCAAACCCACCTCACCATGATGGTTCACTTTCTTCCCCAAACAGCCCAGAGTCTTATCAAAGAATCAGAGAACGGCTTGGGTTGGAGGGGACCTTAAAGATCATCTAATCCAACCCCCCTGCCGTGGGCAGGGTTGCCACCCACTAGATCAGGCTGCCCAGGGTCTTCCTCAGCCGAGTCCCTTGCTCTGCCCGTTCAGCCCCATCTTGGCATGTGCTCCACAGACTGCACCAGTGTCGGCTGCCGCTGGCTCAGCCACCCAGGCGCATAGGGTGTCTCTGGAGCTGGCCTTGCAGCGACAGACAGGTTATCCTTGGCCCTGAGGTTGTGTTGTGTTTTTTTTTCTTTTTTTTTCCAGTCTGAAAGGCATTGCAATATAACGAGGCCAGAGCGGATGTTCGCTGGTGGGGGTAAGTGGCGTCTCTGCGTGGTCTGGTGTTGTGTGAGTATATTCTGGGGTGCCAAAGGTCTTTTTGATCAGGAGACCGGACCTTGCGTTCCCAAGTATCTAATCGGCAGCCTTTATTTGGGTCTGTGGGTTGGTACACATGGTGAGACAGGACGGAGATGCCCTTGGTTGTTGATACAGTAGGGAAAATGGGAGAGGAAATGAGGATTTGGGAGCCTCGATTGAAGTACCGGGTGTTTGTGGGGCAGGGTTTGAGATGTGACCTGCGCTGGCAGAGCTGGTGGGGTTGGCTGACGGGCTTCTCGGCAGTTACCTTTGGCTGCCAACCCTGAAAGAGTGTTGTGCAGGAGCAACTTGGGGGTGGTCAAATACTGGAAGAGGTTGCCCAGAGAGGCTGTGGAGTCTCCATCCTTGAAGATACTCAAAACCTGGCTGGACATAGTCCTGGACAGCCTGCTGTAGCTGATCCTACTTGAGCAGAGGTGTTGGACTGGATGACCTCAAGCAGTCCTTTCCAATCTCAGTGATTTAATGATTTAGTAATTCTGTAACTTGTGTTAAAAGACAGCCCTGAAGAGCTGGAACTTACTGCTCACTACCAAGGAGACTGGGGGGGGGGAGGGGAAAGGGACACAATTGCCAGTTTTGGGAGGGGACTCTTCCTACCCCTCCTCACCCCTTCAGTAACCACCTTCCTCTGCCACCCACTGCATTTACCAGGATCCTGCTGCGTTGGGGTCATGGCCATTTTGCTGCCATAGGCAACCTGTCTGCTCTAAGACCCCCGAAGAGGTGGCAAAGACAGAGACCAAAGTGGGCAGGACTAACATGCTGGGCACAATGAGAGACCCTTTGTGTGGCGAGTGGGTGTATTTTTGGAAAGTGCACGTCCAAGTTGAGTGACTTTTCTTCTTGACGTGTTTCAGTCTTTGTTATAGTTCAGATCTCTGAGACCACTGAGAAAATTCAAGAGTCAGTCTTGTCTCTCAGTCATACTCCATGGCATGAGGCTGCGGAGCAAAACCCATGGATCTTAAAACTAAAAGGACCCTGCTGTCTGTGGAAGCTGTGGGGCCTGGACCTTCTGTGGGATGTATACTGTCACACTTCAATTATTTTACTGTGAAAGCTTTCTTCATATGCGGCAATCTGTTTCATAGTCTGTGTCGGTGATGGACTTTTTGTTCAACATAGGATTTCTCAATTGCCTTTTTTTTTTTTCCTCTCAACATCATGGTATATCCCATTAAGAAGAAATGTTTGTGCTGGGGAGGCAGAAGGGAAAGTGAGCAAAATGGGCACTCCAGGCTGAACTATTAGTAGATGACTAACAATTTTTATCTGATGATAAAGTCCTCATCGGAACCAGTGCTGGATTTCAGCTGTTTCTTTATTTGTTCTATCTGTAATCACAAAACAGTAATTTCCTACTTCTTTTTTTAAGTTCCACATGTCCTCTAGGGGAAGTGCCTGTTATTTCCTTTGCTTTTCTATGAGGAAACACTGTGCAGATTATTGCATGTATTGATTGGAAATAATCGCTCTGATTTTTGACAAGGAAGCCAAATGCAAATACCATATGGTTTTTGGGAGCCTGTGTCTCAAGACAAGCAGTTTAATATAATTGATTTGTCCTTCCAGGAAACAGCTTGGGATGATTTTAATCAGCCCTCAGTAGATGCTGTTAAAAAGTTGGTGCCTGACAAATCGCAATGGTGCAACTTGGCAGGTGAGTTTACAAGTGTGTGTAAATTGGCTCCACTGTGCATTATTAAAATCTCAAGTTCTTTCTCTCCTGGAAATTAGCAGCCCTCTGAGCTTATGCTCAGGTTTGATTATTGCCCTAGTCTAGAGGACAGTGAAAGACTGCCTCAAAGCAGGGGGGGAGGCGGGTGGGAAGGAAGTCCTTTGAAAACTGGCAGAATCTCTACAATGCTTTTGTTAAATCCCAGGAAAATTGAGGAGATCCTGGTCTAATCAGTTTTATTTAAAGATGATGGGTCAAGCAGAGCTATCTGCTTTGCAGTGTTGAGGGGCTGCAGCTTTAAAACTGCTTGGATTGGGCTGGTTTCAAATCTCTCTCTTTTGTGGGGTGACACACTGCAGACTAATGAATCTGGTCTTCACAGGAAAAACTGAACTCAGAAATGGTTCTTGGCAAAGATAAGGCTAATCCAGAGCTGCTCCAGGGCTCCTGCTCTGCAGATGTCTTCTGGCTGCTCCTTCTTGCCAGAACCTGGCAAACAGGGGACAAAGTTTTGAATAAAATCCCAAATTTAATTTTAGAAGAGAGGACCTTGTCAGGGAATCTGACGGTCAGCACGGAGCCCATCCGCAATGCGAGTTGCAGTGCGGATTTACTCCCTTGTTAAGCACGAAGACCTCGGAATTGCCTCAAATGAGCTTATCCCCATGTCTGAAACAGAAATGGTCATTAGAGAAAAAGGAGCCAATTTTCAGCAGCCAAGTCTGTAATCAGTCTGGGCTCATCATAAGCATTCCTAGCTGGAGAGCTCGGGACTTGACAAAGCTTGGTAATCCTACAGTTGGTCAAAATCAAATCACTTTGGTTGTGTTATGCTGGGGGCATGGTCCTGGCATGGCAGGAGGGGTGGGCAACAAAGCCCCTCTCCAACAGCTGCCCCTGTGCTGTCTCTCAATTCAGAGATGTGGCCAACACTTTTGGTTTAAAATGTCCAGGGCTGCCAGGGCTGGGATAGCTCTAACCCAGCATATCGTCAGCTGGTACATGTCTGTATTCTGCAAATAGATTGCTGAGATTTTTTGTTTTGGGTTTGGTTTTTTTGGGGGGAGGGGCAGGGGGGTTGCAAAATGACTCTTATTATAAAATATAATGTAAGAACTGCAACTGTAAAGTGTGCATCCTCAGCTAGGGATTTCTCATGGAGGCTGCAGAAAAATGAGCAAATTGAATTGTAGCAGGTGACTTTGGATGACTGAGCTATTTGGGTGAGTAAGATACGTAATAAGTTTCCACTGTACTGCATATACCAGCAGCTTAGGAGTATGGGATAGCAACATTTGAAGGATTTACACCATCCTAGTATCTCCAGACTGCTTTGAGATATTACAAGATGAGGAATAACACCTAGGAAATTTTGATTTTAATTTTTTTTTTTGCCTTGCGGCAGAATGCCCTTTCGACAAGCAATATGTCATGCCTGCAGGCATTTGGGCATCAGGCCTAATTTTTTCCTGAGCGATGCTTCAGAGCTGCTGCAATTAGGGCACAGGGACTGAATATTTCAGTGCCTAGTGTATGCAGAGGCTAGTAAGGCTATTCTTATGAAGCATTTATTTATGCAAAATTCACTAGGCCTTGGCAAGCATACGGTAAATAAAAGTGATTAAAATAACAGCATGGCAGGCACAGCTGAAGAAGCTTTTGGTAACTGTGATGACTTTCATGAAAGCTTAAAGACGGTGTTGCATGTGGCACATGCTAGTGGCATGTATAGTTTGCAGGCATTATAATCCGGCGGATTAGGCCTTTGTAGTGTTGGGCTAACAATGTCACAAATAACCGCATTAAACGGGAAGCATGATTAGATTAGGCTAAAAGCACATCTCGAATACTGCCCTGTGTTTCTGCTTCTAATAACCCAACTAATAATACTCCTGCAAATACACAACTGAGCACTAGCTGTAGAGTTGAGACCCAGCAGCCCAAAGCACCCTCCATAGTCCTGGGTGACTCCCTCCTTGATGGGGCCAATGCGTCCCACCCCAAAAGAAGCATTTAAGTTTTACGACTTGAACCTCCCCTTGAAGGTGTTTATACTGGCACATGTTGCCACACCACCACTTTTTAGAAATTTGCCTTTTGGTGAGATAGCTAGCTACCGCACGTACGTCACGCTGGCGGCTGGCAACGAATAGTTCACTACAACATAATGCCTGACACTTTGCTAAGGTTGAATTATCAGCACGGGGCTTTAGAGAGAAGGTCTCAGATTAAAACCTGAAAGCAAATAGTAGGAGGCCCCTTTTCGTGGCCAGTATTAGGGCATCATCCCTTGACTATAGGTACAGCAATGTATGTGGAAGCCTTGCACCCCGTAGAGATTTTGCATGAGGTATTGCCCTCTTGTGGCTGTTCAACGACAGGATGGATAACGGTCAGTGGAAGCGGCACGAAGCCAGCTGAGGAAGGTGGAAGGGCACAGTCCTACTTCTTCTCACAGCTATGGATGAGATTGATCTCTATTGTATCTCCCTCCGGCATCTGGGTTTATTACAAAATGATCAGCTCCATTCTTTGTTGCAAAACTTCGTGCGAAGTATGACGTCTGATGGTCCTAGGGCTACCTGCAGTACACAGAGGAAGATCCGGACCACATGGATTTATTCCAGCCACAGGTCTACGCAACCACGGCAGGATAGGCCTGTGCTTTGTAACCCTTGGAGAAGTCTAATTAATCTTCTGACACATACGCAGAAGTCTTGATTTTTGTAAGAGTCACACGCTGCAAACATAGCAAACGGGCTTTAAGAATGATTGACAAACAGTCTCATTCATGGTAACAGTGCAGAAGTGGTGGGCGGGTAATACCGGAATAAGAACAGGTCTGCCATGCTGCACGTCAGATGGAAAGTGGTGGTCGCATAAATGACTGCATAATGCATGGATGCTTTCTGGAACCAGAGCGGGATTTTTATTAGCTCTTCAGAGTAGTGCTGGTAATTTGTATTCCTTCTTATGCCAGGGTACACATCCGCTCCAAGCAGCGCACGGATTTCACAAGTGGTTTATCTTCTGTCATTTCTGTAGGAGCTATACAAAATTAAAAGGTTGTTTCTGTACAAGAATTGGAGATTACCCATAAAATCAACATGGAAGGCATTTACGCTGGCACATGATGCTGTGCTAGCTGTTACCACTGCCCTCGTCTAAGGTATGACCTTCTGCAGAGTAGCTCTTGCCAAATTTATTTTGACCCAGTATATGTAAGTGATAGACTTCAGGCTGCAAAGCAAGACAAATTGGTTTGAAAACAATCGGTGATTAAGTAATTTTAAGGCTGTAGTTTAATTTGAAGAAATCGGAACGCTGGACTCTTGTGAGATGTAAAACTTCAGTAACCTGGAACGTCACCCAAGGCGGGCTGGCAGGACCTAGGGAGAACACCACCATCTATTTCTTTTTTCCCAGGAGTAGACTCAAGTATCAAACCACAGCCCTTTAAAAAGCTCCTACAAGATGTAAGTCATAGGAATCAAAGGATTCAGAGTGAAGAAATGGCTTTTCATGTTTCTAGACCCCTTTGACAATATTCTGAAAAAGCCTTATACTTGCAATAAAGGTAGCATCCAGAAAAGCTTCAGAGACACTCCTCCCCAGATACATCTTCACATGTTTATAAAACCTCGTTAAAGGAAAGAGGCGCTTACCCTTGCAGCCAAGCTAGTGGTTTTGCCAGTGCTGGCAGATGTCTGTATGAATATTCCTATGCGGCTAAATCTGGACCCATCTCTTCCTTAATAGGATGTTCCTGAGTCTACAGTGAAGTCATTTTTTTTGGTCATGCATAGATATTTTAATCAGGTGTAGAAAGAAGAAAAAGGATAGTCACGTTTCCTGGAGATACAGATGACTCTGTTACCAGTAATTAATTGTTTGTAGCAGTGAGTATTTCTGTGTTTAAGTTTCTGTTGTATTTCACCTGAATAAGTTCCCTGCTATAAGAACAAGTGATGCTGTGATTTAAAGCACCATGTGCTTTTTATTTTTGCTGGCTAAAATATTTCTTATGGTAGCTTAAGCTCTGACTTTGGTCCCTTTCAAGCTGGAAACAAGCTTCTGCGAGAACATGAGACAATAGATGAGCCTGTTTCAGATGGGATATCGTAGTCACTTATTTGATTTGTTCTCTGTATCTCTTACAAATGAGAATGTGTTAGAATACTCACACCATCTCCTAACGATGCTCTAATCTGCAAACAAGGAGGTGTGTGTGCCAAACTTTGTTTTATCTCTCTATGGGGCTGTTATGTAGATCATTACCATGAGTACCGAGTTACATTCAATGTAGCAATGTGGGGTAGATGGAAAGATCCTTCAATGCCAAATCTTCCTAGACTTCTTTGAATTGGGAAAGGGCGGTGGGGGAAAGTCTGGCTAGATCCCAAAGTACTAATAACGTTATGGGAGTCTGTAGGGTGAAATTTATAAAGAGAGGTCTTTGATTGGATACTAGATTATATGTCTTTTTATATCCTACTGGATAAAGCTGAAAAAAAAATCAAAATGTATCTAGGATATACTGCCTGTCTGTTGATGACTGGGGATTTAATTCTTCTGTTGATAGTGTTACTCGCTTTAAAAAATTAGGTCTTTAGCTGCAGCTAGTAATCTAGACTCCTTTTATTATTATTATTATCACTAAATAATTTACACTGAAAGGATTTCTAGAGATCTGTACCTCACCGCCCCCTGGCTCAGAGTACAGCTGCCTTCAAAGCCCAGTCAGTCAGGTTGCTCAGGGCTGTGTCCAACCAAGCTAGCCACCGCAGAGGAGGTATCTTTCTCTTCAACTTTCAGCTCTTCAGTCTGAGAAGATGGCTTGCAAGAATTAAACTTTTTTGACTAATCACTGTTAAGCTTGATACCTGTATTTTGCCTTTTACGTTAGGTATATGTGAGTAAAATTCAGTTATTGAGTGTGGCAATGCAGACTTGCAAATGTTTTGAACTGCAAAACAGAAAAAAAAAAAAATCTCACTCTTTAGAAGGGAGATGCTGTTTTGACTAAGTTACAACTTATTCTTTCTTCCAGGTACACCTCTGCAATCATTTCTACAATGAAAGATAAGATGCAGAGGGTCAACCTATCAACGGTATCTGAATTTGTTCTCGTAGGCCTTTCTGATGCTCCGGAAGTCCGTTTTCTTCTCTTTGTGCTGTTTCTGATCGTTTATGTGGCCACCATGGCAGGCAACATCACAATCCTTGTTGCCATTAGCACAGACACTAGTTTGCACAACCCCATGTACTTCTTCCTTGCCAACTTATCCTTACTGGATACCTTATGTCCCACTATCACTCTGCCAAAGATGCTGGAGGCCTTGTTGCTTGAGAACAAGGTGATTTCATTCACTGGTTGCATGCTCCAGCTGTTCTTCCTCATTGATGTTGTAGGTACAGAGATTTTTCTCTTGGCTGTGATGGCATATGACCGTTATGTTGCAATATGTCATCCGCTGCAGTACATGAATATTGTAAGTATGAAATTGTGTGCTCACCTAGCCATTGGCACCTGGGTAGTAGGAATTTTTAATTCTCTGTTGCATACATCTTTGATCTTTACACTCTTTTTTTGTGATTCTAATGAAGTTGACCAATATTACTGTGATATTCCCCCTGTGCTGGCCCTCTCCTGCTCGCCTACTTACAGTAGGGAACTGGTAATTCTCACAGTTGCGGGGGTCCTTGGAAGCAGTGCTTTTGTGGTCACTCTGATCTCATATGTCTATATCCTCTGGGCTATCCTGTGCATGAAATCTTCTGAGAGCAGGCACAAAGCTTTCTCCACTTGTGGTTCTCACTTGACAGTAGTATGCCTTTTCTACGGCACCACCATTTGCACGTATGTACGGCCTTCCTCCACCTACTCACCTAATCAGGATAGGATAGTTTCCATGCTCTATGGAATCCTCACTCCCCTGCTAAACCCCATAATCTACACCCTGAGGAACAAAGAAGTTAAATGTGCCCTAAGAAGAGTCATCAGCCAGGTAAGAACTGCTTTAACAAGACAAGAACATCCCTCTGTCTCTGGTGTCCTCTGGAGCTCCAGCACCTTGACAGGCACTGTGGTCTGTGACTGATCTTCTCTAACTTTAGCCATCTGAAAGTTAGATGCTGGAATCAAAATGCCTTCTCTGGGTTCCCTTTACAGTTAAAAGGGAGAGGTGTGCACCTCCAGAAGGCCAGCTGGATGGCACAGCTTTAGGTCATGACCACAGGAGGAGATGACTTCAGCTGGTAATGTTTTTCTCCACTGAGCACAAAGGAAGCTTAGATGAGAGCCTCAACCCTAGACACAGGTGTTGGATGTATCTTAGAGTGTGAATGCTGGGAATTGGTACTGCAGGCACACTTAGAGATACATTCTTCTGTACTAAAGCAGCTTATAGGACTGGTGCCTCTTTTTGACCGCATTGCTCCTGTGGAAAACATCAGCGCATCCTTTGTGGGAGACTGACTGGAAGGAAGGCTCCGTTGCTGTCATTTAAGGTCATCAGTCTTGGTGTATTTTCAGCCAGCATGCTAAGACACCCAGCTGCAATACCTGCAGTGCCACCAGCAACAACCTGGCCATAGTTTGCATGATGTATCTCAAAATGAGTCTGCCAGGGCGTGAATCAACTCGCATCAACTAGAGATGCCAACTATGCTGATGTCTATGCATTAGATTGCTTTCCGAGACTCCTTTTATGGCCAGTGGGGGGAAAGGGAGGCTTTGCAGCCGTGGGCTTTGCAACCGTTGCACAGGCACGCCTTGGCTTTTCTCAGTGTTGGCAGGCTGAAGGAAGGTTTACAGAGTGTGCTTTAGGTCTGTGTGAGTCCCTAACTAGCAACAGTGCTTCGCTCCAGGCAAAGAGTGCAGCTGACGAAGAGGTGGAAATGGATGCGCAGAGAGGGAAAGTGCTGCACAGTCTCCTCTGTGCGTTGTGGCTATAAATCTGTGTATGTCTTGGCTACGAGGCTCTATGCTGGGATGGTAAAATCTTACAGCTTGAGATGGACTTTGGGCTGTGTTGAAGTGCTGTGGCATGTCATTCCAGCTGTTGTGCCTGGTGCTAACTGATTTGACTTTGTAGTTTGCACACTGCTCCTTACTAAAACCAAATGTCAAGAATGTCTTTTAGTGGCCTTTTTTTGTGGTTGCTGTCTTGGTGTAAAGGATAATGACTCTCCTCCAGGAACTCTTATCTTAGTGGTAAAAAAATGCATATTCTTAATATTAAACCAGTGGAAATAACTTAAGCTTCATCTATTCTCAGCTGTCAGTCATGTTGACAATGGGTTCAAAAGTCAACTGTAGTGACCAAAGAGCTTTTCCCTAGGGTAATACATTCTGGATTTTCTGGGGTTTTCTTTTCTGTGGTGTTTTGTTTTGTTTTTTTTTTTTTTTTCTTTAAAGTATATATCACCAAGTTAAGAAAATGCATGCAAGTCCATCAAAGACCACTTAAATTTCAAAGTCAAGCAGTAAGAAATTGGTAAGGCCACCTATGTAGCTGTAATGCTATAGAGCTCCCTACAGAGGTCAATGTCCTGACCTACAGTAAGGCTGGGAGTAAGTCAGCCCCTAAACAAAGTTTTAATGGCATGCAAGATAACCCAAGGTATCTTTCCTGGTCCATAGTTCCTGCTCCATAAAAAGTACAGGCTACTTAGAGCCACATTTCATTTCCACCAACTGAGTGAAAAGATCAGAATTCCTCTACTGCCAAACAGGGGCTATTGACCTATTATTAGCAGAGCAGCAGATGTTTACACAGGGTTTCCTGTGATTCTTGAACTATGACAGTGGAAACCATTTTCACAAAAAAGCCATTCATTCCAAAGCCATCTGACAAATTGCAGGACATGCATCAATGTGGACAATTCCCCTATATCAGAGAAGCTGAGGTGGGGAGAAAACCAATCCTAGTGTTCTTATATAGCATCTTCAACCACAGGATGCTTCCCTAGTGAAGAATTGCAGAAGATTCAAGGTAGTAGGTTATATTTGTTCCTGTGGCATCATAAAGTGCCATCTCTAACATCATCCTTTTTGCTGGAGACTGGCTTCTGTGGTGGTACCCTGAACTTTATCCTTAAGCTAAGCGGTGTGAATAATTCCTTTTCAACACAACCATCCCTCCACCTAGCTCAGGGAGTTCATGGTTTAATTTCAACACCCCCTGAAATGCACCCATACTTGAGCTCTTCTAGTGTGTAATGACTTCAGGGTCTCCCAGTAACATGTCCTGCCCTGTAATGGTGACAAAGTATCTGTATCCTGCTAGATCCTATAGAGGTATTATATGTGCTTCCACATGTCAGATGGCAGAGAGGTGTCCACATTGTCTGAGGCGGAAGTTGGGCATAAAAACCCTCCCAAACATATTAAATTATGTTTTAGGGATTGCTCATGAAATCTCTCTCCTCTGCTCATTGGGCATATGTTGTTTGGGATGTTGTCGGAATCTTCCATTCCCTTCAGAGTGACCCCTCTCTGATACTAGGAGAAACACTGAGGGTTTCTTTGGCTGCAGAAGCGAGTTTGACACATGTGGTATGGTCAGAAGTACAAGTTTGTTGTCTGAGTCCAGGCTGTGTTGATGTTGTGGTTTATCCCCAGCCAGTAACTCGGCACCATGCAGCTACTCACTCACTCCCTGCCCGCCCCTGCAGTGGGATGGGGGAGGGAACTGGAAAAAGGTAAACTCATGGGTTGAGGTAAGAACAGTTTAACAGAAAAGAAAGGAAGAAACAAACAATGACACTAATAACAACAATAAAGTGACAAGAATAGTAAAAGAATTGGAATACACAAAACAAGTGATGCACAATGCAATTGCTCACCACTTGCTAACTGATGCCCAGTTAGTTCCCGAGCAGTGATGCCCCCCTGGCCAACTCCCCCAGTTTATATACTGGGCATGACATCCCATGGTATGGAATACCCCTTTGGCCAGTTTGGGT
>JAVKLA010000021.1:27678205-27703178 GCA_034782735.1 Sagittarius serpentarius | reverse complement strand
GGCTGCGCACCGCATCTGCGACGCTGAGAAGGCATGGAAGGGGCTCTGGGAGGGACAACGTTTGGAAGATGAGAGGGAAGGAGAGGGGCCAGCTGTGTGGCTCCTGCTCTCCTTGCCCGTCATGCCCGCCTATGCTGGCCTGGCCCAGAGCATGGGGCTCCCACATTCTGTGGTCCCAGAGGAGCTCTTCCAAGGCCGTTGGAAGCATTTTGGGTAAAGTAATTTCTTTCAGAGATACAAATCACTTGCAACCAAATCTTCTCAACTTGCAGAGAGAGCCCTGAGTGGTTCCTGGGCAAAGCACTGGACAGCTTCAGTTGCACATGCTTTTCCTGACCATCTCCAGCATGTCCCATAGAAGCAGTTCTTACCTCATAACAGGTCCATGGTGCCCTATATGAAAACCTACATATCTTTCCAAAGCTGCTTGCTTTCCCAGTTGTTCTTCAATTGCAGTTGAGACCCTTAAATTAAAAAAATCAGCACTGAATGAGATTCCCAATAGGACTTAGTTTGTGACCTCATTGAATTTGCTTGCTTTGTAGAAAGGCGCTCAGTCTGGTACACCAGGATGAACCTACTATTTCTGTAGCATTTCATAGAGGAGATATGAACTTTATGTGACTCTCTTGTTTAGAATTATGAATTCATACTTCATTTGAAATACACCCTCTAACTTTTTGGCCAAACAGCAGTGGCAAAATAAATTTGACACTTCAAATTCCTTTTATGTCTGAAGCAATAATTATTAGCTTGGCTTCTTTTTGGACACAATGCTGTGCATTATGCTGTACATGCACACATACGCCTATGTATTTTTGTGTTCTCCTAACAGTAAAACCTAGCAGCCTATTTCAGTCCAGCTTGGTGCAGGATAAGGTCTCACAGGTAGCTGGCTTCTTGAAGGGCTCATGCATAACTCTTCGTCTTGATTGTCCAAGAGTGCTCCAACCCTGGAGAATGCAGCCAGAAAACACTAGAAATTACTCTGGCTTTGATACCCCAGGTGGGAATCATCTCACTTAACTTCACATGTGCGCTCCTTAGCTAGCACTCTCTACTTTAGGATGAGGTGGCTTCTGGGGACACTTTAGATATCAACAGGCAGGTGAAACAAATCCCTCTTGTTTTGCTCAAGAGCAGAGTTTCCTCCGTTTCCATTACGGCTGGATTATTTTTTCCCCAATACTTGTTGCACTTAATTTGGGTCATTTTATATGACAGTACACTGGGGTGTAATTAACTTTCCTCTGGAGAAAAGAAAAGGAAGCAAAACAAAACAGCAGAGTAGTTAGTAATTGCTTCTTCTGGGCATGAGATATGTCTGGAGACTCATGGAACAGCAGGGACAGATTTCAAAGGCAGAAATTGTCCATTAGAGATATTCAAGATGACAGAAAATGCTTGGCAAACTGGAGTGTGCCTTGCTTTCATAGGACCTGAATAAATACCTGTGCTCTCTTATGCCTGCAGGGTGGCTCTTGTGTTGGAATAATACCTCAAACTAACATAAACTGTGAACTGAATTTCCAGAGTCTGAGTTTACTCAACATTCACATCCATACACCCAGCATAATGTGCCTCCTGCACTCTTTCTCCACAACAGGTTTGTACAAGCCTCCCAAGCCCTCATGTACCCAGTCTCAACCCACAATTTCCCACCATAATTTGAATCATTGCAACTTGGGCCCATTTCCAATACTTACTTCTCTTGTTAGCTTAACTGAATGTACCAGCAGGGACTGAAAGCACACTGGAAAAGGGTGATCAGCCTTTTCAAGCTCAGGTGGAGACTGCCCATAAGGGCAGCCAAACACCTAAGAGCACAAGCTAGAAGAGCCAACCATATGAAATTTAACAAGAGCCAGTGCCAGATGCTGCACCTGGGATGGGGTAATCCTGGTTATGCATACAAATTGGGTGACGAGAGGCTGGAGAGCAGACCTGCAGAAAGAGATCTGGGGGTTTGGGTTGATGGTAAGCTGAATATGAGTCAACAGTGTGCCCTGGCAGCCAAAAGGGCCAACCCTGCCCTGGGGTGCATCAAGCACAGCACCGCTAGCCAGTCGAGGGAGGTGATTGTCGCACTCTACACTGCACTGGTGCGGCCCCACCTCAAGTACTGTGTGCGGTTTTGGGTGCCTCAATATAAGAAGGACATCAAACTATTAGAGTGTGTCCAGAGCAGGGCGATGAAGACTGTGAAAGGTCTCAAGGGCAAGACTTATGAGGAGTGGCTAATGTTACTTGGTTTGTTCAGCTTAGAGAAGAGAAGGCTGAGGGCTTCTTCACTGAGAGTGTGGTCAATCACTGGAACAGCTCTGGGAAGACGGCTGGCTCCTTGGAGGCTGGCTGGGGCAGCAGGGAAGCAGACCTGAATCTCTGGTGTAGAGCGTGAGACTTTGCTAAGTCTTCTTAGGTTGCACACAGAGGTTGTAGATGCCCCATCCCTGGAAACATTCAAGGTCAGGTTGGACGGGGCTCTGAGCAACCTGATCTAATTGAAGATGTCCCTGCTCATTGCAGGAGGGTTGAACTAGATGACCTTTAAAGGTCCCTTCCAACCTGAACCATTCTATGATTCTATGATTCTGCAGAGCCTGAGGGATCCGTGAAATCCAAAAGATGTGAAATCTTCCTGGAGCAGAGACTCCAGGTAGAACGGATTAGCTCTGTAAGACAAGAGCATGGTCAGCGACTGGAAGAGGGGCCCAGCCTCCATTCTTGGAGGTCTTCAAGACCTGACTGGAGAAAGCCCTAAGCAACATGATGTGAACTTCATGTTGAAACTCTGTTAAGCAGGAGTTTGGAGGCAGAGGCATCCCAAGGTCTTTCCAACTTGAGCCTGCGAGCAGACTGATTTTGTGATCAGTTCTGACTGTGCTGAAGAGCCAGGACCTTTGCACAGACCCCCATGCATAACGTGATGTGGAAACAGTAGTGCTAAATCCGCCAGCATGTTGAATGAGATGTGCTGGTACATCCATACATCCATGCATCCAGGCAGGATGCTTCGCTATTCCGCCACTGCTCTCTGCTGGCACGAGTATGGCAGACCAACTCCTGGAAGTGTCTTCTTTACAGCTGTTGGAGTGTTTTCCACTTACCATGCCTCTTTGCTTTAATTTACCACACCTCTTTGCTTTAATAGATGCTCTCAGGTGACTCCTGTGCATCCCTTCTCCTGCTGTTTGCAGCAATTGTATCGCTGCTGCCAGGGAGCTGAGGAGCGCAGCAGCCCCAGGGGCCCTTCCTGGTGGAGCTGAGGGCCACGTAACTGCTCCCCTTTCCACGTCATGGCCCCAGGCAGGCAGAAGAGGAAGGAAGAAATGCCACAAAAGAGAAGACTTGGCTGAATTGCCACTTGCTGTCTGCACAGCTCTATGTTGGTGTCAGCTGGTGCCTACAAAAAAGCTGCGCAAGCCAGTGATATCCTCCATGGAAGGAAAATGGTCCTCCCTAGATGACAGCATCCTGGAGAAAGTGGACCTGCAAGACAAGAAGGGCTTGGTGCTAGTCACAGCCTTTTGCCCAGCTGGTGTGGTGCCATGGGGCTCTGGTGTGGGGCTGTCCCGGGTGGACCCAGGGTGCTCACTTCAATGTCATGGAGGCAAACCTGCAGCCCCTAAAGCTGCTACTTATTCTGCAGGGGCCTGGCAGGAGCTGAAGCCACCAATGCTTTCCCTGAGGACACAAGGCTGTGAGTTGTGTGGACACCAGAGCTAATGGACGGCCCTTTCAGTCCTCCCAAGAGAGCTGAGGGACAGGGCTGGCTGTGCAGCTCCTCCAGCAACCTCAGGCCAGTCTATGGCCGAGTGCATCCTCACAGGCCGACATTGGGGCTCATCCCACTTAGGTTTGGACATCTAACTCTAAGATCCCAAATGTTTCAGCCAGCCCTGTTACGATGGGCTGAATCACCTTCCAGAAGTGGCTTCCACCACTGGAGGAGGCCCTCAGAAGCACTACAGAGGATGTGTTAATTTTATAAGCCAGTGCTAAGGACGATACAGTGCATCATCTGCATTGCTACAAGAGCTTATTTCCTGAGTGTGCATCTACCTTTCATTTCCATCACCTTCAAGAAGTGGCCTCCCACTGGAGCCAGCTAGGAAAACAGCTGGCTTCTCTGGCTGTTACTGGTGGGTTAAAGGAATCCCCAAACCGAACTGATCTTGGGTGTTATGTTTCTGGAGGGAACAACTATCTCTATTTTGCCCTCTATGCTCTTCACATTTGAGTTACCGTCACAGAACTAGATCAAATGTGGAGAGCAGGATGCTGTGGTGAAAGCAGAGCTTGATCCTCATACAAATGAACGCAGCTGTGAGCAGAGAGCATCAAGTAAGCCCAACACAAGGCCACCTGCACAAGCCAGAGGAGCACAGGGATGCACAGCAGCGGGTGGGAATCCAAACCAAGGACTTCCAAGGAACGACCATCCTGTCTGGGCCCCTCCCAGAGCTGTCCCAGCAGAGCCATCAGCTCCAGTGTCCAGTTGTGAAAGCCATCACCATGAGCCATTGGGAGCAACTCTCCAGATCAGGTGGGTCAGCTATTGGGACCTGGAAAACCCTGGCCAGCTTGACGGTCTGTATCAGCAACTGGAGCAGGGCTGCAGCCTCGGGAGCCCGTATGTCCAGGTGTCAGTAACTGGGGAGACTGGGATCCAGGGGCAGCTACTAGACAGACTGCACGTCGAGCCCAGCTGCTGGAGGATCCACGTTTTACATATATATATATATTCTTACTAGTGGACTTCCATCCTGCTCCGCCACAGAGGGGAGCAGAATGAGGCCGTTGGTGCTGTCTGTGTTCATGTGGGAGCTCTGAGTGTCTGTCTGTGATCTGTGTGGCCAGCCATGTATATATGTATATATACATGTACCTATACACATGTATACATGTAGTGTGTATGCATGGCTCTGTGTGCACTCGTCTGCTGGGACAACATCTTCAGCCTCACTACAGGTTGGACCTGGGGACATGCAGCAGCAGCCTCACCTCTCTGTTGGATCATGCATGATATATTTCCAACAATCGCAAGACCAGAAAAGTGAGAATATAATAGCAAATTGATTTCTGTATTTTGATTTGCTTTTTCTTTAATATGTATATATCCACTTTAACCAAAAAATGCAGTACGAACAAAAGTACATTTAACCTAACTGGCCACTGCAAAGATAAACACTGATTTCCCTAAACTGATCCATTAATAAACAGTTACTGTAGTTTGTTCTCCAGAAACACAGGAAGAAAAAGTTCTTCTGAGTCAAATCTTTCTACAAAACATATCGTCTTTTGCTTATTTTTCTCTCGCAAAGTTAAGTATGTAAGTAGAATGACTTATCCTCCACACATATCACTTCTGATGTTTTGATAGATTCCCAAACATAAACTTCAGAGAGAAATCCCTGCAGGATGCCCTTGGGGAAATCTCAGTCTGTTTTCCAGGTGCCCTAGAGAGGCGACGGTGATTTATCCCATGAGCATGGGATCAATGGGACATCATTCTGGTTTGCGTAAAGACTGGTGGAGCCTGTTTTTTGACCTGAGTGTAAGTCTGCAAATAACATGAGAGACCTTTGAAATGAGAGAGGGTGGATGAATTTCTGTTACAAAGTCACGCTGTATGGTAAGGTGTTGACTGTCATCATGAGTCTCTGTTAAGAAATAATTTTGTGTGTGGACAAATTCTTCCATTACCACTTGCTTGATGATCCTACTTGCCTGTAGTTTCACTGGGATGGTGGAGAACTATGAAAAACTGCAGAAGCTCTGATGTAAGGTAGGAAAATCAAGGAACTTATTAAGAACCTAGTGATAAAGAATGCAAAAGAAGAAGAAAATGACAATGCACATTGAATAACACTTTTACACATGAATTCATGAGGAATTTGAGTATCACAGTAGATAATAAACACAACAAATACGGATTCTTAGTTTAGCACTCTGTTTAAATCACATGGCTAAAATTAGCTTTTCCTAAGTTTGTCATTTCGTCTTGTCCATGGCCCGTCTTCAAAATGAAGGGTGGTAAAATTTCTCACCATTATTATTCAGTTTTGAAAGTTTGGCTGAATCACTGGTATCAAGATAAATGGCACAAGAGTCTGAAGTTTCAAGTCTAGCTGAAGACTGTAGAGGACTCTAATGTATATTAACAGGATGAGGAACAGAGGGAAGTTTTAAATCATAATTGTTGGAAATACTTGTTCAGGTGTCAGTATCTGGCACTGATGACCATTCTCAACCTAATGGAGATCTCTAAAAGAGAATATGTGCTGACAAAAGGCAGTCTGCAGACATACTCCTCAAGTGTATTTCACTGCGTCACCCCCAGGAGCTGCAGGAGAAGAGACGTGAATGAATGAGAGAATAAACATGACTATTGTAATCTGCAAGAATGAGTTTTAGTGACTGGTGAGATTGAATACCCCAAACCTGGTATGCCACCCTTACCATGCCACCCTTCCCTCATCCCAAGGCACAACCATCCCTGGGTTCATCACACCTACTTTTGATCAGAGGATGTATGGAGAAATGGGGCTTTGTAGGTACCTGTCGGTAGCAGGACATGGCCATTGCTCCTGTAGATGGTGCAGGCAATATTTGACACCAATGTAAAACTACAAAAGAGAGTAACTTGCTCTCATTGGCATGGCTGCTCTGTCCTCTTGTCTCATCCCCCCCGGTTAAGTTGTCCTTACTTACTCTGGACCTTCATTTGAGGGTTCCATAATACACGAAAGCCACCCGCTCTCACTGTTCTCACTATTCTTCATCAGTGTTGTTTCAGTGGTTATATGCACCTGGTTATACCTTAGATCATTCATTCCTTTGCCATATGTGCAGACCTTTCTCCTCTTAGGAATCTTAACATGAATTTAGACACCCAGACTTTGTAAGTGTAGTTCTACGCTGTCTGTCTACCCTCTCATTATTGCCAGAAGTAAACAACTACAAGTGATAATTCACCTCAAATACCTGAGAGCTTTTCCAGGTGGATAGAATTGCCCTGTGCAAGTGTCTGACTCCAACCTTAGCAAGCATATTTTCTGATAATGATATTGAGATCTTCTCAATAAAGACATTAGTGGGAGTGAAAGACAAGGATTGAATCATGCACTGAGTTGGGAGAAGCATGTTGGCACTCTATGACATATTAGAAAATCCTTTCTAAAGCCTATGCAAATGAGAGCTTAAGGTATGTCTTAGTATACTGAAAGGGGGTTTGGAAGGTATAAAATTGTAGGTGTCTTTGAGGCTGTTTGAGAAAGATTGAACAATGAAAACTTCTTTGTAGAGAAGTAATATGCCATTCTGCAAAAACTGCTGAGATTATTCTCACTTGATCCCAGAAGTTTCTGATCAGAAATGTTTATAAAATCTGTATTATTTAACTGCAGTTGGCTCTGGATTTTTAAATGAAAGATATGTATTTTAGATGTCTGCTTGTGCAGTTTCGTATCAGCTATACAAAACAGACCAAAATCCTGAACTGGAAAGGAAGTAATGAAGGGAAAATTTGCCTTAAGGTTTACCCACTTTGGCAATCTTTGGTCAAAATGTTAAAGGTGAAAGTGTCAATCGTCAGGAGTTATGTTGCATGCATGATGGACAGCTGGGATTGGTATCCTCTCCCCTTCAACATCTACAGTGCAAGTGTCAATGTCTGAACAGGTCATGTACCCTCTGAGAGTACCCATAGTCAAGGTACCCTCAGAGGGTGAGTTGTCTTACTCCAGGAAAAGTAGTTCATAATAGGTCAGAATAGCCAATTTTGTGTGTTGCCTGGGAGGCCACAGTCAGCTCATTTATAGCTGCGTATAGTATGGTCATCCAAAGCAAGATGGATCTTACTTAGCAGAAAGGACTACATCTGGCCTGTGGATAGATAAAAAGATACTGGTTCCTAGACTAAAAAGCACAGCCACTGTCCCCCAGGATGTTAAATTCCAAGTTACGCTTTCACTTTGTGATAGGACCTTGTATTAATTATAGCCATAAGATGTTTGAAATTAACTAGATGTTTGAAATACAGGAAAAATCATCTGTGTGAACAAGGTTACATGATTGCAACTGTGGACAGGATATTTATGAAACACTTCATGTGCCCAAAAAAACCCTTGTGCAGATATGGGACTTGAAACTGGAAGGGAATCATAGGTCAAAGGAGAGGGTGTGACAAACTGCTTTCTGTTAAGGACTTAAGAAAAAAAAAACTTGTAAGAACTGCTGATATTTCTTCCAGAGGTGGCACTGTCATTGCAAGGAAAAAACCAGCGGTTCTTAAATTTTTTGCTTTTCCATTTAAATTCAATGATGGTGTCAACTTTTTTTCCTTGTTATTTATGAAGTGGAAATTGCATCAGGAATTTTTTCACTCTCTTCCCTCCACGTCTCTCTGCAGTGATGTAAAAATGGCTGATGAGAACTGCACTGAGGTGACCCAGTTCACCTTCTCGGGACTCACAGAGCACCCACAACTGAAGCCTGTCCTCTTCGCGCTCTTCCTGGGCACCTACGTGCTGACATTAGCAGGAAACCGTGGCCTGATCTCCCTGATTAGGGTCAGCCCCCAGCTTCACACCCCCATGTACTTTTTCCTCAGTAACTTGTCCTTCTTAGACATTTGCTACTCCTCCACCATGAGCCCCAAAATGCTGCTGGACCTTCCAGCAAAAAACAAAGTCATTTCTTTTGCTAGCTGCATCACGCAGCTTTATTTCTCTGCTGTTTTTGCTACAGCTGAGATTTACCTGGTGGCTGCCATGGCCCATGAGCGGTACGTGGCCATCTCCAAGCCCCTGCTCTACGAGTTTGTCATGTCTCCTGGCGTCTGCATGAGCCTGGTTGCTGGGTCCTACCTTGCAGGGCTGCTGAATGCCATCGTGCACACAAGTGCCCTGCTCCGGCTGTCCTTCCGTGGTCCCCCGGTCATCGACAACTTCCACTGCGACAGGCCACCGCTGTTTGTTGTCGCCTCCACCGACACGCGCCTCAGTGAAGGTTTAATGTTTGTGTTTGTGGGTTTCAACATGATGACCACCAACCTGTTCATCCTCACCTCCTACGCCTGCATCGTGGTGGCCGTGGGCAGGATGGGCTCTGCTGCCGGCAGGCGCAAAGCCTGCTCCACCTGCGCCTCCCACCTGGCAGCCATCATCATTTTCTGTGTGTCTGCTACTTTTAATTACATGCAACCCAGTTCATCAAACTCACTGGAGAGCAAGAAAATCGCATCCATCTTTTACACCATTATAGTCCCCATGCTGAACCCCATGATTTACAGCCTGAGAAACAAGGAGGTGAAGCATGCCTTTAGCAGTTTTTATCAGGAAGAAAATGTACTTCTGAAAGACAGTCTCATGTTATATTATTTCCCTTTTTTTTCTCTCTCTAAGGAGAATGTTTCATGTAGGTCTCTGAGACTGTTTGGCATCTCATCATATGTTAGGGTTGAAAAAATTCAATCAATCTGCTCTCAGACTGTGCCCACTAACATAGCTACATCGGCCTTGTCTCTAGTACAAACTTCTTGCCCAGTTACTCTGTCTCCCATGCAATATGATCATGATGCCACTGTGCAAAACAAGGTAAAAGGCAAGTCTGTGGGCCAGAGATGGTGACGATCTGGATCTTCACACAGAATCACAGGATGGCAGAAGTTTGACGGGGCCTCTGGAGATGACCTAGTCCAATCACCTGCTCAAAGCCAGGTCAAGCAGAGAGGCTGCCAAGGAATGTGTCCAGTCTGAATGTCTTGATGGAGACCCCACAACCTTTCTGGGTTTTCAGTGTTTGATCACCTTTACAGGAATAAAGCTTTTTCTTATGTTTAAATGGAATTCTCTGTCTTTCAATTTGTCTTCTCACTGGGCACCTCTGAGAAGAGTCTGGTTCTGTTTTCCTTACCCCCATCTCCAACACTCACGGATAAGACCCCCCACCCCGAGCCTTCTCTCCTCTAGGCTGAACCACCCAAGTTCCCTCCTGGTATGAGATATTCTAGTCCCTTAATCTCCTTCACCGATCCTGTTTCGGCATGTCCTTGTCTGTCTTGCACCGAGAAGCTGAGACCTGGACACAGCACCCCAGGTGTGGTCTCACTGACTTGACCTGCCAGCAATGCTTTTCCTAATGCAGCCCAGGAGGCTTTTGACCTTCTTTGCTGCAAGGGCTGGCTCATGGTCAGCCCGGTGTCCCACTGGACGCCCAGGTCCTTTTCTGCCATGCTGCTTTGCAGCTGGTCAGCCTCCAGCCTTTACTGGTGCCTGGGGTTATTCCTCCCCAGGTGCAGGACTTTGTTGAACTCTATGAGGTCTCTCTTGATCCATTTCTCCAGCCTTTCCAGGTCTCTCTGAATGGCAGCCCAACCAGGGTGCAGTAGTTGGAGTGCCCATCAAAATATTTGCAGCTACTTAGAACCATCACTCTTTTTTGGTTAACCAGAACTATTTGTTTCTATTTTCCGTGACTGCAAACCGTATTTCCAGAATGCTTGGTGTGTATGCTAAGTTAGCGTGAATTTTAATCTGCAGTACTAATGAAGAATACTTTCAAAGCCATGATAAAATATAAAGTGTCATTAATTCTGAACAAACTTATGTTATATATCTGGATATTTTTAGGCTGAATCATAAAATGTTGCACTAACTTACTTGTTGACCACCACTAGCCTCCAGGATAGTAAATGTATAACTTCATATCCTTAAGCTGAATATACTTTTCTCTATAGATAAAGAACACATTAAATGAGCTGTTCAAATTCATATTCTGAGTCTTTCCTTAAAGTAAGTTTTCTTCTCTAGATTATTAAGAGCCAGAGGCACTTTTTCCATTTGCTTAGGTCAGCATAGAATACGCAACAGTGATCAAGTACAAAACCTGGGGCTCTGAGCTGAAGTTAATGCTTTTTATTTCCCCCTGTGCAATGCTTTACATATAGATATGCTGAATTTCTTCAGCCGTTCTATTCCTCAGCCTCACCTCATGCGTGACTCCCCTGAGAGCACCTCAGGGTGCAGACCCCTGCATTGTGCTTGGTGGTTTTCGATTCTCCCTGTGCTCACACGGGCTAGCTCCAGGTTGCATCGAGAAGCTCATGCCATGCACCATCCCACTGGTGATTCAGGCAAGCGCTCAATTCCAAGAGGTTCTCTGAGAGAAATAAGGTGCTAATGTCCCCTTCTCTAGTCTGAAGTAAGAGGCTGTGATCTCCCCCAAGCCTGCCAAGACGTTGGCCTGTGTCAACAGTGAATTCACTAGGACTGACAGCGTTTTTCACAGCATTTAGCATTTTTTACACATTAATGTTATTCAATACCCTATCAAAGTGAATTGGTTTTAAGCAGCAGCAAGTCTCAGGGAGATGCAAGGCTGCAACGCAGCAGCAGACAGGACTATGGTTTGACATGTGCAAGGGAGGGAGATGGAAGGCAAGCGTCGGGATGAGCCTGGGACAGCTGCAGATCAAGCCATGCTTTTACTGAAAGAGCTGGCTACAGAGGACAATACCTCACAGACTTCAGCCCCTCAAGCAGCAGAAAGCAACTGAGAACTGCCAGCACAGTTAGCATCTGTGAACTGGGGTAGTTCATGTGGGTCTGGACCCTGATGGCAACAATAGGTCATAGTGGCCCTGATCAACCTCACCTCATCTTTTCTTGACCCACCACATGCACACTCACCCCCTCCTATGGACTAGGATCCCCCATTTTAGGGGGCCTTCAGGCCTTCCCTGTGCCGCATTGTAGGTGTGCCTGGCTGCATCTGGCTCCTGGATGGACCTTGGACCTGTGCTGTAGATAGTTTTATTCCTGGATGGGCAGGTGTATGCACATTGTATTTTGTCTCCATCCACATCACCTTTTGCTTCTGACTGGACCCCCTGGATGAACCCTGAATCTGATGCATCATCTGCCATGGCTGTGGCTGTTGATGGACCCCTTGTGATGTCCCAAGCACTTGTTGCAAGGTGCTGAGTGACGTCTGCCAACCAGAAGTTGTTGGCCAGGGGCAGCTGCTCTCAGCTGCTGGTGGTGTGATGCACAGACCTGTTATCCTTCAAACTCCAGTCATAACTTCTGTACCAAGCGAGTGGAGGACTGGAAAGGTGTACGCCAACCCATAAACCCTCCAGCCGCCAGCTTCAGGGTACTTGTGACAAAATAAACTGCTTTAGAAGTGCTCATTGCCTTTAACAAAGCAGAAAGTTTCCTTCTCCTTAGTTGTCCCCAGGGGCTTGTTAGGAGGAGTGAGGTAGGTTTACTATGAGCTTTCTAAGAACGTTTCAAGATCATTAGAGGCTTCTTCACGATGCCCAGAAGGGCTTGTTAAGCTGGTGACTCTTGGGTGGCTGGGCCCCAGGGGAGTTCCTTGGTTTTGGAAGGGGAGAAGTGTAATTTATGATGGAAACAAGTTTAATGACTTAGCTGATGTTGGAGTTCAAGCCTGCT
Organism: Sagittarius serpentarius; assembly: GCA_034782735.1. Lineage (NCBI taxonomy): Eukaryota > Metazoa > Chordata > Aves > Accipitriformes > Sagittariidae > Sagittarius > Sagittarius serpentarius. Next base: position 27,690,717 of record JAVKLA010000021.1, on the reverse strand, counting down.
GAGAGGCTTCCAGTGGGTCATGCTATGGCTATTGCCTCCACCTACTGCTAGACAAGGCCTCTTGTTTAGTCTTAAGGGCGAAGAAATCTCCTGTTCTCCCTATACATACAGTTCATATGCACTTGTTTGCCTTCACTAATCAGATATTTTATCTTTGCCATATCTTCCCTATCTTTCACTCATGGGAAGAATATTTTTTAAAAAGTAGAGTCCTTTAGGTGTGGTGGAAGCTGGGATGGTCTAGAAAAAGGCTCACATCTGGCTCTGACTACACCGTCCTCTTTTCTGGATTACTCTGCACTGAATCTCTTTACCTTTATTTTTGTATTTACCTGCTAAAGGCTTCATCTATCCAAGAGCTCACTTATACTATCCCAAGAGACTCTGCAGGAGATGCAGACTTCAGTACATAGCCCACCAGGTCCAAATTCAATTCTGGGCTTGCTCGGTTTACATAATTCAAGGTTAACTAATGCTCCTGGGAGGTGGTTGGAGGGTCTTGGTCTGGGGTGGTGCTGAGCAGCAGGAATATCTGCCAGCATAGCACGCCTCTGCTGGGGCTGTGAAGAGTGAGTCGTTCACCAAAGTGGCAATACGTCCTACTCCAGCAAGGACTTGTGCAAGATGTCAGACCCAAACCTTTCCCCTGGCTACCCTCAAAGGTGATATATAGCAGTAGGGGACGACATCTGGCACGTGACCTTCCCCCAGGGGACAGTGATCTGTCCAGAAACCCAAGCAAGGAGTTTGCCCTCATAAGTTTTATATCTTACATGGCGTAAGAGTAAGGGAGTAGTTGATGATACAACACTAAATAAGCTTTCTCCTTTCCCTGCCCTTGCTAGGAAGGCAAGAGCCACAGCCGGGGCCATGTGCCCTGCTGTGAGCCACAGGAGAGCCCAGACCTGTCTCTGTGGGGTGGGTTTCTGAGCTCAGACCCATGAATGCCACCTCCAGATGTTGATGCTTGATAGCAGTGTAAAGAGCCAGGGCTGAAATTATCCCTTAGTTTGGTCGTTCCCTGTGCGGGATGGGTGCAAGCATAGTTCTGGTGCATAGGATACTGGCTAATGAGTGACATTTGTTCACTACTTGCATTTTCCACACTTCAGCCTCCAGGCAGGGTCAGGATGCACCGATCTCCCTCAAAACACCTTTTGAGTGGCTGCTGTGATCTTCCTTAGACAGGGACAAGAAGTACCAATCTCACTCAGAAAAACTTCCTTTACTTTCTGCTGGGACTCCACTTTCTGCTAGCTTGCAGAGGAAACCACATCAGTACAAATCCTGCCTGTTAAGGTTGGTTGTTTTGTGTTGGCAAACATTAAAAAAGAATGTACACCACGAAATTAGAATTACAAATTTGTGTATCTGGGACAACTTATTTGTAGGTGTGGTGTTAAACCTCAGTCATGCTGGGTGGGGAGAGAGCGTTTGCATACCTGTAAGGTTACAGATGTACTTGCATCTATAAAAGCTGAAATTCATCCTAACGCTGGTAGTCTAAAAACTAATTGTTTAGAATCATCTTAAAACAGGTGTCTAAAAGTCAGTCTTCCTGGACAGGCAGAGAGGCAGAAACACAGTCAAGCACCAGATCACAGATGCCTATAACAGCTTATTTGTATTTTATATTTTTTCAAGCACATTATTCAAGCATATCAATTTCATTACCTTCCTTTTCTGGAAAAAAAAAAAAAAAGAAAAAGAAAACAAGAGATATTAAGGTGAGAATTGCTTTCTTGGTCTTTCATTCACATACGAATCGGTCGGACAGTGTATTGTCCTGGCAGCAGTTTGGATTTGGTATGCCTTTCTTAATTACAGCTGAAGTCACAATGTCTTTATTTAGCCTCTGGGTTTTAGGCCAAATCCCAAACGTTATTTAGAAAGCTATTTGCATGCAAGGTCTTTTTGTTTAGGTGCTGTTGAATTTAGCACATTTATGATTTCATCTCAGTCTTTGTAAAAATAAGTCTAGGACAATTGCAGGTAGAGAAATAATCACATCTGAGTATTGTTTCAACACATAGAACTAAATGTAATACTACAAATCCCTGAAAAGCCTTTAAATAAACAGGGATTTGGGTCTATTCATTGCCCTTCTCAGGGCACGCTTCATGTCCTTGTTCCGGAGGCTGTAGATGAGGGGGTTCAGCATTGGGGCTACAATGGTGTAAAACACTGCAATCACTTTATCCCTGTCCTGTGGAAGCCTTGACTTAGGATTCATGTATATGCAGATGGCTGTCCCATAGAATATGGTTACCACTGTCAGGTGGGATCCACAGGTGGAGAAGGCCTTGGATTGCACATGTGCAGATTGAATCTTCAAAATGGCGGAAAGGATATGGGCATAGGAGGTGATGATCAGAAGAAAGGGGATGAACACTATGAGGAAGCTGAAGATGAAGATGACCAACTCCATGAGGGCAGTGTTGGAGCAGGCCAAGGCCAGCACTGCTAGAACGTCACAGAAGTAATGGTTCAAGATGTCAGACGCACAGAAGGGCAGCCGCAAGGTGAGGCTGCTGATGACCACGGAGCTCAGCAGGCTGCTGGTCCAGGAAGCCACGACCACGCGAATGCAAACCTTCCTGTTCATGACAGTGGTGTAGAGCAAGGGGTGACATATTGCCATGTATCGATCATAGGCCATGACCCCAAGCAGGACACACTCTGTCATGCCAAAAGCCAGAGAGGAATACATCTGAGCAGCACATCCAGAGAAGGAGACGGTCCTCTTCTTGGTCAAGAGGTTCACCAGCATCTGGGGGATGATGCTGGAGACGTAGCAGATGTCTAAGAAGGACAGGTTGGCAAGGAAAAAGTACATGGGTGACTGCAACTGGCAATCAGCTCTGATCACTGTAATGATCATGGTGTTCCCAACCATTATGAACAGATAAAAAACCAGGAACACTATGAAAAGAACAGTCTGTGTCCTTGGCTGGGAGGAAAGGCCTTGAAAGATGAATTCTGTCACTATGCTTTGGTTTTCCCTGGCCATTATTATTCCAGTGGTTTAACTGTCAAGATAAGAAATAGTAACAAAGTCAATTCAAATCTGTTGCAAGGTAAGTGTAACAAGAGCTTATATTTCTCTCTGAAGGGGAGAAAAATCTATCATGGAAAATAATGTACCAGACACAACATACCGTCCATTTTGTATTATCTATTATGGTGACCAGAGAAATGAGAAAATGTTGAGAAAGTTTCCTCGTGGTACATTTAGCTGAACGCCTGTTCATGTTGGTTGCTGTCTAATTACACAGATTTAACAGAAGAATGCCTAATTTATACACATTTTAATCCCCAACAGTGTTACTATCCTCTTTAGAAAATCAAAATTCAGTGTTAGATCAAAAGCTTATGTTTTAAAATCCCAGTTCTCAATATCCTTTCTTAACATGGGAAGAAACACAAAACAGACTTCTGGAGTAAAACAATCCTTCAGTCACTCTCATTATGACACCGATCTACTCTTTTGGACAAATGTCCATAGACCTGTATCCTTTTCCTGCAATAAAGGCAAAATTCAGCCCACAGACCACATCTAACAAATTAAGTACGTCCAACCACCTTAAGATATATCTAGGATCTTATGGCATTCTCATCACTGTAGCTCCTACTGTTCATGTTCTGCCTTTACGCAGTATTGTCTAAGATGTTTTAAGGCTTTACTATGACAAGGAAGTTTCTGAGTAGTATATAGTCACAGTTGCTGGATCCTGAGTCTTTGTACAGTAAAAGAAGAGTAGCAGAATGCCTACATTAATAATGCTGTGGAAGACACTAATAAATGTCACTTGATATGCTGTAGAGTATCAGACATCTGAAGGCGGCCGCTACATTTGATGCAGGGATGTTGGAGGGCTTGTGCTCCTCTGGAATGAAAACTGGACAAATGACAGGTCACACCGGCATGTCTCAAGTGGTACCAGACTGCTACAGCTGAACAAATTATTTGGATGCCTAGCTGATACAGTCAATGGACTCTAAAGAGCAATTCAGATGACCAGCTAGGAGGTGATCACTTTTGCTATCTCAACTTCTCAGCTGTTCCTGCAAACCTGAGTAGCTTGCTGGACTTAACCTTGACACCTGGTTTATTCCTCACTCATGACAGAAATTTAGATGTATAACTTACATATAAATGTTTATATGTAGATGCCTAAATCTGATGCCTTAACCTGAAACTGAATCCTATCCTGTGTTTTTAAGGCCAAGCAGACTCTCACAACCCGAATTAGCAATTAAGTTGTCAAGGGAAAGTATCGCAAAACGAAGCATCTCTCCAAAACAGAAACTGTTCTGGAAGGGAGGTTAAGAAATAATCCTAAAAAGCTCAATTCAAGGAGGCAGTTTGCCTCAGCCCAAGATTACTGTCTCAGGTAGGTGAGATGGCTGAGCTATCACCCCAGTCATTACAACCGGAGGACTCGGTCTCCACTGCAGCCCAGGGAGCCCAGACTGCTCAGCACTTATCTCCTCGTCAGCGAAGGCAGGTGCATCCCTCCTGACTTGAGAGGAAGGGTTAAGGTGCCAAAGGATTGGTGCCTCTTGCCATTTTAGGTACACTGTAGTATCCAAGACATCTGTATGGGACAAGCACATATGGTAAAAGAGCTGCAGAAGGCTTGCATCAACTAGCTTTTCACTGGCACCTGTGCAAAAGTGGCTATCAGCTCATACGTGAACACCTAAATTTCGGTGAGATGGCTCTGATCCCTGATGTTTAATGAGATTAATCCAATTCTTATTCAAGACATGAACTCTCTAGACTAGGTGGACTCTATCAGTTACAATGTCAACTATAAGAACCTGAATAATATGAAATTCAGCATCTTTCTTAAGATGGATGTAGAACTTGAGACATATTTCTCTCATTTAAGCACATATATGCACAATCATTTTAAAGCCTGTGCCAACATAAACAGCTACATTCAACTTCTGATTCTGTTCAGGCATTTATAATTTACATAACTACACTGCGTAGGCAACGAACAATTAAATTTTGCCTTCAATAAACAGGTTGTGGTAATGTTTTTTGATGAATATCATACCACATTAAAAAAACATCCTTCAGGATCTGAAAACTGTAAGCCTCTGGGAGCGAGAAGAAAAATTTACTCTAGTAATAGTATAAATAACTAGAGTGGGTTTTTCTATAGGATTTAGTTTTCTAAATACTTTGGAGTATCTGAGACCAAGTGGCTCATGAGAAGTTCCATGGACTTGAGATCTGTGCTTCTAGATCACTTATCTACTCCTGAAAACCCTCTCCTTCTATTATTGATGTTAGTAGATAGCACAAGCTCTGAACTTTGCATCTTTTGATTTCAAAGCGGTTTGAAGGATGAGAGTCATTTAGGTTTTATAGGTGAGAAAAAGTAGACAAAAATAAGGTAAGTGCTTTGCTCAAGGCTGAAAGAGGTTTCTTAGAGAAACCATTATGTTATCATGGCAAATCCATCAGCATGGACAAACATACTTTGGATCTATGTGAATTCTCATATAGACCAAAATACCTTGAAATCATCCTGACACATCTCTGTTCAAGATTTGCAAAATTAAAGGATGTTTTTTTCTGTACCTGAAAATGATGAATCTGCAAGAAGGCTGAAACTCATCCAATAACAGGAATACTGATAGCAGAATGCACAAAAGGAAATTGAAGACATCCTCTCCAGTGTCAAGAAATGTTAGATATTTGTAGGTAAGAAATAAATATGGAGTGGCTTGGTCCTTCACAAAGATTTTACTCATTCAAAGTGATAGCAAAGTAGTGGAAGAATTGAAATCACGTTTCAAAATTTCCCCTTTGAGACACCGTAAGTAATTTTAAAGGGAAGTGGTCCCAGAGGTAACAGGGCAATTACTTCTTGTAAGCATGTCCTGGTTTCGGCTGGGATAGAGTTAATTGTCTTCCTCGTAGCTGGTACAGCGCTGTGTTTTGGGTTTAATATGAGAAGAATGTGGATAACACCCTGATGTTTCAGTTGTTGCTCAGTCGTGTTTGGACTAAGTCAAGGACTTTTCAGCTTCTCCTGCCCAGCCAGCAAGAAGGCTGGAGGGGCACAGGAAAGTTGGGAGGCGAGACAGCCAGGACAGCTGACCCAAACTGTGCAAAGGGGTATTCCATACCATGGGACGTCATGCCCAGTATATAAACTGGGGGGAGTTGGCCTAGGGCGGGGGGGATTGCTGCTCAGGAACTAACTGGGCATCAGTTGGCAAGTGGTGAACAATTGCATTGTGCATCACTTGTTTTGTGTATTCCAATTCTTTTTTTATTATTACTATTATTATTATTGTTGTTGTTATTTTCTTCCTTCCTGTCCTATTAAACTGTTCTTATCTCAACCCACGTTTTACTTTTTGTTCAATTCTCTCCCCGATCCCACTGAGTGAGTGATCGGCTGCGTGGTGCTGAGTTGCTGGCTGGGGTTAAACCATGACAAAGCACAAGTCCAAGTGTACTTATTTAAGTCATAAACAATTGTAGTTGTAGTAAAAGTTATTAAAATTGCCTGTTCTCTGTTCAAGACTTAGTGAACTGTACATTACACTTAAAATCTTAAGAAATATAGATTTGAGGAGTTTTTAGAGCATTGTCTAAACATGGAATTTTATCTAGTTATTCCTATTTTGAGCCAAATTACTTCTGTGAGGGTAAAACACATCAATACTCCAATTTCAGTCTGAAGACATCAAGAGATGCAGAATCTGACACATCTCATAAAGTGAAATCCTCCCTCAGATGTCTGAAATTAGTTATCTAGGTCTAAGCTACTAACTGTACCGTTAACAGGGAAAATAGCCATTTTCAGAGCACAAGGGAAACAATGCTTCCTCCATATTCAGCTCGGAGGAATCAGCATTGCTAGAGCATGATTGATCTCTCTGTTTGGAAAGGAGGGTAAATACCTATATTTGCCAAGGGCCAGTGAGGTGGGAAGGCAGCGGTGGAATGGACAGTCTAGATAGATTCCCCTAGCACCAGGTATTCATCTCTTTCTCATCTGCCTGGACCCGAGACAGACACCTCAAGAAGTCCAAAGAGCTTCTGAGGGAACTGCGCAGGATTCAGCAAATATGTTTGGTTTTGGTTTTTTTTTTAACTTCATCTCTTTGAACTGCAAAAATTTGGGCTCAGTGACTGGGTTTGTTTCATGACGCATTTCTGATGAGGTGTCAGTGCTGGATGAGGTGTGCCAAAGGTTCATTCAAACTTTTGGAGGCCTGAGGGGAAGTAAGACCTCACTTTGGACCTGCTTCCATTAGGAATATAAGCATCTTCAGCCAGAATAAAGAGGTGCACTCATCTCTGAGGAGAGGTCATCAGCTCTAACCCCCTCCTGGAGCGAGGTGCTTATCCATAAGTGTTCCTCAAAAAAGAGACATGTTCTTTTTTTTTTTTTCCTTCTACCCACTAGCCTACAACACTAGAAAGAGGGAGCTCTCTCAGACAGCTGTGATTTTCTTTGCCAGAGCTGGAAGTATTTTAAGAGGGAAAGATCGTAATATACTTGTCCAGTTTCTAATACTCTTTCTCTGAACATCTATTTTAGGATGCCGCCAGAAATCGATACCCCTGGGCTGACTCGTCTCTCACCGCAGAGCTATTCTGATATTCTTAGAAATGGGGCTGCCCTGTTGGAATAGCAGGGTGGGAGTACAGACAGTGCCATCACCGAACGGCTAGCTCAGACAGGCAGAAAAATGTTGGCAAGCTCTGTTTGGTGATCTTTTTTGATACTGCTGCTTCAGGAGAATCTTCAGTCTTTCTCTGCAGTTGTTCACTCACTTCTCTACAAATACAGTCTTCTCTGACATGGTCTTTTGCACCAGGATGCTGGGAGGGGAAGCTGAATTTCTGGAATGAGTTCCCCTCAAAGTGTACAAAGCTATCCCTGTGAATGAGTAGAATACAGGGGAGTCCAAAAAAAATGAAGAAAAATACCCTGTATCAATGAACCCCCCATACTAATCACCATCTCTGCATTTGCATTTATCACTGAAAATCAGACTTCACTTATTTGCATATCTGGCTAATCTCGTATAGCCAGCGAGGGATGAAAATAATCCATTTTCATGTATCTATTCCTAAAGAGAAAGGATTCCTGAAATTCTTGATGTGCCTTCAAAAAAATTTCATATGCTTATTGCTATTGAACGTCAGTTGAAACCTCAACAAAGACATCGACTTTTACTGCTTAATATCACCATATAGACCAGTTGTAGACGGCTTAATATGCCTCCTGAGCCACTCCGATGATCAATGCCACAATTCATTTCTCATATGAATACCTTGTATTCTTACAAACTGTATGTTAGCCAAAATGTAGAACCAGTGCACAAGAATATGGCTAAGTTGTGAATATGCATCTGCTTTCTCACTTCTCCATATTTGCTGTGGAGAAGGCATTTCTTAAGAAAAAAAAAAGGGGTTTTTTTTCCTTAAGTAAAATTCAAATATATGATTAATGTGTTTTTTTTTATTGTTTGCAATGCAACCAGGGCATAGTTTCCTATCTGTCTGTTGTATGGTGCTGTCAGATATGAAAATGTGCAACATGAAAGAGGTTGTGAATGATTTCTTTTTCTCCCTTAAAAATACTATCCAGTTGTGAAATTCGGGTTGGGCTATAGTACTGGCTTTAAAATTCCCAAGACTTTGGGGATCAAAAAAAGTTAGCATTCAGTGTTTCACTGCCATTCTCTCCTCCCTTTCCTCTGTATTTTTTTTGAATTCTGTATACAATAGATAGAATCGTAGAATCACAGAACGGTTTGGGTTGGAAGGGACCATTAAAGATCATCTAGTCTACCCCCTCTGCCATGGGGAGGGACACCTTCCACTAGATCAGGTTGTTGCCCAAACTTATGTGCAAAGATGCACATACCTGTCATGACAACCTTCCTTATACCCACGGAGCATCATAAATTTGGAATTAAGGACTTCGAAACCTTCAAACCCAAGACTGCTAGTGCAGAATGTAGCTTGAGTAAATCTAATGATGCTTTGCTAAGATACCTTGTTTCCTTTAAGTGGGCTGTTTTCCATGGAAAGTCTTTTTTACCCTCTTAAATACTTACGCGCATACAATATGTGAGAACTGTTTAGATGCAGTGCAATCCATAGAGTCAACACAAGCACTGAGAACAAGAAGATTAAAGACTAACACGTAACTATCATTCATATTGGACTGCACATGCATACATATGCACACACAGGTTGAGTAGTGTTTACTACTTTGGTGGGATCTCATAGAAACATCATAGAATAGCCCAGGTTGGAAGGGACCTCGAAAGATCGTCTGATCCAACCTTTTGAGGGAAAGGGAAAGGGAACCTAGATGAGATTATCTAGCACCCTGTCCAGTTGCATCTTGAAATCCTCCAGCAATGGGGACTCTACCGTGTCCGTAGAGACGTTGTTCCAGTGAACAATTGTTCTTACTGTAAAAAATTTATTTCTTATGTTGAGAGGAAATCCCTCCCCGTGCAACTTGTACCTGTTGCCCCTTGTCTTCTGCATATGGCTCCTTGTGGAGAGAGAGCCTTTGTCCTCTTTGTAGCCACCCTTTAAGTACTTTGTGTCTTCATATATTAGAAACTATTTCCTCCATTTGGGAATCTGTGGATCCTTGAAAACTTACTATCATCCAAAGCAGGTATTTCAGCTGAATCAGAAAGTGGGGTTTATGTTTAGTTCTTTCAGTTTGGAAAGCAAAAGGATGGGTTAAATGGCATAGGACAGTCCTTATCAGAGGAGTCTTAATGAGTTCTTCATCTTCTCCAAAAGAATCACTCCTCTTACAGAGATTCATCCTCTCACTAGCATCATTCTGCTAATTCATGGCCAAAACTCAGCCTTCCTGCTACTGCTTCTCGACTCCGCCTAGAAGCTGCCAGGGCCTTGAGGGCACTAATAGGACTTAATGGCCCTGACGAGTCTCATCTGGACCACTCCACACACATACCCCTGCCCATGGCCCAGGAGCCCCATTTAAGCTCGGTCTAGAGCCATCAGTCCTTCCTTGACTATGCTGTAGGTGTGTTTGGCTGTAGCTCTGTCTCTGTCTCCTGGATGGATCCTGAATCAAGCGTGCCGCTTTGTCTCCAACCCTGTTCCTCGTCCGTCTCCCTTTGCTCCTGATGGTACACTGTGGATGGACCCTGTACCCAGTTCGTTGCTTGCTGGGGCTATTAATGGGCCCCGTTGCAAGCCCTTGGCTCTGCCTGCTGTGTTCAGCCCCTGTAGGTCTGTGCCCCAAGAGTGAGGCACTGCCTGCCCTGGTGCCTTCCTTGGCTCCTTGCTCCCTGTCCCTTGGTGACCAGCTGGCCCCTGCAGCTCCGTGACAGTAGCCATGTGGATATGTTGCAGGAACACGCCTCTACTTCTAAACTTCCTCGGACTCTGAAAGGAAACACTGCTTAGTCTGTCTAAGCCAGGTATGAAATACCCCTGAATGTCTTCAATATTAAATCCCTTTCCTTTTTCTTCACAAAACTTCTTGGTTTTAGGGCTAGACTCTGATGTTCTGCTCCATCTCTCCTTAAAGCTGTTTCCTTTCTGTTCCCAAGCTATCACATACAGTAGAAGTGACTAGGAGCTTTCATTCTCGTCGTTGTGTGCATTTTCTGCTGTCTCCGCACAGCTGCGTGGATAGAAGATTTTCATTCAGTTTGATGTCCCAGCTGACTATGGTGAAGTAATTGCGTTGCTTATACCTGGCGTGTAGTTCTTCCCCAAAAGAATTTCTAAGCTCTATACCCCAGTTGTTGGCAGAAGTAGTCATAAATACATAGCTCATCATTGCGAATACAATTTAACAGGAGGATGGGATCAGCTGCGGTGGTCAAGCACAGGGCTCGGCCAGACAAACAATCTGACCAGCAGCCTGCTTAGAGGCCACCAGCCCCTTTTAATGCCTCCCTTCTCTTATTGTCCCCTTTTTGCTCTTCCCTCATCAGCCATGATACCTCAGTTTCTCCACCATTGTCTCCCAAATAAATGACCCACCCTCATCACTTCCCTGTGTTCGTTCCAGTTTTGCTACGTTCACACCTGATTTTGCTGTTCCTGATACCCAGGTAAACTAGACCCCGTGGTGTTTCTGGTATGGTTCCTAGGCACTGTTGACCTTGTGAGGGTCTGCTCACCCAAGGGTGCCCAACGCTTCCCCTTCAACCATCTGTGAAGTTTGCCTGCCCATCTCTAGTGCCTCTGGTGCCCTCCTAACCACTGGCTATCCGTCATGGTGCTGTTAATCAGACAGTTCCTCCCTGTGACTTGTTATGTCCAGTGGTTTCTCATGTCACGTCCAGTAGTTTTTCATGGTCTGCTCAGTGAGCCTGAGGTCAGGCTAGGGATTAGTCACCCTCCCCAATATCTTTTCTAAGATGGATGTTGTGTCACAGGTGTGTCTGAACCACTCTGTTTCTGCATGGCTAAGATTCATGTCCCTAATTTTGTGTATCTAAGAGGGAAATGGGCAATTCATATTTACTTGTCGCTGAGCACTTCATTATCAAAGGGGTGAAATATGTACCTCCTAAGGTTATTTTTCTGAAGTGGGACACACAGGAAGAGCTTCCCTGCAAGTATTTTTGAGACAAAAGCTCTCCTTTTCTCTGCTGCTCCTGAGGGCTTCAGTTGATGCGGTGTGGTCTGGCATTGGTTCTGCTAATGAATAAATATTTGTGAGTGGTGATCCATCATCTTAGATGACATTTTCTATTTAAATCCACAGCTGGGACTTGCAAATATTTTTGTTTGTCTTTTAAAAATAGATGGGTTTCCTGTATCAGCAAAAGGTCCTGTAAAGATGTCGCATAGAACTGATTGCATCAAGCTGTGTCTGATTGCTGAACCTTATCTGGGGAACGCACATATGCAGCATTCATTTATTTGATCTTAAAACAGCACTGCTCATTAGTAATGTTAAACCTAGCTTCTGCAAACTCGGACTACACTGCCAATTGGAAATGTTCCTGGTTTCAAACACGTAAGCCCAGATTTATTCTTGGCAAACATCCATGAGGACCTGGTGTCACGGTTTAAGCCCAGCCAACAACTAGGCACCGCGCAGCCGCTCGCTCACTCCCCGCCCTCCCCGTGGGATGGGGAGGAGAATTGATGGGGGGGTGGGGAAGTAAAACTTGTGGGTTGAGGTAAGAAAGATTTAATAACTAAAGTAAAATAAAATGTAATACTAAAAGTAATTAAAATAATAATGGTAATGAAAAGGAATAAAATAAAATAATAATTAAAAAGACCCAACAAAAATGAACAAGAAAAGACAAGCGATGCACAATGCAATTGCTCACCACCTACTGACATGCCCGAGCAGCGATTTGCCTCTCCTGGCCAACTCCCCACAGTTTATATACTGAGCATGATGTCCTATGGTATGGAATATCCCTTTGGCTAGTTCGGGTCAGCTGTCCTGGCCATGCTCCTTCCCAGCTTCTTGTACACCTGCTTGCTGGCAGAGCATGGC
>JAVKLA010000021.1:27654830-27678105 GCA_034782735.1 Sagittarius serpentarius | reverse complement strand
GTCCTGGCCATGCTCCTTCCCAGCTTCTTGTACACCTGCTTGCTGGCAGAGCATGGGAAACTGAAACATCCTTAACTTAGGGTAAGTGCTACTTAGCGACAACTAAAACATCAGGATGTTATCAACATTATTCTCACACTAAATCCAAAACACGCTGTACCAGCTACTAAGAAGCAGCTTAACTCTGTCCCAGCTGAAACTAGGACACTTGGGTCTTCTCTTTGCCCCATGGTTCCCTCTTGAAGATCTGCCAGAACAACTAAATCATGTGATGGATGCTTCTCAGTTGGAAAAATACAGCTCCTTAGGGAGTGACACAAAGACCACCAAGTCTTTAAAGTAGGGGGTGGCATGTGGGAAAGGAGTGCACATGAGGCTTTGAGTATCATTAGAGGGTTTAAGGGTAAAATCAGGCAGTATAGCTACACCCTGACAGAGGAGAAAGAAGGCAGTGGCTCACTGTATCTTGTAGCAATGACATGCACAAGCACTTGAGTCCTCATGATTGCTATCTTCATTTAGCTTTTAGTTTAAATGGTCAGCAGCCACATGGAGACCGAAATTCAACAATGTCCAACTTTATTTTGTTTAGTTCATGACACCTCTTTACCGGTTTGATTCCTAAAGGAAACAACAACTTTTTCTGGGAGTCTCTTGAGAGCATCCTTCACCTCCATGTTCTTCAGGCTGTAGATCAGGGGGTTCAGCATGGGAATCACCAGGGTGTAGAGAACAGACACCACCTTGTCCTGGTCCAGGGAGTAGCTAGAACTGCAGCGGAGGTACAAGAAGGTCATAGTCCTGTAAAAAACCGAGACTGATGTCAAATGTGAGGCACAGGCAGAGAAAGGTTTGTGCCTGCCCTCTGAGGAGCAGATCCTCAGGATGGTGGTAAGGATATAACCATAAGAGACAACAGTGAATACTAAAGCGCTGAGCGCAATAAAAGTAGCAACGGTAAAAAGCACATGTTTGTTGACAGCAGCACTGGAGCAGGAAAATTTCAGGAGTGGAGGAATGTCACAGAAGAAGTGATTGATGACATTAGGGCCACAGAATTGTAAACTGAGCTGGCAATTCACGGTAGCTACTACGTAGGATCCCGCAGCCAGTTGGACACAGACCTTTTGAGACATGGTGGCCACGTAGAGCAGAGGGTTACAGATGACCACGTGCTGGTCATAGGCCATCACAGCCAGCAGGTAACACTCGGTGATTATGCAGACTCCACAAAAGTACCTCTGGGCTGCACACCCTGGCAGAGAGATGGCTTTCCTTTCTTCAAAGCTCACTACCATTTTGGGAGCAACCGCTGAGGAATTACCTAGGTCTACCAGAGAGAGGTGGCAGAGGAAGAAGTACATCAGGGTGTGGAGTTGAGATTTAAGCCTGATTAATGCAATTATGCTGAAATTCCCCAACAAGGAGGTGACACAGATAAGGAGGAACAGCACAAAGAGAATGACCTGCAGCTCCCCAATATCTGTGATATCAGGATATCACAGATAAAAAAAAAAAGAATCCAGCTCAGGTCAAAACAATTTTCCTCTCTATGGCTGCATTATTGTTCTTTGCAGACTTTACTTTTAGTATTCCTTATATGAAAATTCATTAATTCATTTTTTTACTGTTGTGTGTACAAGCATAGACTGCAATTATGTGCGTCCTGTGTGTAAGATTTAAAGTACAGAGTAAAGGTAGAGAATAAAACAGTGACATGATTAACAGTCTGTCAGATTTTATAATATTCCAGGCTACGAATATGTTTCGTACCTTGGAAACTAACGTTAAAAAGGTTGCTTTCTCTTCCTCAGGAATAAATGCCGCTAGAAAGCCGGACGCACAATGGCAGTTAGAGAAGCTCTGAGTACAGGATCAAGCTGTTGGCACATTCTGCCCCTCCCCGTCTGGCATTGACTACAGGTGAGATGGTGACTGGGCACAGTCAGCAGGGGAATGGCGAGGTCTTCACAATCACCTTTCACAATCAACTTCCCTTAAGTGCTGTGTATGTCCCGGAGGGATCCCATTGAGTGATGCAGTGGTTGCAGTCTGCTGAGGTCTTCCATTCATGAATACAGAGCTTATGAGGAGAAAAAAATAACAACAATGAAAAAAACTGCCAGAACATAAGCAGAGGATTCATATTCTTCTCTAGGTAATGTTATAATTTATTTTGACAATAACTTGGAGCTTTCTTTTTGTGTTGTTTTTAGATAGATGGCATTTTTCTCTCTGGTCACAGATCCTCTAAGGCGTGGGGCCATATGGAGCAACAGGCTGCAGTGGATTGCTGGCCTCATGAAGTTACCAGCCTTTACGTGAGAACTAGAAGGAGCTGACTTGAAGGGAGGGTAATCATTATTTCAGGTTTTTGCTGGCCCTCATGAAACAATACCAACACATGCACGCTGAATTCCAGTCCACATTCTTCTTGTTCAATCAAACGACAGTTTACATTACTGGCAGTCTTCCTTACTGGACCATGAAGATGTATTTTTACTGATTCAAATAGCCTGTAGTCATCTGAGATAGCTGATTAATACTAGATAGTTGATTAATACTAGACACACGACTGGTCCCTGAAAGCACGATTGGGTCAGAAGAGAAATACACAGCCCTCTCCTGAACTCAGGTAAGCAATGCCCACAGTAGCCTATATATAGATGTTTGTGCTCTGGATACTTTAGGATTTGAGTGATTATTTCTCTACATGGATTACAGGAGTAGTCTACAAGTTAGGCTTAGACAAGTAACTTTTAATTGTTTAAGTTGAGTGATGAACCCCATACTAAGAATATCAAATGAAAGAGCAGAGATATGAATAACAATCCAAACATGGTAATTTTCCTCTATTCTGGACAGGCTTTCCCACATCACTCCCCCCACCCCAAACCAGAGCGTCCATTACATCCCTGTCATGTGTCATGGTTTAGCCTCTGCCTAGAGTTTCAGAAGGTCCAAACACAGCCATCACTGGCTACTGGAAGCCTCTGTGGAGCTTTCCCATCTCTTCACAGACAGTTTGTTGAAATGGGAGAAAAAAAAAAAAATCAGTTCTGCTGCAGTGTTCTGCTTTCCTCCTATGTGATTGTTTGGTCAGTATCCAGGTCTTGCCTCAGGGGTATCATCTGTGATCTCATACCCCAGAGCTTCAAGCTGTGTTCTGCATTAAGTGCTAAGGGACAGGGTATGGGGATAGGAAGGGTAGGATCCATTTTGTATAATTTCAGCAGCATGAAATCAAGCTATGCAAGCCTAACCTTGCCATCTAGGCTTATTTTATAATCAGTGTGGGGAGGGAGAGAACTGCAGAAAGCAAGACACACCATTTTCCTTAGAAACTTACTTTACGATCGGATGAGTTGTCCTCTTCTTGCCTATTTCTTGCCGATCATAGCTAAAAAAACCCAACTAACTTATTAGATTAGTAACTTTTAGATGCCTAAATCTAGTTTTTCATGCATTTTTTGTATTTCTCTGACCTTGGGAGCCTTTGAGATCTGGTGTATTGCCCAACACACATTGCATGCCTCAAAGTTGTCCTCATCTCTTTTAGATGTTCTCAGGGACTACTGGGAGCAATGGCTCAGGTTCAGATGAAATAAAACCGTAAGAACTTGCTTATGAACATACATGTGCCCTCCATTGCACTGGGACACATGAACGAGACAGAAGGAAGGAAAAGGCAAGCAATGCAAATAAAGCTCGTTAGTTGGAGAATAAAAATGTTGAAAGAGTTGCCCAAGTTTCCTCACAGAAAAAGACGTCAGCTGCACATTTGTCAAACAAGGTAAAACATCTGCTAATGAAGTGTGGTTGAATTGAAAGCTTTTTTATTGTATCTGTCCACCTAGACAGCTGCTTGATATTCTTACTTTATTCACTGAACACCTTTAGGTCAATTAATATCACAACTCTCCTATGAAAGAACAAGGATTAGCTCTTTTCTTTTTTTTTTAAACCAAATTGATACTAATGAAAGTAAAGAGAGAAACTACTGCTTAATGTAAGTACTAAGGTAACAAGTTAAACTGTTCTAAATCTTCCTCTGGGTGTATAATTCCTGTATCACGTAAGGTCTTTAGCTAGTGAGAACCAGCACCTTTTAATTTGATATGATCATAATCACATTACCAAAAGTTCTAATGACTGCCTGAATTTCGTTTTCTAAATTGTCATGATCGCTTCAAGGTGCATTTGATTTTTTTTTTCAAGGTGATAGTGGCCTTGTATCCGTGACTCCAGATCACAGGTTGGGACTCCATTTTGCCAAAATGTCCATCCTCATTTCAGCACTGTTTTGATGCTTTAAAAAAATACTGGTTATGGGTTTCCAGTCAAAGGAAATATTAGAAGTGTTTCCCAGAGTATGTACAGTATCTTTAGAGCATATTGTTTCATTGAAACGTTTCCACACTGAGACAACACCAGTAGCATTTTAATTGTTTGTTCTGCTCTTCCCTTGAGAACATCATGGTCTCCCGTGTCCAAAAGGAAGATATAAAATCTGTGACATTCCCCAAAAGAAACATTTCCTGCATCCAGGAAAAAAAGAAATACTTCCCTAGCAGGTAAGTCTCCTAATGACTAAAATTTCCTTCCATTCAGGGAGTTGTGTAGAAATTGTTCTAAGTCAGTTGCCTTGTAGACTGAGTGAATTTTGGATGCACTAGAGGAAAAGAGTTGCTGCATCACAATACAACAAAAGAAAAAATAATTATGAATGTATCTTTTAAAAGGGGGGAGGGTTTTTTATTAGTTTTTGCAACTAAAATATTGATCTGGGAACTGAAATCTCTTGCAGGTCTTCATCAGAGACCACTGAATTTTTAGCAGCTGGTAGGATTTCTGCACCTAAATTTCTGAGCATGATCAACAGCTGAAAACAGGAAGAAACAGCCACGTATGCATAACCATGGAATATTTTTCAGGACAGAAAGGTTCTTTTTTACTTTCACAAGAAATCTCTCAAATGGCCTATGATAGCTTCAAAATTAATTGTAGTGTTAGATGGTCGCTGTTTTAAAAATAAAACACAATTGAAATTTTGTGGAACTTGTCAGCTTACTCTAGGAAGGTAACTATGGGGGCCTATGTCCTGACCTGAGTCACTCCAGGCATTTTCTGGAGTAAACAGTCACATCCAGAAAATGATTCAGATTTTGAGATGCGCCAAGCCTTCACCAAGAATGAAGGACTTCTTTGAAAAACAAGATGAAAGAAAGTTGTCTAAAATGGGATTCACCTCACTCGAGGGTAACCATCTAAAATTTTGGCAGTGAATTTTATTGGTCATCCAAGCTTGCTTTCTCATCAACAGACAAACACATAGCCAGGATAACGTGCATCGAACCCGTCCCTCTGTAACGGCTATAGACAGCGCTGAAGATGATGCACTCGGACCAACCTTTAGAAAGCTAAATACAGGTGAGATTTGTTGCAACTGGAGAGCCTGGAAACACCACTGGGAACTAAAGTCCTCCTTTCCGAATGCCCAGACTCTGCTGTAACCATCTAGTATCCTATCCTGAATGAATCAGCTTAGATTATTATATTTTTTTTCAGGAACATAGACATTTCTGGTTTGTCTGTGCCTTTGTCCACATAGCATTGATATTTACAGTATTATTTAACTGACCTGTGTTAGCGGTTCTTTTATTAGATGTCCTTTTGTAATCTATATATTTCCTGTAAATGTAAAGGTGAGCAAGGTACATCTGCCCTGCCTAGAATTTATACTGGCATCAGCAGAAACATGTCTTAACTTTTGCAAAGTTAAGTTAAATCACACACTTTTTCTGGAAAGGTAAAATTAATAACCAAAATTAATTTTCTAGACTGACTCTTATTCAAATTCAATTAATAGTTTCAGCCAAAAAAAAAAAGTGTGGAAAATTGCTTGGAAAACCTAAAAATATTTGTGTTTGAATATTTAAAAACAGTATTTATGGCTTTCTTGTCATCAATTGCTTAAGAATTAATCAGCCTCACGAAAACAAACCGACAAAATATTTGTAAGAAATCCCAGAATGAGATGCATTATTTAATTTCATTTTAAACTCAATGATTTGCGTTTGTTCCAAACTAATTATGTCTTTTCTTTTTGTCTAAAAATAAATAAATAAATAAATCTGCTTACATTCCAGCATTTCAATCCATTTTTTCCAGTGTTCCATTTCACTCCTCCTCAGAAAGGTCATTATTAACTGTGCCTGAACTCCTTACTCTACTGGTCACACAGGTAAATGTGTAGCAGCCGTTATACTCAAATAATGTTTTTCCTCAAGCGATATATCATACAAAGTTTCTTCTATACCTGCGCTATGGTCTAGTTCTTAAATAAAATCCCATCTGGGGTCCTATTTCATATATATGAAAGGAATAAACAGGAAGGGATTCCACGTATAAAGTGTGTTGGTAAAGCTCTCTTTGAATGTCCTCCTAAGCTTTCCTTTCAATGGGCATCATCTAAGCCACTGGTTTCCCCCTCTGATATTGGGCGAGATGCTTACATTTCCACTACCCCTACCTTGTGAAGGATGTAATGTGTTTGTGCGTTGCTTAATCACTAGGACTGACTGACCCCCTGACAAATGTTACGTGTACGAAGCCAAACACAAGGTAATGAAATGCCTGAAGAAAACTGCACCGTGCTGACCGAGTTCATTCTCTTGGGTTTCACCAGCTGTCTGGAGGTGGAGATACCTTTGTTTGGACTTTTCCTACTCATCTACACCACCACTTTGGTGGGGAACGCTGGCCTCATTGTGCTCGTCCGGCTCAATGCCTGCCTTCATACACCCATGTACTATTTCCTAAGCAATTTATCTTTCTTAGACCTTAGCTGTTCAACTGCTATTGCTCCCAAGATGCTGGTGAATCTGTTAGCACAGCAGAAGACCATTTCCTTAATTGGCTGTGCAACCCAGATGTTTCTTTTTGCTGCCTTCGCTGATGCCGAGTGCCTCATTTTGGCTGCGATGGCCCGCTACGTGGCCATATGTCATCCTCTTCTCTACACCGTTGCCATGTCCCGCAGGGTCTGCACCTCCATGGTAGCTGGGGCTTATCTCAGCGCGGGTTTGACCTCCCTGGTCCACACGTCTTTCACATTCACATTGTTGTTCTGTGGCTCCAACGTGATCAACCATTTCTTCTGTGATATTCCCCCACTGCTGGAGCTCTCCTGCTCCAATACGCACATCAACGAGGTCCTCCTCTTCACCCTGTGCGGCTTTATACAAACCAGCACCTTCCTGACCATCGCTGTCTCCTACGCCTGCATCCTCAGCACCGTCCTCCGGATCCACGTGGCAAATGGCAGGCACAAAGCCTTCTACACCTGCACCTCCCATCTGATGGCCGTCGGGTTATTCTATGGCTCCCTCCTCTTCGCATATTTACGGCCCAGCTCCAGCTACTCACTGGACACAAAGTGATCTCTGCATTTTATACTGTTGTCTTTCCCATGGTGAACCCCCTGATTTATAGCGTGAGGAACAAAGAGGTGAAGGATGCCCTAAGGAGAACAGTAGAGAGAAGAGTGTTTTCTCAGTGATTTTCTTAGAAATAAAAGGATACAGTGTCTTTCTGGTGCAATACACACTAAAAATACACGTGATGGGAACCACCTGACTAAATGTAGGTGACTTGCCAGGAATATTTGCATCTGAACTCACTTCCCAGGTTCATTTGGTAATCACTGGAAAAAAGTAGTCAACTTAGAAGGTGAATCACCTTATCATAAACCAGAAGTCCAGGTCAGATGGATCTTGTCCCCAAAGGATCTCTTTCTCCTCATTGACTATGAAGGGAGACTATCCCAAATGCAGAAGAAAGTTATATTTTTGCAGCTTACAATTATTGAGACAACTGTCAACCAAGATGTTTTAAAGAAAAGTCTAATTTAGACAACTACTACATAAGGTAGTTAAACCTTACATATGGTTTAGACAACTACAACATACTACTACAATTGTATGTATTAAATTTGGAAAACTAAATGTTTTTGTACACTGGAAAAGACTTCCCTCATTTGGCAGCCAGCTCTGCCATACCCTCTACAGAGAGAGAAATCTCATATGCTAACGATATAGTTTATTGTATTTTTAGGACTGGACTTGTCTAGGTTTCACCAGGCATCCTTTCTGCCTGTTCTGCTCCCACCAGACATCTTTCATGCTTATTCTCATCCTGTGTTCCTACCTTGAAGATTTTACTACTTGTGTATGTTTTTCCATAACCTGTTTCTGCCTCTATACCACAAGCCCTTGTTTCCCTTCTCACAGCATAATTAGTTTTTTATTTCTGCTTAATTGTGTTAGGAAATGCTTGTTGATGGTTATGGTATCAGCAGTGTTACAAAACACATACACCGATGTTGAGCTACACTTCTGTTGTATGCTGGTGTCTGGATTCAGTATAAACAACTATTGATTATATCCTGCTTAATATACTGGTACAGCATGGCTGCAGTGGGCCTCTGCTTTGGGCATTGCCATTTCAGCGCTGGAGCCTTTTATTGTGGACTTTCCACTTGCTGGTGTCTGCGGAAGCCCTTCCAGTTGCCCTTGCCCATTCCTTGTCACTCTCATCTGCAGCTAAACTAAGGGTTTCCTAATCCCATCCTTTGCAAGCCCAAGAAACGCTCCTGCGTTCCCCCTTGGCCCTTGAGAACCTGTTCCTGCAGAGCGGTCGTGAAGGGGATGGGGAATGGCAGCTGCCCCCATGCCAGGCAGGCAAGCTAAAGATGAGGGGCAGGACCTTCAAGGCAAAAGTGCAGTAGTCCAGAGCTTGAAGACCAAGTGGCAGCCAGTTATGGGTGGCATCACTCCGTAAATGCTGGGGCCCCGACCCTGTTCATCATCAGCATCATCAGTTACCAACACAAGGGGCAGAAGGCACCTCAGCAAGTCTGCAGGTAATGGTAAGCTGGCGGGGGGGAAGCAGTTCATAGCCATGAAGGTGGGATTAGTCTTCAGAGGCACTCTTGATGAGCTGGAGGGATGGGCCAAGAGGAACCTCCTGAAGTTCAGCAAAGACAAACACCCTGTCCCATCCCTCAGCCAGAATAACCCCCAAGCATCAAGACGGGTTGTGGACCCACTGGTTGGTGCAGCTCAGTGGAAAAGCATTGGGATGCTGGATGACTCCCTGAGAGCCCTCCCAATCCAAGTGATTCTGTGGCGCTTAATACAGTGTGGGCCGGACTCGGCCCTGGGTTTCTTCTTTTTCTTTCTTTCACATGTCCCCGTCAAAGAATACATAATCATGGCTTTTTTTAAACAGTGAAAACGGTTATTTCTTAGGGTAGCAACCTCAGAGGAAAAAAATTTCCTGTGTTTGCCTCTTAGGTTGCCTATGTCAGCAACAGCTGCTTTCTTATAAAGCTGAAGATGCAATTTAACACTTGTGTTGCAACACTCTGTATTTGGTGCATGTTCCATTAAGATATGCCAAGTGTGCTCCTCTTTTACCTTCCTCCCAAAGATTGTAAAGGTCTCTCTGTAACCCTCCCCCTTTCACCTTCTCCCCAGCTTTCAGCTCCCCCTGTGAAAAGAGTCCAAGGTCCAACTCTGAGATGGCCCAACTGTGTAACCATGGCTCAGGCTGCTGAGAAAACCAGGCTGTGGGAAGAGCTGCGAGATGGTCTGTAGGAATCTAGAGTACCATTAGAGGCAGAGCTGGACTGTTCAGTCTGGAGTTGCTAGTAGTTCACAGAATCAAAAGGACAAATACCAGCACAGAAATTATTATAACAACAAAGAGAATGAAAATAGGGAAATAAGCATAGAATCATTTAGGTTGGAAAAGACCCTTAAGATCATGAAGTTCAACCGTAAACCTAGTACTGCCAAGTCCACCACTAAACCATGTCCCTAAGGGCCACGCCTATGCATCTTTTAAATACCTCCAGGGGTGATGACTCAACCGCTTCCCTGGGCAGCCTGTTCCAATGCTTGACAACCCTTTTGGTGAAGAAATTTTCCCTAATTTCCAATCTAAACCTCCCCTGGTGCAACTTGAAGGCCATTTCTTCTTGAAGGCCATTTGTCCTATCACTTGTTACTTGCCACTCGTTACTGCCAGTCATCTGTGAACCGGTGTCATCAGTGTGCTGGTGTTGGATGTGGAGAACGACCGCAGCTTGGCAATGGTGCCTTTCTGCTCTGGGGAGGCAGGCAGAGGCTGAGGCCTGCCTGGCCAGCGGAGTCTCCTCTGTGTCCCACTAGAGGAGTAACCATGCAAACGCTTAGCCCGGAGCTTGTTAAAACCTGGCAGTCATTTCTGCGTATGCACTACTGATAAACATCACCCACGCCCTGCGATGTGCAGGCCGCGTCCCCCTCGCTGGGCTCCCCGGCGGCACAGGGCAGCCCGGGGCCTGGCTTGCGTGCGAGCCGGCTGCCGAGGCTCCCCCTCACCTCAGAGCACTTGCAGAACCCAGCCCAGGAGCTGGAGGCTGCCGGGGCTGCCCCCGGCCCTCCTTCCCCCACCTCAGGCCGAGGTTTGTCGGGCACCAGCGGACCCACGGCCGCCGCCATCCCTCGCCTACATTTCCCAGCAAGCCTCGCGCGCCGCCCCCCCCCGCCGCTCGGCGTCGCCGTGGTGACGTCATCACCCCGACACTAAGGCCTGATGCCCATGGCAGCAACGGGCTGGCCCTGCGGAACTCGGGATCCCCGCCGCGGTCCCCGGGCAGCCCGGCGCCCCGGCACAGCCTGCGGCAGCACTGGGGGGATGTCGGAAAATACCCCAGCAGGTCCCCAAGTGACCCGCAGGAGAGCAGTATAGGCGAGCCGCCGCAGGGAGAGGGCTCCCCGCAGGCCCCGGAAACGGCCCCGCGGAGAGCGGTAGTGGGGGGGCGGGCACGGCTCCCCCCTCCCGCCACTCAGCCAGGGACTACAGCTCCCAGCATGCTCCCGGCGAGAGGCGCATGCGCTCCACCGGCCCCGCTCACGAAGCCCTCTGATTGGCTCAGCTGGGAGCTTCTCCGCCGGCGGCGCCCCCTTGCGGCCCCGCGCGGCGGCAGCGCAGGCCGGGGCTCCCCCAGGTGGCGGCTCGGCGCAGGCCCGGGACCCCGCAGGCTCCACCGGCCCGGCCGGGCCAGGCCTCGCTTCACCGGGCCCCCCGCCCGCCGGTCCCTCGGCTCCACAGCGATGTGTAAGCTTCGTCCCGGGCCCCAGGCCTGCCTGAGCTACCCCGCCGTTCCTTGGAAGGGAGGCCGTGCCGTGCCGGACCTGGTGGTTCGGCTGGTAATGGGGCCAGGTGGCCATGGTGGTCCCATCCCTTGCCTCTGCTGGCTGGCCTGGCCCCTCTCAATCCCGGTCCTGTTCGGTGAGGGGGTGCCTGTGAGGTGGGTGGGTGCAGGTTTCTGGTTCACATGTCCCTGCTGCTCATGGGGGTGAGAGGGGTGAGCAGCGGGGCTGGAAGGAGGGGAAGGTCAGCTCAGTGATGTACCCAGCCTGCCTTTTTCGTTTACCATTGTTTCCTTCCTGCCCTGAGGTGCACTGACGCCGAAAGCTTGTGTGAGCACTTAATGTGGCCGTCTGGTTCTGAGAGCTGAATGTTTGCTTGGTGACTTGCTTTGGCCCCACTGGCTGGCAGGGTGTGCTTGCTTGCTGTAATGGCAACTTGAGTTCGCGGTGAGCTGGAGGAGCCCTGGGTCACAGGCTGGAGTAGGCTTGAGAGCAGGGAGATGCCCTGATGTTACAGGCAGCCTTAGGCAGTCAGATGAGGTGGAACTGTCACTCAGATTGGTTCTGCTAAGGGAAAGAAAACTCAGATGAGTTATGACACAGTTGTACAGCTTGAGGAAGCAGAGCTAATGTATATGAAGACCAACAAAGTGGAAAGTACTTATAGGAAAATGAGCTTTCTTGCTTTACGATGACAGGATTAGGCAGGTGTGTTAGCTATGCAAATGGTAATGATACAGGAAGGCACCGCTGGCAGTTGGCAGCTTTCTGTTGTCCTTCCTCCCCCTCCCAAATTCTATTAAACCTCTGTGTTTTGGGGGGAAGGGGTTGAAATGGGAGGAGGAGGGGTGCTGGGAGTTGTGACCAGCTTCTCAGTGTGCTACCTGTTGACTCTAATCCAGGTGCTGTAAGCAAGACAGGCATGTTAACAAAGTTTCTGAAAGCTTCCTAGAAACAGCTGTAAAGGACAGCATTCTTCACAAGACAACTGAACTCTGAAATTAAAGCTAAATGCTGTAACCTTTCATACATCCCCTGACTTCCAGTATAACACAAGGATTGTCCGCTAGTTTTTGAAGGTGAAAAAAGATACATTTTAAAATTTGCTCTTGGTGAATGAATAGTGCCTTTCTTAGTTTGGTTACTGCAGTCATCAGACAAAACACGTTGCCTGAAAATGAAATCCTGTCTCATTCTCAAGACAGAAAATGTGCTGGTCACGTGCTGGTCAAGAAGAGATTCTGTCTGCTTCCCAATTCCTAGCCTGTAGGGTTTGGTTGCTTCCGTGGGTGCTGTTGCTTAATCCTGATACTCCCACCTAAGAGGAAAGCAGAAATTGACTGAAACAAAAAGAGGTCTGTCTGATTATGGTTACGGGTCATACGGGGAAAGGGGTAGAACTGTCTCCTACCAGTTGTTTCTGGAAGAAGGAACTTCTGAAGGACTTAGTACAATAAGTTTCTAGTTGATCTAAAGTAATGGTGTCACTTTCTCTTGACGTTCCTCCATCTCTCCATGCACTGGTGTGTCTTAATGCTGGATGCAGCTGTAGAAACGGACAGATTCTCAGTTCCCATCTTTCTTCCTTTTCAGTCTCTTCAATTTCCAGCTGTGTTGCTAGCTTGTCAGCTTTGTTATTGTAGGCCTCTGTGTGGTTGTGTTACTGTGATGTGACTATGGGCCAGTTTAGGTTGAAGTAGTTTAAGAAGTACTCCTTTCTCCTGCGCTTCTGGATTGAGCTGCTTTTCTGGCCTCTAGAACAGAGCAAGAAGGTATTGAACCCTTCCCACCTGAGGAATTTTGTGATGGCACAGGGCCTTGCAAGCAGGACTAAGCTGACAGTGCAAAGGAGAAGAGTTTTCAATAGAAAACGCTGGAAGTGGATATTCTTTTCTTTAGTAGGCAGACAACCATGGTCCACCCTGTTCATCTTGAAATGCTCACCTTTACAGGGAAGGAGGTAGACCCTAGTGACTCCAAAGTATATGAAGAGATGAAGAAAGCAGAGACTAAATAAAGGCTTTACTTAACAAGTGGGCTGCTGGGCAAATAAAGAAGCTAGAGAACTGGTGGAGATCTTTTGCGGAGACTTGTGCGCTGCCCTAATGCTACTCTATGGCTCAACAGCAGGATCAGCAAATATCACTTGTCTACTGTTTGGATCAGTCATAATTGCTGGCAGAGTGTATGTGGGCAGTTCTGGTTCATGTGGTATCTTAGATCCAAAATCAGTTTTTAACAGGGCAGCAAGACAGCCTTTTCCTTGTCTGCGAATCTGAACTGACTGATCAAAGAGGAGCGTGATAAGAGTGGGAGTTAAATAAGCATGAGGTTTGGTGGCAAATCTGTTTGACTCTTGCTTCTGAAAGCGAGGCACTCGGGATAATGAGCGAGCAAGGGTTGGGGGTCATAATCCTTGCTGGGGAAGGGCCTGGACTTGACACAGCATCTTCTCCAGGGAAGATCTGCTATAGTGAGGCTATAGGGGCAGGGAAAGAAGTAGGAATTGCTTATGTCAGGCGGTCTTCACTGCTAGCTAAGCCTCACTGTGGCTAGGGATGCAGTCGCTTATGAATTCCAGTAAAAGGCTGGTAGCTTTTTTGTGTGGTCATGCTGAGCCAGTTCATACAGCTGAACTTTATTGTCAAAATTTCCTGGATTAAGTAACAATGCTGCAATTCTGGCTTATTTTTCTTCCCAATCAGAAATGGTGTTTTACATGGTGACCTAAGTAACGTCCGCATGGTTTAGCATCTGAGCCACTCCCTCCACCATCCTGTTATTTTAGCTGATGTCAGCCTGTTGCTCAATCTGCACCTTCTGACTGGAGAAATGCTTTGTAAGAGAACTCATTACAGCCACTTCCTTTTTGGGCCTGCTTTAACACCTTCACTGCTTCTTAGCGTCCTGGCATCTTGGCCAAATTCTAGGTGTTCAGCCTTTGCTATTTCAGCACGAGTTCCTGTCTGAGGAATGGCTGTCTGTCAGCTGTCTCCTCGGTGTGTCTCATCTCCATCTGCCCTGCAACATTGAAGGTCCTAACCCTGCTACCACGGCGTGCTCAGTGCCTCGCTGCCATCGGAGTGTATCACAGACCTGCACCAACTGACCCCTGTGAGCAAGGCTGTGGTTGCCTCCTGTTTTGTTGTTGGTTTTTTTTTTTCTTTCTTGGCTTGCGCGCGCGCGCGCACACACACACACACTGGAAACTTTAATTTGCGGAGGTGTTCTGGTGGGATCATGACAGCCAGCAGAAATTTAGAGGGCTTGTCTAAACAGGAAGTTACGTGGACCAAATTAGACGCAGGATTTATAGCCCGTGCTGTTTTGCGAACAAATGTCCTGGCCATGACAGGTGTGAGGAAGCAACCTCTGCTTTCAGGAAGGGTGTATACTAGCTCTCACAGATCTGGCTGTGGCATTCGAAACAATTCACTTCTGTCTTTCCCCCTTCTGCTTCCCATAGTTACGGAGCTTGGCCAGCACCCCACATCCACCTCAGCATGAAGGCATAACCTGAGCTGATCAGCTGCACCTGATTCTGGAGCTTGTCAGATCCATTCATCGGTGAAGCCAACCCTGGAAATTGGCCAGAAATGGTTCATTTTTCCTCTTCTGTTTTCTGCTAGGTTCATGAGCTGAACTGGCCTATAGAGGCCCTAATGAACACTGAAGCTAGTGTGGGGTAAGCAGGGTTGCTGGAGACAGGGAAAAGAAGCAAATAAAGTGTGTGGGGGTGTGTATGTTTGTGTGTGTGCGTGAGGAATGCAGTCACCCCTTTTTGAACAGCCTCAGGCTGTGTGAATGTTTCAGCTGCACCGTATAGCATTACTCCGAGCCTACTGCTGTCCTGTGGGTTGTGTCCCTTCACAATGACTTTTAGAAGCAACCAAGAACATCAAACAAAACGCAAGGAGTCCAGCCTGTGCTAAATAAGTGTGGAGCGGAAATCTTTTGTTTTTCTTGTGGGACTGGAAGGTTCCTGATTTGACCAGTTTCAGTGTTGGTCATCACTGCCTATTTAGACAGGTTTTGGGCAGTGTTGCCATGCATGACTGAGCAAGCCTACTCATAACATAGAGCAGCTGAGTGGAAGAACGGATTCCTTAGACCAGGAAGAGCATTCCTCCTGCTGTCTTAGACCTGAAATGAAGCTGGCTGCTATCCTAGAAAAGTCTGAGAGCTTTGCAGGCTGCTGTCGTTTGCTACCACAGGAGACTGATAATAACCGCTTTTAGTGGAAGTATCTTTCCAGCATGCTGACCAAAAACACAGAGCATTAGCCGATGGCCAAGGTTTAGGAGGCTAGTGGTCTGCCTGGGTTTAATGATTCTTCCTAGTCTGTTCAGCAGAGCATCTGCCACATCTGCTGCAGTCTGAAATAGCCAGATGTGATTGCTAAGGAGTTTGTATACTCCTTTCTGTAGCAGCACATACTCCTGTAGCTGCCCTTCTGTGTTATCTAGCTGACTGCATGGAGGGGGTGGCCTGTTCTCAAACTGTTTTATTGGTTGCTGAAATATTGCTATCTTGGGCATGGTCCAACATCTGCTGAGTTGAAGGTGACGACTTATACGTGGTCCTCATAGCTGATCCTATGTATTAGTATCAAGATCAGGTCTTGCCCCAGTAGAGCCTGCTGACTATTATCCCCATTTTATTTCTCTCTCTGTTCAGTTTCATTGCTTTTTTTTTCCCCCCACAGATTTCCATGCGGTGGAATAAATTTGAAAAGAGAGAACCAGGTTCTAAGGTCTTGGTTCTCCTTTTGGCCAGGTTGTTCAGCATGCGGGGCAGAAGCAGTTATAGCACAGGGCAAGCAGCAAGGGATCGTTTCCCCACCAGCTGCTGCTGGCTTGTGGAAGGAGCTGTGTCCAGCTCATCGAGAGGTGACTTTGCAGGGGCAAATACTCCACCCTTCAAAACTAGCTGCCTGCTTTGCAGGGAGCACATGTAGCAGCAGATACAACTTGAGCCTCTTGAACTGCTTTTAAATATTTTTACCCTGACGGCAAGGGGCTGGACATGGCTTAGGAGGAAATTACACCCAGCAGAAAAGGTGTGTGAGTGGGTGTGCATGGGAGCCTGCTGAGTTGTGGCCGCTTCTCAGCTGCATAAACCACATGGGTGTTTTCAGTGTCCCTTTACAGCATAACAGGAACCAGCTTTCCCACAGATTCTCAGAAAACTCTGCTTTCTGCTTGCCCTCGCCTTGCCCTCGCCAACCTATGCCTCACCTCTACAGAGAAAATCCCTCCAGTTCTTCTAAGCCACTAAGATGATATAATCTCTTCACCTCCTCTAAATAAGACATGAAATAAATGAGTTCCTGGAGAGACCGGCTCAACAGCAGCAGTTCAGAGGTGCCCCCCCATCAGCATGTCCTGCCTGAGAGAGATCGTGACATGGGCTGCTACTTGTTCTTGTGGTGGAGCCGATGCTTTATCGGGCTGATGCATGCTCTTTAAGCTGGTGTTTAACTGCCAGTTCCTTGTAAAAGCTTGTTTCTTCTCATCATGCTTGAAAGAATTTGTCTGCCCGCCCCTTTTTGGGTGGCTAAATATAAAAGCAAACACCACCTACTCTGGCAGGCTTAATGCTGTATAATGTCTGTTCAAACTTGATGCCACACAAACTGTCAAAATGGCATCTCAGGGATGAGCAATGATTACAAATATGAGCATGCATTGACAGATGGATATGGGCACAGTCATGGGATAGGGAAGCTTTGAAAGAGCTGCATGGCTCCACCTCGGATCTCCTGTGTTGCTGCCTTACTTCCCCCACCAGCCTCTGTCTCTTGCTGACCAAGTGCAATGCCGCCACTTATTTCGGCTTGATAACCCTGTGGCACGCGATGGCACTGTGCTGGGAGCGCGTGGGCTCCCTATGTCGCACGTGGGGCCAGGTGTAGTGCTGTTAGCGTGCCAACTCCAGCGTGTGTGCCTAAGACACGCTGTTGTGCATCCTCACAAAATTAACTGATGGTCTCGGCTGACAGCCTGAGGGATAGAGGGAATAGACATCTGTTTAAAGTTTGTCTCTGACAGATTCCCAAATGAAACCTCATCTTTAAAAAATGACATTTCTCCTGTGTATCCTACTCAGAGTGAAAGCTACCCGATCATTCATGGAGGCTTGAATACTTACCAGTGTTTTGCAGGGGAATTCATGATAGGAAGGAGGTGATTTTTGGTGTATTGAGAAATTTCCCCGTGGTTGTTGATTTTAGTTGGGTGTTTCCACTTGCAAGTGCATTTTTTTCCCAGCTTTTTAGTATTTGAAGAAAAAGTTAAGTACAGCAGAAATAGGGAACAACAATGATACCCACCACCACACCCCCTTGTTTTTAAGACTTTGTAAATCTGAGAGGAGAAAAAAGTGGATCACACGACAAGAGGATGATGACAGTATAGCAAGTGCTGTGGATTGTGGCCTGTGGTGGAATGTCAACATTGAACAAACTGTGGCTTTTGCAGCTTGGCAAATCTGTCTTGTGAAAGCTACAGTATGTCCCACCTAGTGCACAGGTTGTCACTGGGATCAGAGCTAGAGCTTTTAAGTCACAGATAGTGGAGTCAGTCTTGAAATTAGGTTAAATGGGGCTGGTACATGCTAGTAAACTCCCCAAATTCTGCTTCTGGCCATGCTGGGCAGACAGAATTATTGTATTATTAACATTGTTCTTCCTCACTTTCTTGCCTCTAAGCACATTTTTAGAGGCACGTCAAAGACGAAAAAATAAATTAAGAGGATATTCTGAACAAATTAGAGAACTGTAATCTCCTGCAGCGTTTCATTTAGACTGACTGTGTGAAAAAATGTTCCAGGGAGAGAAAAAGACCTGTAACGCAACTTAGAAAACGTTTGTCTGTCTAATATATTACTTGTCTACAAAATCCTGTAGTATGGACTGTTACAGATTATTTTGTCTTTGGGATTTTTTTCCTATAGCAGAACAGCTTAGTGTTCAGTCGTCTCCCAAGCAAATTTCCTAGAGTAACTTCAAATATCCTTTGTCTTTCTGTCTTAGGACCGTGTATCCAGGAACTAGCAGTTCTGCATAACCCAGTCATTTGCATTCTGTGCCATAAGTACTCGGTGAAAACCTGTTGCCTAAAACCTGGGTTTCCCACATGTAGAAATTTGGGCACCTAAAAGAAATGACTGAAAAATGTGTACAATGTTTTGCCCAAGGAGCTAGAGGAGGGCTTGCAGTTAACTGCGATTCCATTTTTAGGATATCTTACAGAGCAAGTGGAGCCCACATGTTTTTAGTAAACGGCTTTCAAAACTCACAGTTGAGTGTCAAATTTCTAAACACGTGATCAACCTTGGAGCCAAGTTTAGCGTTGTTTTTGTGTTTACATAAAGTCTGTGAGCTGAATTACATTGAAGTTTGTGGGTGAAATGGAAGTTCTCCATAACAAATATTTGACTGGATGCACAGTTTATCTTCTTTACAGGACTTTGAGTTTTGAAAAATGTTACTGTGTTTTTGTTTTTATAATACTGGAGGCATGTTCACCTCTCTCTTGCTCACTGGATTTGGAACAGTTGTTGCTTTTTAACTCAGATTTGTTATTGTTCTAGCCATTAAAGTAGCATGGCAAAAAGCAAACATTTTAAAGCTAGAGGGGAACCATTTCTACAGATGATAAATTAAACTTTTTGCATTTCTGAACACTCTGGCTTGTCCAGCTACCGTGAGCTCTCTCTGCTCGCACCAAGGGAGCCCTCTCGTTGAAGGTCTAGCTGGATGCCTAAGTCACATGCTAAGTTTTTGCTCAGGGACTGTACGAGCAAAAATGTGGCTTCAGTTTTTACAAGCTCAGAATTTACTTTGTGCAAATATTGTGCAGTATCTGTTTAAAAGTCGTGGTTTCAGCCCACAGTAAGATCACTGCCGTCATTTGGAAAGACCATGCACAAGAAGGGCACAGTAGAGTCAGTATGAATGATATTGAAGTGGGTGTAAGAGTCATGGAGACTTTCCCTTTTTTTAATAGCATACCCTAGGCCTTACCCTATGCAAAGTCTTTGCCAACTTCAAATGCTCTTGCTGCATGGTGCTATGCATGGCCCTGTCTGCACAAACTTGCTGTAACCACGTGTCTTGCCCTCTCAAAACTCCCCTCCAGGCTCCCAAACTAACAGCTATTTACCCTTGGCACAGGCTGTGACTCCCTCAGACAGACAGACGGACAGGCGCATGCATACATGTGCATACACACACACACACGATGTGTGCCACTCTGCTGAGATACTCTGAGGCGTGTGCAAATGGAGTCTTCATGGATTTTTCTGCATCTAGATCCACCAGTTCTCGGACTTAATCATCTTCTGTATATATATGGGAACATTTCTCAAAGAAGCTCAGATTATTTTAGCACACTTATATTGTCCTTTCCAGCTGTCATGTGAGGAAGTTAAGCATTACTGTCCCTAAACTGGCTGATGTTCGAGTCTGTGCTCTGTGTGTAACAGCTAAGCTGTAAACAACAAGAGAGCTTGCTCCATTGTTTCTGATGGGATCTTGTCCAAGGGAAAACAGAGATTGTCTTCAACAATTTGAAGCTTGTGTAGGCAGACAATACATTGACTTTTGCCTGTGGGCAGCATGAAGCATGCCTCTACTTCAGACCAACGAAGCAGCTGAGAGCCAACGTGAATTCAGAGTAATGCTGCACCTGCACTCTGCTGAGGATGGACCAGTCCCTGGGCAGCTGTGATGTTGGTGTGTAAAAGTGTACTGAAAGAAGTAATTTGGATTACCAGGCTCTTTTTCCTGTATACACCAACATCTTTAATCTACTGGATTTAAATGAAAAAGGCCAGGATCCCCCCTCTAATTTGAACAGTTTAATGAATAGCGGTCAGGCTTGCAATTAACTATTAGCTACTGAAAATAATATGATAGAAAGTAGTGTGCGAAGCATTGTCAGATGCAAAAAATGAGCTTGCAATTAGTGAATGTGAATGTCATTTGATGGGCAGTCCAGCCCGAGTATGGTAATGCTTTTACCAGGCTTCTTCCCAGAATGCTTGTAAATGCATTCTTCAGGAAAAAAGGCACAAGATAAAAGAAGGCTTAAGTAAACTGTACAAAATAAAGTGAAAATTAAAACACAATGTGACAGTAGTTTGAGAGAGTCTGTTGCACAGTCAACAGAAAAGGTCTGGGTATAGCTGAACCTGAACTCTTCTCAGACCAGAGTGCTGAACACTCTTCATGTTGGTCACCAAGATACCATGACGCATGGTTGTACAACCAAGGGTGTCCTGTTCTGGCCACATAAATCTGCTGTCATCAAAGAAAACGCATGTTGTGCAACTTCCAATTGATCCAGAAAGCAGAATGTAGGACTTCCCTAATCTTACTGACGTTTAATCATGAGTGGCACAGACTGTCCAAGCTACAGAGGAAATACTCCTATTATTCATGGACTTTTTGCTCAATTGCTTAGAAACTGTGCTGTTGCACAGCCTTTTCACGTAACAATGTAATGAGGATTGGAAAAAAATAAACAGCAATAGCTTGCAATCTATAAGCCGCTGGGCAACTTTCTTCTCATGCTTCCAAGTGTGCCTTTGTTCAGTCACAGGCAAAAACGTTAGGCGGAAAGAGAGCACGAACAGCAAACATAACGTAAAAGAAACGGTTTAGTGTTTTGTAGGTTCAAGTTAGTCGTTCTGGAATACTGAAACATACTCTGCAATGAACTGCTGATACAGTCAGCTGATACAGAATGTCAAGTTATACATGAGTCTGTGCTTCAGGAGGACAACTCCTAATTTTTGGCAAGCTGCTTCAGCCAAACACAAGGGTTTTTTGAGGTACCTGCAAGCTGGTGAAAGGACTGCAGTATGAAAACAGTAATGCAAGTTCATCTGGCAGTTACAACTTTTTTTTTTTTTTTTACATAAGCATTTGTGTGGGAGGAGAACAGGAGATTTCAAATGTACCTGGCAGCCTGCTGAAGCGATAGGTATGATCTAGGTTAACTTATAGATCTTAATTACTTCTGATGGTTAACTGACAGAAGCAACAGAAAACAGTAAAACAAAGGAAGCCATAGGCTGCCTGTTCCCTTCAGGCGTTCAGAGCACCTTGAAAAGTGCTGTTTTGCTGACACAAGCCTTGCGCTGCCCTTTACAGACAGACAGACAGCTATGCAGTCACGCATGGGAAATCAAACATTACCAGGAAGGTTCAAAGACCGAATAAAACTGGTTAGAGGAAAATTGATTTAATCTGAGTTTACAGGCTCAGTAAGTTGTAATATTTTTGATGACTTTCAACATTAACATTGGCTTAGTAAAAGCCAAGATTTTGGGAGCCTGATGTTACAGGATGATCTCAGTTTAAGTAGGATGTTTCTCACCCTCAAGGTTGCCCTTAGAATCTGCTTAAAATTTCAGAAACAGGAAAGTAAAAGGATCCAATGTTTATTGAAAATAAAGGACCGCACAAACTGAATGATTATGGTAGTATTAAGAGCAGCTGGAATAATGATCTCATTATCAGAAGGCTCAGTTTTTTTCCGTTTGACCTTTGATTTCTCAATCACTTATTATTTGGCATTATGTTTGTACTGACTAGAGACTCCTATCCTAAACCTCACTGTCAAGCAAATCAAACATCTGGGGGCAAGAAATGTCAGTTTCTCACCAGCTTTCTTGTGTGTGATGCCTTTGGTCATCACTGGAGCTAACATCCAGCGTGCTTCCTTCCCCGGCTCATTAGCAAACAGCAAGAGCCATCGCTGCAGGTGCCTGTTACTAACTCTGAGCAACTTTGAAGAGTGACGGTACTGTTCAGCCATGTTTGTCTGTTTGTGCTTGGTTGGCACATCAGGCTAACCAAGGATTTTGCCCTTTCTTTAATTGTTTCTTGCATTTCTTAGGAGCTTTTTTGAGGCAGAATCCAGAGGAGGGCCTGGTCACTGCAAAGAGGAAGTCTGAAAACTCACCAGGTCTCACCACCAAGTCACCCACTGCTTTACTGGAGTGGCAGGCCAGATCTGGCAGCTGCTGTTGACAGCCAGCTGAGCTTTTATACTGGTTTCCAGTCCCAGTTACCACTTTCACAGTAAGTGAAAGGACAAAAAAACCCATCCACCATGGCCATGAATTGCTTCCTTCCCAATGCTGTATTAATTAAGCAGCTCAAACATTTACTATTAAGCTTTAAAAAAGCTCTACGCTCTTTTTCATTGACCAAACACATCTCAGTGCCCGCAGGGCCGTGAGGCGCTTCGCTCTCTGGGCCTCCACCCGAGGCCTGCTCCCGGGAGCCCCAACCTCTGGCGGGGAGACACCCCCCGGCCTCCGGGTTTAGGCTGGGGCAGGGGTCGGCTAAACCTGGACGCGGGCGGTTTGGCAGTTTGGGGGTGGAAGGCTCGGGGGAGGGGGGGGGCGCTGTGTGTGGCAGGGCCCCCCCCAGGCAGCCCTGACCGGCGGCCACGGTGGAGGCCGCCGCTGGCCCGTCGCAGCGGGAAAGGGGCGCGCGCGGGCCCCGCCCACGGCGCGGCGGGCGGGCGGGGGGTGTGTCGAGGCACGCGCCGTCGGGGGAGGTGCTGAGTCACGCTGGGCTAGCAGAAGCGCGGCGGGAAGCCCCGCCCCTCAGCGCTCGCGCCCCCGGGCTGCGCGCGTCGGTGGGCGGGGCGGCGCGCGGTGACGCTGCGGCACTATAAAAGGGTGGGCGCGGGGCGGCCATCGTTCACAGCGCGTCGGCGAGGCGGAGCGGAGCGGGTTCCTGCGTCAACAGTGCTTGGACGGAACCGGCCGCGCTCGGGCCCGCCGCCCCCACCGCTACTACTACCCCCACCGTCTCGTACTCACCGACTCAACCTTAAGGCAGCGCCATGGCAGCGCCCCCTTCCCAGGTGCGCCAGAACTACCACCAGGACTGCGAAGCCGCCATCAACCGCCAGATCAACCTGGAGCTCTACGCCTCCTATGTGTACCTCAGCATGGTGAGCAGCTCGGGGCGGGGGGGGCGGAGGGGTCTGCTCATGGGCTTGTCCGGTGTGGGGCCTGTAGGTGAGGATAAAGGGAGAGGAGAGGTGTGG
>JAVKLA010000021.1:27628445-27654756 GCA_034782735.1 Sagittarius serpentarius | reverse complement strand
GGGAAGGATCTTACAAGGGATAAAGGCGTAGCCGGGGTTGTGGGGCTGCCTGTCCCGTGTGAGCTCCCCGCGGAGCGGGGAGTTCGTTGGCGCTGCCCGCTTTTCGGGGGACCAGCCTGGGCTCTCCACGCACGCTGGCCCAGCCGCCTGACCGGCGCGGCGGGGAGGGGGCGCGGGCAGGGCAGGGCGGCGCCGCGGGGGGGTCCCGAGTGCCGGGCGGTGCCTGCGGGCGCAGCCGCGCTCCTCCTCCTCCTCCCCCGCCTCTGGGGCGTTCTCGGCCTTTCCCCTGGGGGTGGGGCGGCCGCTTGTTTTCTGTAGGTGAGGCCTTTATCTCAGCGGCGAACTTCAGTTGCACGCTAACCGCTGTCTGTCCGTTGCCCTTGGCGGACTTGTTATCAGCACAGCTCAGTAGCTTCTAAGCGGCTCTGCCCTTGGGGCTGGGCTGGATAGCAGGAGTTGACTAACGAAGCGATTGGCACCTTTCCCACAGGCGTTCTTGTCTCTGAGGCAAGGTTTTTCGTTCATAGTTTTTGAAGTGAATCGGTAGCAATCCATGGTTTCCTTGGCACTGTGCTTACATGTGTCACTTGGCACGAGACTCCCATTTTAGCCATAGCTGAGATAAGTAACTTTGGTCCAAACAGCAGCTCTGACCTCTGTGCAGCTCTTGGTGCTTTAATTTGTGCAGGTAACTTGAGACTTTCTAGTGACACTGGTATGTTGTGGCATGTTGGTGTAGAACTTGACAGGTTGCTTTTGTGTTATTATGATGGTCTGAACCTCAGCTACAAGCTAAATGTAATTACGTTGGTGGATGATAGTGATATACAAGCACCAGTGTCTAGCCCTGAACCTCCAAGCTGCTGGTTTAAGAGTAGAGAATTCTGTAATAGTTTGTCTGGTAAATAACTGGCAGTTGATACAAAGCTTCCCATTGAGCCCTGCCTAATGGCTCTGACCAAAGAACAAACAAGCTGTGTGATGACTTCTAACTGCTGTTACAATTTTGTTGGCTTTCAAAAAAGATGATCTTGTATTTGCTGTTGAATATGTTTTTTAGTTCAGTTTATCTTTTATTTTTTAAATGTAATACTGATTTTTTTTTTTCCCAGAAGCAGAAAGTGTACTTTTAATCTAATCCCTGATAAGCCTAGGAAAGCATGGGAGCTTTATTGCAGAAGTACCTTAAAGTTCTTGGCCACCCTTAACTGGTATTGCAAGTTAGAACCTCGACTTGTGATCCTTGTAAACAGACTCAGGCAAACAAAGGGAGAAGGGAAGATTTCTCCTTCTTGAAAAAGGCTTTTCAAGTCCATTGTGTTTAAGGTATTTGAACAGTGCTCAGAAGAACAGGTATCTTTGTGGGATGTGGGGGCTTTTTTATCTTCAGAACTGAACCACAAATACCATTTATTTGTGTCCCTGGTGTTCATGGTAGGGATACAGGTTAAAATTTAATCCTAGTCAGGAAAATCTAACTTGCTGCTAAGGGAAGAGTTTTGCCATGCTGCCTTGCTGTCATCAGTGCTACTGCTAGCCTTAGCTTGGCCTCCAGGCATCTTGAAGTAGGGCTGATAGGAGACATACCTGAAGTCGCAGTACGGACTTGGCTGTGCGTGGCTGCTGAAGTGAGGCTTGGGGATTTGAGCATATGAATTCTTATTTTTCAGTCCTACTATTTTGACCGGGATGATGTGGCTCTGAAAAACTTTGCCAAGTACTTCCTGCATCAGTCTCATGAGGAACGTGAGCATGCTGAGAAACTGATGAAGCTACAGAATCAGAGAGGTGGACGCATCTTCTTGCAGGACATCAAGGTGAGGAGTGGAGCTGTGGGTTGTCCTGTCTAATGCAGAACTAGACTTGTGGTCTGTCTCCACAGAATGAGGTGGAAGGGGATTAATTTCCCTCTGGGTCCTCTCCGAGAAGGAGCAGCAGTTGACAGTAGATAGGCATACTGCATCGCGCTGTGATCTGTGCGTGGCACTCAGCCCAAAATCCGGAGATGTACAGTAATTTGATAACTTGTGCTGATCAACTAGTAAAAAGTACTTCCAGTGTAGGAAGAGGATAACTAGTCCTAGGTCATTTGCTGTGGGGTGGCGGTAACTAGAACACAGTGGGGTCATCTACCTTTAATTTAAGGGCAAGAGTGTTCTGCACTGTTTTGTAGAGAACTCTTGGCTCGCTTGACATGGGAATATGAAACCTCAAGTTTCCAGTTGCTTATTATGGCTC
Source organism: Sagittarius serpentarius (assembly GCA_034782735.1). Lineage (NCBI taxonomy): Eukaryota > Metazoa > Chordata > Aves > Accipitriformes > Sagittariidae > Sagittarius > Sagittarius serpentarius. Next base: position 27,652,518 of record JAVKLA010000021.1, on the reverse strand, counting down.
ACTACAAGATTTTATAGCACTGTTTTCCTGAAGTTACTTTATTATTAAGAACAGCAGAAAGTGAGCAATGTTGTAGGGCCAGTTTAACGCAAGACAGCTCTTCATGGGGAAAACAGCAAAAAGTGATGGGCACTTGAGAATTCCCTTGCTTACTAGTAAGTCTGAGTACTTGTAAGCACCAGACTCTATACTAGGCAGTTGTGAGCTGAAGACTAGACTTGCTTGTACTGGTGCCTTAACTGCTTCATTTCTGAGATTGTGCCCCTTGCCTGCTTATGTAGGCAGGTGTTTAAGCCATCAGGTTATAATGGGAGGAGGAAGACCATAGCTCTGTTAGCTGTCTTGCCTACAAGAGCTCAGAGAACATATCATGAGGAGAAGCTACAGAATGGGGACAGGTCTGGCACTTGGAGCATGCAATCAGTTCTGTTCTGAGTGTGCGCTGTGTGTCTGCCAAATTTTTGAAGGTACCTAAATGCCTGAACTTGTTGTAAACAGGCTTTGAGACTGATCTAAAAGGCTTTGCTCCCTAATGGTCTGTGGGTACTTACAGAAAATATGGTTGTGTGTTTTCCCCTTCTAGAAGCCGGATCGTGATGACTGGGAGAATGGACTGACTGCAATGGAGTGTGCCCTGCACCTGGAGAAGAATGTGAACCAGTCACTGTTAGAACTGCACAAATTGGCAACTGAAAAGAATGACCCACACGTAAGTGGATGCTGAAGCTGAGAATGTAGCTGTGCAATGAGGGGGCTTCTATGTGTCTAATTGCGTGGGTTTAGGGGCGAGTTGTATGTCTCTGCCATTCCTAAAGGTGAAGAAAGGGGGTGAGCTAGGGGTGCAGCCTTTCCAAAGGGAAGGGCCCAGGTGTCAGCCTGTACCTCAGCTGTTTGGTAGGGTTATTGCCATCTTTTTGCAGGGGGACCAGTTGCAGTGTGTTAGGGTGGCTGAGGCCTGCCTTACAGAACAGTGGGTGTGTTGTTTTGTTCAAACCCTTCTGTTGCTCTTGGGAACAGAGAGCATTCCTGTGGACAGTGTTTTGAAGAGAAGAAATGTATTAAGCTCTGTGGAGAAGGCTTGTTTCTGTGGAGGATGAATTCTAACTTTAAACCAATGGATGCCTGTAAGGCCTTTGTCATAAGACTTTGGAGTCACTTCTGAATATTAGAAGCCTTGACACTTGAGAATACAGCATCTGAAAATACAGGTTTTTTCACAGATGGAGGTTATTGGCAAGGCTTGACCAAAGCTTCTTACTATCAGGAAGAGATTAGCATGTGTCTGAATCGAAGTATTACTGAAAAATAAATATCTGGACCATTCTAGAGGTGTAAGTCCTCATGGTCATGAATTCAAGTGCTGTGCAGTGGGGGCTTCTGAATATGTTCAGAAACTTCCCTGTTGCCTCTTGTAGTGAGGAAGAGAAGGGACTTTGAGTTGACATTGTACTGTGGGGTTCTGGAGCAAGTGTGCCTAGATAAGCCTGTCTCACTTTGGTCTTGTTCTGGCATTGCTGAGGCAAAACTAAAGGCTTCTTCCTCTCAGCTATCTTCCGCAGCTTTAAAACTGTCATTCTGTATCTTTTCCTTTCTCTAGAGAGGATGGTAGGATTTCAGATGCTGCTTCAGCAGGATAAGCTGTGCTCAGGCCAAAATTTAAACTCTTTTGTCTCCCTTTCAGTTGTGTGACTTCATTGAGACTCACTACCTGGATGAACAGGTGAAATCCATCAAAGAGCTGGGTGACCATGTGACCAACCTGCGGAAGATGGGGGCACCAAAATATGGCATGGCAGAGTACCTCTTTGACAAGCATACCCTAGGGGACAGTGACAATGAGAGCTGAAGTCTTGCCAAGAGCCACCCTGTCGGTTTCAGTGGGACTCCTACTTTACTGTCCAGCCATGCATGCATCTTCAGCTGTCTAGATAAACAGTTCTCGTACTCTGTACCAAATATCACCCTTCTTTTCTCTTGTGTTTTGTGTATTGCCTTCCATCCAATAAAGTGACTTGGTTCAAGTTGGCTTTTTCTGTTTCTCTCAGGAGCGAGAGGCCTGTACTTGCAGGATTGTGCTTAGTTGTTGTGACAGTCATCTTAAGTTGGGCATGGATGAAGGAATATATTAGAGGGATCACATTTTACTTGATTAGTGCGTATAAAAAAAAAAGACTTTCCCAATCCAGTGGGGTCCCCTGCAAGAATTGCTCAGTGACTAAAGTTGTGTTTTAAATGCCTTTGCCATGGAAGCTGTTGCTGTAATGAATGTGCAAGGAAAGGAAGTCTTGAGTGTCTGGGCTTCCTGAATTGGTCCCTGTGAACTTAGATGAGGGTACTGAAAGGGAATTGGGGTTAGCACCTCACTAGGCATCATCATCCCTGTCTAACAAATGCTACTACACTTGTGTACAGAGATGATGTACCGTTAATCAAGAGTTTAGAGCTGTGTACTGTAATCGGGCTGGACTGAAAGGGCAGTGCTGCTGGAACTGCCTCAGTGACGGTGTATTGGGAGTTGCAGCGGGTGGTGGTGACATCTGGTTAGGTCTAGCAGCTGTACTTGGAAGGCAGAGAGGGTAGGCAGCTGTTCAGAAGGCATTGGAAGGGATGTGGGAGGTAGAGTAAGCTTGTCATGTGCTCCCTGTGATACAGGAGATTTGCAGCTGTTTGTAAAGGCAGAAGTAGGAAAACTTCTGTGGTTTCCTATGGAAACTAAAATGAGGAAATGAAACGGATGGTCCTGGACTTCAACCTTGCTTTTATTTTCTTAGGGAAGACAGTAAAAACTCATAGCTGTATGGTGTCTGCTACCATTCAGATGACTTCTCCGAGCACTCTCAAACCAGTGGCAGATGTGATGTGGAATTTTGGAAGGAAGCAACATGCTGGGCAGATACCATTGTCTGCAGCTACCTGTTCCAGTGGACGCTTGCCCTGCCTTATCCCATTACTTTTCCAGGAAAACACCAGCTAGACATGACTTCAAGAAGCACTGTGGGTCTGCATCACAAATGATGTGACTTGCTTCAGTCCCTTACTTTCCCCAGAGTATCTGTCAGTAGTGTAAGTCCTGCCTAAGACTTGCAATGGGTCTTGTGACTAATGCTTACAGGACGCTCAAGTTCCAATTTTTGCTGTGATGAGGAGGGATGTATCCCAATTAAATTCATCTTCTGTTTTGGGCTGTATCTGCACTCCACGTTCTTGAGGCTGGTGCCTGCTGAGCTACTGCTCTGCTGTTAAGTGTCTGCAATACTTAACACTCAAAGTCTTGTTCTTTTGCTACAAATGCAGAGGGGGTTTTTGTTTGGTTTGTTATTGTTGCAACATTGAAGTTGTGCCTGCTACTGCACCTGGGGCCAGTAGCAGTGTGTCATTAGTGCTGGCTTTAGCCTAGGCTGGGCTCTAGCTGCATGTTCCAGCAGTAGGTGGTTTGGCTGCACTGCCCATCTGTTCGGATGAGTGCCAGCGTGGGCAGGTGTAAAGATACTGCAATATCACTAATATGGCAGGTATCTCGACAGAACTGTGTGCGCCTCAGTCTCCGCTAGCTGTACTGCTCTATCTGTTCTTCACATGTGCTTTCACTGGTCTCCATGATCACCTCCATCAGCCCCACGTAGTCACCTTCGGCTAGAGAGATGCCAGAGTCATTGGGGGATGGACTCTCTGCTCTTCTTGGCTCTTTCGTAGGGGAAGTATTAGTGCTTCCATTTTCAGTCTGTCTCGTGTTCCTGGAGACCTCTGCTGGATGCTGGTCTGGAGCGCTGGCTGTATCTTCTAAACTTAGGCCGCGAGCATCAAGGCCCATGTTCCCCATGTGGGATCTCTCCAGCGCTGGAGATGTTACAGGAGTGAAGGAAAAGCAGAGGGAGGCACTGCCTCCGGGGGTTTTGTTACTGGGGGTGTGAAAGGCACTTGAATGCTCAGAATTGGGAGTGGCTGATGCTGTGTTCTCCAGGGTTAGCCAGGGTGGGTGGGAAGCTTTCAAGCTCTTCAGACTCTTGAAGCTACCCTGCTTCTCGTGGTCTGGGGATTCTGCTAAGAAGGGGAATTTAGGGCTGTCTGATGCTGTGGACTGAGCTCCTGGACTTCCTGTGGTGGCAGCTTCTCTGCTTTTACTGTTAGAGTTGCTCTTTTCTTCTTCTACCGTTACAACCAGTGAATCAGGACCTCTGCTCCGATCTGTTGGCCAAATAAATGTTTCCTTTGCTCCTGACCCAAGGGAGCTCTGGCTTTTATATGTATCGCTGACTCTGGAAGGTGAGGAGTTGACAATGACATCCCTAAGAGAAGTTGAGCATGCGGCAATGCTGGAGAGTGCAGGAGGCTTCTTGCGGCCTTGGCGTCTAGAAGGGAAAATCATGGGGATAGAGCTGATCGGTGTCTGTGGAGCACTGTAGAAACCAGGTCTCTCATAAAATGGGGTTGACATGAAGGCGTCAAACTCCCTTAGTTTTCCGTCTTCGCTGTCCCACTGCTCTTGTGAGCTGGAGTCTCCCCTTGGCTGATGGATGCTGCAAGGGCTTGCAGACTTGCCCACGTCTTGGTACGTATAATGGGAGAAGGGGGATGTGGGGTCTCCTCGCCTGCGCAGCAGGTTCATCCGGGAAGAGGACCTGGAGAAGCTTGGTGACTGGACACCAAGGAGGCGGCCCAGGTGTCCCAGTAATGGTGTGGAGTGGTTGGCCTCCTCGTTCTCTTTAATTTGCTCCAGGGGCTGGAACTCCATCTCTTCTTTCTGCATGCTGGGGAAAGGCAAAACAGGCTGTTACACAGCCACGAGAGGAGGTGGTTTCTGGTGGGGAGGCTGGCAGCACAGAGAATGCTGCTGCCAGTGGCAGGCCTCTCTCTTCCTGTATTGCTGTTAGATATGTTAGGCCCCCCACAATAAGGATGCTTATAGCAGAGGGGAGGGGGGAAAGAGGTCAGAAGCATCCTTTTCTGTGGAGGATGTTGGCTATTATCTTTGGATGAGCCTAAAACTATCTTCAAGCAAGATTTCACAGACTATAGAGAAAGATTACTGCTCACTCTTACTCCTCAAGTATAGTATCCTGCACAAGACCTGATCCAAGGTGTAAATGTGGATTGTTCTGATACCCTGTGGCTGCACTCACCTGATATCAAAAGTTGAGCCAAGGAATGATGGGCGCTTGTACTCAGCAGTGGCTGCCGTGTAGGGTGGCTGGGGATCAGGCTCATTCCAGTATAGGTCCTTCTCCAGAATGGGTAAATCCTGATGCATCTCATCCACTGCCATAAGGGAGACCTGCAGGGGACAGCAGAAATGTCACAGGGGGTGAGCAGCATTACGTGTGCCTATTATCGGTGGACAAAGGAATGCAGGGCAAGAGGAAGCAGTGTAGCATGGAAGCGAGGCAAGTGGCTGGGTTTGCTATGGGTTTCCTGTCACTTGGGTTGTTTCTCACGTGGAGAGATTTAATTGATTGGAAGGAAAGTGATGCTGAAGAAGACAGGAAAGCAATATGCTCACTAGGACAGAAGGGCTCAGTATTAGGAAGGGCAGTTTTAGATACAGACACAGGGTGGAAAAGCTAGGGAGGGGCAGGAATGATGGGTCATTCAAAGGTAATGAGGCTGTGAAATGGACAGTCTGGATCCATCGTGTGTGCCAGAGCGTGGACTAAGCCTGCAGTCGGTCTCCGTGTACAAAGATACGCCAAAAGCCCTGTCTTCCCTGGTGTGTGCAGGGGCCTTCTTCCTGGAGCCTGGGATGTCTCCTTGGCTGCTGAGGGGGAACACTGAGCTGGCCTCCTCCACCCTCATATTTGTTGGGAAGCCTTATGCTCTCCTGCACTCCTAGCCATCTCCCTCCGGAGATCCCGGGCCCCTTCTTAACATGCAGCCACTGACACCTCAGGAAAGCACGAGGGCAATAGGAACTGCTTTTTGCTCCGTTGCAGGTGTGGCAGGTGGGCGTGAGAGGGGTTGCAGGAGAACTTCGTGACCGCGCTGATGGGCTTGCTAAACCCTCGGGTGCAGTCCTGCCTCGGTGTTCCTCTGCAGGTCAGGCTCATCTGGAAGATCCTGCCTTCACTTTACCTGCAGGTTCCTGTCGATGAGCCAGTTGGTTTCAAAGTCATCATCGTCCTCCCCAAAAGGGTTGATGAGTTGCTCAGCCACCTGCATGTGGAGAGCGCATAGCAAAGGTCATCATGGTCATACCTGCCCCTTTCCCTGCAGGGCAAAGCCTCTGCGGCAGAGTCAAGAGTGATGTCCCCTGAATTCAGAGGAATGCTGTTCCTCCCAAAAAGGGGTGGGTTAAAAACGGAGGCTTGCCAGCGGCTGGGAGACATTGGTACACACAGATAACTGCCCCGTGCTCACACAGCCCTCCTGCAATGGCAGACCACCATTGCAGGTAAAGTGTAGCCTACTGCCTCTTTTTTTTTTTTCCCCAAACTAGTCAGGACCAGAGCTTAGGAAAGTTGGAGCTGACCTGCAGGCTTGAGACACTCAGAAACTGAGAAGGTCTCGGCAATACCCTCAGCCCGTTGGCTTCCCATTTGTCTGCCAGCACCTGGCATATTGCTCACAGGCCAAAGAACACAGCTGGGTCCCTGGTGAGCACACACTGGGAAAAACCCTTGGCTGGGTCAGATTTTGGCTCCAGACGTATTTTCTTGGACTTACCTTTAACCAGCCAGCATAGAAGAAGAACTGCAAAAATGTAAAGACAGGCACGAAGAGATCTAGTTCATGGCCAGGATATGCTTTTTCTGGATCCAGGAACTGCCGCCCGATCAGACAGGCCAGGAAGAAGCTGTAAACTGCCACAGTCACCACCTGGGAAAGATGCCAGGGGACACACCAGAGGAGTCTGAGTTCCCACCTTGCTTTCCCGGCATCTCTCTTCAGTTCTACCCCACACAACTCCAAAGAGCGGCGAGCTGCTGCAGAGCTGCTGGCTCTGTAGCCTTTTGAAAGCCTTGGATTCAGTTATGACAGGCTTCTCCTCCGCTTTTTGCAGGAAGATGCATTTCCACTGCAGAAAGTCTTAAATATGCCCTTTGCCCTTTAGCTGTTACATATACTATATTTCATTCCATGCTGTCCCTAGAATGATATCTGTGTAGGTGTCAGAGAAGGATAGTGGCAGAAGAAAGCACGTGACATCCTGGATGGAAAGAGCTTAAACAATCGACACATGGCTGCATGGTTGTTCTGCTGCCAAAGGAAGGGGTGCTATGAGCTCTTTTCATTTTTGTCCTTGCTTCTCCTGAAAGCTGTCTCAAGCCCCTCATGGCTCAGTCCATGCTGGCAGGCTGCTTCCAAGTCAGGGAGGGAACCCTGGCAGTGCTGTCAGCTCTGAACTAGCTCCTTCCTTCCTGGTCCTCAGGCTGGGCCTTTTTTATATTTGCCTGCTTGCTTGCCCGGATTTTCAGGCTGCAATGAGCTTTGTGCTTTTCTCTGTAATCATGGGACCAGAAACTTCCCCTTTTCAAATTAAAAGCAGCTGAGACTCTTGCGCAGTTTCTTGATGCAACAAGCAAGGGGGTTCAAAACAAACACCCAGCATCACAAGACTCTTGAGCTAGCCACGCAGTTCCTTGCAGTGAACAGTGCAGGGCTGTCTCATGATGGGCAGGATAGAGTGCCTGGAATGACAGACTTTTTGCATTGTGGATGGGCACCTATAAAAAAATGGGTTGTGTCCTGCAGAGGGGGCAAAGACATGCTATGATACTGCTTTTGCTCCTAGTGTGCAGGACACTGGTCTGTGCAGGAATATAGTTCCCCGACGTGTTCCCCATTCACCTTCAGCGCTGTGTGAACGGAAGCAGTTCCCATTTCACAGCAGAGCGCATTAGTGTTATCTGAGCAGCTGGATTGTATGAGACAAAGGAGCAAGTTGGTGCCGAAGTGTCTGTCTGGGTTTGCATCGAGAGAGCTATTAAGCAGCTGAGTACACGCACGCAGCTCTCTCACACACATGGAACAACTCCATCAGAGCTGCCCTGCCTGCCGGAGCAGCTTTGCTGGCAGACAGATCTCAGCTCTGCTGAGTAGGAATAAACTACTTCGGGGACGTGCTCCCTGCAAGGTGGTGCAGGGAGTGGGTCCCTGCGTATCTGTGTTTTCCATGTACCTGTGTGGCACACATCGAGGTTAGTTACCCCTGGACAGCGGGTGTTTCTGTAGAGGTGGCTGTGTCCGAGTGAGGGAAATAAGGCTGGCCTGGGTGTGTGCTGCTGAGCTACGTATGTGAGAGACCTGACGTGCGTAGGTGGGGATGAGGGGTCCAAGTGTATCTCGCGTCAGCATGGTCCGTGTGTGGGTCGGGTATGGGTGTAAATGGGGGTGCCCCTTGTAGCATGGGGCAGTGTGCACAGGCAGGCAGTGGAGCAGTAGGTGTGGAGGATCCCTTCTCACCTGAGTGTAGACCAGGGGGATGCTGATCCAGTCGTACCCATAGAGTCGCCCGCACTGGCTGCGCAAGGTGTTGAGCTCCTGCAGTGGGGAAAAGGAATGGCCTGGCAGCATAACTTTGCATCTCCTTGCTGGGGACACTGAGCCGCTCCGGCCCCATTGGCCTTCATTGCTCCAGCCCATTCCGTTCTGCTCATACCTCCTCTGGAAGGGGGGGCTCAGCCAGGACTCCTGCTCCCTTGGTGCCCAGCCTTACCCCAGCAGACCACCAGCAGGGTCTCACGCTTCCCCTGGAGGAACTCCTTGCTGCCTGGGTGTCTCCATCTGAGCCCAAGATCTGTTCCTAGCTCACTTCATAGCAGAGTTTCTCTCCTCACAAAATGAGCAGCCAACAGGTTAGGCAAAGAATGTCTCGGGAGCATCCGTTTCTCTCTCCTGACTATATAGTGAGTCTAGATAAACAGCCCGAGGGGATCTCTCTCTCTGGGCAGATGAATCTCACTCCAGGCAACAGAAACCATGTGACTTTCTCTGCACATGAATACCAGGAAGGATGAGCTGCTTTGGACATTTTTTCTCTGCAGCTGGGCAGGGATAGTTGCCAGGTCTTGCCTGCGGAGCATGGCCTGCTTCCCAGGACTATCTGAGAGTTTTCAATAGTGAAGTTTTCTACAGGGACCTTGGTTGTCGGGGATACTTTTGACCTCTCCTGGTCCCTTCCTTGTGCTTCCTTGCGACTTTTCATCTGTATCCTAGAGAACTCCACTGGCCACTGTCGTTGCCTGCTCTGGAGCGTGTGAAGGCTGGAGGAAGGCTGATCAAGGACCTGCTACATGGGTGTCTCCCATTATCACACCTAGATGCGAGTCCCTTGGTTCCTCCCAGTGCCACATTCAAGAAAGAAGTCGCATTCCCCTCACCTCTAATACATGTGACATTGCTACCATGTCAGCAGGCTATGAAAACCTCTGTTCTGTCACAAGCTGGAGAGCGGCAGTGGGGGCATTTCCCGTCAAAGTTTATGTAATAGCCCCAGGGACCGGCTTGGCTCACAGTCCTACCTCACCATTCCTATTCCTTGCCTAACTCTGGAAATCCCTGTAGTTCCAGCTAGAGGACTGGACAAGGATCTCAAGCAGTTTCCTATTGCCTCTGTCACTCACATTCAGGATGCCTTGGAGCAGCACGCTGTCCCGGATCCTCCCCTCGTTCCTTGCCTTCACAGCCAAATTGGAGAACCACACACATGGGATCCAAAACTTGTTGTGGGGGGAATTCAAGCTCTCAAATTTCTTGTGCTCTTCTGGTGTCATGAGGCCTGGGTGGAAAAGAGCAGATGGGAGAGGGATGGCCATAGAGGGCAGAAAGGAATTGATCTGGTGTGGAGTGAAAACATCTAAATCTCAGGTGGTCACCTTGGGTCTCCTTAAAAATCACAGGAAAGACTCAGGCACTCAGCCTTTGGGAGACACATAGAAGGAGGACAAGTCTTCTTGTTGAAACATTGAGTTGTGGAAGTGTGAAAGGCAGGCTTTATCTCATTTCATTTTGGATGTCTGCAGCACATCTGACCAGATCACAGTCAGCAGGGAGATAAAGTACTGCTGAGGTGCAATTGCCTGGTGTACGTAGACATTTGTTGAGAATGGGATAACTTGTGTCCTAGAAGTGCCTGTTTCTCTGTCTGGATTGCAAAAGGAACCCAGTTGACCAGGTCAGGTACAGACATCTCCCTTTGGGCAGACTGGGAAATGTTGTACCTTGAGGAGCATCTTCAGGCAGGATTCAGGGAGCCCAGCAGTTAAGGTCAGAGGTCTGAAACTCCAATTCGCACCTGCCCAGTGGAAAACTGTTGCCCTGAGGGAGGACAAACATGACCACTTGGCAGGGGTCTGCTCATGCTCTGCTATGGGTCTGTGCATAGGGCCATTTACTACAGAGAGCTCTTCTCTTCCCAAGCACACCTTCAGTGCAGGACGAGCAGCTCCCTGTGAAGTCGCTGCACCACAGTTACCCTAATCTGATCAGCCAGGGCTGCCTGTGACCTGCAGCATATCTGCATTCACAAACCGGATCTCGACACCCTCCTTACGTAAAAAATTTGGGCAGATACTCTTCATCTTTCAAACAAGCCTTCCAGCCACTAGTAGGAACAAGCATACTGTGCAATGGGGAAACATAAACAGAACATATTTCAGAAGAGCAGAGCTAGGGCATGAGCAGATGTTTAGCACCTGCTGCAGACATCGGCTGAGCCCATTGCAGCACTATCCCATCTCCAGTCTGGCCCTTTCCAAGCCTCTTTGCCCCAAAACCAGCAGGGAAGTGCTGCTGTCTGCTTGGTGCCAGAGCTGTGCAGAAGGCAGTACCAGTACTGACCTGCCCTCACGACGTGCTCCATGCTGGGGAAGCGCTTGTAGACAGCAGTGCTGACTGAGCGCAAGATCAGCACGCTGCACAGGTTGCTGTAGCGCATGAGGGTGCGACGCAGGAGCCGCCCGTACTCGTCCTCCCCATCTACGTTGCAGGAGACCAAGTTCATGATCCGGTCAGGCCATGGGATGCTCTCATACTGAGCCCACCAGCGGGACACCACCAGAGCCACGTAGAAACCTAGAGGTGAGCTGAGCAAATTAGCCGTCCTAAAGGAGTGGGAGATGTAAATGCTTATATGTAGGAAGTCTGGTACTGCGCATACAGGGATGCCTGGAGGGCAATTCAGATCTCCATGCTAAAGTTAGAGTCTGGGTTTCACGGTTTATTTGGTGCTACTTGGTCCCTGCCCTCCTGGCAGAACCCAGAACATGCTAGTACATCTGGCCAGTGCAAGCTGCGTGCTGGGGGCATACCTCACAGCTGCAACATGGAATGATGTATTCTGCTTGAGGAGTTTTACAAAGGCAGAGGGGGGGATCTGCTCAGTGAATCTTGCCTGCCTGCAGAGCTATATCAAACCAGGGAGAAGAAATGCTGTCCCTTTCCCCTCCCTGTGTGTTCACAGACAGAGCTCCTTACCCAGCACAAAGGACACGGGGATTAGCTCAGCATAGCTGTTGCAGTAGAGCGCCAGCTTCTCAAACATCAGCCTTTGGCTCTCACTCAGGATCAGCCTAAAAGGGAGAAACAGTAGCATCAGCCTCAAAGAAGAGGCTGTGCCTTGTCGGGCCTGCTGGGGTAGGAGTCTGGCAAGGGAAGCCAAGGATGGGTAGTCACAGCACTGCCACGCCGTGGGTCTGGGGATGATGCGAGTGAACAGCCCCTGCGAGCCTGGGACATCAGCCCACCTCCCTAGAACTGCTGACCGGTCCAAAGGAGCCAGAAGTGGTCACGGGCAGAGAGTGTGTGGTAAGTGATGCAGTCTGATGTCAGGGACCACCTCTATTTTTCTCACTCGGGAGAGTGCTGTGTGGTATCAAAGGTTTGACACAGAGCTTGGATGTTCACTTAATATCCTGCGAGATGTCAGTCCAAGCTCCGCTCTTATGTGAGTTCCTGCCTCTTTCTTAGAGCTGCTTTCCTACCTCCGTGGTTCCTGTCTCTTAGAGCTGCTTTCCTACCTCCGTGCTGCATCTGTGATTGAACCAGCTAGGGGAGCTCCCTGTCTTTCCTCACCAAAACCAGACCAGCCACAGACTACTGTTGCCTTATCACAGATCTGTGGTCCCAGAGCTGATGTCTGCTCTCAAAAATGTACCCAAGGTATTGCCTGTTGTGCAAGAAGGGAAACTCTCTCCTAAAGCTCTTCGCTGTGAGACATCTCCACTATTAGTTCAGCCTTGGTCTCCACTGATCTACACACTATTCTTCTGTAGGTAATCCTCAAATGCAACTCTTCATCCCAGGGAAGAGAAACTGTGTTCCTTCCCAGAACAGAAAAAGGAGATTTGTCAGCTGCTGAGCCATATTGGAGCAGTGCGGAAGGACCTTTCCTTTCCTCCTGTGGCTGGTGAGTGGCTGGCCAGCTCCTCTTCACCAGGACCACTGTCCCAATACTTCGTTGCTCAGTTGTCCTGCACAGGCTGAGCGTGAGGGGCTGTGTTAGTGTCAGAGTGTAAGGAGGCTTACCTGTAGACAAGACTGATGGTGAAGTAGAGAGAGATGAAAATAAGGAACTCGGAGTAGAGAAGTTTGTAGATACTTCCTTTCCATTGGAGCAGGAGCTGTGAGAAGGTGCCTAGGCGGGCGTCAGCTACACGGTTGGTGTATGTCACTGTCATCACAGATCCTAGTGGAGACACAAAACGAGCAGATGTTGAAGCTGCCAGCAAGCTTGCACAGAGGGAGGAGACGGGGACACCTCAAGTGTCCCAGCAAGCAAGCAAGATGGAAGGAAGAGAGAAAGAAACAATGAGTTGAGATCAAAAGACAGGTAAAATGAAGTCAGCGACATAGAGAACCAGGAGGAAATTTATGGTAGGCAATTAATTTGATGAGCTGGCCGTCTTTTTCCTGTCTTTGAGCTGCACGTGAGCTGGTGACAATGACAGAGAATATACTTTCTGGTGGAGCCCTTGGCTTCTAGTGTTTGATTATCAGCATTCAAGTGGGGCTGGTTGGTTGGAGGGGACAGACCCCACATGCCATTCCCTTCCACAAAACAGTTGTTTAAGATTAAGTCTCAGTGTCACAAACTCCAAAGTTGCTTACGGTATTTTTTTTTTTCCTGTAGTATTTGCTTCAAATATGTTGTTTCTGTAAATCTGCTTGTTGGGAAGCATCTTCCTGGAATACTGCTAGCAAAAAAAAAGAAACCCAAAGGAAAGCAAAAACCCCAGAAAGGAGAGATTTCTTGGTGGATCCAGATGAAGGTACCCCTGGAGATCTGACAGTTTTTGTAGCACTTGCCCAACAAATATAGCTGTCTTTAAATTTGGGCTGAGGGCCATATCTGGACCGTGCTGGTCCTAGTCCTGCAGGCAGAACAGCCGTCCCTCTTAGAGAACTGAGGGATGGAGTCTGGCCAGGCTCACAGAGCACAAATTCCAGCGACTCCACCTCCTCTCTCCTTCAACCATACGTTGCACAATAAATCATGCCGGATGAAAAAAGGCATTCAGGCTGATGAAATGCTGCCCAATCATGCAGCATCCCCATTACACTACTTCTAGTCTAACCCTGGATAAATAATTCTTTATCATCAATTAATCAGCAGACTCACATTCATATAAACCTAAATTTGTGAGGAAAAAAACCAAACAAACCAGTATAATCTATGCCAAGCAGATAGGTCAATGATCCCTTGGTTCATAAATAATCATCCAATGTGAAAACTATTGGTATTTCTAAATCAAAATATGTTACCAGGATGTTACAGAGACATTGCTATCTAACAGAGGCAATAACGATAGTTATGGGGCCTCGGGCTCTTCCCTGAATGACGGAGACAAAGAAGCACGCCAAGGGACAATCCAGACCTTACTGCTCTGTGGCAGCAGCTGAAGGTAGGTTAGTTAGTGTGTGTCTTTGTCATTTAAGCATCTCAGTGAAAGTTCTGCGGTTAGGTGGGGACAACTTAGGTCTCAGTGGGCTGGTGCTGCAAAGAAAAACAGCAAACTCTGTTTTGTTGGCTACTTCAACCAAATAGCATCTTTGTCCTGGCTGTGGCTTTTCGGTGCTGCTCCTCCCTTGGGTCTCCCTGTCATAACTCTGCCCAGGTCCCCTCTCACAGGTTATATCGGGGAGCAGAGCTGGCACCCCGGCTGCACAAATGCACCTTTCACTAGAGCCTCACGTAGATTCATGCCATTTCCATATGTATTTCTGGCCAGCGCACAGGACCTAGAAAAGTGGTTTTTAACTGCCCTAGAGACTGCACACACATGGGCTATACACACGAGAAATGTATGCAAACACCCATAAATTTGTTGGGGGCTGCTTACAGAAAGCTGGCTGTTTTCTCTATGCTTTCGGTCTTGAAAGTACTCAGGGAGACTCTTCGTTGCGTAATTCAAATACAGATTCACTTTTTACCAAACATGGAAAACTTCAGCTCTTGTCCATGTAAATAATAGATGTCACACACCGCTATGCAGTTCTGCTCGGGCACGGGACATGGGGCTTTTCCCAGTGCTTTTTCCTCCCGCCCTGAACAGTTAAGGCACTTCCCTGCCCACCTGCCAGCCTGTGCGGGACTGCCCCGGGATGTCACTCGGCAGCTGGCACACTCAACACGGGACACTCAAAGTACCATTTGGGGTTGAGGTACGTGGTGGGAGGTTACTCACCGTAGCACCAGCACTGGCACCGGCACACCGGCATCGGTATGGAGAGGAAGAGCCATCCCCTGTGCGGCACCCGCACAGCCCGCTCCCCAGGGAGCCGCTGCCTGCCGCTGCCTGCATCCGCCTGCCTGATCCGTCCGGACTAACCATTGCACCTGAAGGTCGACTGACACTAATCAGACTGTGGGAGTCCACAGCAACCAAGGTTCTGCAACAGCAAGCCTGCGTCAGGTGCGTTACCCACCACGTGAGACGGCAAACAGACACGAGCAGCTATTGCAAAGACGGAGAGCAAGCGGGTGGAGTGGACAGATGGAGTGAGAGGAGGTCATGGATAGGCAGGAAGATAGATCTTTGAAGGAATCTATCTGCTCTTGGGAGGACTAGATACTTACAGTCACGGGCTCCTGAGCTGTGCTGGAGGCTGTGGAGGTTTGGTCCCGCACGTGTCCTTGCTGGGTCCTTTGTGGCCCACGCCGCGGCCCGCCTCCTCGTGCCCCCTTGGCTCATGGGGGGATTGAACCTGACAGACACGGTGTGCTAAGGAGCCTGAAACCCACTTGGGAGCTGCAGCCGGTCACTTGATGCCATAATCCTTCCTCATTACAAAAGAGACTCTGTTGTCTTTTGCCCTGTTCCTTTCTAATCTTCTGAGTAAGCCCTGTGTGTTTATAGAGGCGGCCGGAGGAGGGGGAGGCAGGGCTGGCTGCTCCGCAGCTGCTGCTGCTAACTCCTGGCACAGCCATGGTGGCTGCCAGAAGAGAGGCATTTTTCCTCTAATTCTTTCCTGTTTGGTCTCTTTTTCTGTGTCACAATCTTACAAGAACCCCAGGAGATTAAGTAGGGCTGGAATTTTCCACAAAGGCTGTAAAATGTGTCGCCCATGGGGGCTGCGCAGCCCTCTCTTCCCTGGGGAAACTCCTAGCTCCTTACGTCGGTGAAAGACCTGGCCCATGCCGTGCCTGGCTCTCAGCAGATATTTCTCTCTAACTCCTCACTGTCTCTGCTGTCCCTGGATGAGTTTGCCATCTCTTCCAGCTGCGGTTTGGTTGCTGGGGACTTTCACTCTGCCACTGGCTCCCCAAGACTCTTTCCAAGTGTTGACTTCCTTTTCCGCTTGCTTCTCCAGCAGCGCTTGGGGGCTGTCACTGCTCTTTCTTGCATGCCACCCTGGGAAACACCGGTCCTTGCCTTTGTCCTCAAGCTTCCACCAAGCCAGAGAACTCCTTGCCTCTGTCTTTCCAGGGTCCTCAGTCCCTTTTCTGCTCCCAAGCTGTCCCTCACAATTGTGACCATCCTTCTCTTCCACCATTGCTAGCAGTCTCTCCTGTCAAGTCTTTAAGGTATTCCCCTTCCATGAGGCTCTGAATCAAGATCCTTTCTTACCAAATTAGTCTTGCTGTGGCATGGACCCTTTATGGTCAGCAGGCTCCTGGGCAGCAACCCTGTGCCCACAGGCACAGGCCTTTGCGCAGCCCACAGCCCTTCAGGAGGACCTCCATGTCTTTCCATCTCCTTTCTGCTCACCCCTTGGGGAAGTTGTTTCTGTTTTCCAAGGTAATAGCATCTTCCCCCTAAACACCTATATTTCCTCCAGTCAGCTCTTGCTGAGCTGCGACAACATTCAGTGACCTGGAGACAAGGAGCTGCTCTGAGCCTTAAGCCAAGCCACGGCCCTGGCTCACCACCTGCGCCCAACTAAGTGTGCTCTCACCCTCCCAGCCTCCATCATTTAGCCAGCTGTGGGCTACTGTGGAGGGGGAGCACTGGTCCGATCCCTGCAGGTAAGAGCAGCTGGAGACCCAGCCTCCTCGGTGAGGCTCCGTGGGGTTCCCACGTGTGTTTTTTTCACTGTTCTTTCCGGCTGCCAGGCAGAAAAGTCTCCAGTGAAATTAAATGAAGAGCTAGTTCTTGTAATAACGTACTCTCTCTTGTGCTGGTCTACGTGCCTGTGTCTTTGACACTTGTTTAGCATCAGCAGCGGGGATGAATGTGTCCAAATTGCAGGTTTCTCCTTGCCGTGTGGCTGAGCCTAGGCAAGGGGAGGGTGTTGTGCCGCTGCTTCTCGGAAGAAGGTGCTGCCTGGCATCTGTCTAATGTGGGGTTTCTGGTGCAGTTCCGGGAACTTCTGTCAACAGAGGGGAGATGATAGTTTAAAACATGGGACTCAGTGCCAGCATCTGAGTTTTTAATTCTGGTGTGGGCTGTAGTGTGTTGGATTACCTCTGGTCCTGATTCCTTTTTGACAAAAATGGAGGGAACAATCCTCGCTTCTTCTACCTGGCACCAAAACCATGGCGATCCCCTGACTTCTGTTAGTCTCTGGGTAGAAGCTGCTCTATATTGGATCGCATGATTCGCAGAAGGACATGGGCACATATCTGGTGGGAGTAAGTTACAACATCTGGCCATGCAACTGGGAGGCTGCCACACTGTGCATTAGGAGAACAGGTATAGTTGCAGGGAGAAGGGATGGACCTGGAGCACTTGGCCTTATCAGCGTCCTTCCTGCAGGAACACTCTGCATCCCTGGGTGTGCTGCAGCTCCCTGGCCCTGGAGCCCCCCTACCAGGGGTGACTTGCTCTGGGTAGATGGGAGGGCAATGCAGAAGAGAAAAGGCAGCACGACGGTTCTGCACTGCGAGATACAGCCCTGGCAGGAGAAGCAGGGGCACATGGAGGGCCGCTGGGAGAGCCTTACATTCAAGGTGTGGAACTAGATAAGGGCTCTTATCAGTGGCCAGAGGCAAGTGAGTACGGGGTTGCCTCACTGGCCCAGCCACAGCAAACTCGCCGTACTGACTGAAGGAGCACGTAGCTTTGTGCCTATTGGCATGAGCAGCACCTGCTAGCTCAGGGGGACAGAGCAGCCTCCACCAGGAACAAAACACCCCAGCTGCCCTCCCTTTCTGAAGCCTTGCCCTGGGCAAGCAGCGCGGCAGGGCTGCTGTTTCAGACCCTGGTGTGGCTGCCCCTATGTGAGTGGCATCTGTCTGGGACAGGAGGTGGCATGCTCCGGTTTTCCTGAGGCTCCGGGACAGTCTTGTCCCTCAGAGGTATACTTACTATTTTATCTGCTCTGTTATGGGGCTGGGCTTGCTATGAGGTCCCTAAAACTTTGCTCCTAGGTTGCAACCGCTCCCAAGAGGCTCTTTTATGGCCAGGATCACAGGGTTGGGACAGGGTCCCCAAGTGATTCAGGATCATGACAGTGTCTTGAAACACCAAAGAGCTCTGGGAATGGGGGTAAGAGCTGGGAGAGCACAGGGATGGACCCTCTCTGAAGTCAAGGTGGTCCACACAAGGGGGCTGCTCCACGGTTTGGCCCTCCCCTTTGGGGAGGGACCCAGAGGGAGGGACAGGCAGGCTGAGACAGTTCTTGAGGGTCTCAGTGCCTGAGCCCTCATCCCCACACGTGGCGGAGGGCCAAAAATGGTTCAGGTGAGACATTTGCTGGAGCTGTTGGGAGTGTTTTGGTTGCTCATGGGGACTCTAACACGAAACAGCAAAACCTCCAGTGTCCTGTTCTTTGTGGGAGGATGTGCTCGCATCTGGGGGACTCTGCTGCCCTCCTCTGAGAGTAGCTCAGCTGGCAGCTCGTGTGGTTCAGAGCTGCTGTTAGGACAGCATGAAATATTCCTGGAATTTAATATGAAAGTAAATAACTGAGAGGCTACCAGCGTGGTAGCGCTGCTTGGATCTCTTTTCATGTCCCCTGTGGCCTCAGTCCTTGCAGGCCTTGAGGTAGATGCCGGTCTGAAAGCCTGCCTTGCACAGAAGCAGAGGAGGAAGCAAGGAGGTGCTGACCTCCATCCTCAGTCTCACAGCCCTGGAATCATTCTCATTTTCTCCATTTTACGGATGCAGAGACTGAGATACCGTGATGGGAAGTGAATCCCTGCTTTGGGAACCCCAAAGGGCCACTCTCCGTGCTGAGGTAGCTGCAGCTGTCTGGGAAAGACACGGTGCTCTCCTTGCTGTCTCCCAGAGAATAACAAGTGCTTTTCTCAGAAGGATGCCATGGGTCCCAAAGCTTGGGAAATCCCTTTCCCTTCTCCAGTTTCAGTGCTGAGATAGACGCAGAGGCAGCTGGCGTCAGGGGTGTCTCTCAAGCTGACATTCTTCCCTGGAATCTGATGTAATTTAAAAAAAAAAAAAAGTGGAAAATATCTCAGGAGGTGCTGTTTTGCACAGACAGGATTTTGTTTGAGCTGGCCATGAATGTTTGAAGAGGATGCAGTGACCCTCAGTGCTTTTGTGAGGACCACCAGACTTCTTTCCCTCGTGTTGCAGAATTCATCACTAATTTTGCAGCATCCTGTGGGTGGCCCTGAGAGTTGGGGGCACGCTAAGGGTGCTGCCTGTCCCCCGCGTAGCACTCGAGCTCAGTGCGGTAATTTCTTTCTTCAAGGACTATGTGCTGTTCTGACATAGGGAGGGGGTAACTTGCTGCTCTAATGGAAGAAGCCATGTCCCTGCCAGCTCTCCCGCTTTTTACAAGCATCTTTGGGGTTTTTTTTCCAGCTCGGTGGCAAATCAAGAGCCATCTGGTAGCACTAGGCTCCCTATTGCCTGTGAGGTGGAGCTGGCATGTGCGCGTATAAGCAGCCATTTGGGATGGCACGGACCAAGCTACAGGATGCCTGGGAATCCTGGACAAACAGCTCAGTACACAGACGGACTGTACCTCATAGCCATTTTTTGCCACCACTCCCTGACACATCTAGATATGTCTTTGCCCGGTAGAGATCAGCGGTATATGAACATGACATCTCTCTATTGCTTTGAGGTTTCAGTGCCAAGCTCTGTATCTCCCTGCAAATCCGAGTGCCAATCTCTCTCTGACCCTCCGCATTTTATTTTTCAGGGGCCTGGAGGGGGACAAATCTCTCCTTCTTCCTCTGATGTTGCATAGTTCAGTTTGTACAGACATGAAAAGGAGGGGAGAGTCCTTTAGCAAGGTCCCGCTTTTCTTGCCTTAGCCACCACGCTGGGGATTACGTTCCAAAGGGAGGACCAAATGTGTTGGTCCTGGACGTCACTTCTAGGGACTGCCTGCTGCCTCCTTGCAGATGTTGTGGGAGGGATGCAGGACTGAGAAGTTTCTGGTTGGATAAACAGTGACCAAATCAGCCAGCAGAAAGGAAGACCTTCTTAAAAAGCTGAGTGACAGTACTCCTTTCTCTCTGCGTTTCCCAGCTTCTCTTCTTCCTTTTCCATCTGGTGTCTCTTTCCCTGGCTTCCCCTTCCTTCGAAGGATGCTGCTGAGCGTGCGGTTGCTGTCAGGGGTCTGCAGCGGAGAGCCAGCAGGAACAGCAGTGTCTCTTGTGGGTCTCTGCTCAGTGCCATGATGTGACGGCTGTTAGCAGCATCCGTCTGAGCCATACAGCACTGCTGCCCCAGGCTAGCCCCCCTGCTCCCCCCACCGCTCTTCTGGCTCTCAGTCGGGAGCTGAGCACAATGCTTTTTCAGTCTTTTCTTTTCACCTTGTTGCCCTGGAACAGGGGCTGCACTTTCTTGGGTGATCAATCTCCATGAAATCAGAGATCTTAGACCCAGAGATCCCTGGGGACCCTTGCTGAAGCCCTTCCAGCCAGTTGAGAAAACATGCTGCGCAGCTGGCTGAGACAGAGAGGGAGGGGAGCGAGTGGGTGGATGAAGCCTGGAGTTTTAGGCCATTTGTTTTCATTCTTGTTTTCATGGCAATAACATCCGGTCTGGGTTTGCTGGGTCAGGGGTGTAGTCCTGCTTTCCGAGCTCTAAGATAATCCCTGTTTCTCCTTCCCTTCCCAGCCTGTGTCTGTTTTTTGCTTTTTGTTGTTGTTGGGTTTTTTTTTAATTGTAGGAGGATCTGAATCCATGAGCAGCCAAGGCAACCCAGAGGAGGCTTGAGCCCTCTCTCATGACGAGGAAGCATCTGTGCTGGGCAGGGCATCCTTCTGCTTTTGCTCTGCAGGTTGGTCTTGCACTTTGTTTGAACCGACCTCAGGATTATGAGTCCTGCTCTTCATTTATGACCCATTCTGAAGAAGATTTGGGCACTCCAGGAGGGAATATGAAGGAGCAGGTTGATGCGGAGGCAGAGAGCTTGCTGTCTACAGGAGGCAGTTAGGACCACCAGCAACAGATCCCACCAAACGGGAGTCTCTGCTTTGCTCTGGTCGTTCCCCAGTTGCTCAGTACATGTGCGTTACTGTCTGCCTCCGCATGGCCTGAGCTGAGAGGAGGTCACTGGGGAATGGTGTGGAGGGACTCCAGAAGTGACAGGGGTCTGCTCGGGGTGCCGGAGGAGGTGTTCAGGCTGGAGATGCTGAGCTGGGTCAGAGGACCCAATGGGGTGCCACAAGTGTATCCCTGCGTCTGAGAAACCCAGAGGAAGGCTAGAGAGGGGGTCCTTTCCTTTGTGAAAGAGCTGTGGGGAGCAAGGGACCTGACGGACCTGACTCTCAAGAAGACATAGAAAGCATTAGCAAGGTGCTGCTTTGCCTGCAGGAGATGGGAGGATGAGAAACAAAAGCTGAAGAGTCAGGGAGGTCAGTGTCTTGGCAAGGTGGATCTGCAGGAGGGATGTGAGAGCCGGGGGAGGTGAGTGCGTACAAGTGATGCAGCAGAGACAGTGCAAGTAGGGAAGATATGGGGGGCAAAAGGGTGACTAAAAATGCCTGTGGCAGTGGGGAGGTACCGTGTCAGGGCCTTCACAACAGGTATGTGCCATGCTGGGATACTTGCAGGAGGCAAAGTGGATTTTATGACACTTCATTACCCAGAGGTCAGTGATATTTTCAGCTTACGTGAAATGTAAATAGGAAATAATATGGGAGAGAGCAAGGTACTTCCATGGTGTGAGATGAGAGTGCTGGGTTAGAGCTTCCAACTGCACTAGACTTTAAGATTGTTTGGTGATTTGTTGTCTCTTTAAACCAGCGGTGGGAGCTGGGTCTGTGTCTCACCAGCTGCTGGGCTGGGCACTTTGGGACACGTCACAACGCTGCCTGGAGGACAGCTAGCCTTGTGCAAAGGGCATGGAGAAGGCAGCAGCTTTTCCTGCCTCGAGGCAGATTGCATGATAACCCTCAGCTATATATATATGTGATGGGATATATGCTGAGTTTTGCTCTGCTGGGCCAGCCCATTCATCTGGTTATGGAGAAATCTCAGGGTCTGTCCAGGGCTGCTCAATAGCTCTGCCTGTCCTTTGGGGCTGGGAGTGAGGGGGAGCACATGCCACTCTCACCTCGCGACCTGTTATTTTTGCAAGTGACTGGCATTCAGCATCCCCAACACATCCTCTCTTAATGCTTCCTGTCTGCATTATCAGTTCTCTTTCTTCCTGCCTTTGTTGGATCCTGGAAGCTCTAGCTTTCTAATCTGAGGACCCTCCATCCCTGCCAGCCAGGCCTTGGGAGTTAATAATTGCAAGGACTAATTACATCTGGTGCTGTCTCGCAAAGCTGAAGATCTTTCCCCTCCTCCTCAAAGTTCCCTGAAGATAACAAAGGTTACAGCCATCGACACAAACCTCTCGGACACTTCGCTCTGAGACTTCGGAGCATGGGCTTAGCCTCTGTTGTCACCGTGGAGCCTGGCCATGAGGCAGGGCAGGGCTGTAGATGACACCGACACCCAGGAGAAGCTGGGACAGGGAATTGCTCCCCGTGTAGTATGCAATGGATACAAGGATCACCAAGTCAAACTTTCCTGCCTTTGGCATTGTGTCTGGCAGAGAGGCAGAGGATGGGGCAGCTGAGACCAGGGGGGCAGCTGCTCCTGTGTGCAAAGGCTTGGAGGGGATACCGCTGCCTGGAGGACAGCCCAGGGCAACGGCAAGGTAGGATGCAGTGGGAAATGTAGGGGAAGGACTGATATAGAAAACATACTCTGAGGGTGGAGTCCGAGGGCAGGGGCACGTTTTGGTCCAACGGAGGCACTGTCACCAAAATTGCAGTGCTGTCAATCCAGAGGTGGTTGTGGGATCTGCTGTGGGACTGCGGTAACAGCAGGAGCGTTTTGCCTGTTTTGTTCTCAGCAGGCAGACACACTCCCAGGAACAGGGACAATATGCTGTGCACTCCCTGGAGCACTTGCTGGGGAGGTGGGAACCTCACAGTGGCAGGTGTCTCTCTGCCTGTAGGTAATGCCCCACCGAGATGGCGAACTTCTTAGAACTGTAGCTCCTCTTGATTTCAGTGGTGGGCTGTGGAGTGGATCGGTCATTTCCAAATGCCCCAGGAATCACCTGGGGCTGACGCTTTTTGCCCCTCTGTGCTAGCAGAGCAGAGCAAGGGAGGAAAAAGCTTTCAGGATGAATATGCCCTGGGCAAAGGGGCTCCTCCATGGACAGGCGGTGACCCAGGGGCGAGGAGAATGGGTGGACAGAGAACGGTGTGTTGCCACTGCTTTGCAGAGAGAATGTAAATCAGTGCAGCCCCATGACTGCTCTCATCTGCTGGGAGAGCCGCCCTGCTCCCTCAGCCTCCTGGAGACAGGGAGCGGAAGGATGAGCTAGCTAAATATTGGAGCCACAGCATCCAAAGTTCAAAGCTCAGTAACAACGAGAGTGACTTGTCTTATTTATGTAAGGGTATGGAAAGCCCAGTGCCTTCCCTGAATGCCGAGTTTAAAAATCCTGGTCCCACTGTTGCCCACCAACAAGCACAGGGCTTTCTCCCCCTTGGCCAGGTTACCCCATCCTTTCACCTTCCTGTATATTAGCACTTCTTTACATCCCAGGCTTCCCCTGCATCCAGCAGGAGTCTGAGGGCACGCTCCGTGCCAGGGAGGGATTGATGTCTTTATGGGGAGCATAAAGGTGTTACCAGCTACTGGTACCAGTCTGAGTCCCTGGCTGAGCACACACCTTCTCCCAGGACCCCTCCAGCCGCGCAGGCTGTAAATCGCAGCGACATCCACCTGCAGACAGCTGCTTCCCCCGTACCAGCATCGCGGCAGGGGCTGTCTCTCCGCAACCTCAGCTCTGTAGGAAGGCTTTTCACTCACGCCAGCAGTGCACATCTCAGACATCACGAGTCGGGGGCCGCAGATCAGGACACTGACAGCAGTTCTGAGGTTTGTGCTTCTAACGTCTATCCCCTAGGCCTTTCACAAGGCTTGCAAACTCTTCCACGCAATCACAGGTCTGGAAACGTTCCTGGTTTTATTGCTGAGAGGGGAGACCGGCGTGATTTCCAGCTCGGGCAGCCACAGCTCTAAGAAAAACACAAAGTACCGTGAGGCTGATGAACCCATCATACCCGGCGACCCGCTGAGGGGACGGGACGCCGGCCCCAGCGCAGCACCACCCGCCGGAGCGCCCCGAAGAGGCCTGCCGGCCGCAAGGCCGCGAAGGGACCGGGCTGGGCCCCCCCGCCCCGGGGCCGGCCGCTCCCGGGACGCGGCGGCGACAGGCGACACGGCGTGACAGGACCTCCCGCCCCGCCCCACCCCGGCCGCCCCGCGCC
>JAVKLA010000021.1:27576151-27628045 GCA_034782735.1 Sagittarius serpentarius | reverse complement strand
GGCGGGGGTAGGTCCGGGAGCCCGGCCTCTCGGGCTGGGCGGCTCCGGGCGGCGGGGCCGCCGTTCGCGGCGGGGCCGGGGGGGGAGGCGGTCGGGCTCTGCGGGCCTGCGGTGTCTGCCGCCCGGAGCTACCCCACTCCCGCCGCTCCCCTCCCCGAGCAGGCAGGGGTGGGAGCCGGCGGCTCCGGGGGGGGACGGGCCGGACTGTCCCCGAGCCTCGCCGCCCGCGGGCGCTGGGACGAGGGCGTCTCGCCGGGAGAAGCCGGGTTGAGTTTCCCCTTGGACGTCCATTGGGTTTGCTTGGTTTGTTGTTAACACCTTGCGTCCCTGCAGCCGAAAGCCTCACGGTTCGGTCTGGTCTCGAGGCTCTGCAGGCGTGTGTTTGCACATGCAGTTGTATGGAAGTCGAGTAAAGAGACAGAATAAGGAGATACCGTGTCCACCAGCAACCCTCCGACGTAAGGACGCGGTGGGTGATGGCTGTCTGCTGAGGCGAATATAAGAAATACAAATTGCGTGTTAACGCTGTCATAAACCGCTGCCGTATGGCGTGCCAGAAGCTTTTGAGAGGCACGTTACTGAGCGCCTGGTGGGGCGGTGAGCGGGCTGTGGACCGATGCCGATTCGTGGCGGTGCGGTATGGCGGCGGTCAGGCTTCTGCCCTGATCGGGGTGGAAAAGTCAGGTTCTCTTTGCAAGCCTGAGGGAAAGAGTTTAACCTGGACAGACCCGCAGGTTGTTTGTACGGGAAATAACCCTGTCGGATCAGCGCTGCAGGAAACGTGTGGGGCCCGCTGGAAAAAGTGCAGATCCTGCACATTTTTTGCTTTTTCTACAGAATCCAACTTTAGAAGGTTGTGGGCTGTTGGTTTGTTTTTTGGTTTGTTTTTGGTTTGTTTTTTTTTTAATGAGTTTGCGTTTCTTGTGTCAGTGTGGGACCTTTAGGATATGGTATGTTTTTCCGAGGAAGATAGCCACCAGTCAGACCAGCGATAGCGAGGGGGTGCGAGTGTACGTGGTGGTCCTTTGGTCTCTGGCGGGGGGAGGCTGTATTTCCGAGCCTCAGCTGGACACTGCAGGCTGGAGCTTGGCTGGGCAGAAGCCAGCATAGCCAAGGCTTTCGTGGGGATTCTGTTTGCACGGCGTGGAGAATGCGCTAGTCTGTCATAGAAGATGGGATAATTTTTCAGGATAGGTTTTTAGGTCCCTTGGCATTACGGAGTGTGGGTGGGACTGTTTCATTCCTCCGTGTCCTCCAGTTTTCTTCCATAGCGCATGGAAATACACTGGAATACCTGTCTCCCAAGACAAACAACTTTCATTTGAGAACTTGAGAGTCGTAAAGAAAAAAGGTTGTTTTTTTCTTCCTGTTACGTATGGGTTAGATTGGCTGTCTTAGTAGTTTAGAGGACTGTTGAAATGTCCCTTTGCCTTGCTGCTTCTTTATTTTTTTTACTAGCTGCTTGGTTTTGAATCCAGCTGTTCCTCTATGCTCTGGGTTTTTTGTTGTTTTGTTTTTTTTGGTTTTTTTTTTTCCCTTCTGATCACAGAAGCTGGAGGTGCTCGGACTGGCTAGGGCCCTTCTGGTGTGTTTCCTCTCTAATACAGGAGAACCTGGAGAGATGTGTTCTCCACAACTTACCCTGTCTGATCTCAAAAGTCCACAGCAGAGAGGGCTTCCACTATGCCACCTGAGAAGTGGTTTAACTGTTGGACACACCTCTCTGTTTGGCATGCCTCCCTTGCTCCATGGCAAATCCATTGCAGAGAACCTCCCCTGATGTCTGGGATGAATTGGTCTCATTACGTCCCCACCTTCCTGTAATGGATTTAATTCCTTCCTTTGGGTCATTCTCATGCTTGATCCCTCCCCTTCCTTAGTGTTTGGAAGCTTTGGAGACCTCCTCATCCCATTAATGATGTCACTGTTTAGGTCAGTGATCTGTGTTAGCTAATCTTGACCTTTCTAAACTATTTTTTCTTCTGTGCTGTTCTGCCTTTTCTCTGGTTAACCAAACATGCCAACAGAGCAAGCAGCCTCACTGGATGGAGCAGGCGCTGCGTGCTCTGGACACTGTGTAGTTTGCACTTGCGTACTCTCTTGCACCTCACACTGTAGATGCCTGCCCAGTCTGGGAGTTCCCGTTGGTCGTGGCTCACTCAGGCGTATCCCTTCATGTTTGTGCATACTGCTTTTTATCAAGCAGTCCCAGTGTGCTGAATAGCTCAGGATGAATTATCTTTTGCTTGGAGGCACTGTCTGTCCTTTTTCCTCTGGCCAAAACTATTTTATTTTCTTGCGCTTTCCCCAACGCGCCCTTGTATGTTATTTTCCACACTTCCAAATTAAGCAGTATCTCCAGGATAAGCCTCCCGTTCTAGATCTTCCCAGTGAATGTTCGGTAAAACTAGGTGAAGTCAATGGGATGCCAGAGAATAGCACCACAGCTCAGCTAAGGCTTGCGACCCAGAGATAACTGGCAGCAGGCTAATCTGTAGCGCAGTGTGTGCATCTTGCTGAGTGGCTAGACATGATAGAAAGCTTCCATGTGTGCAAGGCTTGATCGCGCTCCCACTGACTTCAAATGGCTAGTGACCACGTGAGGACAGCTCAATGCGTGAAGGAGGGATGATGTACAAGCCTACATTTTCCTCTTATAAGACCCCAGCAGCTGCAAAGCCTAGGAGATTCATCAGCCTCTTCCAGGGTCTGTGTTAGTCTTGACAGTTGACAAAGTGCTACTGAGCAGCGGGGAACGGTGTCCTGGGTGACTATTCTGGTTTCCTCTTTCCAGTACATCTCTACTTGCTAGCCACTGAAACTGAAGAACAGGGCTTCGTCTCAGCTTAGTGGAAATGCACTGTTTTAGACAGTCCTCTTTAGAGGACTTCGGTGGGAAACCAGTAGGTTAAAAATAGATCCTTCCCCTCTGAAGCAGGGGTGGAGGAGGAGAGGAAGGCTGGGTTTGCAGTGGCAGGGGATTAGGGTCTGTATATTGCTAGGGAATGGGAGAGTTGTACTCGCTTTTGCTTGCTACTCCCAGTGTCTCTGAACTTAACGTCTACTGGGTGTATACCAGAGTCCTAACCAAGCCAGCTGCAGTCTGTTTCTCTCTGAAGGCAGGAGAGAACAGGATTCCTGGAGCAGCTGTCTTCAGTTCTCCTGCTTTATCCTGAGTTAATAGTATCTGGGACATGCTCATTGAGAAGGGTAAAACCAGGAGTTACTGATAGTGTTGCTTTGCCTACTAAGTTTTATGTGTCCAGAATAATCTGTGAGGGAATACTCACTGTTGAGGAACCAGCCCTTCTTAAAAGGAGTGCAGGCTGGGCATCTCAAACTAGGCTTGAAGTGATTCTTAAAGATCCCAGGATAGGAGTGGAGATTTTTCCCCCAAAAGTCTTTATTTTAGACCATCATCTCCTCTTCTGTTGCTGGTCTGGAAACAATCCATGCCAGAAGGGTGAAGCACTTCATTGGGCAGGCAGTGCCTGCATGCTTGGTAAAGGAACTGGTGCTGCCGCTGCTGGGCACAGAGCAGGTCCTCTAAGCCAATGTTGGCCTCTTCATACACCATCACCCTCCTTGCCTCGCTTCAGTGCCTGTGAGAGGCTGGAGGTGGATGTGTTGCGAGTGTATCACCCACATATAAAGTTTCACTGTGTTGGTACCCCACAGCCAGGTCAATTTTGAGGAAGACAGCCAGAAGCAAGCAGTTGTGGAGCACTGGAAAACACTAATGCCATCCAGAGGCAGCAAGGAGGAGCCAGAGACTGGATGCCAGGATGCTAGAGGTATGGATGAGACCCAGTCCACCGAGCAGCTCAACGTGTCACGTCTACGCAGCTCTTCAGTGGAGATCCGTGAAAAGGGGTCTGAATTCCTGAAGGAAGAGCTGCACAAAGCACAAAAGGTGAGGCCTAGAGTTTGTGAGAATACCTGAGGATGGTGGCACAGATTTGAGCGGTGGGGGGTTTCCAGGAGGTGGTACCGAGGGGAGTGGGGTCTGAATATGGTTGTGCCGCAGTCTGGAGCAGGCAGAAGAGAGGGATTGAGCTGAGGTGGTCATAAAGAGCTTTGGAGGAGGACATCAGTTGCTAGGTTGACCCAAAGCCTTCATGCCAACATCCAAATTAGTCCTGGAAACCTGCTGCAGAAGGGAGCTTGAGACAGGCAGTGCTTACTGTGGAGCCTCCTTGCTAATGGCAAATGAGCAATTCCAGCCTGAAAAGCCTGTGACAACTTGTGGAGGGATGCCTTTGGTGACACGGAACGTGGTACAGAGTGTAGCGACTGGAGTCTTGGGCTGGGGATCCGTGCAGTGGTGGGGAGGAAAGGTTGTGATTGACAGGCAGAGGCAGGCAGGCATCAGCACTACTGGGGCCTGCCATGAGCTCACACATCCCTCTCCATTTCCTCAACAGGAGCTGAAGCTGAAGGACAAAGAATGTGAGAGACTGTCAAAAGTCAGAGAACAACTGGAGCAGGAACTGGAGGAGTTAACAGCTAGCCTATTTGAGGTACCACCCTCTTCCTTTTCCCATCATTTCTTAAGCTAAGCTTACGTCCAACTCCTTTAAGACAGGCTTTCCCTGAACTTCCAGCCATCTACTCCCACAGTTTTCTCCTTCCCCGTTGTTCTTTCCCACTTGGAGAAGCAGAGCTGGGCAGTGCTGCAGGCAGAGCCTTAGAGCAGGGGCTTGTACCTGCACCTGGGGAGCATTTGCATGCATTTCTTTCCTAAGAGCATAGTAGTTACAGGCCTGTACATCTGATAGCAGAAACAGATGTGGGGATGCCTGTAGCTGGAGCTAAGCATAGCTCCCTGTCCCTCTCCTGTGCCTGCTCTGTACTCTGGACAGCAGCTGCTGTGTAATAGAGATGATTCCCTGGC
Organism: Sagittarius serpentarius; assembly: GCA_034782735.1. Taxonomy (NCBI): domain Eukaryota; kingdom Metazoa; phylum Chordata; class Aves; order Accipitriformes; family Sagittariidae; genus Sagittarius; species Sagittarius serpentarius. Next base: position 27,623,151 of record JAVKLA010000021.1, on the reverse strand, counting down.
TCGTGTCAGCCCTTGCTTGGGGTGGGAGGAAGCTGGATGTCCTCATATACTCTGCTCCAGTGAGTGTTCAGAAGGCCTGCTGGTTGTTTTGGTGTTTGGGTTTGGGTTGGTTGTTTTTTTTTTTTGGTAACGTGTTTCTTGCCAAGCTCTATCTTGGCAAAATCCCATTTACCAGCAGCTCTAATGTCTGGATCTGACTGGGTGGTGAGGAAAGCCAGAGCCCATCTGTACCTTTGAAACACAGGCTGGTGCTGAGTGTCAGGGCCAAGAGAGCATCCCCTTCCTGGAGATTTTGACTGCCCGGGCTCAGGGCGAACTTAGAGATAATGTAGCTGAGGGCTGTCCCCTTCCTTTGGTGGCCTCAGACAGACTGCTTGCAGACAGTGCTGCGGAGAGGCCCCAGCTGGGACTCGCACCACTCCCCGCTTCCTGTAGGAGCTGCTTTTAAGCTAGCCTCTACCATTTGGCCCCCACCTGAGTTACAGCTCCTGCTGTGTTGCAGCCATGCCCAGAGCAGTGAGGGCTGGCGGCTCCGCAAGGGAAGAGGGAGCAAAGTGCAATAACAAGTCAGGCAAGAGCAGTGACCTCACCAGTGAGGAGCCAAGACATGGAGCAGCAAGTCTGGATCAGGATCTGTGCCGCAGACAGCAGTCAGTGTCAGAAAACAGTATGGTGATCAACCAGCAAGTCTGCAGTGACAACATAGGCCTTGAGGTCAAGTCAGGAAGCCAAGCTAGTGAGCGTGAGTCAAGGTCAGAGTCGCAGAGGTATTGGACTGGGTGCAGACACAGCTGCCACACAGCTGTGATGTAGCACAGGTGGGTGCTAATGTTAAAGCCTCAGCTTTAAAGCAATTCCCAAGGGCAAGGCGGGGCAGGCCTTTGCTTCTAACTTGCTTCACAGCAGCCCATATCAGTGAAAGAGATGGCCTTGGACTCAGCCAGCTAAACTCTTTAATTTGGCCAGCTACAGTCCTAGAAGGAGGATGTGCTCCAGGCTCTGGCACTGAGAGCCTTTGGGGGAAGGTTCTTCACAGCTGACAGAGTAAAACCCTTGGATGTGGCAGTGATATCTGTCCCCCTGCTTGCTTGCTCAGAGCATGCGATATGGCAGAGCTTTGGCCTGTCCCGGTGGCTTTGAGTTGGGGCTGCAACAGGCAGACTAAAATTCTCTCTGGTCCAGGAAGCGCACAAGATGGTGAGAGAAGCAAACACTAAACAGGCGGCGTCAGAGAAACAGCTGAGGGAGGCACGGGGGAAGGTGAGAACTGCACTCTCTGTGACTTGATCTCTCTGCTAGGTTGGTGCCCAGCCTGGCCATGGTGCTGTTTGTTGGCTGGAGGAGAGTAAAGTGCCTGCAGCTCAATCTCTCCGAGATGCTCCATTTGCTCTGTTCCCTCTCCAGCGGATGCTGAGTGAAGGGGGGAAAAGGTGTCCTTGCAGTCTGCTGCTGATCCAGCTCCCCTTTGAGAAATGGGTGCTGGGGAACCACAGAGAAGTGGTATGCTGTTTAATTGCCACAGCTGTGGGGATGGTTAGAGCAGGGAGCTGGGGAGTTGGAATTTCCTGAGAAAGGCCGCATCACAGGGCTGCTCAACTGGTTTATTCTTGAGGAGAGAGAAATTTCTTCTGGGTTATTGGGTCTAAAAAGAGCCTGGAGCAAAATGTGCTCAGACTGAGGAGCAGAGGAGAGGGATGGGTTCCCGAATAGCTGCTGTTTAGCCCTGTTTTAGAATTCTGGGTGACGGTGGGCATTTGGAAGAATGGGGAGAAGGCTTCATGACTGGGCTTATAGCTGATTCCCTGTGGCTTTAGTGTTTGGTGGGGTGCAGCAAGCTTGAGCTCAGCAGGTGCTGAAGGTGCTGTTGACTCTTGCCTTGTCTCTTCAGATTGACATGCTGCAGGCAGAGGTAACAGCTCTGAAGACGCTGGTGATCACATCGACACCTTCCTCTCCAAACCGGGAGCTGCATCCTCAGCTCCAGAGCCCTTCTAAAGCTGTCTTCAGAAAGGGCCATGGGCGAAACAAGAGCACCAGCAGCGCAGTGGTCTCAGCTGCCAGCCAGAATGTGACTCCAGAGCCGGTCAGTCATGAGTACAAAGAGGTGGGTGAGGGCCATTCGCTGCATCAGCCTTAGAGCCACTGCTGTCACTGTGCTCAGGGAGCTGTGCGACTTCTGACTCGGGCTTCCTGGAGAGCTCTGTGGTTTCAGTGTTAGGAGAAGCTGTCTGTGCAGTAATCTGGCTTGTTCCCTAAATTTGTGCTGAGGCAGGCTCTGGAGAATTTCCATTTGTGGAGATTTCCCCTTCTGGGAAGCATGTTCAGGGCTGCGTCAGGAGAACTGCTAGAGGAAGCAGTTGAGGGATCCCTGGAGGGCATGGACAGATCCAGGAGTTACCGGTGCTGAGAGCGGATATGTCAGAAGTTGCTGAGCAGAAGCCAGTTGTTCTGCTGCGTCTTGGCAGTTGAGTCCACTACCTGCTCTGGCGTGATTTGCTGTTGTTTCTTCTCTCTGCCTAGTTTGGCTTGGACACCAGGAGACCTCCATCGACTTGCAGTTTCTGTCACTTGTTCTGTGTTCTTCGGCATGTCACGTCACTTCTTCCTCTTCTTTGCAGAGCATGTATTTAATTAACTGTATTTAATTCCTTCCCCACTGGAAGGGACTGGCTAGAGAAACATGCAAGGGGTTTGTGAATATCTTTCAAACAAACTCTGTTTAATTCCTTTTGGTGATCCTTTGATAGTCCCCCACCTGCTGTGACTGTGGGTGTAAGTAATGCTTCTTCCTGCTAGCAGGATCTTTCCATCTGGGAACTTTCCACTAGCCAGATGTGTACACAGCTGTCCTGGGGAGCAAAAACGAGGCAGCTTATGGCACTCGGTCAGGAAGAATGAAAATGAGTGAGAATGTGGTGGGGGAATATGTCTCCCTAAAGATTTTTTTGGGGAGCTGCGGCCTCTGTCGTGAATTCTTGAGGGAGCAAGACGACACCTGGTCACTTGGCTTGTGTGAGAACCTATGCAGAAGGGCTGCTTGTGAAATTAAGCCTCTCCCCAAACAGGGCTGTGCTGGCAACACTGGTAACGTCTGCTTTTGGCAGTGGCTTCAATAAATGTGCCTTGTCAGCTTCTGCGCAGTGCTCTTGTTGCTAGAGTTTGGATGAAATGCTTCAGGCAACATGGGCTATAGCTGTTGTCCTGAGGCAGCAATAGCAACGAGAGGTGAAGATCTTTAGCTCTATACACAGGCAGAGAAGAACAAAGGCTATGTCAGAAAGAAAGCCAAAGGAAAAAATCAGTTCAGTAACTGTGAAGGCCTGATGCACAGGTTTCTCTTGGTCAAGCAGGGAACAGTCCATATATACACTGGAAACTGGAGTCAAATGCAGTCAGCTAGAAGCCGCTTTGAGGGCCAGGAAGAAAAAGTTTTAATCTTTCTAAGGTCCTGTGACCTCTCCCAATGCTAACCGTTCCTCCAGTCAGAACAGAGGAGCTTCAGACTGAGAGCTGAGTTTGGTGAACCACTGACTACCCTGTAGAAGTTGCCCCCTGCTTACAGTAAGCAGAGAGAACTTTTGCCTACTGGGTAGTTCATTTTGCTGTTCTTGGCTCAGTCTCAGCAAAGCTCGTGTTGACGATCTTTAGAGAAACGCTAACTCTTGTAAGTGACTGCCTGCTAAATATTTGGACCTGTCATTTCTTTGTGTAGGTAACTTCCACATGGTGCAGATATCCTGGGGCTTAAAATCCCAGGGCTACAGCTTCCCAAGTGGCTAATAATTTTGTATATCAAGGGTGGGGTGGTTTTTTGTGAACTTGTTAATTTCTGTCTCACGTTCCTCAGTGGCCTATGTGAGAGGTGATGAAAGGGAACCTGGCATTCAGAGAGTTGGTGCTTGGTGCTCAATGGAAAAAATGTGCCCCATCTTAAGCTGAGCCTAAAAATGGCAGAATTTCTGGTCCCTTTTTGCACCTCAAGCTGAAGTCAAAAGGTGTGGCTTGTGGCCCTGCGATGTCTTGAGCAGCATGCTTAGTTCCCTGGAAGGGAGGACTTGAGCGTTTCTTTGTATCTTCTATTTTGTCTCACGTTTTTTACCTCCCTTTCTTGCTTGTCTCTCTAAAGCTTTTCCTTCACTGTTTGTCTCTTCCTCTGCCCTCAAAGTCTGGGTTACCTGCTCTGCTCTCTCTGCTCCTTTGTATCATCCCTGGGAAGGCTATCCACATCACCTATGAACCAGGCTGGCAGGCCTTGGGGGCAGAGGCTTCCTCGTCCTTGCGGCAGGTAACATTTCTGGACAGCATTGGGGAGGGGTGGGACCCATCTGCCTCTCATACTTCCAGCCTTTCCATTCTAGCTTCCTTTTATGCTAACCTGCTTTTTGTTTGTTTTTTGTTTTGTTTTTGTGTGTTTCTCAATTTGTTTTTCCATCTTCTGGCTCTGAAGCTGTCTCCTGGTAGCAGGTGAGCAGTCTCCATAGCACAGAGCAAGTGTGCTAGAACCCAGACCTTTTTCAGCTTTGTTCACTTACGTTCTTTGTGTTGCTCAGCAGGGTTTCTTTAGTTTTGTTTTTCCTTTCGGCAGCTTTAACAGGATTTGCTGGCCTTTTAAGGAGGTGCCCTGTCAGTCAGGTTGGTGGTTCTGCTAATGATCCATCTGGGGTTTAAATGTCAGGTCCCAGAGAGTCTCCAGGACTGAAGTATTTTCAGCCAGACAGGGATGGAGGGAGCAACTTTCCTGCTAGGTCAGGGGATGGGAGCAACCTCTGTCCTGGGTCCCTTTCTACTGAGCAGTGAAAATGCTTTTGAGCCCACGTGTAAAAGGCAATGAGCAGACATTAGAATAGGGAAAGCTGTTCCTACTCTTTGAGCTCCCTTTGAGAGAGCTGCTTCCCTACACTCAGTTTGCCTCTGCAAGCCTGTGTGGCTGCCCAGTGTTCCCATTACTTCTGTGACTCCCCAAACACCGGAGTTCTGGGCTTGGAGTGGTCTTTAAAGGGCTGGCATACCCTGTGAGCTCATACTTGGGCTCACTGAATGTAGTCCTGCTGATGGCTGTTTATTAATAGCTTTTTGCAATTCATCCTTTTCTGTAGCAGTCCTTTCCTTACAGAAGGGTTCTGCCTTCCATGTCCTCGGTGCCATTGTCACTGTGCTTTGCCATTCAGCTGCTCTCGTCATTCCTGCTATGGGCTGAGTGGGCACTTGGTCTGTTTGGTGGTTGTGTGGTGGCTTTCCTGCAGCAGAGGTGCTGCCCTGTCCTGGAGGAAGATGGGATAGAGAGGTGCCTGCCAGTTTCTGGCAAAGTAAGTCCAGTATGGCTGTGTCAGTCTGGCACAGAACTGCTGCTGGGTGGGAGATGAACGATCCTTGGAGCAAGCCAGCTTCCCTCAGACACTTCTGTGATGCCTGAGCCTTTCTAGATGCCAAAGCAGATGTTTCATAGTTTAGTTTACCTACGCAGTAACAAATGTCATCTGCTATGGTATCTCTCCCTCCACCCACCGTCCTTCTTCCTGCTCCTCTTGGACACTTGCTGCAGGTCGACTCCATTTTATTTGCTGAGTTCCAGGCCTGGAAGGAATCTCCAACTTTGGATAAATCTTGCTCCTTCCTGGACAGAATTTATCGAGAAGATGTAGGACCTTGTCTGGACTTCACTAAGCAGGAGGTGAGTGCTGGAAAAGGAGGACAAAAACTGTGCGGTCTGGCAGCACCGAAGTTGCACCTTTATGGAGGTGACCTCTGCACTTTCATATCTGCACTCATTTCTCTTTGCCGCAGCTGTCGGAGCTGGTGCGAGTGGCTGTGGAGCAGAATACACTCACCATTGAGCCGGTTGCTTCCCAGACGCTCCCTGTGGTGAAGGTGTCAGCAGAAGAGTGCGGTGGGCCGAAGTAAGGAACCATGCTTATGCTCTCTTGTCCTCTCCTTGCTGCTGGTCTTTCTGTACCATCTAGTGGAGTTTAGCCAGGCCTTGCTCAGTCAGTTTTATTGAACAGTTGAAAGGGCTCAGCTGAGTCTTCTCCTAGCCTATGACCAGTGGTAGTTCAGCTCAACTCTTTACGTGAGAAGGGGAATTAGCTCAGCTCAGCTGAGGTACTGTAGTTGACTGTTTTAGGGGGATAACCTCATGTTGTTAGTGCCCTTGGCTTGGGAGAGGGTTTGATTTCTTTTTCCCTTAAGGTAGCAACTTGTGTAATGTTCTCTGAAGGTGTGTTTGTGCATAACCTAGGGTGAAAGGATTAAGTCAGAGCTGCATTATCTCATGTTCTTGCACCTTGTGAGGTTTGAGCTTGCCTTGCACTCCTGACCTTCCTGGTGCACTGGGTGGGTTTGAGCCTACGTCAGAAGAGATCTCCTCTTGCTGCATATCATCTTCCCCACCTGATGCTGTCACTTTGCTGTCGGAATTGCGACTGTGGCTGCTCCAGAGCTTGTGTGAATGTATGGGATGTGACAGACAACTTGAGATTGCCTCAAAGAAGAGGAGCACTAGCGGGAGTGACGTGACATTCCAGACGAAGATAGGGGATTTTGTCCAGTTATTGAATTTAAATTCAGTCAGGGCTTGCTCTCTTTGTTCTTCCCTCCCTTACCTTCAAGGAGAGCACCTTCTAAGAGAAGGTGTTCCTGTAACAGTAAATGCTGCTCGCATGCAGGTTTCCTACCACACTTTTCTGCGTTTTCTGTCATGTCTAGGCAGATTGTTCCACGAGTATGTGTCAGGCCTGTTCCAAGAACAGCCCATCCTGTGTTTATCCTTATCGGTTTCCTTTTGAATTTTTTTTTTGTGTCTTCACAGTGGGTTCCGGTCACAAATTGTAACGTAAGTGAAGTATTTATTTTTCAGTCAGTGATCAAAGATCTCTAATCCATTAACAAGTTACTAACTTAGAGCAATTTAGCAGCTTTGAGGCTAGAGCTGAACTTAAAGCTAACTTTTTAACCCTGTTTAATTTCCACCCAGACAGGATGGTAAGGAGTCTTGCTATTGGCAATAAAGGACCCAAAAGGAGTTTGTTCCCCTTTGTTTCCCGGATGCAAAACACTGCTTTTTATGGCAACTTTGGACATGCTGTGAACCAGAAAGGAGAAAACTGGGATACTTGCCCAGGCTGGGACCTGCCAGACCTACTTGTCTGTACCCTACTGTACAGACCTCAGTGCAACAGTTCGAGGAATCTAGACAGGCAGGGACTGAGTTGGCCGCTATGCGACGTTGTCTAAATAGCATCAGAGGAAAATGCTGGCCAGGAGGTGCGGAGGACAGCTGGCTTTCGTGATGGCACGTCTGGCAAAGTGCTCTGGGGTGTGTAGAGTGCTGCAGGGCAGGTGTCCAAATGCTGTGGTTTAGGTTACTTCTAGCTACAGTTGTGATAGCTGGGGTTACACCAAGAGGTATCACCCAAGCTCAGAGTGGTCAGCAGTGGTCTTTCTTTTTTCCAGTGCGCTGCAGTGTTCAAATTTAGGACCTCTTAAAGGTATCTCGTTTACAAAGGTATTTGTCATCCTGCGCCTTCTGAGGATTTGGTCCCTGAAAGTTGTGTTAATCATTGGGCAATGATTACTTCTCATTGTATCTGAACACGTACAGCCCATGCTTCCACTCTTAGCTAATATTTGCCTTGATAGCAGTGGAAAGCAAGCACAGAGACAGGCTCAGAAGCTCTCTGAAATCTCTCTCTCCTGTGTTGTCATCTTTCATGGCCCACAGAGCAATTTTTTGCAGCTGGGGAGTGATGTCCCTCTTCCCACCATGCAGGCACTAAGTCTCTGGGCAATGTGGTGATGACTGTGCAGCAGGAAATTCTGCTTTACTGCTTTAAGTGGTGATGAAGCAAGGGCAACTGCTTGGTGCTGGGAACCATTCATGTTGCAAATAACGGTAGGAAATGGCAAGAAAATGGAGGCGTGCTGCACTCTTGCTGATTTAGTCTTTTGGTGGTCTCCCTGGGACCTGAGCTTTCTTGAAAAGACTATTTTCTTCACTCAGTCTGAAATCTCCTTACAGTTGTGAAGCCAAGCTTCTTCCTTGCCTGCACAAGAAGGGATTGGCTTTTTCTTAGGGACTGCAAGCCTTATCCAAAGTCCCCTGAAGTCAGTACAAAGTCACTCCATGTGGCTTCAACTAGAGCAGCTTCAAATCAGGCCTGTATTTATTAATAGGAGCCTAGCATAAAGGCTGCAGTGTGGCTTGTTTTGAGTTCTCAGCCTAAGCAGATTCTGCTCTAATGCTGGATCTACCTGTTTTGAAACCAGGTTTGGTTCCCAGCCAGCATGTTTGCATCCCATCAGGAAAGCTGATACACCTGAGCAGAACTCCTTCAGCAAAAGCCTTGCCTGGAACATGGAGGAGATGAGATGTGCAGAGACCAGATGACATTTGTTATACTCTGCTCCAGCCTCACCTCTTTAATATTTTCCGTGGCTTTGTCTTGGGCTGTCTGCCAGGGAAAGGGTACAGCCTTGGTTTGCTTGGGCATGGAATAATTCATGGTTCCAGATATTTAGTCTACGGTCTCCTAAACTTGCCATTTATGGAATCTCTGTAGGAGCAAAAGGCTCGTATCAGCTGCGGGCTTTTTTTCCTCCTTCATGCTGACTGACGCAGGACTAGCTTCTGAGCTCCCACTTCTCTCTCTTGGGGATAGTCTTGAGGTTGTTGAATTGCTGTGCTCTGCTGTGCCACTAGATTGTTGAAGGCTGAAGTGTTTTTTCTTTTGTCTGCAGGAAATGTGCTCTGAGTGGCCTCCCCAGGACCTGCAAGCACCGCATCATGCTGGGGGATTCTGGGAATTACTACTACATTTCACCATCCTGCAGGGCCAGGGTGAGTCCTTCACCTTCTCAGGGTGCCTCAGCCCTCCAAAATTCTTCCAAGATGGAGAAGCTCCTGAGGGTCAGCCCTCAAACTGACTAAGGCCTGTGGGGCTTGAGTTTGTTCCTGAATTTGGGGTGGCTCTTGGTTGATGATTAGGGTGCAGGTCTCCAGCCCTGCTTCAGGCTCCAGTGCTCTGCCCTATGTTCCTTCAGTGTTCACTTTCCATGGTTTGATTCAGTACAGGGCTTTGATTGTTTTGTTCTATTACTATTTTTTAATTCTCCTTTTGTAAAACACAGTAATTTTCTGCTCTTTAAATGCTGGCTTTTGTTATTGTTCCAGTACAGATCAGTTACTCAAATGGTTATGAGAACAAGCTGTCCTTTCTTTGGAGGGAAGGGAGAAGGTGAAGGATTTGTTAATGTTGCTGTTGGGGCTCTGATTCAATGGAGCGTTTTAGAAGTTTATTCTTTCCTGAGTTGCATATCAGAAGAGCTGATCCTGCAACACGTGACTATTTCTGAGACAAAAAGTTGGTTTTGTGCATGGACTTAAGTTGACTAATTTTTGTCACTTGCACTGAAGCACTCTAATGTGTCATGAATGCCCTTACCTCCCTGCACACACGCTTTCTGCAGAAACCTTTAATTCCAAAGGTTTTCATTCAGTTGGAGAACAGTGCTCTTTGAAGGAAGATCAGACTTTGCTGCCACATTAAGTAGTGATCATTTACATCTCAAATCTGCAGTAGAGTGGACTTCCTGCACAGTTTGTCTCGTGGGTAGTGTGGTGTCTTGGGATGGGATTGCAGATGCCCAGAATGCTGACTGGGTTTTTTTGTGGTTGGTTTTTTTTTTTGCCAGCTTTCTTTTTGTCTCTTTCCATCTGATGGTATATAGTACTATTTCTCAGGTGCTGAACACTAAGAGCTCTCCTGCTGGGTCCTGTGCAAGCCTTTTGACAGGCAAAGCAGTTCTGTAGCTGACTCCTTTTTCTCTCTCTCCCTCAGATCACAGCGGTGTGCAACTTTTTCACATACATTCGCTATATCCAGCAGGGCTTGGTGAGGCAGGACGGTAAGAGGGTATAGTAGCTGGCTGCGGTGGGGGTGCTGTCTGTGGGACATTGGGAGGAATTAAAAGGTCCTATTCAGCATGACAGGAAGGGGGCCAGCTTTGGGGTACCCTGAACTCCTTGTGTCTTTGAGGAAGTGTTAAATGGCAAAAGAGAGGCGTGAGCGGGAGGAATAGATGCACCCTTTCCTTGCTCGTCAGCTTGTTGGGAGCTTTCCCCTGGGGTGGAACTCCTAAAGGCTTCTCTGATGGGCCTCTCCTAATGGACCATCTGGCTTGTCTGCTTCTGTCACTTTGGGGATGAGCCTGGCTGGGCTGTACTGACAGCACAGCATAACACGAGGTGGGGTCCAGCTATGCCTTGCGTACTGATTTTTGGTGGTTGGTTTTTTTGTGTTTTTTTTTTTTTTCCCCCCCTCTTCCCTACCCCGTTTTTGCTTTGCAGTGGAGCTGATGTACTGGGAGGTCATGCGGCTCAGGAGGGAGATGTCTCTGGCCAAACTCGGGTTTTATCCCAGTGAGATGTAAGCAAAGGCCTGAGCCTGGAAGGAAACTGCTCCTGTATGAACGGCTTGTCAAACGTAGTCTGCCAAACAGATGAATGCAGTGCCTCTCCTGCAGTGGGCCTTACTCCCTCCCCACCATCCCTCTGCCTGAAGCTGATCAAGGACCAAGAAGCACAAGTTCCACCTTCAGCTGTCCCACTTCTCCAACTGTGACTGGAATGCAGCTGCCAAGCTACCCCCTCGGAGCTGGGCTGGCCCTGGCTGCTCTGGGGTGGCTGTCTATGGACTGTCCTCTATGGAGTCTCCTATATGCAGTGTATATCTTTTTTTTTTTTTTTTTTTTTTTTTTTTGTTTAAAAAAACTTCTGGTTTTATATGCAATCTGCTTTGGCATAGTCTGAGGCCAGCCCTGTGTAAGGCAGGAGTCTGGGACCTTCTGTGTACACAAGTCTCTTGGGACAGATGCTGGCTGTCTGTCCATCTGTTCCACTCGTTCTTTGGGGTGGAGGGTGCTGTGCCCGGCTGTACACCTAGGTCCTGCTGACCACTTACTCCCTTAACGGCCCTGTAAATGCCAGCAACATGCAATAATCTTACGGAGAGCCATGAACAGCCTGTTTCCAAGTATTTCCTTGCTTCTTTTAAAGGAGCCTGCAAAAGAAGCTTTCTGCCAACTGAGTCACAAGGAGGGATTTGTTTCTGGTTTTAGCTTGCAATTTGGCACTGGGTAATCCAGGCTGGGGGAACAGCCGGAGCAGAAGCAGGAGCTGTGCACCTGGGGCCTTCGGCAGATGAAAGTGAGCAGGGAAACTGCATAACTCACAGCTGGCCATGGCTTGGCTGCAGTCTGTGCAGGGTGTTTTCTCCTGTTCTAGAGAATCTGCTACAGTTGTCGCAGGCAGATGCAGCTTGTGGTGCCCTGTGACAGTCCTTGGTGCAGACGTCCTTCCCCCATGGTGCTTTTAGGTACAAACCTTGCCCACAAACAGATGCCTTTGAGCTGTTCCTGCTGTGAGGGAGCTTTGGGCAGTACTCTTCCCACTGTTCAGATAGAAACCATGGTCCCAGGCTGGGTTCTTTGTCTCCAGACGGAGCATGCCCAGGTTGGGCACTGTCTTGAGGCCCCGAGATTTCCTCCCCAGTATTACGTCAGACCTAGAGATGCACATCCACTGGGAAACCCAGCTTCTCCTGGGCTGCCATCCCCAGTGAGATCTGAGGCGTCTTTATGTGGACCTGAGGGATGTGGCTGCGGTTCCTGTATGCGTCAAAATAATGCTGGGAAGGAAGTCGCTAAAGCTGTTGGAAGGCCCACTATAGCTTGAACTCAGGCCCAGGTTTGTCTGCACAGAACTGTGTTAAAGCCATGACAGTGTTTTGTAGCCAGTTTAGCCTTTTTTTCAGTGACTGTGGAATCAGCTCAGCCACCACCCACCCTGGAGGTTTCATCTCATGGCATTTCTGCACTCTTGACTGGCATGTCACCCTGTCCCTCTGCCATCATCATAACTCCCATCTTAGCAACTTGATGCCCAGAACCTTATGACCATCCTCAGCTCCATTAAGTTTCATCCTCTCCTGGGAGATGCTACAGTAGGAACTCTGTCTTCGGTGGAAGAAAATTAGCTGAGCTGCTGTGATTTTGTTCAGGGGAGGGAGGAATAGACAGGGAAGACAGAAGGTTTTGGTTCGGAACCTAATACAGGGACGGCTCCACAGCAGATCTAAGAACCGTCTGTGGAAGACCCCCATGAGCACAAGCTTTCCCGTCACTGAGCACTCTTACAGTATGCTGCTGAGCTGCTCCTCGGGGGACTCCTTGCCTTATAGCTATACTGGCATATGGTATTGTTTGCCAGGGGTTAGTAGCTATGTGAAACATGAGTCGTCATCCCCAGAGCTGGGAGAACACATTCCTGACAGTACATACTAGCTTTGAATCCACCTCCTTCAGGTCAGAAAGGGCTGACCTGCAAGCTCAAGTTGTTAACAACCCAGATCCACTTCTGCTTCCCACAGCTGAGTGCCGCAACTCATGCTGCTCCCCCTAGCTAAATGAGTCCGTACATCTGGTACTGTTCCCCAAAAGTGTGTTTCAAATGTGGAATAGAAGCCTGGAAAACACATCTTTGGCTAAGAGTCTGGCTGGGTCTTGAGCTAGTGATAAACCAGTTTCTCTTTTGGCGCTGTCTGCAGACTTGTGGCAATTTGGCATCAGCTCTTCCAGAGGAGAGAATAGAAATGTCTTTTCCCGGCTGCAGATTTCAGCTCAGGTAAATTCTATCCCTGGCAGTTTCTCCTTGTATCTGTTCCCCCCGACCTTTTGATCTCTACATGTCACCCTGTGCCATTAGCTGCTACATTGCACAACAGACGTGGCTGCGTTGCAGCACTGGGAATGAGATGATCTCTATGTAGGAGACGTTTTGGTTTGTGGGATTTTTTTTTTTTTCCTCCAGTGTCACTTTGTAAAGCACTTTGAGATGAAAGGAATTAGAGAAATGCATTGTATAAGGTTGTCTTACGTTTAAAACAAAGCAGAGAGAACAATTTGTAAATTAATATGAAGTCACTCCGTTAACAGCGGGATGGTTGCACCCTGCTCTTTATTAAAGGAAAATAAACATTTGTTATTAACCTCTTTAAAGGTCTGATTGCAGTTGTAGGGTTGGGTTGGGTTGGTTGGGGGTGGTGTGCTCAGTAGCTAAGAGAAAAAGCAAGTCTGGCTGGCATTGTGCTCTGTGCTTCTCTTGCTGCTGTGTGCCCTAAGGGACTGGGGTTTTAATGCTTTTCTTCATCAGCCTGCCCTCCCTGTAGCTGGCTGCTCCCTGGCTTCACCAGGGGACTAAGTGACAGTGTTTTGGTAGGTTTTATCACAGGTATTTCTTGTGACAAGGCAGGCCTGGGTGGTTCTTGCAGAACAAGCCTGAGGTCTCTTCCAGCTCAGCGGTGGTCTGGTTCAGTTTACTGGCTTGAAGCACTGCGTGGGATATGCTGGCTGTCGCAAAGGCTGGGATAATTCAAGGATCTTCTTCCTTCCTCTTTTCTTGCAGGGCTGAGCAGTCTCCTGCTTTTCCTGCCAGCAGGTGAAGGCAGAACTGTGGTGGGAGACTCTCAGAAGCTGCCATTACCAACGGGCCCTTAGTGGTGTAGAGTGAATGTTTCTCTTCTCTGGAGGCTTTTGGATCATGGACGACTCTTTGACAGGTCTTCCCTTGGCTGCACAGGGGCCTGGGGCTTTGGATGCAAAGGCGGGAGCTGGCAAGCATGAGTTGTAGCAGCACCGGGGACCGAGCTTGCTCCTGCTGTTCAGGTAATTCCCCCTGCTTTCAGCTGCAACTTGATTGGAAAAAGGCTGCCTTTTCTTATCAAAAGGCAGATCCAGCTCCTGCGGGCCCTTTCTTCTCCTTTACAGAAGGAGAAAGGGGACTGTGGCTGGGTTCCCCTGGCCCCAGCCCCTGTGCAGCTTTCTGTGCCACAGCAGAGGCAAGGGCAGGTGAGAGATACGTGCTGTGCCCGCAGCCAGCTGGCGCCTGCTCTGCGGCACCAGCAGCTCTCGGAGTCTTCACGCTGGGAGGCTGGGTCACTTTAGCTTCACTAAAGTGATTTTTCTCTCCTCCTGCGTTTAGCTGCGGACATAAATGTGAGAGATCTCTTGTCGTCGTCTCTTGGTGATGGCAGTGGAGGGAAAAAGCAAAACATCAAAGGCTTTTGGGAAATGGCACAGAGGTACAGCCAGAGCAGAAAACGGGATTAGACCTCATGGTACTACTGGTTCTGGGACCTGGGGCTTCTCTTATAGTAAAGGTAAACTTGCACGAGGGTGAGTAAGAGAAGGCCTGGCCACGGGGAACGTTGTGTCTCTGGGTGAGGCAGGGTGAGTGAGCAGTGCTGAGGTTCTTCCCAGCATGGGGCAACGAACCTCTGAACCCCCATGGGCTTCCTCTGGATTTATGCTTGATGCAAGAGCGGTCACGCCTTCACCATTTTTCCTGTTTGCATGCAATCCTGAGATCCAGTCACTGATGCTTTCTATGACAGCATGACAGAAACATCACTATAACCTTCTCCACACTGTCTTTAAAGCCAGGAACCAAGGTCCTGCGTCCTCCTTACTCAGAGTTCCCTGAGACACTCCTAGCCAGGCCCCCAAATCTCCCTGTCATCCTTTTCCCTTTCCATTCCTGTGTAAACGTGGGCATTATTGCCTTCCGCTGATGGGATGAGCAGCCCCTCGCTGCTGCGCTCCAAATTCCCCGTCCTGCTCACGTTGGTGAAGGTGCATAAGGTTTTCCCTGTCTGGATTCTCACTTGTTGGCGTCTGTCATCATGGGAGGGAGAAAACAAGGGCCCAGAGGAAGGGGCTGCCACCTCCGGGGTGTGAAGAACCCCAACAGATAGCGACGATGCTTACCCAAATGTACTGTGCCTTTTTCTGAAATGATGCTAGCGTTTTTCAAACAGCATTACTATTTTATAGGACAAGCCATCTAGGCACGGAGAGGGAAACCAACCGGCGATCGCAAAGCAGGACCAGAGCTGGTGGTGTCTGCCCGTCCTGCTTGCGCCGCCAGTGCTGGAGTAGAGAGGGGTGTGAGCAGAGGGGAGCTGCCAGCAGAGACCGAACAAATTCCCCTGAATGGATGGGGGGCTTCAAGGAGGAGATGGCAGGCAGCCGCCAGGGCCAACGGCAGATACGATGGCGTAAATAGGAGGGCTGTCCTCCTGCCAAACTCAAAGCTATGCCTGCATGTCCCTTCCCTGATGGGTCCGGGGTGGGCTGTTTGTGCTCAGATGACTGTAAAGTTGCTCTGTGCTTTTCGGCTCCTGAGCTGTCCTACATTTTGAATCGAGAGCTGTCTCCAGAAAGGGTTGTAAGTTAATTTTTTAATTTTTTTTTTTTTTTGGTAGGATCCTACAGATTCTGTATTAAAAAATAATACAAGAATCTTCATTCTTTGCAAGGGAGAGTAACCTCTTCTCTTTTTCTCCGGAGGTTTGGTCCTACCCTGTGCAGCACGGTGATGCAGCCACGAGAGGGCACAGGCAGACCAGGCAGGGACTGTCCTCCCTCCCTGGCCACCCTGCCAGAATGGAGCATCTCCAGGGTCCCACCTCGCTTCTCCTTCTGCCTCTGAAGGCATCATACCTGCTGACTCGCCTTCCGCAGCCTCTTCTCAGGTGTATTTCTGCAGCCTTCCTCCGCTGCTGGCAAGGGGAACTGGTGTTAGATGGGTGCCTTTCTCCTTGGGCAACTGGAGACTAAGACTCTGATGTGGAAAGGAAAGGAAGGATTTGGATTTCTTTAAGGGACCGTTGGTTAAGCCTGAGGAACGCTGCAAAGCACTGATGGCCAGGTGAGAGACTGTGAATGTCTTGCCATGTCTGGGTCTTCAGATGTAATGTCCTCACTAGAATCAGTATGGATTGCTGTTCAGAAACTTTCTTGTGGCTGGCAGCTGAACCACGAGGTTGGCTCCCAAGCTTCTATGGTCTGAGAAGACATCAGCCTTGTCCCTTATCCTCATCTGCCCACCTCTTCCACCAGAGCTTTTCTGCTGTTCTCCCTCTCAAAAATAAACCATGGTTCAGTTGCCAAATCCTCTCCATGTCCTTTGAACAGAGTCTCTGGGTCCCTTGTACCTGCTGCTGTATGAATAGCACTTCTCCTTGTGCCCATTTACCCCACAACTTACGGCCTGCTAGCCTGTCCCGGGCCAAAAAAGAGCTTCAAAAGGATGGTAGTTCAAACATCTGCCTTCATAGATGTGTTTGACTTGCTTGAAGGACAATGAGCAACACCATCAGAGAGGATTTTGTTTTCCTTCCTTTCTCCCTCCTAAATTCTTTTTCCCTGCCATAAAGCATAGAGGTGGTTTTATATCACGTCTGGAGTTCCATGTCCATAGATCAGCCTTTGTGCAATCCCCCTTGCATTCTCATACTCCGTAAGGAGAAAAGCATGTGAGTGTGTGACCTCGATCCCTTCTTGGAGCTCATGAGGGAGAGGGCAAGTGGGAGCTGACTGCCTGTTTGTCCCGGAGATGCCCTCGTAAGAGTAGGACCAGCGAAGGGGGTGCTGTGAAGGACAGCGGTCCTCGGTCGTCCCTGTGACAATTCATGCGGAGGCTTGGCCAACTTGAGTAATGGTATTTTGTGGTAGTACTATAGGTATCTAGATGCACCAGGACAAACGTACACATAGCTTCCTAGTATGTCCATTGTGCCACCAGCATCTTCATCAGCAGCCTCTGATGTTTGTTAGTATCGTCAATAACCAAATTTGCAGGATGAGAGGCATTTTGGCTTGCACCAAAACACGAATAGTCTGGCAGTTCTAGCAAAAGGGACTAGAGCTCTTCCTGTGGTGGTTTTTTTGGGTTTGTTTGTTTTTTTTTTTTTTTTCCCCTGCACCAGTTCTAGTGTAGATTCAGTTCAGCCACCTGTCTTGGAGCTTCACTTTCCCCATCTATCAAACTGGGAGATGATTAGTTTCTACCATGAGGTGGATATTTGGGGCCCGCCATTTAGGACAGCTTCTATCTAGAGCTCTAGCAGGAGTGATAAGGGGGTTGTGCGCGTATGCTTCGTATATTTGGTCTACCTGTATGCGGGGCTCTGAGCATTTGTGCGTGTATTCATGGCTGGGAGGGACGAGGGTCTGCAGGTCCAGAATGAGGCATCTTAACCTGGACTGCAAAGGAGCTTGGGTTTGGAAGAGAAGAGGGATATTTTATCTCTCTGATGGAGGTTAGTGTTACGCACAATGAGGTGCTTTTAGGTATTTAGATGTTAATACATGTTTAAGTGCAGAAACTAGGAAACTTTAAATGGCAAGAAGAGAAACCAAGATAAGGGACCTAGAGATTTGGTTGCTCGTGGCAGTTCCCTGGGTCTGCTGGTCCTGTCCATTACCCTGCCTTCAAGGTTACACAAGGTTTGCACAGAGCTGTAAATCAGGCTGTCTTTGCACCGCCAGTCAGGCTGTCCCCACATGCACAGAGAGATGTATGTTTCTAGGAACCAACAAATGAAAGACTTTTTTGTTTGCTTCAGGTGCAGACAAGGAGAAGGGAGGAGGTAAGCAGATGGCCTCAGAAAAGTCAGCTATTTCAAAGTTTTCGTGATGACTAGTAACCTTCTTTTATGACAAATGTATCAAACCAGTGAGGATTAGTGCAGCATAGACAACACTATATCAGCCACGGGGAAATTCCAGTCAATTCAGAAATTTGGGGAGCGCGGCCCTGCCAGGAAGAAGTCAATGTCCTGGCACAGCTCCTGATGTGCATGTGGTGCTGAGGGCTGGGGCTGGTCAGCTCTGCTAAAGCAACACGTTCCTTATAGGAGCAGTCCCAGTGGTGCCACTGGTGCTGGAAGCCAAGAGGTCAACTTTGCTATTTATCATGTCAATATTTCCATGTTTGTGCGAGGGTTATTGGGCTGAGCCGAAAGGCGCTGAAACATTGACTTTACCCAGCCTGTTAAAGCAGATGGACTTTGTGCTGGTTTACATAACACTGGCAGGATGGTCAGAAGCCAGCACAGGCCCCCAGCGGGGGTAGTTCCCATTTGCCAGAGATGACTTGAATAGATAGCAAGGTGCCTTCGAGCCCTGCTTACTCTGTGACTGTAATGATACCTTTCAAATTTTGGTCAACAGTGAAATGCTAGAGTTGCACGCCTGTTGCTGGGGGCTAGGTCAAGCGCAAGGCTAAAGTGTGCCGTTATCTACTTTGAGGTCAAGCGGAGAGGGCTCAGTGGACAGTGAGGTCCCTTCCAGAAAGGCTGATGTGTGCCACAGGGAACGGTGGTAAAGCAGCTGCAAAGCCTGTGCACCACGGCGCTTGGCTAAGCAGCAAAGGCTCTTCAGCATCCTCTTCGCAGCACGTGTCCAAAGAGACCAACCCCTCCTTACTTACCAAGTAATAGTATATTCTGTGGGTCCCTCCATCACAGGGGATCTGGGCAGAAGGCACTGAGGTGAAGAACAGGGAAAGCTTTAAATAGGGTATTTAGTGGGCAGTGTCGGGAGGCAAGAGAGGGAACGTGAGAGGAGATGAAATCAGAGAGAAGCAGCAAGACTGAGTGGTTGCAAACTGTTGGAGGGGAACTTGTGCTGGATCGCTGGTGTGATGGGCGGCGATGGGAGAATTCGTAACTTGGTATGATTTCACCAGTGAGGTGGCAGGTATGCGGTGCACAGCCCAAAGAAGAAAGAAGTGAAAGAGCTCATTCAGAGGTGGATTAGAAGGGAAAGAGAATGTAGAGAAAATGAGACTAGGTCTAGTTGTGGGCTGGATGTGGGGGGAAAAAGGGCAAATCTGAGCTGACAGCGATGCCTTGGCTCAGGAGATGTGGTAGCACTAGCTAGTATGATGGAAAGTTTGGGAAGGAAAAGGTAATTCTTAGCTTTCTTTTGGCCAGGTTGAACTTGGAATGATTCCCCTTGTAGGAGAAGATATCAGACAGGGTTAGCCGAACGGCAAAAGCTGGGTCATTAGTACGTATCTGGTTACTTACAAGTAAGTTCAGTGACGGAAAAGCGGTTCACAGCTATTTGTGCAGGAGAAGCCCCAAAATAGCTCCCCGTGGGACTGTCTCAGAGAGGGGAGCTGTGAAAAGGAAGCTGAAAGAGAAATTAGAGGTGGTCCCTAGAAAGCTTTGCCGTGAAAACTCTAGCACTCGTTTGTGTGCTACTTAGAGAGCTTTTGGTGATATTTGTGTGGGCACACAGAACCTCCTGAGCTTTTTAACTCAATGTACAATACCAGAGACTTTATTAATGTTTCCTATTTATGCTTCCACTTGAGTTCTGGGACTGCAGGTTTTCCTCTGGCAGATGTAGGCATGGTATCGGCTCAAGGACAGCTCTTTGCCCTTAATTCCCCTGGCTCATTGTGCTAATTCTGCTCTGTTAATCACCTTAGAGGCAATTTAAGTTGCCTTATGCCAATGGACACGTACGTCAGTCACGACTGAAAGACACCTTTGCTCTTTCTGCATCAGAATTGCAGCTGGGGCTGGGAGAGGCGACTTGTCCATTGCCTTTGATGACCTTCCCCTTTGTCAGGCCACCTGCTGAATGCCAGCTGAGCAAAACGATAAGGAACGAAGCACGAATCCAACTTTCAGTTAAACTGATGACAGTGCAGTGAGCTTGACAAATACTGTTTCAGTGGGAATTGCAGCAGTGTCTAATGGTCCCACAAGTGGATGACAAGAGTCCTTTTGGACAGGTGAAGTGTTGGGACAACCCGAAAAGCCTGACAGCTCTGACTTGCATTAAGCCTAAAGACTCTTCTCCTTCTACACTAGGAACACTAACAGAGGGGACAGGAGGACCAAATCTTGTTCATCTAGCACTGAAATGATATGCCTGTGCCTGAGAGAGAAGACCTCACGTTTAACCATCTGTTTAGGTTGTCTTTCCAGCCCCCGGTTCTTCTGACCAGACCATTGCATATCCATGGATTTAGTGATACTCCTGGTTTGCAAAGGGACTCCTGCTGTGACAAGTAATTTAGATGCAAGAGACACTACAACAAGCCCTTTAAAATCCTCAGTGACTCTGTGAAGATTTGAGAGTTTCCCTGTGGCTCATAGTCTTGCAATTATTTTGGCCTGGGCTGGTGCTACTGGGTCCATGACTGAGCGATGGGATAAAACTTACCTCCTTTGCAGCAGATGGTTCTTTCATTTCACATGCAACACGAATATCGGAGGATACTTGCAGAGAGGGAAGAAAACTCTGGAGGTACTTTAGTCCTACTCCCTGCTGGTAGCTGGGCTACATTGGAGTTAGGTCAGGCCGGTCAGTGCCTTATCCAACTGAGTTTTGAAAACCCAGAAGTAATTTTGCTGTTGTCAGCAGTAGTGTCGCTAGCTTCTCTTCATTATGCTGATTTTTAAAAGCCTGGCTTTACACATTCAGAATGCACAAATATCTTAAACCCTTTTACTGCAGCATGTGAGTTCCCACGCTCTGACTTGCCCTCACTGTCTTGGCAACAACACATCTGTGAGAGCCTTTCTAAAACTTAGGTACGTTTACAAAATATTTCAATAGAGACCTAGAAAATTGTCCCTTTCTGTTTAGAGGTGGTTACAGAGACGCTGTGGAAAGGAAATAGCTTCTTAATCTCTATCCCCTGTTTTGTATGTGATTCATTTGCCATCACAGAGCAGACTGATGCAATGTCTCTTTGCTTTTGATTTATAGATTTTCAATTATGCAGACAGAAATGTTCGTAGAATCATAGAATGGTTTGGGTTGGAAGGGACCTTCAAAGATCACCTAGTTCCTGACTTGCCCAAGGTGAGAGACAGAATCTCATGCTGCAACATTCAAGCCCAGACATTTTGTTGTTAGGCAAATTGTTGATTTTTTTGCAGGGATACGAAAGGAGTCATGATGCTGGAATGCTGCGACGAACACTGTAGCTTTAAAGTCACCCCGATGATGCCTTGCACTCTAGTGATATTGGATTGCATTTCAGTTACATACCTTTACCAAATCAGATGTTTAATTTTAGCATTTTGCGAGCTTCAGCATGATCGCGAGACAAGAATGAGCAAGAGACTGGAATTGGTATTGGCAGCAGCACCTTCGTTTATGTTCACACTTTATTTCCCACCACTGGGTGATGGTGAAGAACAGGCTTTGCTGCTTAGGTCCTTTTGGGGTCATGAGTATGGCCTAAAGGTCTGTTGACTTGCAAAGGGTGATAATTTCAACTCAGAGTGACTTATCTGGAGATGCTTATAGGATCAGACAGAAGGAGGAACTGGCTCCAGCTGAGAAACCAACAGCGTCTTCTGCAGGTGCAGAAACCAAATTTTCAGGTTTTATCAGGCATCTGTAAGCAAGGGTATTTTTTTTTTAATACAATTTTTCTGGACTAATTCTAATGGTAGTATCATCAGTCTAATTTACTCTACTAAGCATGTCCTTCTAGTCTCAGCTGACACGTCTCTATGAGCAGTGACTCCCAAAATCACTCACAGATCTCTTCACCAGAGGTGCTTTCCTGATCTGGGATGTTGTTTGGCACAGAAGGAACCTGAAACAATTTCAGAAGCTGCTATATAGACTTCTGGTAGAAGGGCAGTGAAACGGCACAGACAAGAGCTGACATGAAACCCATGAAGAGTCCCAGTGATGCAGGTTGACTTGGGCTGGACTCAAAGACTGTCAGACATTCTTTGTAATTAGACCCATGCACATGGGCTCTGGCTTTGTGCTGGTCACCATGAAAACAAGGGAAAAAGTCATAGAAGAGAAAGTGCAGTACGGTTCCTATGTTTTACATAAAATGGGTCACTGCTTAATGAAACGGTGCAGATCTGAGTGCAAGATAATCAAAGTCAATTAAATTAATCAGACAAACCAGTCTCACACGTTTCAACTAGGATGTGTGCAATCACAGGCAATTACTGTGATTAATCTTCTCATTGTCATATATAAATTCAGCACCTGGGCAATAAGTTGCATAGTTGTCTAATTGTGCTAAGAACGATGCTTCAAGCAAGGGTTGTGCTTCCATGTGAGGATCCTTCTCATTGACCTCTTTCCCGCTCGTTGCCTGAGAGTCTTGAATTTCTGCTGAGCTTCCCTTGGCTTCTTTGGCTTGACTTGAGCAGCCTGTGCTTGAGATGCAAACATCAGTTGTTAGCAGTGGTGGTAGGACTCTATTACAAAACCCAAGGTATTTAAGAGAACAGTCATCATTTGCACCAGTGGAGCTCATATTTGCAACCAAGCAACCTCCATGGGGGTTAGATAGCACCTTTCTTTATAACACAGCTTGCTGATTTGGGTAGAGTCCCCAAGTACAGGTACAGCCTAAGAATAATGTCTTTGTATAGTTGTAGCAGGATATTGTAATTTGTGTTAGCATCTTGAGTACTAGATACCCTTACCTTTTGGTCGATCACAATTAACCCCAGGCCAAAAAAAAAACAAAAAAACAAAAAAAAAAAAACCCCAAACAACAAACCAAAAATTTCCTCCAAACTGACTGGCTAATTCTGATCAAGAAATGCAACAGAAGTTAATTTGGGCTCCTGGTTTGTTTTCGTTTGCTTTTTGGTCTTGGGCTTTCTGCTTCTCACCAGGACTGCATTTGGAACTGGGTAGACATGCTGTCTAATTCTGCTGCAGGCTGAGGGACAGTTTGTCTCCCTCGAGTGCTCGGAAAGGCATCTTGATTCAGAGCAAACCTGTAATCCCGGACTTGTTCAGCGACTAGAGAAGGCTTTGAATCTAATGCCTGATTGAGAGGGAGTCCATTCTCTCACTGAGTCTAGAAAAAACATTGACTGGAGGTAAAAAGTTGGAACATATTTGTCTTACGGTTCAGTTTTATATAGCTGCCTACACACAGCACTTGTTACCATGAAAGTCAACTTATCAGGTCCATAATCACCAAACTTGCACCACGATATTTCAAGAAACAGCCTTAACTTTCCATATACATCATGAGTAGGCCTGCATGTCATAGAATAGGATCCCAGATATGAGAATTTTTCTGCATTCCACCTGACTGGTCACAGCTGGGTGTTTGTGGTTTGTTTTTGCTGGAATGCATTTTAGTAGTTGTTTCCCTTGAGTTACGCTTGCCAACAGGCTTTCTGTCTCTGTTCCCATTTCCAGTAGTTAATTTTACGAATATTTCTAACGCTGGTTCTTAGTACAGGGCTGAACGCTCTTCTGTGAGGAGCTGGAGTGACTTTATAAAAAAAAAAACTAATTTAAAAAAATTGATAATGCACTGCTCATAAATAGATTTATGTGTTTGTTAATATAACTGATATGCTATAGTAATAATTGGACTGAAACTTTGGTCCTTTAAACTATATCTATAGGAGAAAGAGAAGTATATTGTGAATATACTGAAGCTGTTTTTCTGGATCTGTGAACTTTCAGACTACTATCATTGTATTTTCCTATAAACCCACACAGAAATGAATGTCTGCTACATATCTTTATTCAGGATTACGGAAGACTGTTTTTAAGTTAAACCTTCTATATGACTCAGATTCTCAGCTTGAGTACACTGCTCTTGCTCAAAGAAACAAGATGAATTTGGACAATTCAGGGACCAGTCCGTAATCCATGTAGAAAAGATCCCTTTGTAGAAAAGATAAATCACCTACACTGCAACATCAGTAGCGTATTTGTGTTCAGACTTAGTAGATTGCTCGCTCTGGATTGGGAAGTAAATGAGCTTATCCTATAGTTCTCATTGGAGTAATTGTTTTCATGTTGTTTCTAGCCAGTGTTTAGGAAGCAAAGTCTCCACCTATCTTAATTCTGTCAACAAGCGAAATGTGAACATCATAATCTCTGGTCACAAATGAAGACCACCTCCTAATTACCTCCTCCTCCCTGTCTCATTCATCAGCAAGAGGCTGAGCAGCAGCATCGACTTCATCCTCTTTGAGAGGCTTCTTACCGCTTTTCTGAAAGGACTCTGTAATGGCTCTCCTCTCTCCCTCTCCGCTCTGTTAACGGTCCAGTCAGAATTCTGCAAACTGTTCCTCGTCTGTCTTGCTCGCCCTTCCTGGCTGAGCTCCCGGCGGGATTCCTGCCGTGGCTGGGGACTCTGGGGCATCTAAAAACACACACTTGCAGTAGAAAGTGACTTCGGATCGTTAAGCAGCTGACGTGTCTGGGGATCATGGAGGGTCTTAACGCCTTCCTGAAGAACAGGAGTGACATCTTGATTCAGACCTTAGTATGCTTGAATGGAGAAATTTCTGGGATGCTGGAAGTGTCGTGCGCCATGCTGTGCAAAGGAAAGTCGTATTGCATTAAATAGATCTGTCCCAGGACAATGTTAGGGTTGCCATGGGGGAATGATTCACCTCCTGGCTTGCTTTTGAATTCTGGAATTCTGCATTATTCCCTTGATACTATTTATAACATGGTTTTCAAACAAAGGATGATTCTCTGTCTGAAAATGCGAATGAAATATTTGCCTTACAAGAGGCTAGCAACTTCACCTATACCCTACTCTGTAGAAACAGCGAAAAAGCTAGGAGAGAGGGACAGTATAAGTAGGGCACAGTATGGAAATGTTTCTGTATTATATCTGAGGAATGCAGACAGATTTAGCACAGATGCTGAGCTAAAAAGTGAGTTTCTTCAGAGGCTGAACTAGTTGTTGACTTTTCTGAACAGAATTTAAAAAACCTGTTGCAAGGAGGGAACTATGTGACAATGTACCTTCTTGCACTGTCTGGGTAAAAACTGTATGTATGAGTACCATGGACACATTTCTTATCATGTTGATGCTGCATGCTAGGTATGTTGTGAAACACAGTTTCCCAAGACATCTGGAATTGGGCCGCTGCAGAGTAAGTAAAACAGGTTTGTTTGGGTTTTTTAAAGCAATATTGCTCATGGATGAAGGCTTCTTTATAGATCTTGCCAATCATAAATCTCTATTTTTTAGGCCATTAAGTAGCTTCAAATAGAGTTGGAACTGATGAGCTCGATGCCTGGCATATGAGTATTTAACGTAAGAATATTAGGTGCGTTTTATGTTGATTTCATGCCTTAGATTCCTCACCATCCATGTGCTAATTTCAAGGGAGGGAGCGAACTGAAGAGGCTTAATTTCAACTAGCCGATGGAAAGTTTAGTCTGTCACAACTTACTGACACTTATAAAAAAGACAACCCAGCCACTTGTACTACTGGGTTCACAGGGGCAGTACGTTTCCCAGGTTCCCAGCTGAAAGATGAGATGAACTTTGGATAAGTGGAGCCTAAGCTTGTGGAAGATAAAGCTTGGAAAACTGGCTAGCTTAGTGCATTTCAACTAATGCCTGTGGGTTCTCAGCAGAAGTGCAAGCTCTGTGGAAAAGCAGAGAGGGTTTTAGTATGGCTGTGAGATGTGGCTGGAGCGTGGCCGTCTTAATCCAGCATGTGAGCTCAGAACTATCAGGTCCTTGGTCCCCTTCAAGTCATGTTGCGTTGGGATGCTCAGAGGTTCTGGGAACAGTTGTACTCTCCCAGGGAAGAAAGCCAGGTGATATATCAGTTTGTAGCACTTTATTTTTGTGTAAGATCTTGTCCTGGTTTTGGCTGGGATACAGTTGTCTTCCCAGTAGCTGGCACAGCGCTGTGTTTTGGGTTTCGTATGAGAAGAACGGTGGTAACACCCTGATGGTTTCAGTTGTTGCTCAGTCGTGTTTAGAGTAAGTCAAGGGCTTTTCAGCTTCTCCTGCCCAGCCAGCAAGGAAGTTGGGAGGGGAGACAGCCAGGACAGCTGACCCAAACCGGCTAGAGGGGTATTCCGTACCATGGGATGTCACACCCAGTATTGAAACTGGGGGAGTTGGCCAGGGGGAAAATCGCTGCTCGGGAACTAACTGGGCATCGGTTGGCGAGTGGTGAGCAATTGCATTGGGCATCACTTGTTCTGTGTATTCCAATCCTTTTATTATTATTGTCACTTTATGGTTGTTATTGGTGTCATTGTTAGTTTCTTCCTTTCTGTCATGTTAAACTGTCTTTATCACAACCCACGAGCTTTACCTTCTTTTTTTTTTTCCGATTCTCTCCCCCGTCCCACTGGGGAGGGGAGAGTGGGTGAGTGGCTGCGTGGGGCTGAGTTGCTGGCTGGGGTTAAACCACGACAGACCTCTCTGTGTTTGTATTACGGGAATGTGTTTATTCTTGTATCAGATAAAAGTCCTAATAATGGGGCAACGTAGGGTCATTTTCTGGTTTGAGTTCTATGACTTCTCATAGAGTGCTTTCTATGCAGAATGAGTTTACCTATGAAGCAATTAATGTGTACTTTGGAAAACTGTAGTATTGATTTAAGGTAACAGATAACCATAGAGTGGCCTTCCCCGACTGCCGTTTTGTTGCCTGACCTAGGACAGCCTATGGCCTTCCTAATCACATCCTCTGTCCATTTTTGTGTGCTGGTCTATCTGGTGATACGGTACAAACGGGTTTATTTGCAAGAACTAGCAGTCTCATGGTTCTGTTAAAAGCCTCTGGACTGACCTAAAGCCCAGTGATGGTTTTGACCTAAAGCCCACTGAACTGGTCATGTTCTTAGTTAGAAAAGCTGCTGCAAGCTGCTTACCATACCTGTGGATGAGCCATGACAGGGCAGAAAATTGGGCTTTAGACAAATTGTAAGAAGTTTCTATGGAAGTTTTCACATCAGTTTTGTTCTTGGTTGCCTCCCCGAATGGCCTGGAGACTGAGTTGGAATGGCCAGGCAAATCTTTATACAGGAAGATCTGCTTTTCTTTGCTGCTTGTTCCCAGGATGAGGGTAAGCAGTGCCATTGTTCCTGGGCCGTGTGAAGGCTGATGAAGAAATCTATCCATGCTGTGACAGTCAACGCTATAAAAGTAACTTCACTAATTTCACCCTGTGAAGTGAAAAAAGGACTTTCCGCAATCACTAGCTAATAGCTTCTCCTATTAAAAAAACACAGGGAAAATCAGGGGAAGCCATAACAAGCCCAAATCCTTTTCTAAGAGTTTGCTTCCACAGTGTTCTTACAGTTTGTGGTCTGGGATCTGATTTTGAACTGATAAGAACAGCAGTTACAGGACTAAAGCTGAAATTCAGACTTGAATCACCCTTTATGCCAAATCCTACCCTGACCTTTTAAGAATTCTGAATTTGAACGTATGTTCTTGATCTCAGAGCCAGACCTGGATGGTGACACTCAGGCCCTAGAAATGTCCTGCCTAGCTTAGCTGGCTTCTCCACGCTACCTGCTAGTGGTTTTGTATTGCAGAAGGTGCTCCGAGAGGAAACGGATTCTTTGAGCGCTGCAGTGACTCTGGATGTGACTGGAAAAAACACATAAAGCGTTTTTATCATCAACAAATAGTTATGATTTTATTGAGCAGTAGAATACACAAGAAAAAAGTTATTCTTTTTGAGTTAGTGAAATATCTTTTGTTTTTAAAGAATGAAATAATCAGGAGCTGTTCTATAAGGAATGTGGGTTTGATATTTTAACAACTCCTAGAAAACATTTGAAATGTTAGAGCTTTGTTAGAAAGGCTTTCTTAGGAAAGCATCTACTAGAAGAGGCCATGGCGAGGACGTGGCAGCTTGTTACAGAAAGAAAAGGCTGTCTTTGCCCTAATGAAGACCTCAAATCCAGCCAGTGTGAGCAGCCCCTGTAGCAAGGAGTGATGGCGCCTGGAGATATCTCCTGATGAGGCTCTGCTGGGCTTGGGAGGCTCAGAGCGCCAATTTCAGTAAGCAGCTGGGATCTTGGGCTCCTCAAATCCACGCTTAAAGGAAAAATCTCAGTGCAAATCCCCTAACTCCCTTTGTGCCTCTGCCTAGAACTGTGGGGCTAGGTTTCATGTTAGTTCACAAAGCTGGCACAGACCCATGGCCTTCAGTGGAGTTAATCTTTGTTGCCGAAGGTCTAGGCTACAGTTTGAACCTACTTTAGCCAGAGTGCAGGAGAAGCACGTGCTTTGTGGGGGAGCGGAACGCACTATCGAAGGGCACGGTGTGTGTTACCCCTGTACTGTCCCTGCTCTCGGAGCTCGGGGAGGGCAAGCTCAGTGCAAGATCCAGCTCACCACAAGGTATCTAGTGATGTTGCCAGCCTCTGCTGTCTCCTTCAAGCCTGTGCTCTGCCCTTTCTTGCCTCCTATCTCCAGCATAAGCTGTTGTCCAGGCAGACACTAGCAATGGATGGGAGAATATGGGACACCTGATTGCAAGTTGCTTTTTCTTCTCTCTCCACACCCTTGGTATTTTTTTCTCCCACTCTGTCATGCATCCCTCCCCAGCCTGTTCCCTTCCCACGTTTCTCCCATCTCTGTACTTCTCCCAGAACACGTGCCCATCTCTCTCCTGCCCAGAGGCTTCTCTTGCCTTCGCTGCACTTGCTTCAGTTAATGCCTTTCCTCGCCAACTGTCTTTGACCATCCTGGTCCTCCAGCTTCTGCTCCAGTCCCCGCTAACAAGTGACTGAAGAGAAGCAAAGCCAGTCCTTTCCTCCCCATCGTTTTATTATCTGCCCTGAAACAAACTCTGTGTTTCCAACTCGTGGCCTCTCTCCGTTGCCAAGTGCTCGTGTAGCCAATGATGTGGTTTAGCTGGGTTAAATAAACCCTGGCGGGCTCCCAGCATGTTTTACAGATTTTTGTTTTGTATTTGTGTCTCATTACAGTGCAAATGAATGACCTTTATTAAGAGAGAAAGTGTACAACATTTTCTCCTCGTTATTTTCAGAGAAACTAGTTAGTTACGGTCCTCAGAAAGCTGGGCAAAACTGTACTTAAATTTCTGTGTCTGAAGCATTTTGATGGCTAATTGTAACCTGCAAGGGACGCTCATGTGTGATCGATGGCTGCATTTTGCCCGGGTCGGAGACAAAGCCAAGCAAGGTCGTGTGAACTTTATATCCACCTAAGTTTGCAGTTTTACTGAAACTTCTGGAACATCTCCTGTAAACCTGATTTCACTTTGGTGCTACTTAAAATTATAACAAAGCGGATTGCTGCAGACTTCCAGGGCTCTTTGTCAGGGATCTGTTTGACCTGCTCCAGTTAAAGGATGGAGAGCTTACACATCAAGGCACGTACGAAACAGCTCGAATTCCAAGATAGAGGGCTGGGGGGTTTTGGAGGGAGGGGAAGAAACTGTATGAGCCAGAGAGGCTTTGCCTGAAAAAGTAACCATCATCTCACATTTTCACCAGACAAACTTTTTGCACGTGTAAGTTCAATGAATAAGAAAAATACACAGCTAGTTAGAAAGGGCTGGTGACCTGTTCTTTGCAGAACAGACCTTTTTCTCTTGCAACAGCAAGGACAATGCATGACACTTGGAAGTCAGGTCTGACTATAACATTGCACAGTTTTTATTTCTGGATTTGAGCAACTGAACATTTTTCATGAAAAGGGAATTTTTCGAGAGTCTGAAAGAAGCAAGTAGCTGGGGAAGAGTTAGTATCAAGATCTCTCCTGTTCCCCCCCTTTCTTCCCTTTGGTATCTTGTGCTAAGGTCTTGGGGAAAAAAAATTGCCCATTTGCCTAAGAGCTCGTCTTTTCTTCTGCAGATCGTTGCAGCATGGTTGCTCTCCTTGAACGTTTCAAGTTCTTCCAGCCATCGTCAGTAGTAGCTGCTGTCTCCTGTGAGGGCAGGCTGTTGTGTTGGCAGTACTTTGGGTTTTTAGCAGAAAAAGTCCTTCCAGTAGACTGGTCAGTGGCAAAAAGGAAGCCAAGCTGCTAAAGCAGGACTATTTACCTAGCATGAGCTACCAGTTTTCTGCAGTTTCTCTAGGTGTTAAAAAGCAAACAGTTTTCCAAGAAGAAAAGTAAGAGAGAGAAGAGGGGACAGCACTAAGGAGGAAGAGGCATCTGTTTTGAGAAAATATTTGCTCTGGAAATAAGAACTGGAGGGGTGAAAAAATATGAACTGTCAGAAAAATAAGCTGAATATTTAAAAGATTGCACTGCTAATGCTACTGTGTGCTTATGGTTATCCTTGCTGGAGCAGAGACAGTGAGATACATTCAAGGACTCAGAGATGCACGTATTAAGGCAGCCTTAACGATGTTAGCCACAATGCCAGGCTAGCTCGTTACTACCTGTCTGGGAAATTACAGCATCCAGAAGGATGTTATTTTTTATGCTATTAGAAATCAACTATAAAATTTGCTTCAAGTCTGTTTGAGCTTCAGACACCTCGGAGACAGTAGCTTTTCATCCCAACCACTCCTAGTGATATTCAGGTATTGTCAGCTTAGGGGTGGGCTAGAACACCAGAATAAGCCCTTTACAAAACTGAAGTATTACTAGCTGGCTTAAGTTGCAGTCCTGCCTGTGACTTTCCCATCCGTAAGCAAAGATACAATCTCATTTTATTCTTTAAAGAGGGCGGGGGGCAGGGGGGGCGGAATCAGTTTATGTTTTGGAAGTGGCTGGCCACAGTCCTGGAGTTGTCTCTGTTCATGAAGCACCTTGCTGATTTTGTGGGACTCTGTTAGCATTCAAGGATTTGATAGAGAAGATCCAGTTTCAGAGCTGAGCGAAGTAATGAGGCGTGCAAAGTCATTGCCTAATAACTCGAGTATCCCTATTGTGTGTTTTGAGTGAGCAATGAGACAGCTGCTGGAACTGGAGACTGCTTTTGAAACCGCGGCCCTTTATCATAAACTAAAGGGTATATCTCTTCTGTTGTATTACAACTGAATCTAAAGCCTTTGATTTATTTGGGATCAGGTTGCCTGTTGGAGAAGCACCTGGAAGCTGTTCAACCATATCGCCTGATAAGCCATTAATGGGTGTTGGTAATTAGGTATTGGACAGAAAATAAGAGTTTTGGACAACTTGTAAGAGGGTTTTCCAGAAGGTTTTGTATCACCAGCACAGCCTGGTCAATTCTGTTTTCAGCTGCCTCCCTGAAGGGCCGGGGGACCGGGTCAAATGTTTGGGCAGCTCCTCCTTTTGCAGGAAGAACTCTCTTTCTTCGCTGATTGTTCCCGACAGAAGGGTAAACAGTGCCATTGCTCCTGGCCTCTGACAAGCAGGCACAGCCTTGGCTTCTGCCAGGCGTGTGCAGACAGGCAGAACCGTGTGTTTCTGCAGCACACTGCCTAACCGCTCTGGTGAAAAGACCATTTGTGGTTACTCTGGAGCACCCACGAGCAATTAGTAAGTTTTGCTTATGTGACTTATTTTGGTCTTTTGTTTAAGTTACTGACAACCATAATGCTGTGCCAGACCTGTTGCTCGTTAAAGAGAAAACAGACCCTCTCCTAAAGGAGACATTTTGCCGAATAAGCCCAAAGATCTTCCGCAGACCCCTGGAAATACGGGCTGGTCATAACAATGCAGCTATATTAACCCTGCTGAGGGGCGGTTAGACATTAGTTGTGCAGGATCAGTATCACAGCTTTTTTACTAAGTGATGCTATGATTAGAGAAAGGAAGGAGGGAGAGAAAGGAGGGAGCCCAAGGCAGCGGGGCTCTGGGCAAGGCTGAAAGCCCCATCACGGTACAGCAGCTGCTGGTCCCCGTGGGGTGCGATTCCTGCAGGCAGGGCTGACGGGCACCGCAGCCCACCTGAGCTCCCCGTTGCGACAGTGATCACAGACCACGTTCTTTTTTTCCTCGATAACCCAATGAAACCCTGTGCTGAGCTCCTCTTTTACACAAACACAGGAAAGAGGAAAGAGGCATAAAGCTGACCGGGGTGTCCTTGGATTGTAATTACTCACTGAAGCCTAACAGGTCTTAGATGTCTGTGAATCAGGGACTTGTGTGATTTTGGTAGAATTAGAATGAATCTTCTGTAGAGAAGGTCAAGGTCGGACATTAATGCCCCTTTTTTAAACACTCCTTCTCTCCGTCCTCTCCCAACCTTCCGTTTTGTGCAATACTGGCATTGCTTTTCATCCTCTGAAGCACATTTTAAATCTCTCTGGATTAAACAGGTCGCCTGAGCCCGTACCAGTAGCGGTTGACAAGACAGGAAACTCCCCTCCAACTGTGCACGTAGATATAAACTGAAATCCGAGAGTAAAAGACACATGTGATTTCCCCCCCCCCACGCACCCCCCCATCCCTCCCAGTCACTCACACCTCCCCGTTAAGACTCATGTTCACTTATGGAGGTAAGCATCCAGCCATAGATCTCCGGATTTCTTTAGAGACCTGTGGAAAGAAAACGAAGTTTGTTTGACAAGTGAATCACGTCCCTGTCATTTTTTTCCTACAAAGAAGCCTGCTGCTGAATTTGAATATGAATGGACATCGAATGTCTTTCCCCAGATAGCAGCTAATAGCAAGAAGAGTTAAGAGAGAGCAAGAACTTCACCTGATGCCCACTGTGTTATCTGTAGTCCCCCTGGCCCTGAATAAACAGCAGAGCAAAATCTCCTGGGATCACCACGTTGCACCTCTGAGGGAGTTTTCCCGCCCCCGCCCCCCCGGGAATTCTCCTGCAGAATTTCCCGTTTGCATCAGCTCCGCAAATATTTTGTGGTGGGTCGGAGCTGGTTTGGACTCAGAAGTCCTCTGACAAACAGAATGCAGTCTGGAGGCTGGAAATGTAGCTTTATATGGTTTACGGGAGATGATCCTGCTATTGGGAGGGCAAGTAATTGCTCAGATGGTTTCTGAGAACTTAATGCAGGGACATGAGCTCTGTGTGGTGGGATGCTGGGCACATCCCCCCCCCTGCCCCAGGTCTCAGTGGTGCATGCGTTTTCCTGTGCTGATTGGATAAGAGGACCAAAGGAGGTTTTGAAACAGTTTTCAGCCCTTCTGCATGTTAGGGCCAATCTGCTTTAATCTGCATTTGCTTAGAGTGGTTGGAGAGTGGAGATCCCTGGCCTGCAGAATGCTTTCTCATGTTCCCTGCCATGAATTATTCCCCTTGGAGTAACTGAGACGGAAACGTTAACCCAGAGTCTGCCTGACAAGGATTATTAGACTAGGCTTCAACTCTGTTTATAGGCAATAGCCCTTTGCTGCTGGCAGGGCTGAAAGGGGAAACAGCGTGGGCTGTAACCTGACTCGTTCTCCTTTGATTCATCTCAGTTTGCAGCCTGAAGATACGCTGGCAGCTCCCAAAAGCAAGAATCATCAGCTGTCAGAATAGCATTTAAAAAGGTATTATAAAAAAGGTCCCTATTAGGTCAGGTTAGTACCCATCTAAATGCTAAGTATTTGGTACTTTGATGGCAGTGCTCTGGTTGGAGAAGCTGCTCTGGGGGACAGTTGCTTCTTCCCCCATGATGCAGTGAAGCAGCTTCCCATCTGTTGTCACCTGGCGTTAGTCCACCACGTCAGTGGAGCTGTGTCATTTCTGCTGTGGGTCAGCATTGCTGCAGGTGTTCCTTGGACTGCAATATGAAGATTATTAACCTAGTAACACCAGATTACAACATATGGACGTATTTCCGAAGGGTCTATAGTGTCATGAATTCTCTGTACTAGAAAATAGAGGATGTTCATGTGACAGTGAATTGCAAGCTGCAGATGGTACTAGAAGGACCTTACCCAACGATGTCTATGAATGCTTTTCCAAGAGGCTTCTCTTCATATTGGACTCCATACTTGGCACACAGTGACTTCACTAAAGGTTTCACCTTCCAGAAATTGTGCCGTGGCATTGTTGGAAACAGGCTTGAATAGAGAAAGAGAAAACAAACCTGAGAAAACTCAAGAGACTGACCCCAAGGGATGGGCATCTCTCTCTGCCTCCTCCTAGGGGCTAATTATTAATGCCTTCTCCTCAAGCTGTACAAGCAGGCAAAAGAAAGAGAGGCACAGAGAGATATCTATGCTTTACAGTCCTCTGTTTCAAGGAGGCTTGTAGAAACCGAATGCATTGATTCTCCTGCCACTCTGCCATGCCTCAAACCAAAGCTGTGTTCAAGAAAGACGGCGGAAGTCGGTTCGCGCAAGGGAGGACACTACGAGTGCAATGCGAGGGAAGCAGGAGTGAGGATAGAGCTTCAGTCTGCCGAGGTGGCTGCCCGTTTCCTTTGGGCAATACTAATTGTTTCTTGCCAAACTGAATTCCCAGTGACACCCTTTCCCACCTCTGGAAGCTCATGGAACAGAGAAGCAGGTAAAGAAGAATTTGGGCTCACCTTGCCCTGTGTTGTCCAATGGAGATTTCCTAAGGTGACTTCCAAACCAGTCAGCTTTACCCTAAAAGCCATCTCTTTTACATTTTGTGTTGTCACTGGCAACAGGCTGTCCATAGGGCCCTGGTTTTAATATCTTTCCTGGAACCTGGTACCCAGCAGCGTACGCAGTCCCACACAGCTGTCGTACGCTATAAAACACTGAAGTGCTTCAGGGGAGAGGAGATTTCTGAAAGGGATACTCAGGTTCAAGTAGTTAGCTTAGGGTTTGAGTCCATAGCTATTGTAACGGGTAGATGCATACCGCTGACTCCTAATTAAACCCCAAATTAAAATTGTGTGAGTGAAGCTGAAGTATTTGGCAGCAAGAGAGAAAGAGGCTGTGCCTGTAGTAGAAGCAAGACTGGGACCCCCGGTAGTCTGGGACTCTCTTTCCTTGGCATATGGTAGTGCTCCGAAGATCTTACCCCATCCCACACGTGCGCCTTTAGCAGACTTTCCCTCCCCTTAAGTCCGGTGTTGTGACTACCCGGTAACGGCCAAATGATTCCGGGTCCATACTCACTGGTGCTCGATCTGAAAATTCAGGTGCCCGGTGAACCAGTCATTGAAAAAGGACTGCTCGATATTGCAAGTGGCTGCCACCTGTGAGGGCAAGAAAGCAGCTGTGAAGACTAGTGAATTCTCACCCAAAAATCAGAACGAAGCTCCTCTTGCCTGTGGCAGGGGCTGATATGTGTCTTTTCCTGCGCTGCTGAGCTGTCAGGGTGCAGAAGACCGCCGTGCTGAGATAGCTGGTTGCGGCAAGGGGAGCTTTAACCCTCCCTCAGCTGTTGTGCTGCCCGCGTCTCCACGGGTTTGACCAGCGGTAAAGGGGACAGTATAAGGAGGCAGTTTGTGGACATTCGGTGACGAGTCGCCTATCAGTCCAACACAGACCCCTAAATCTTAGCCTCTCCCCTTGAAGATCAAGTGGTTAACAACAGTACCAAGGTGGGAGGAAACGGGGGAGGAAAAATGCATGGACACAGAAAGCCTGCTTTCCCCGTCCCATCTAATTCTTGCCCAGCTTGCCTTAAGTGCAAGGTCTGAATATTCTGGAAATATTTCTCAGCTAGTCTTGCTATTAATGACTGTAAAATTAGGTAGTCTTTCTTAAAATCCTCTTACACTCTGAACTGGCTAAGCTATGATTTCTACATCGTAACCATAGGCGATATACTCTCCTCTCCCCTCGAAGAGGCATCATAAACCCACATCGGTGTCCAAGAGGCTTATCTCCCTCTATCATACACACCTTCTCTCTGTCTCTCCCCAACCTCTCTCTCGCATAACCTCCCTCCTCAAATCTCTCACTCTCACAGCCTCTCTCTGTCTACAAATTCCAGTTGCATGAAGTGCTTAAGCAAAAGCTTAAGGTGAACATCTGAACGCTCCCATGACTTCAGTGAATCTATTCACATGCTTAATTTAAAACAAATGCTCAGGTACTTTCCTGAATAGTGCTTTCAGCACTTTTTTTTTTAGTGCTTTAGTGCTTTTAGTGCAAGGGAGAGAAATTGACTGTCAGACATGGAAAGGTCCCGTATCAAGGCTCCATTAGCAACCACAAATACTAATTACACTACTTAACACATGAGATGATTTCTTCTCTCAGCTTAGTTAAACCAAATTCATACAGCCAGTGTCAAAGTTGCTCTCGTTATCCTCTAGGTCTGAACAGGACTTGGACCACTGTAATTAAGAGGTATCCTTTCAGCAGGATGGATTTGTCTGACCAGGCATTAAAAAGATGTAGAAAGCGGCCAGTTTTCATTTCAGTCCTTCTTGCTGAAATATAAACTTTAGAAATATATTATTAAACTCTCTCTTCAGCTTTGATTTTCATTGGGGCTATTCTATCTGCTCATATGTATATGCCAAAATACATCACACAGGAAAGCCAAATCATGCTGCTTGGACCTTATACTGCCTCAAATCTGGAGGAACCTTTTGATTGTCAAATTAAGTACAGAGGTTTGAATTTCCATGTCTTGACTCAGCATTGCTGGCTCTGGAGAGAACACCTTTATGGAGCGGTAATGGACTGAGACCATATACTAGTACCTGGGGACAGTGGTAACCCATCCACACTTTGAGGAAATTTCTGAGCCATTTTGGGGTGAGTCAGGGGTATCTTTCCCCTCCCAGTTACCTGAGAGCTAAGCCAGTCTCTGTGCTTCTCACAATCTATTTCCATTGGAATGTGATTCATCTGGGTGACCCACACAAACCAGTGACTCTCCAGAAACCTTCAAAAACAAACAGGCAAAAAGCGTAACAGTTTGTATTGCAGATCGGGATACGAGGCAGAGTGGGGTTTACAGGGAGCAGCAGAGGCAGAACCTGTGAGGAAAGTATTTCTCTGAGACAGTGAAGTAAATACCTCTAATTCTATGGAAACCAGAGAGAATCACTTCTGTGATGAATTTCCCTTCCCCTCTTTATACCTCTGGGACTAACGCAATTATGATTAAATACAAGCAGGACATCCTACGGGGCTATCCCTCTTCCGCAGAAGCGGATTGATCTCTCATGCTGCTTTTGCCTTTCCATAAATAAAGGTGATCCAACTCCCTGAAAAAAAACCAAGCCCCGATTTAGAAATTCTCAGAACTGTTTTCATCTTTCCCTTTGCTTGATGGATATACGTTAATTTCAAAATCCACCTGCCCATTGGTGTTAGCTTTCTGGGTGTCAAGCTCAGCACACTGGAGCTCCCAGCTTCCCTTTGCTCTCTCAGCACCTTTGCCATAAGTCTCAATTCTGCCCTGTGCTGGGTATCACTTTAGAGCGGCTTGTTTATTGCTCATGGGATATAACTGCATTTTTAGCACCTGTACAGTAGTCTACAGAAATGCACTTTCTTCTCTTTACCCAAAGTAAAGTTTCTCTACACTGAGACTTAGATGTGTGTTGACAAGGTAGTTGTCCAGAAGCATCCTTGTTCTAGCCTTGAGGCTTGTTTTCTGAAAGAGCAGATGATCTGAGGAGTTTGCAGTTTTGCCCTTCTTCTTGCACTAGCTTAATCAAAACATGAAAGTTGTGGAAATAGTGGGTCGGTTGTCATAAGTTTTTCAGCTTGATTTCAGACTGAAAAGGTTGGCTAGGCACTTAGACAAATGTATGTCTTTTGAATCTCCTCTTTTCCTTAGGTCCAAAGTGTTTTGAAACTATGAAAGATGAAGTCATGAACAGTGACATTAAATTTTGTGGAGGCAAAAGTTCTAATATTGTGAAGGTATCTGTACATCTGTTGCCATTTTTTTTTATCAAAAAAAGAATTTTATTTTTTTTTAGAAAATGTTTTTCACTGTGATGAAACGTTTTCCTGAAACTAATGCCGACTGTGGGACTAAATGCCATCCTTTGGTCCTAGCCAGTGTCCAGGCCATGCAGTCTTCCGCACCGGCAGAAGCGGTGAGCGTTTCACTTACAGGGGAAGCACGTACAGTGCTCAGGAGGGCTCATGAATTACCTTCCCACTAAGCTGGGAAGAGGGTGGCCTGAGGCACTCCGGAAGGATCCAGCCTTGACCAAAGTGGAAAAAATGCATTAACGCGTTGGGATCAGGCAGCGTGTGAGAACAGGGAATGAAGAAAGAAAGGAGAATCCTGGCTGGACCATCACAAGGGCAGGGAAAGATGCAGGCAGGTGAAGATGCTGAGCACCAGAGCCAGCTCTGCTGCGGGGAGGTAGGCTCGGGGGATGGCAAGAGGAAAGTGAAGCAGTGGGAGTAGCCAAGATAACACACAGTGAGGTCAATGACGGCAGAGAACCTAAATAGGGAAGGCCTGAGGGGCACAGGAGAGCTGAGACTCGGTTCATCTGGCACGGGAGGGAGGGGAGAGCAGCAGGGATGCCCTTTATCTCCTACCTGACAAAAGTGAGGAGAGACAGGGATCCCAGAACGCCATAGAATGGGATGTATGTGATGAAGTAGCGCATGTAGTAGCTGATGGCCCAGGCTAGGTCCTAGGGGAAGAGAGAAGACATTAGGCGTCACCTTGCCTATCTCATATAACGTGTCCTTGCTGGTGATGTTTGGGGACACTGGGTAATTAATACAGCAAAGCGCGATCCCTGCCCACTGGCCTCCCTCCCTACTCAAGTGCGATTTCTTATGAGCCAGCTGGACCCCGTGAAGATCGAGGGAACATTTCACTCACCGCCCAAAACCTGCGCCTGATCATGGTCGAGATGATTTGGATTTGGAAATACACAGGGATGAGCAGAGGCGGGAAGACTGCAAAGCAAAGGGAAATGTTTTGGCCATCAGAGGGGTGGAAAGGCATGTGACATGAGCGAGCCAGTGATTTAGGACTGGTTCTAGGGAAAGTCTGCCTAGCAGTGGTGAGAGAGGTGAGGTGCTGGTGATGGCGGGGGGTGGTTGCCTTTCTGTGAAGAAAGGAGGCTCTGCTGCACACAGGTTCATTTTGACTTATCAAAGAGCATGACTGGCAACATGCATTTTTTCCATGGAGCCTCTCACACAGAGGTTATTTCCCAGTCTCAGTTGTTTGCCTTGCTTGACATGACCATGCTGGCAACGTTCAAGGTGCTTGGATATCACCGAGAATATACTGAACTGATTTGGGGACCTGCACAGGGGATGGCGGTCCTGAGGAAGGGAAGGATGAGTTGAGACTTAAGGATTTGCTCTGCGAACACAGTAGGGGCTGGAAAAGTCAACTGGCATTCAGGGGAAAAGGAAGAGTACAGGGCAGGTACTCACTGAGGAAGAAGTACTCGTGCTGGTGGTTGTAAGGCAGGTACTTCAGCTTCTTCTTGCCATACTGCAGGACACAGAGGAGAAAGATCAGGCTTGGATTATGACACATGTGAGAGAAGATTCTCTGCAATACTTCTTCATTTATTGACTGAAGAGTTTTGACTAAATTCTCACCACCAGGTAAAAAGTGTTTTGGTATGGTTAAATATCTTGACTTTGTAATTGTGCTAGGTGTAAATTCCTTTTTAAAGTCTTCTGGCTTGATAATCAGATAATTTCTATTTACTTGAGAGCCTGATGGCATTTTAAGGCATTTCTCCACCTTCTGCCATGCCTGTAGCTGTGATAAAAGCTGCTATCATCTCCATCATTACCAACACAAATGTGACGGGCATAAAGTCTGAACTTTGGTAAGTCACTACACAAGATGCCCGTGCAACACACTGATCCTTGGGTAGTCTTCCACGCAAAATGTCCCAACCGTTGATCCTTTCTGACTTCTGCAGCCATCAGTCCCCATGAACTCCTGCCATTAGCCAGATCTTATAAAAGCTTGTTTTACCAACAGTGGGGAAACTAGCGTGATCTTTAGCTGTTACTACAGCAAGTCATGCAGATGTGCTTAGATCTGTAATGTTGTGTCGCTAGTTTGACGTGTAAGTGATAGGAAATACGAGTGCTGTCATTAAGAGCTATTCTGCACTGAGTCCTGTATTACCATGGTCCACGTACAGAAAGCAGATGCAGAGAAGTTTCTCCAAACACAGGTTTGGACCTTGGCTTGTTACATTTTTGCAGGTGCCCATTTCTTTTCAGTGAAAAGAAGGAGCCATGAGCACCCGGTCTCCCAACCTCATCTCCATAGTGAAATATCTAGAGCTATACAGAAATGTCTTTTTTGAGCTCCAGGAGTGTTCAAACAAGCAGCTAATGCATGGAGAATCTGGATTGCTGTGAACTTTCATTTTTGCTTCCAGCATACCAACTTCCAAACGAAGGTAAGTCTTGTAGCACCAGTAAATCAGCCACATCATTCACTCTGGTCTGAGCTCTGAAAGACTGTATGCTTAGCATCATCTGGAAAAGGATTATATGCAAGTGTGAAAGAGTATGGGATAGACTGATTGTCCTGGTTTCAGCTGGGATAGAGTTAATTGTCTTCCTAGAAGCTGGCACAGCGCTGTGTTTTGGGTTTAGTACAAGGAGAATGTTGATAACACCCTGATGTTTTCAGTTGTGGCTAAGTCGTGTTTAGACTCAGTCAAGGGCTTTTCAGCTTTTTCTGCCCAGCCAGCAAGGAAGTTGGGAGGGGAGACAGCCAGGACAGCTGACCCAAACTGGCCAAAGGGGTATTCCATACCATGGGGCGTCATGCCCAGCTGCGGGGGAGGGAGCACGGCTCGGGCATCAGTCGGCAAGTGGTGAGCAATTGCATTGTGCATCACTTGTTTTGTGTATTCCAATCTTTTCATTATTACTGTCACTTTATTTTAGTTATTAGTGTCATTGTTAGTTTCTTCCTTTCTGTCCTGTTAAACTGTCTTTATCACAAGCCACGAGCTTTACATTCTTTTTTTTCCGATTCTCTCCCCCATTCCACTGGGTGGGGGGGAAGTGAGCGAGCAGCTGCGTGGGGCTGAGTTGCTGGCTGGGGTTAGACCACGACACCGATGCTGGCCTAATATTTCAGATATTTTGTAGGAGGGAGATCCAGTTTTCCTTGTTGTCATAAATGTTCACATTCTTAGTTTTTCCTTTAAGTGCTAGAACCACGGTCTGCTTTTAAACCCAGTTATCAGGCACAAGATTTTCCAATGGGTTGTACTCACACGTTTAAGAGCATGATACTGATTTACAACTTCTAGATAATGGCTCTTTTATACCTCAGGAGAAGGCTTTCATTTTAGTCATATATAAAAGTCCTTCTGCCTTTTGAAAATTTTGTGTGTGCAAGACATTCTCCCTACGTGTCCACATACCAGTATGTATGTCCCCTTCATGTGTCTGGAGTTACTTCCTCAATAGTATAAAAGCTGGCTGAGAAACCATTGACTTTTTAATGTTGCATTCCCCTGTGTTGTACTTGCTGCATGCTTCTTTGTTTGTTTTCTTTGGTTTGGTTTTGGTTTTAAAACTAGAAATCTTTGTTCCGTTGTAAAAAAGATCAGTGGTTTAAGTCCTTTGTGTAGGTTTTTATACAGTAGACAGTAAATACTTCAGCTCTGGAAGGACAGATTGAATTAATATCCCTTGACATGGCCTGTTATTTCATGTGCAGCATGTCAGCACATAGTTAATGAAAGAAAGTAAGAAAATACTGCTTATGCAAGCAATATCCCCTCAACTGCATGGCAAAGGCTTCAGCGGAGAGGACCTTGTACAGATTGTCTGGGGGACAGCTGGACTGACTAATACTGGAAGATATTTTCTGTGGAAATGGAAGATCAGTTTTGACATGTTCTTGATGAAGTACTGAGGAACACCGTATTTTCCCCTCATGTTGGTATTTCAAGCCAGCAGGACGAAGTTGACTTCAATGGCTTTCTCCTTTCTTTCCAATCCCATCTTCATTGCTTTTCCCAACCTACCCCAAAACACTTTCTCCTGTGGTCAGTATAGGAAATGGATAGGGAATTATATAGTCAGGTCTTGCTCTTCAGCCCAAGGTTTGGGAGGGTGTGATGGCCAAACTCCTGCCAGACAACACAGACAGATGAAATCCCTGGATGAAGCATTTCCTTTTTTAGCATTCCCAGAAGTCTTGACTGTGTAACTCAAGTCTACCAATACTAGCCAACTCCTGGTTTTGCACAAGCATTCTCTGAAGCCCTTTAGGACAACGGTGTTCCATGTTTTACCCGCTTTGCCTTACCTCAACTGGCTGCTTATCTCCGAGGACAAAAATATGCAGCATGTTCACATCTGGGTCCTTCTTGAATATATTGGGCTTGGCATGGTGTTGGAAGTGACGATGGTTCCACCAGTTTGCAGAGGCACCCTGGGCAGATACAAGAACAAGGAGTTCATCCACGGGAAACTACGGTTCCTCTAATGGGCCCATTCATTTATAGAAACTAAACCAGTGCAACTCAGATTATGGCCAAACTGTTACTTGCTTTTGAAATAGCAATAAGCAGCAAGTGGCTAAGCTGTCAGTGGCTATGAGACCGCTGGTTTCAGAGGGCTGGTTTGCCCTTGCTAGGGATCATCCATATTGAAAGAACAGGGAATAAATATACTCTGAGTGAGTTGCATGTCACCATGTCTTCCCACGTGTGAAGTTGTTATTCGTAGGTGAATCACGGAATCATTTAGGTTAGAAAAGACCTTTAAGATCATCAAGTCCAACCGTTAACCTAACACTACCAAGTCCACCACTAAACCCTCTTGCTGCCTTACTGATTATTATACTGGTTTCCCTCTACCGCCTGTGCCTGTGAGGAACCAGGCAAGATGGAGTGGGTTTGGGAGAAAGGGCAAAGCTATTTCCCACCCTCTACACGTTCCTGCTGCAGGTGGATGCTGAAATGCCTGGACTGTACTGGGCCCTGCCCAGGATAGAAATTCTGAAGGCATCTTGAATGGATGGGATGCAACAGGATGGGACATTTGAAAAATATTATACCTTAGTGGAGTGCATGGTGAAAATATGACAGGATGTTAAAATAGGGGTTTATGCAATTTAGTAAGCTTTGTCCTCAGCTGCTATTAATTGGTGCGGTTCCACTGAAGCCTGTGGAACTACTGCCTCCTGTAACAGCTATGATTACAGTCCCTTATCTCTTTTGCACCACAGCTTCCTGTGCAATGGTCACTAACATCTCCTCTGTGCACCTGCTCACTGTGGAAAGGCTTAGAGCTGCAGTTTCCCACTTTAACGTAGCCAAAGTTGTTTCCGCAGTGCCCTGGGTCTATAATGCCCTTTACCTTCAGGTGTCCAATGACAAACTTGTGGACGATGTGGTTCCAGGAGGACTTCTTAAAGACAGAGAGGTGTCCAAAATCATGTTGCAGCCACCCTGCCTGGGCCTGGGATGAAGGGAAATCAAGCAGTTAGGAAGCCGTTTGGAATGAGAGTTAAGCACAAAAGGAAATGGAGATAGAAGGCAAGTTGTGAGTGTGAGGGAGAGAGGGAACTAACTGAAGTGAGAGGATAGAATCATAGAATCATTCCGGCTGGAAAAGACCCTTAAGATCGTCAAGTCCAGCCACAAACCTAACACTACCAAGTCCACTAACGTGTGGAAGGAAAGGCCAAAGAAGTGAGAAGAACGTGTGAGCCACAATCAGCAGTGGGTAGGGGTGGCCAAAGGGCACCACAGTATGCTGCGAATATTTTTCACTGGTGTGAAAGTTTTGCACTGGCAATTAATCTAATATGAAAAGTTCAGCACACACTGGCCTTCTCCCAAGTGATTTGCATAGCCAGTATGCTCTGCGCCTACTACTTCTCACCTGGGAAGTTGTAAGGATGCAGGCGAGGATGAGAGTTGTCATCCAGCCTGTACCGAAGTATGAAACCATTAACCAAGCCAAAACTTCCATTGCAATAATATGGCCCAAGTAAAGAGAGAAGAACAAAGGATTTGCTCTGAACAAGTTCATGTCCTCTGCTGTCTTCCTCAGGGTCCGGAAATCCTCCACCAGCTGGGACTGCAAAATAGACATGCAAGAGACAGTATGAAGTTTATAAATAAGTCTGAATGAGTCTGAAGAAGGAAGGCTAAGTTACTAAGGACCCTGGCTGTTTCTTGCATTGGTTGGCTACTCCAGAAGTAAGGAAGAACCTGCCTCCATATTCACCCTGTATTCCAGCTTTTCATAGCACTTTCCTATGAATAAACATCCCGGCTGGTCCAAGCCCATGTCCTGACCTTTTGCACCTTGGGCTGGGAGAGTAATTCAAGCCTGCTCCTGTGAATCAGCAGCACTACCTGGCTCTCTTGAGAGTTACATCAGCTGATGACTCTCGTCTGAATGAGCTTTACAAGTATTAAAGAGGCAGCTGGAGAAGGAGATAATTCAGTCCTATTACTTATGCATAATTCCAGAGCTCTCATGATGAGCACCCAATATCAGAGCACCCGTTGTCTACTTAATATGTGGGTCAGCTACCGTGCAATCATTCGTGAAGAGCATTCCCGGGTTAATGCGGGTTAGCTTTGTCTCTGCTGTTGTGAGTGATACAGATATATCATAATCATGGCCAGTCACAAACAACGGGACAGGATTGAGTTTCGTGGCAAGAGCTGGTCATGCCATGCACTGTGCCTGAATAATGAATGAACGGACTGTCTGGGAGGGATACAGAGCTGCCCTGAGGATGCCAAGGAGGTGGAAAAGGTACTTGGGGCGTTGCTGCTCCTTAACAACAGCCACCGAAATGAGACATCTTGTTCAGCTCACCCATAGGTGCCTACTGCTCGTGCCATGCATGGCACGAAGGTGGCTGCTCTCCAGAGCTCTGCTGGTACTGGGCTCAGCAGGATGAGCCAGTTTGAGTCTCAAAGAAGTATTTCCCTGGGAGTAATCTGTCAAAGGCAGTTGCAGAGCAAACAGTGAAAGAGAGTCAAGTCTTGCTGAGGTGGTGAGCAACTTGTTTGGAAGTCTTTTCAGACTTCTTTGCCCACTCCGCTCCTTCCCCTGTAACAGGCAAGTGATGACGTGTTTTAGAGCTTGGTCACTAGGGAAGGAATAGCAGAAGGGACACCAGTCACAAGAGC
Organism: Sagittarius serpentarius; assembly: GCA_034782735.1. Classification (NCBI taxonomy): domain Eukaryota; kingdom Metazoa; phylum Chordata; class Aves; order Accipitriformes; family Sagittariidae; genus Sagittarius; species Sagittarius serpentarius. The sequence continues at coordinate 27,578,640 of JAVKLA010000021.1, read as the reverse complement.
TGGTGCACATTTCCCGGTCCGTATGTCTCAGTTCACTTTTCCCTTCAGTATGGCATCAGTCCAGCCCGGGCACCTGGAACGTGCTGCTAGAAATGGGACATGATTACCATAGACAGAGCTGTTGGTGGCTCTGTGGGAAAGGAGAGGCTTGTACGGCCAGTCTGAATGTGTCATCTCTCTCCCAAATACATTTTAATCTATACTGGGATGTGCACACTGCTACATGGAGGTGTTCAGATACTGAGTATTCTCCCTCTCTGGAGCTGCCTGTAGTGAAGAGACCTTTATCACTTGCCTGCCTTTGACCTGGAGGTCATCCCAAGAGGAAAAAAATGGTGGAACATACCCATCGTAAACCCCAGCTCAGAAACAAATACTCACGTTTTTATCTCGGTCCTGGCTAGGTTCCCCTGGAGCAAGCTCTCCGATAAGTAATGGCTTGAGAAACTTTTGCACCAAGGTGGGATTGATATGGAAGGCCTGGAATGCATCCTGGAGTGGAAATACGAGTAAGTGTGTGAGATTCAGGAGTAAGCTATTGTTTCCTACTCATTGTGTCATTCCCACAGCGCAGTATTTCTAGTAGAGGGTGATGAATTTGCTTATCTAGTAGCAAGCGAATGGTGAGAACTGGGATGTTATCTAGACGTATGGTGACAGGCACCTCAAGAAATTTTTTCTAAGCAACTAAATACCTAAATCCTGTTAATTCCTTTAGAAGGCAGGCAGAGAGGAATTTGTGCAAATCCCCACCAGGATATAAATACCCTTTGAAAGTCTGCTGCCTGGAGGCAATTCAGGAGAGGGGGTGACTGTGGCGACTGAACCTGGGCATGACTGCAGATACAAAAAATATTACTGGATGTTTTGGCCCATCCCAGCACTAACACAGCTGAGGAAAAAGCGGTGACTCTTCATTTTGGAGACTGCCTTTCTCTTTTTCTTCTGTAAGATGAGTGCTGAATGCTACCTTAACTCTTCTTTATTCTAGAACAATATTCTAGATATAGAGGCAATTCTATCTCCATGCAAGTCCAAGTAAAATGTCTTGGAAAGGAACCAAATCCAAAACTCAGTTGTATACCAGAACTTTAAGCAATTGCTTTAAAGTGCTTGCTATCAAACTTTGCAGTGGCTAGGACGCCATTCAAAAAGGGACCTACACCAAAGTTCATTACTCTGAAATATGCTAAGCAGGTTAGCAGTCTTGAAGAGATTATAGTAATCAATACATGCGGTAAGACCTCTTGTCATTTCTGCTGTGCTGTGGCACATGGCTGCTTGTCCCTATAAGAGGCCCATTAATCTTTCGTGAGACAGCTTGTATATTTTCTATTCAGTACACGCCTTGAATCTTGGCTACATTTTACTGAAGTCTCTCCAACATGTGTTAATAGATATAAATAGCTTGTTAAGTTTCAGCAACAGAATCTAATTGAGGGATGAAACTCAATGTCGATGCAACTTGTGAAATAAATCCTATCCCATATACTCCTGAGGCTGGAAAAGCAGGAAACCCAGCTGGAATATTATTTTTCTTATATATTTTCAAGACTTCTAATATGGAAGGACAATGCCTTGTTTGTAGGGTCTTTTTGATCCTGCCATTCATGAGTTTGCCTGGCTCTTCTTTTTCTCTACTCCTTCCCCTTTCCACATGTTTTTGTCTTACGTATGTCCTACAGATGCCTGATGGGAGGATATATTTGATGCATCTGCTCCTAGTAGTGAGAACTTGCACGCTCCTCCTTTCACACGGCAGGGCTTGAATTTTAACCCCAAAGACAGGGGTAAGGACAGAAAGTTGACCAAGGTCAGAAACTCTTACTCTGTCCTTACCTTCTTCTTACTGCACAGAACTGGAGTTAACTCTAGCAAATGACTTAGGAGAGCTGTGAAGATGTAATTACATGAAGCGCTAAGACTAGTACAGAAAAGACAGTCAAAAAAAGAAGTCAGGAGTACCATACTTCAGCCTTTCCACCTTTGTCCTATTGCCTAACAACAGTAGGGGCCAACCAAAGTCTCACTTCTGGCTCTAAACGGAAGGGCAGGCTGGAAAGCCCTCACTGTGTCTAGCTGACCCTTCTGGGAGTTGACCTCCATCAAAAGTCTGGTTCTGGTGTTCAGAAATACCAGCAAACAACCTTGGTCCCAAAGTCCACCAAAATCAATAGAAACTTTCACCTGGTTCCAAGACTTTGGATTGAACTTCAGAATAATACTCTGACCATAGAAGTTTTGATGTGGGAATCATATAAAGAGGGAGAGTGAAAGCTGATCCGAGCCATTTAACTTAAAGAAATGATATATGAGAAGTTAGAGGTGCAGCACTGGGGCGGGGCGGGGCGGGGCAGGGCAGGGCAGGGCAGGGGGGGGAGATGCAGGAGAGAAAGAAAACTCTGTGGAATTATTTAAAGATTACAAAAGCCGTAAAATGCCACAGGCTATGGGGGAAGAAGTAAGGGGGGGGGGGGGGAGTCCTTTCA
>JAVKLA010000021.1:27509549-27559694 GCA_034782735.1 Sagittarius serpentarius | reverse complement strand
AGAGGGGATGCTCGGGATAGGGGCTGTGTAACAAAAATAATAACAAAAATGTGCGCAAATAGGGGGTCCGCAACCGGGCATAAATCTGGGGCGGGGGGGGGAACCCCCCGGGTTTTGCACACGCGTGCAGTAAAGAAGAACAGCGCCGGGTTTGGAGATCTCTCCCCGCGGGCCGGGCCCGGGCAGGAGCGCCCGAGGTATTCACAGCAACACCGGGGTGTGCAGGGACAGGCTCAGGTTTTGCAAGTGTACCAATGCGTTCGGCCTCCTCTAACTTTAAAAACCCAGCGCGGTGTTTTCAAGAGATGGCACTGGTGCGAAATATTACCGAAAGTCGTGTGTCAGTCTTTTTTTTTAAAAAAAAAAAAAAATACCATCCGTGTCTGAATGCCAGTGAGTATTGCAAAGTGGAGTAAACGTTCAAATTGGCAGCAAGGTGCAGGGTAATTTTGTCAGTGTATCTCCTTCCTTCGTCTGGTTATGTCTTTCACGAAAGAAAATGCATTTCTGCAAATGTAAGTATTTTGACCCAAGGGTGGGTGTGGGGTGTTGAAGCTACTCTCTAGAGTGTTTTTGATGGGCCGTGTTTCGGTCCAGTTTTGTCCCTGAGCAGAAAGGATGAACCTCGAGAGCCAGTGCTTTCCTTCACTTCATCATATGCATATAATTTAAAGCCGAAGATAATACGTGGATTTGCACATGCTTCGTGAGGTCAGGATGCGCACATGCATTTTCGAAGCTCCGCTGCCGGCGTGTGATCAGAAATGGGTCGGTCACAGCGGGCAGCGCGTTGAGCTGAACACAGTTAGATGGTCAGACTGCAGCCACCCGCATTCGTTCGGCGTTATCTGTGTCGCTGCTGGGTGCAATTGAGCTGCTGACCGTTCAGGAACCTGAGCCAAGTAAATTCCAGTTTTTCTAATAGTTTCGTCCTGGAAATGAAAAGACTCACGCTCCTCAAAAACAGGAAAAAACCCCCAGAGAGTCAGGAAAGAACACTTTTAGTTTGCTGAATGCCACTGGAGTGTTCTGATTTCTAGAAGCTGCAAGCAGCAGTCCCTTAACCTCCCGTTAGGAGTGCACTGCCAGGTTTTACAGCCTCCGTGGAAAGGATTGGTCTAAACGTGTGGTACCATCCTACTCTGATCTGCCCACATACTCCTCCCCATTTTTTTTTCCTCTTCCAGTGAAAAAATGCAAATGCACATTCTCCTCTTCTCTTTCCCTCCTCTATTCGCAGAAGCCTGAGCAGAGAGTACTACCTCAGAGATGCTACCTCTGAAGTACAACAGGACTGACCCAGAGCTGGCAACATCAGCTCTTTTTTTAACCCCTTTCTTGACTGGAGAGCTTTTAGAAGGACAATTTATTTTAAAAGCATGCAATGGTGAGCTTGTAATTATAGTGCTGAACAATTCATGGTGCAGGAAGCTTCCAGACGGACGTGCACAGGGCAAATACTGTCTCGGAAACGAAAAAGCGTCCTTAGGCTGAGGGAGACTGTAAAATATATGCTCGTGTGGACAGCGGGAGAGAAATATGCAAACGGAGGTAAATGGGAGATCTTCAGTGGGAAGTAGACGTCAAACTGCCACGTGTGCTCAGGGGATCTGTAATCTAAATATAGTGATAGAGTCTGTAGTGATAACAATCGGGAGTGATTTTTTCACCTGGCTGCCTGGTTGCCATGGAGACTGACATTGCATTTAAATGATAAAAGTAACTGATTTCCCTAAGGGATCTTTTGAATGGTAAGGATGAAAAAAGGCCGTTTTGTGGGATTCTTCAGAAACATGGAGGGGGAACCACTTGGGGAAGAGGAGGCAGGTAGCAAGAAAACAAAGCTATTCTAGGAAGATGCGGCAGGGTGGGCATTGGGGATTGCCAAGGAAGCATGTTTGGAACAACGTGGGGCTTCCGAGAGATTGGTGTGGGTCACCAGAAGCTGCCATCACCTATCTGTGTCCTGCTTGTCCCATTATTATTCCCACTTCAGCTAGCTGATACAGGTTTTGTGCTAACATCTTGCCCTCCTTCCTAGTCAGACTTTCATTTCAGGATACGGGGCCTGAGGAAAAATAAGGTGGAAGGTGAAGACAAAATAGAGACAGAGGAGTTTGTGGTCGAGATGATATATCTTGAGGTTCAACAGGCCATGAAATTTTCAGATTTGGAAGTAAGAGGGGAGTGAGCCCATATTTCTTGGTGACCTGCACTTAACAGCATCCAGATAGAAAACGATAGAGAATGCAGCTTCAAATGATCATTTGTGGTGTGAAGAAAGCAGTAAGATTTGTGGCAGTAATATCTGGCTCAGCCAGCTCCATTAATAGGGTTGCTTTCTGCTGAGTCCAGGATACCATGAGATACATTTCTTTTGCTGCCACCTGAACGGTCGTTTTTCTTCATCCTGTTCCTACATCTGTATTTCAGGATCCTTTCATAGCATTTCATCTTGACAAGACACTAGTAAGAAAGTACATGAGCCCACTCTTGATAGGGGAACTGGCACCAGATCAACCCAGCTTTGAGCCCAGCAAGAATGTAAGTATCTTAAAAACTTGGCATTTGGGTTGAAATTGTGCTATTCAACTCCTCTTGCTGACAGCCAGAATTCCCTGTAGATAAAATGATAGTATCTCCTGGAATCACTGCGTTGGTCGGAAGCTTCCCCTTGACTTCATGTCATGATTGGTAGTCTTAGGGAAGATTTGTCTCCAGGTGACCCTCAGCGTTTCCCCATTGCCACAGTAGCTCCTTGAGAGGGGAAACTGAGCTCCTCTTTGGGTTTCTGAGGCGTTTTCAGACCAGCAGATACTCTTGGGTCTCCCCACAGAAAAAGGTGGTAGAAGATTTCCGTGAACTCCGTGCAACTGTCGAGAAGATGGGGCTTCTCAACCCCAACCACACCTTTTTCATCCTGTATCTCTGTCACATCTTGGTGTTGGATGTTGCTGCCTGGCTCACCATCTGGTATTTTGGAGCATCCACCGTGCCTTTCCTTTTCTCTGCAGTGCTTCTAGGCACTGTCCAGGTAAGCAGCTAGGCAAAAAGAAGCCCCAGAAACACCAAAAGCCAACCCCTTGAGACTTAGGTGCTCATTGCCGTAAGCACAGGAGAAATCTTATCTTTGTGGACTTCCCAAAATCCTGCTTCTCCCTGGGTTCCACCGAAGGGACAAAATTACAGTGCCGCAACACGCTGCTTTGGTAGAGCAGGCATTGCCCTGCTTTTTCCTTCCTGTAGTTCGTCAAAGCCCTCCTTATTCCCAGCCTTCTTCGTACAATGAAAGCCAGGCTATGCTTCTGAGGACCCTTGTGCCAAAACTCGAAGGCCCTGTGCAGGGGCCAAGCCACCGTGTTCCCATGGGAACTTGCCGCCGAGTTAGAGGAGAGGGCAGAGCCCCTCTCAAAGCCCCAGCTATTTCTGTGGCCAGCTGATCCCCTTGGAATTACAAGTACTCGGAGGAGGCAGGAGCAAGCCGCTCCTTAAAGGAGACTTTGTTGCTGATTTCAGTGCGGTTTTGTAAGAGAATAAATGCTGTTTCTGAGCTCCATGACTTTTTGGGGTTCCCCCCCCCCCCCCCATTTTTTCCTTCCTCCTGAAAGCAGCTGTCTGGGACTAAAAGTCATTAGGCAGTCTGGACTGCAGTGGTATATAGTAAAAGATAAGTGTCTGGACTGGGTCTTAGTAGTGGAAATGCTCTCGCTGTCCAGGGGTATGTTGCGAGGAGCGTGGGAGCAGGAGAAGAGAAAGCCCTTTTCCGACGCAGAGCCTCCTGATTTTTCTTTTTCCCCAGCAGCACTGTTTGTTTGTTTGTTTGTTTTTAATTCCAGGCCCAGGCTGGCTGGCTCCAGCACGATTTTGGACACCTTTCAGTCTTTAGCAAGTCCAGATGGAACCACTGGGTGCACAAGTTTGTGATCGGCCATCTGAAGGTGGGCATTCAGGGCTGGGGGGGACTGCTAGAGCCTTGCCTGGGAAGCTCTCCAGTCAAAACCAGTATCGGTATAAGAAGACAGCAAATGCAAAGAACTACTGGGGAGGGAGGGCTAAGGCAGAAGGTACGACTTCTTGACAGCACTCTCTTCTCATTCCTTCCTGCAGGGAGCACCAGCCAGCTGGTGGAATCACCTCCACTTCCAACACCACGCTAAAACCAATTGCTTCCAAAAGGACCCTGACATAAGCATGCACCCCTCATTTTTTGCTTTGGGAAAAACACTCTCGGTAGAGGTGAGACCTGATGAAGGCTGGGAGGTTACAGCGTTAGGATTCAAATTTGGAAAGCTTCAGAGAGCTTGGAGACTAGTGACCAGTTGGTTTGGTCAATGGGCTGTCTCAGTATTTTGGAAATTTGGAGAAGGTGCAGCTTGGCGTTAATGGCCTTTGGAAAACAAGAAGAAAAAAGATCCCGATGCATCACTAGCTTCCATATACTTAATGTTGCAAATGGGTTTTTTTGTGGGTTTTGCCCCAATACAATCTTGCTATGGGTTGAAATCTTCCACATTTATTTTGAAGGTTTAAAAACAAACCACCAAAACTGCTTCTGTAAAATGAGAAGTACAACCAGAAAATGATTTGAGTTGACCTGCTTTTAACTGTAGTGCTATTTTGCCTTCCGCTAGTCCCTAATATTCCTTAGTAATACTTCAGTATTTCTGAGATTTTTATATTCTTAAAATTTCAATAGAAGTGGGGTTTGCTATGTTTTAAAATAAGAAGGAAATATTTGTCACGATTACAAGTTCGTATTTCTCTGATGACAGACTTGCAGTTGTATGAAGATAAGATTGCAAGTTGTTCTCTTTACCGAGATCAGCTTTGACTAATTGTAGCGTTTTGGGAAACGAAGCAGTGAATGACAAGCAAGGACTATCTGGAACGTTTACAATTACTGATGAAAGAAGATATTTCAGTGGTCTCAGTCTGACAGTGGGTGTCAGACTGGGTCCCATCTGGAGTCCAACTCTATTTCTGGTACAACTCTGAAGTTAATTGAACGACTTTAGCATTTGCCAGTCCTTTAAAAAAAAAGTTACATAAATTCATAGTGTCACCTGGCTTAAATGCTCCGATTTGCTTTGAAATTAAGGGAGGGCTGCTATTTGGAATTGGTTTGGACATGTACAGGGATATAATGGAGTTCCTCAGGGAAGTCACTGACATGATCCGTTATGTTTGTGCAGTGAACACTGAAAAATTAGCAGTCTCAGAGGGAGGATAATCTATTCACCCCTGTTCTGCGGACACAGTTTAATGTCTAGATGCTCATTTCTCCGCTTTGGAGACTAATTGCAAGTAGGTGGGAGTTCTACACGCTGTCGTCTTTGTTAGTAGTATCATAGTTTTTTCCTTTCTTCTGAAGCTTTCTACTGGCAGCAGACTGTTCTCAGTGCCTCGTGTGGCTTTCGGTTTAAGTGTTGTTAGGCAACTCTGCTCTCTGTGGGGAAAGAACTTCCAGAGCACGTTACTGTCGGTGGTGCAAGGGACTACCCAGCCTCTTGTGCATCCAAGGCAGGGATGAAGACTTACCGTAGCAGTCATGGACTGAAGTTCCAGGGGATGATGAAGCCAATGGCATGGTGGATGCTGGCATGGTTTGGTAGGACATCTCTTTCGAAGGATAGGAAGTATCTAAGTATGCATTTCTTCAGAAGCCTAGGTAGGACTGCATGCACCGATGTCTTTAGCTGTCGTCACGGCCTGAGTAATTTGCTTATTTTAACAGCTTGGTGTGCAAAAGAAGAAATTCATGCCTTATAACCACCAGCACAAGTACTTCTTCATCAGTGAGTAACCCTACCCTTTTGCAGTTCTGTGGACACCATTCATTCAACCCCTTCCTTTTCCAGTCCATCTCACTGGGATACAAGGGCACAGTTAATGTCTCTGCAATTTTATTTCTCCGCTCTAGTTGGTCCTCCAGCTCTGGTGCCTCTTTACTTCCAGTGGTACATATTCTACTTTGTGATACAGCGGAAACAGTGGGTGGTAAGTCAGCTCCAATGGTGACGACTTCTTGTTTTACGGATACATTTCTGTGAAGAAATTACTGGGAGGAACTCTGAGCCATGTGTGTCTGTGGCAAGGGGTGTGGGTATGGGTCTGGGAAGTAATGTTTGCTGGGGGAGGGAGGGTACCTTCCACACAGCCCTTCTCCTCTGTGAAAGATCCATTCACAGTTGGGCTAACAAAAGATGTTCTCTGATGTTCTGGCTCGGTCTGGGGTGTGTGAGTGTCTGGGAGCGTTCCTTCTTCTGCAGAGCTGATGTTCATACAGAACTTCTCCTTCGGGTAGCGTGAGAGTCTGGTTGAAGGTAGAAGTGGTCATTCTGACCGCTCGTCTTTGTTCTCCCAAACCAAGACAATAAAAACTTGTGGGCACAGAAAAAGTGGAAAAGTAGCAGAAATCGGGAGGGGCTGGAGGAGGATTCAGTGCGCCTCCGTTTTGCAAAATGATATACTAAAAATCAAGTAGCTTTCAGATAGCCTAAAACTGAATCCTTACAGTTCAGTGTGAAGTGGAATAAGGGATGTGTAGTAGACTTTCAGAGTTGTTAGGAAGGTAGTTTATTAGGGGAAGACCTAGGACTTTGAGAAATACCATGGTTTTTAGAGACTAGAAAAAATGCAGAAAAAAGATGGCTCTGAGCTGTAGGCATTAGAGACGAGGCATCTTGGCTGTTTTATTCTTGCCTGGGAGACGGGACAGTCTGGAGAAAATGAACATAAGGGAAATCAGAGTTTGCAAGAAAGGTGAAGAGTAACAAAAAAGGATGACATGGAGGTAAACCAGAGCTCTTTATTCTTTTAATTGGCTAGGATTTTGGTTTTCTCAATGCTTTCTTTCTCTTTAGATCCAGAGGAAAACGTGATGCTTTAGAGCATGTCCTCTCTAGTGTTTGCCCTGTGCTGGGCTCATAAGGCCAGGACGATTCTGGAGCACAGGAATGGCTGGGGAGTGGCTGTGGGTCCGATTGCTTTGTGATGGGGCCAGGGGGAAAAAATCTATCAGTAGAAGATATTATGTGAGGTTTTAAAGGGAGTGCCACATGAGTGGATGGTAAATTCAGAAGCCGGTAATTCTTCCTGTTAATGAAGTTTTGTCTGTTCCCTGTACTACAGGACCTGGCCTGGATGCTGACCTTCTACATCCGATTCTTTCTCACCTACTTGCCCTTACTGGGGGTGAAGGGGATCCTGGGGCTTTATCTGTTAGTCAGGTATCATTCCCTTACAATTCCTGCTTTTTCTTTACCCAGTTCCTATCGACCCTTCACGTCAGCTTTTCTTCAGCCTCCTGGTTTTCTTTCTTATTGGCTCCCTATTCTTCTGTCTCTATGCCTTTCAGCAAGACAGAGGTTGTTGTCTGTCAGGCATGTGTCTTCAGAAGGTAGAAAGTGTCTGTGTAGAAGGTAGAAGGTGTGTGTGTGTACGTCTGGTCTGCTGACCACGTGCTTGGGGTTCCTGGTGTTCGTTTTATCAAGCAACGACTGGCTTCTGTGTGCACAAGTGTTTTGTACTGGCTTCTTACGGTATAGGTGCAAGATCAGTAACGGCTTTGTGTGTGTTTGTGTGCACAGGTTTATAGAGAGTAACTGGTTTGTCTGGGTTACACAAATGAATCACATCCCGATGCACATTGATTATGATAAGAATGTGGACTGGTTCTCTACCCAGGTAAGACCTTCTTTCCAGAGACCTGTGGCTTTGAGGGTTGCAGTTCTGGGTACATAATGCCCAGGAGAGCTGATTGCAGAAGCGATGGGAACCGAGAGAGGAAAACGTAAGCAGCTGGTCCTCGCTGCGTGAAGTGAGGGATTAGTGGAAAGAAAGAAGGTGCAGAAGTGGGATGGAGGCTGCAAATGCTGAGCACAGATGCCTCAAGGAAAATAATTAGAGATACTACAATGCTTTTCAGGTAGATAGCTTTCTGTGCGTGAAGGATGCAGATCTCTCTTGTGTGCTCTGTCTTATTTTAGTTCTGCAGCCATTACACAGGTTTTTTACGTGAGGGGGGTGAAAGTCATAGTTGTTATGGCTTATCTCACTGGGGAAGGCAAGTCTGTTCTCCTAAATTATGTCCCTAACAATTGAATATCACAGCATGGCCATCTCGTGTTGACTGGAGATAGCACTTGGAGTTGCTGTATTCAGCCAGAAGGCATGTGGTGATAAGGAACTTGTACCTGTTGTGTTTGGCACATGTAAGAGAAGGGGCACTCCTAAAACAACACTTAAATGTTACTGGTTTTTGTTTTTTTCACTCAGCTCCAGGCAACCTGTAATGTTCATCAGTCCCTATTCAATGACTGGTTTAGTGGACATCTGAACTTCCAAATCGAGCACCAGTGAGTTGAAGCATGGGTTGGGGATGTGAGGGAATTTCAAGGAGTATGCTAATTACACTAGGTCTGAAGAGCCTACAAAGGTCCCTGTCTCTCTGTCAGCTAATACAGGAACAAAAGATAATGTGGGTAAATTTTGTGCTCTTTACATGGGGATGGAATGGGAACTCCAAGAAACTTCTTGGAGCACTGGTGAGCACCAACACCACTTCAGATATGAGTAGCATGGCACAGGAGTGAGAATTACCAGTCTCCTGGTTAGTACAGATACTGACTGAAGTGGCAGGAGAAGCACCACTACAGAGCATTAGCGGCTATGGGCGCAAGGGGAGGTTGAGGCACTCCCAGGCTTAGGCACAGAAGAGGGGCAGAAATTCTGTGGGGTCATGATGGATGCCGTTGAATCACCATATTCTTTTCCCACAGCCTTTTTCCTACAATGCCTCGACACAACTACTGGAAGGTGGCCCCTTTGGTGAAGTCCCTGTGTGCCAAACATGGTATTGAGTACCAGTGCAAGCCACTGCTCACCGCCTTTGCGGACATAGTGCAGTATGTATCAACCTGCTGCATGCCCTAAGTGAAAGGTTTTCCAATACTACGGAGTGAACAAGCGAGGGATGTGGGGAGGGGAGGGGAGGGGCAGCCAGCTTGGATCACAGAAGTTCTATCAATAGCTGTAGGTAGTATAGATGACCATGAAAGGGGCTGGAAAACCTCAGCCACGGTGCTGGTTTCAGTAGCAGCAGACAGAAGGTGTCAGTAGGAACGACCTAATGGAGAGCTCCTTTTCTTCAGCTCCGAAGAGTCAAGAGGTCAGTAGGATGCCAGGTCTGGCACCTCTGTCTCCGAGTATGCTCCAGAGAAAGAGGTGTTTTCATAAAGATGAATTTGAACTGTCATTCATTCTTTCTTTTTTCTTCCTTTCTTCCCCTCCTTGCCCCCCAGGTACTTCTTATTCCATTGAAAACTCATGTGGCTCTCTTCTGTCATGCTTGCTCCTTTTGTTTTCATTCTAATTAAGTTGTTTGCTTTAGCCTTCCGGTCTTTGTCTGAGGTAGCCCCAGCGGTTTGGTTCTTCTTCATCTTTCCAAGGAGCTGTGGTCTACATTGCCTTGCCTCTGAAGATCTCTCAGCAACCTGATCTAGTTGAAGGTGTGCCTGCTCGTTGCGGAAGGGTTGAACTGGATGACCTTTAAAGGTCCCGTCCAACCCAAACCGTTCTGTGATTCTGTGATGTCCTTTGCTTAATTTATAGACAGGAATTCTTTCCACAAAGGTCTGTTCCGTGGACGCTGTATTTCATTACCTTGTTTCTAAGGAAATGTGGTTCTCTCTTGGCAGCTCTTTGAAAGATTCAGGGGAGCTCTGGCTTGATGCCTACCTACATAAATAAGCAGCAGTGGACCCTTGCAGAGGAATTCCCCACCCTTGTTGCCTCCCGTGGTGGTCACCGTGAAGATACTGCACAGAGGAGAGAGAGCTGGCTAAGCCAGAGGTGGGGAGGTGGCTCAGCTTTATTCCATTGATGAATGTGGTTAATATGGTTTTTTTAAAGTATGTATTGTTAATTCTTCTTGTGCTTCTTTCACTCCTCTTTGGTGCTGAATTATGGGGAGAAGCTGAGTGGAGGAGGTTATGTTCCACCCAGCTGGAGGCAGGTTTGGGACTGGGAAGAGATTCCTTTCTGTCTGCTGATACTTCATTTGCTGAGTATATAGGAGGAAAGTCTCTTATCTAACATAGGCTTTTGTGAGGTGGCTCTCATTATGAATGTAGCAAGAAAGCTGAGGCAGTATGAACTCAAAGAACACAGGAGTTACTAAAATATGGAAGCAATAAGGAACTGTGTAGGTAGGGTATTTTCAAATGCCTATATGTAATTAACAATGGCAACAGAAGTGTCCAAACCAAGGGGTAGTCGGGAACACGTGAGAGCCCAGACCAATTTGTATGTATGTGGGTGAGGCGGAGAAGGTGCAGGCAGCAGTTCCGTAGGAATAAGCATGAGGAAAAAGATCTAATTAGAGCCCTAATTGAGGCAGAGAAACAGGAAAGTGGAGGTTATTCCACAGGCATGTAGATGTGAGAGCTCGGCATGCCGTATTCTGCGGGAATGCTACCCTCCACATCTCTGCTGTGGTGAACGCCTCTGGATTACTTGCCCATCGGTAACCTCCCATGGAGTCTTTGCAAGTGGTTTCCACAGCGGCATACTTCTGAGTGTTATTGAATCTGTTACTAAATTCAGAAGGGACAGAAATGTGGCACATTCATGCTCAGGATCCCTACAAAGGTGACTAAGGAAGCAAAAGGGTGACCTGAAGCTTCACTCATTTCTTTGAGTGACTTGTTAAGCGGAGAGAACTCATGACTTCTGGCCCATGGAGCTGGAGGTGTTCCTGTCTGATCTGCAGACAAATTTAATAAAGGTATAAAAGTGTTAGGGGTTGGGGTACTGTTTAAATGCATTTAACTTCTCAGTCAGAAGAAGTGAGGGGGCTGCATACCCATAGGTACACATCAGCCAATACATCGCTGGTCTTTCTCTGCTGGATGATGTGCCTTCAAAACACACCCCAAGAGGGCACGTACTGTGTGATTTATTGCAATATTAATTAGCCTTACTGCATTTCCTGGTGTCCTTTCATTTACTACACCAATGTTACAGGTGCCAAACTAGGATATAGCACCTGGCATAGCACTAATGAAGATGGCTCCATCACCCTGTTACCTCAGTGATGGGTGGCTTAGTCTCCAGAGGGATGGGTTGATTTTGAGGAAGATACGGTGCTTTTTCTGATTAACATCCAAAAGGAGGACGGCTCGTGAGGGAATGGAAGAAATGCATCTTCCCAGGCCAAGAGTGTTGTTAAGCACAGAATAAAATTGTAATGGAAATAATAAAATAATCATTAAATCATTGATACCTGTTGATAAAGACCATAAAGGAAATGGGCCTTAGTTGCTCTTTCACCTTGTTTTTTCCTGCTCCTTTTCTTTCCCTCTTATTATTTAGAACTGTTGGTGGAGGAAAGTCTAATAATAAAATTCCTTATCTTACCAACTCTTGCTGTCACCAGACTAAAATTTGTCTGCACAAGAGTCTGTACTCTCTAAAATGTGGAACAAATGCCTGTCCACAGCTGTGGAGAGAGAACTGTCCTAAACCTCAGCATTTGTATCTTGGAGGAAGAGAACCAGGTCTGTCCTTTTTCACTTCTGTGAAGTATGCAGTATAAACAATTAAACCAAAACGAAGCTTACCAAAACAAAACCATACACCAGTTCTTCCTCCGGAATGAGAAGGAAAGGAAAAAATGAACTACCCCTCACTTCTGGAAGTTGCGTTACTTTATATGTAGCAAAGTATGCATGTTTTATGAAATCAAGAGCTGTTCTGTAAGGACTTACAGCTATCAGCTCTCAGATGAAACTTCAGTGGCACTGCCAAAATTTCCCTCTGACCTTGGGGTGTTGACCCTCAGCCCCAAAGGGACAGAAGTCTTGTTATGCTAGTCGGGAGAGCTGTTTAACATCTCAGCTCCGTAGTGGAATCCCCCAGTCTAGGCTCTTCGTATGTACGGAGAAAGCTGGATAAGTGGGGAGCTGCCTAAGCTAGATAAGATAAAACACCAAAGACAAGGAAGTCTTCAAAAATTCTCTAGAGGCATTCCATCTCCCTAACTCAAGCTTCACAACTCTGAGGTTTGTCCATAGGATAAAACTAGGCAGACTGCCCTGGTAGCAAGAATGCGTCCATCTCGTGTTTTGGCCATAATTGCCAGGTTTGAGAATAAACTTTGCTCCTGCTCTCTTTCTGCGGCCCAGTGAACATTTTATAAAAGTGCAAGTACTTCCAACATGTTTTGAAGGAAGACAGCTAGACTTCAGCTCAGTTCATGAAGCTTTGAAAGCACTTATCAGATGGATTGTGACAAGCAAGGTGAGTAGAAGAAATGCTGCCTGTAGGTCAAGTGGGCCATAAGTGTTCAGCAATGTTGAAGCACTTGGTGTTTCCCAGCAAGTCGCTTTTTTTTGAATGCCCAGAGTCACAACATTAATTATCTGGATGTTTAATTTTGACAATTCAAATAAATTTAAGCTAACTCCAGGGCTAGGATGATCTAGGAGTTAACAGTTTTAAAGAGAATAATGTGTCTAAGTTCCACCTTAGTGCCTAAGATTTGGAGACTTGTGTTTTCTCTGCCACGGTAAAGAGGAAACATCCACAATACAATAAACCAATTGCACGACTAACCAGGAAAAATAATGTGATGGACTGATTCCCAGTCCTAAAGGGTAATACCGAAAGGGGACCTGAATCAACATAAGCAGATTTGTGTATGTTGAGTTTGGTAGAAGTTCTCCGGGTGTATGACAGCTCAGGAGGAGAAATAAGCCGTATCACAACTTCTTCAGTTTCTGTGATTACTCTGGGCTGTTTAAGAGTCCACCGTGACGGATTACTCTGAGACTTCTAATACTGAAATTTTACGATACTGAAATGCAAATCCAAAACCCCTTTCAGGTTCTCTGAACATGCATTGGGATACACCTTTTTGGACCAACACCACTGGCCCCAAATTTGCCTTTTAGTGGAAGTCCTTTGGCTTCACAATCCAGCCTTAATACATGGAACCTGAACACTGTGAAATAGCTGCAGCTCGGCAGTCAGGCATCAGAAGGGAAGCACGACATCCAGCCTCACTGGGAACTGAAGCATGAGGGTTTAAAGGCTTTGGTCTTGCTATTATCCCACTTTTCTGTTCACTTAAAGGAAGTAAATACGAAGTTAATGCACAGCTCAAAGCAACTTTTGGCTGACGTGAGAATGGAACTCCTAAAACTCATTAACCAAAGCATTATATTCCCATCTCGCCCTCTTGTAAGAGGTAAGACTGTATTAAAATAACCTTTGCTGTAAGCAGGAGTAGCTTGTAGGGTCTTTTGCTTTTGGGTCTTTATTTTAGTTCAGCCTAAACACTAAGAAATGGAAAGTATACTAAATATCTAGTACAGATTTCATAAACATACAAATTCATTCTCTCTGAAGATGTCTCCAGTGGATCCGATCATGAGGCAGGGGAGAGTAATTAATCTTACGCTGCCGGTGATTGTTCAAAGCCAATTGACCACTAAGATGGTAGTTCTGAGGTTTTGTGTTGCATTCACATATCCTGTACTTACGTGGTCTTTTTCTGCCGCAGCTGTGGCAGGTTAGGCAATGAAGTATTTGAATTACGTGGTGTAAGGAGAGACCTAATGAATAGGATAATTGCTAAAAAAACCCTGGCACTGTTGCAAAGCTTATTTAGGGATGAAGACAGAGCATTTACACCCCAAGTGAAGCCTGTTAGTCTTCAGCCTCTCCATGGGATTTGGACACTGGAAGAGGATATAATCCCCAAAGATGCTCAAAGGCGAACAAATTCATCAGGCATTTGCATGGGGTCTTAAAAACTGCAGTCTGAGGTTCATAAGGCTTTGAAGATTATCTAGTTAAGTGGAGTATCATTGGACAAAAAGGTGGCTCCAGCCCAGAATAAATTACTTTTTTCAAATCAGGGAGGAACATTTTCAGCAATGGAGGAGCTGGAATTATAAAAACGTTACGGTGACATTAAAACAGTTAAGGGCGGTGGGGCAACTGGAAGAGGAAAATGTTGTAGCTTTCCCCTTCCCAACACCCACCCGTTTTGACATGTTAACGTAACAAATGATCTGGATTTGCAATCCTTGCCCAACCCATGCATGTGTTTGCTTCCATTATCCTGAATTCCTGAAGAGGTATACTGTGTTTATAGAATTTCTCTAGCTGTAGAAAAGAAGGAGAAATGAAGATGATTTTAGGTCCATACAGGATAGATAATGGGTGCAGCTGAGCCACTTGGAAACAGGATGATTTGTTGCTTCCCAAGGTAAATTCTTTTATAAGGAATATAAAGAGATTTTTTTAACGGGTCAGGTGTAGAAGACTAATGTATTAATGCAACACTACTCATGGGTGAGGAGAGGCTTACATTACACTGGAGGAGAGTTCCTTGGCGTGAACACGGTTTCGGTGTGATTTACATCTGCTATAGAGACTAAGTGTTCAGAAAATGGTGAGGAATATCAAGGGAGCAAGATTTTGCCCTCAGTGGCAGACACAGGCTTTGGGCAAAAAGCGCACGGAGGTAAATGAAGTGACCCTGCCTTCTTGGAGAGTCCCCATGCAGAATCCTGTCTGCATGGCTCATTACTGAAGTACAAAATTCTATTTCTCCTAAAAGACAGAATAATAAGAACAAACCCATTCCAATGGGTATCTTAATTCAAGGAGAAGCAGCCACTGCTGAGAAATTTAATCTATTTTGCTTTTCTGGCCCTTCCTAATTATCTCTGAGATAATTAGGAGAACAGAACAGAAAAAGACATGGAAGTTGTTCTGTGTTGTCTGTCGCACATGAGCTCCCAGCTGAACAATGCTTTCTGAAACACCGAAAAAAAGACCTGTTTGTACAAAGGCTAAAAAGGGACAGGAATGGAGAAGAGTTCCTACGTTCTACACGGATATGTCTGCTCTCAGGATGCTTTATTCGGGTGTGGTGTCTGCAATACAAAACCCCTGCTGAAGAGCTAAAGAGGATATAGGGCAGAGAAGCAGAAAAAACTAAAGCCTGAGGTAAGTTCCTTATCGTAGAAGAATACAAATGTCGGGGGTCCCTGAGCCCAATAAAAGAAGAGGCAGTGACCTGATCATAAAATGAGAAATTTTATAGCAGAAAGTACTTCGATCTGTTAGTGATAAAGAAATACTCAGTAGCTGAAATGTGAATCAGTGCCAGTTTAAGCTATACAGAAGCTGCAAATTCTTAGTACCAAGGTTAATTAGCCCAATGTTCAATTTAGCAGGAGCAGTGGTAGATTGTCTACTAAGGGAAATATCAAAATTTAAGAATAACTTAATTTTCTAGAAGGCAATTCCTTTTAAACTGTAGCTGTTGTTTGCTTTGACTCAGAAAGAGATCAGGGCAGTCCTGTGGGCAGTATTATCATAATTAGGTCACCTCCTGCATAATAGACCTTCTGGAATGAACATGAGTGCTTCTAAAACCATCATTTGGATACACAGCCAGATAGCATGATAACTTCTGCTGGCAAGAAAAGATGCAAATGTCCTAACAAGTGAGTCTGAATTCCTTTCCGGGATCATCACACAGTCAGTTATGAAAAAGCAACAAGATGAAGTAATAAATGCTGGATGTTGCTCAAGTAAAAGAAAAGGCAAATGAAGATGCTGCCAATGAGCTCAGGTTATGTCTTGGTCGTTTTGAGGTTCTCTTTATTTTATTCCCCCTTCTCCCCTCATCCAAGAGGAAGATCAGAAACATGTGACTTCATTTGAAAGCTACAAATATTTCCGTCTTGAGCAAATATTCCAAAGTTACCAAAATAGAGGAATAAATAAGGGGAAAAGGCCTGCTGGAGTCTAATTCAGATTCCAGAACAGACATTCTGAGTGGCTGGTTCATGTTATAGTCTAAGGCTTATAGACAGCTGCTAATTCGTGAAGAAAACTTGTCTTCTGAGAGAAAAACATCACTTCAGCAAAGATAGTCACCACCCATAACTGCTGTGAGGCAGAACATGTCAAGGCAGGGACAGACTGGGATAGATTCCTAAACTTGTGTCACCAGATGCAAGACTAGAGGCAGAACATGTGGAATTTATTTTTTTTTTTTTCATAAAATAAGAGATAATTTTCAAAATTGCTGAAGTCATATCAGAGCAATAGGACTCATCAGGATTCTCTTCTGTCTTAGTTTGTTGAAGATTTTTGCACTGGAGGAACTGAAGCCGTGGTGTACTCCAGCCCGTTGTACCTGTCAGTGAAGAACTTGTCAGAGAGAACCAGGATGATGTCTGGTCCAGGAGTAGGAGGAGCTGGGACTTCTTGTAATGTGGGAGGAAAGCAGGATTGCCTTGCAGTCCCTCAGTCCTCAAAGGCTATCTTAGCGGGGTAAAATTCTTACTCATGCTTTTGAAGCACAAATAAGACTCGTGCTGGCTCGGACCATTTGGTGTAGAATTAACCGTACTTGGGAAGTTGACTAACCGGCAGATGGATGTTCTAGTCTCAAGAGTTAAAATGGGATCTAGCATGATGCCTTCTTGATTAAAATGGATAGTGGCTGAACTTCTTGTCATAAGACAAACCTACATGTCCCATATATGAATCTAAAAAGCCATAGACCTACTCCATGCCGCCTCAAATTTTAGGGTAGCGATGAAACCTTAGTTTCTCCAGGGATGAAGAGGTCTGTGAAGTTATGTTTACTGAATGTGGCGTGCTACCCCACGAGACTACATAATTTATGAGAAACCTGGATGGAGAAAGTGGAAATAGATTGACATCAGACAGACCCTGCTCCTGCAAAAGGGAGTACCTGGTGGTCTGAATCATGGTCACTGGATTGCCTAGACTATGCCTGCCCAGGAATACGTTTGATTGCCCAGATACAAAAGCTCCTGACACTCATTCTAGGAGGAATTGTCACACAGAGGTGGGATGCCATATGGTTTTCAAAATTTAAAAAGAATTTCACCATAATTGTTGGAGACATGTCCAGAACTATAATCAGTTTGACTGCCTAAAAACTGTCTCATCAGAGAAAAGCTACAGCCAACAAGAACTCAGGAACAAACGCAAAGAACTCTAGAAATAGGACAGGAATGGGGTATTAATTTCCGTGTATTAACTCCAAACCGGAGAGTTACAAGGTTGCTTACAAGGATTGTAGGTATTTGCCTGATGCTTGAACAATTTTCTGCTGCTTGACCATTTTCCTTTATCAACGAGACATTCATGTACAGATCTGGATTATCCTTCGTCCCTTGAAATGAGCCGCTATCACGGCTAGCTTGATGCCGAAGACCTGTGAGGCCATGCAGGGGATCAGATGAAAGCACTCTGCATTGGCAATTCCTTCTCTTAAATATTCTTGTACCTTTAACAAAGAAGGGCATATGTTCTTGTTCTTGGAACCAAACTCCAGCTGGAGTCTTCTTGCAGGCAGCTCTTGACCTGTGCTGACCTGTATGTCAGCTCTCTTGGGCATACAAACACGCTGCTCACTGCTATTGAAAGGACTTGTGTGCTTCCCTTGTTTTCAGAGAGGTGCAGGAGATTTCCCTCCTTAGACAATGACAGTTCTTACCAAAAACAATAAAAGCAAAACAAATGCAACAGAAAAATACTAAGCGGTTCGTTTTGCTGCAGTTTAGGGTCCCCGGGTCCTGAACATGCTAGACCTCTGCCCTTGCACATATGCCATGTACCATGGAGTGTCTAGAAACGGGTCCAGAATTCATTTCATTTTTGTCTGAAGTGGTAGAGTAGCTTGGGGCTAAAAGTTATGATCTGCCACCAGAGATAAAAGAAGTGGCAGTTAGGAGTATATGTGCAGCCACATCAGAGCTGTGTGCCCCAGCTTGGTTACACTGGACTTGAGCCTTTGCTGCTTTTTATTTAAGAGCAAAGTTTGAAAAATGAAAGAAACTAATCATTACAGTCAGCTAGAGTAGGGAGCTCTGACATGAATATGGAGGAGCCTTAGAGTATAAAAACTTTATGGGACTTACATCCCTAGCAAGGAGGGGAGAAACAAACTCAGGAGAGCATTTTGGATTGATAAGGAACTATCTGTGAGGCAGACTGGGAATGCAAAGAATAGGGAAAAGGTCATGGAAATGCAAGTGGGAATTGCTAAAGTGTCAAAGAAAATTAAACTTTGCGAAAGAAATTAAAGCAAGCACCAAAAGCTTCTTCAGCCATATAAATGAAAAATAAGACTGACCTTCTTGTGGAGAGGGTAGGATGCAGAAGTTTAAGGTTGATGCGCATCTCTGAGTCAAAATGCGTATGTTGTCCTGCTAAGAATATACACCACTATGTGTCTGAGGAAGGACGATGTAGGAGGCAGATGGTGAAGGCCAGAGAACTAAATTATGGTCGAACAGTGCAGGAGGCAAGTTGTTGCAGGATCCCTGCCTCATATGTAGCAGAAGTTGGAAGGTGGCCCAAGACCCACAGGAAGGACAGAGGGAAGAAGGTGCTCTGTGTGTAGGCTGTGGAACAACCATGGGTGTTTTAATCCTTGTTTATGCCACGTTGTTCCTAATTGGTGTTGCACAAGCCATCTATTATAAAAACTTTCAAGCACGGTCACCTTTTGTAGAGTTTGTCTTTTGTGGATGCACAATTTCAGATAGCCAGAGCTTTCAGAAGTGTGTCTGCAATCAGTGGGTGCTCTGCACTGAGCACAGAAAATGCTATAAAAATGCTGACTAGTCTGAAAAAAACCCAACCCCAAATATATGACAGTGGGAAAACAAAATGGGTTTGTTACAGGCATTTAACAGTTTTAGCTTGAATCATCCTTTGTCTTATTTCTTCTTTGTAACAATATATAATGCTACCTGTGTGCTTGAGAGAGGGGCTTTTAAACAGCTGTTAAATTTGGAATTTGTGATTTTAGATCAGTTGAATTTAGATCTTAAAGCCACAGAAAAGCCCCTGGGGTTCTGACTTCTGTGAAGTTGGCGGATGTGAAGGGTATATTCCATCGGAATCGCAGGTTAAACGAGACACACGAAATAGAAATATTAAGTACATGGTGATCGTTGAAAAGATTAATATCAACCGTATTTGAAAAGAATTTGGGTGTGTATTTATAGATGATGTGTGTATGAGGTCACATCAGAATTGCAGGAGCAAATTGTGACAAGTTTTACAGCTTCATTGTGCAGCATTGCAGCATCTTCTGTGCAGGGGTTTTAGTAATTTACTCAGAAGTACAAAAAAATTCATATAATATAGTTCAGCATCTTAATGCAACCTTTTGTTCCATGGGGAGTTTTAGTTTAGAAGATTCACAGTGCTTATTACAGAACCTAATTTTGCACCTCATTATAATTAACATGGCATCCACCTTGGTTTTTTTATTGTTTACCCATAAAATGCAACCCAAAGCTAGGAGTGAAAGCGAAGTTTGGCACCAGCCAAATGGTAGCATTTCACAGGTGTTTTCTGCTCTTTTGCAAAAGATGCCAAGATTGCTTTTACAGAGGAAAAAAACCCTTTGCGTTAGCTTACTACTGGTGTCTGGATTAAGGAATGAAATAAAGTTAATCCAGACTTTGAATATCTGAGCATACTAAACCTCTTAAGGCAGTGAAGAGAAGAGGGCCTCCATTGCAAACTTGACTGTGCCCTACAAAAAAAAGCTTGGTTTTGCTTTTCGTTTCTCTTCCCACTTCTGAAAGTAGATGATGTTCCTGAAAAGTAGCCCCATCTGAGATACGGGGTGATGTCTCATCAATTCAGAATATACTAAAAAAAGGAAAACCTGGTCCTTTTCTTCCTCTGACTGACATGGTATCTTTTAATGTTCTTATCAAGAAAATAATTGCTGCGTTATTTTTGTCCTCCAAAACATTTCTTCAAAAGTTTGCAGTCTGCAAAAGTTACTGTCTCCTGAAAAGATTGAGGAGATGTTTCAGAGTGTAGCCTTATCCTGAATTATGGATTCCCAACTAAGTTTTGTGCCGGAGAGAAAATAATTTTAACGATTTCAGTTCCCTTGCTGTGTTTGGAAAGAGGCACGTCATAGTCACAGAAGAGGGAGGCTTGAATGAGGGAAGGGACACAGGCCATGTCTACAGGAGCGAGAGCAGGTGGATGCAGGTCTGCAACCTGCCAGAGGTCAGAGCCCCTTTAGGCAGAGCGTCCACAAGCCCTCGACAAAGGCAACGTGCTGTTCCACCATGGCTTCAGACCAGCCAGGGCAGGGCAGAGACTCGGGTCTGCCTACACGGCTAAGTACAGCTGTAATTGTGGATGCTTACCTCCAAGGTCACGCTTCTCAAACTCTCCGCACTGTTGACATCTAACCCTGGAGACGTGCACAGCCCATAGCTGGCTGTCTTAGATCTAAGTTCTTCTTCTGGGTGAGACGGTACAGCTCGTAAAGGAGATGTTCTTCATCCAGTCTTGCCCAGGAGCCTCGCTTGGTAGGTATGCTCACAGCACGTGGGACAGGCTCCACGCAAAATTTAGTTTTCGTGGAAAAGATGGTCAAAAGAACCATGGGTGGCATCCTGTATGACAAAATTACTCAGAACTTGGAGGACTTTTCTGGAACAAGAGATTTTTCTTAGAAACGAGATGCTTCAGTGTATGTTAGTACTAGACTTTTTTCTGGAGCACTCTGTGCTGTGCCAGTTTATCTCCAGTGAATTAACTGTAAACTGCAGACATTTACGTGATAAGGGATAAACCTGATGCAATAACTACCAGTTCAGCAGTCACGTACTGGTTTTCTGGAAATCTATGCCATGTGCCTGTGCAAGGAGACTCTTAGTCACCAAAGCAGCGATGCAGAATAGCTCTGTGCACGTGTACTAGTTCCCAGATGCATATGACATGGATTTTGGCAAGTGTGTGGGTAGGTGTTGCAGAACACAGAGTGTGGTGTAAATTCACTTTAACTGATTTCTCAAGAGTTTCTCTGGGTGAGCGTGACTGTGGCTTTCACTATCTGGGCTTTTCCATGCAACTCTGAAATGTGTTTGGTGACCTGGATAGTACAGACAGAGACAGCTTCTGCTTTCAGATTGGGAAAGGACTTGTTTGAGGCTTTTTAATCTAATGTAATATCGATGGGCATTACAGGACCCTCTGGATGGGATCTGATGCTAAATAAATTCGGACATGAAATACTACGCACACTGTTAATATGGAGGACAATTATCTTAGAGTTTCCAAACTTAATTCATGTAAGTAACAACAGTGGTTTGGTGGATATTGGCACCCACAGTGTGCGTTAACAGTGAAAGTCATGATTACTGAGTGTGTGTGTGTACATAGGCAGAGACACCCCATGTTTGTTCACTCCAGTACGTTCCTGGCTCTGTATTCTCCAGCTCCTTGTAGACCAGATTCTAACCCCACTTTTTTATCTACTCCTTTTCAATTAGCTGCTACATTTACAGGTCTGAATATAGGGCAATGAGAAGGTTTTTTGTACTTTCAGCCAGCTATGGAGTAACTTGAAACTTTTTGCACGTGTATAAAAAACCCACATATGCAGAAATTTGCAACAGCTATTGCATATTTTATTACCACCATCTCAAGTACTGAACATGATTTATGTAAGACTCTACACATATTCCACACTAGAACATGAACACATTAGTGTGGACACTCTCATTTAGAGCAAGATAAAGGGTTACAAAATGCAACATGACAGCACAATAGAAATTATTGCTCCCATTCTTTTATCACTGCCTTCTAATGAATACTAATAGTCACATTTCTCTTTTACCTAGGGTGGTTCAACGGTTGCCACATGTCAGAAACTTTTAAATGGTTGTTTTGGGCTTGACTGATTAATTTGCAAGATGCTACATGATTTAAAGAATTAGAATTGCATAATTTACTGTTCTGTGTTAGCCAGTGTCGTGGTTTAACCCCAGCTAGCAGCTCAGCACCACGCAGCCGCTCCCTCACTCCCCCCGCACCCAGTGGGATGGGGGAGAGAATCGGAAAAAATAAAGTAAAGCTCGTGGGTTGAGATAAAAACAGTTTAATAGAAGAGAAAGGAAGAAACTAACAATGACACTAATAAGGACATGAAAGTGACAATAATAATGAAAAGATTGGAACACACAAGAGAAGTGATGCACGGTGCAGTTGCTCACCACTTGACGACCGACAACCGAGTCGCGCTCTTCCTCCCCCCACCAAACTGGCATGACGTCCCATGGTATGGAATACCCCTCTGGCCAGTTTGGGTCTGCTGTTCCGGCTGTCTCCCCTCCCACCTTCCCTGTGCCCCTCCAGCCTCCTTGCTGGCTGGGCAGGAGAAGCTGGAAAGTCCTTGACTGAGTCTAAACACGACTGAGCAACAACTGAAACCATCCGGGTGTTATCACCGTTCTTCTCACACTGAACTGAAAACACAGCGCTGTGCCAGCTGCTAGGAAGACAATTAACTCTATCCCAGCCGAAACCAGGACAGCCAGAAAGATGGCCCTCTCCATGCAGGGCTGAGGGCAAGGCAGGTGTCTCTGCTACGCGAGATTGCTGCTGTCTCTATCCAACTGGTTTTGGGCTACTGTTAATTCACTGGGAAGCGCAAGGAAGACAACACCTAAGACTTCACATTTACCACTGTGTTTGCAGTCTGAGACTTGCACAGGGTGTGCTAAGAAAAATAATTGTAAACTGAGAAGCTTCATCATCACTTACTGCACAAATATCCTGTAAACTCCATTCCAGGGTCCCTTAAGAACAAACTCTTCAAAATAAAGTTATTCTGTATAAATTAAATGGTACCTTTCTTCTGATGCGGAGGCTTACCACATCATCTCTGCTTTGATCAGCTCTTGACTAGGCTTCCTGCGTGCTTGGGAGACCGGGAATGCAGCCATAATTTCACCTCAGGCTGCTGAGGTACCTTGATCAAGAACACAGTTGGCTTTCTTATCTTTCTGTCCTTCCCGAAGGCTGCAACTTCAGTCCTTCTCAGAACTGGGAGCTCATCGCAACAACCGCTTTCCTTTGAATCGCAATACGTGAATCGTCTGTGAAACTCACTGTCATGAGAAATAGTTGAGACCTAGAACTTGTTAGGTTTCAGGCGGGGACTGGCATTATTGTAGACAATATTTGCAGTTATAAACACAATAAATTTATAAATGTACATAAAATTTTGGGGTAAAAGGTGGAAAACTCATGATTCGGGATTTAACTCAGTATTGCATTATAAAGGGATAGGATGGAAACCTAATGAGGACAGATTATACCATATCTGCCTACGGCTTGTAATTTTCTCAAAAACACCCAAGGCTAGTAATTTTGGATTTAAAAAAAAATACAGGATTAAAAGAATCCTAAACCTCAAGTAGGGCAATATTTCATATATGTGGGCTTAGTTGTTTCTGGGTCACGGGCAAAATCGATGTGACTTCATAGGAAACATGGCGTTGCCTTCTCTGTTATTTTTTACAGCTGAGCACTCTTCCCTCTTTACCGCATAGCAGATCCTCTCTGAACGTCAGAGATATTTAGACTTTGGCTCTACAGGACTAATATTTAAATAAGGTTAATTATGTAAACAGTGCCATTAAACATAGTTTTAAAAACCCCTAATCTACAGCCAAACTTGGTGTTAAGTTGTTGTTGTTCCTGTTATTATTCTCAACCCAGAATCTTTTAATGTCTGTTGTTGATTTGCGAATGAACTGAACAATGAGATGATTGAATGACTGGACTATACAGAGGAAACTTTGAAAACACCTGTAGGCAAAGTTAATACACAAGCAAAATTAACTGGAGATAAATAATGTTTTCTTAATGTGTTCTTTCTTCACTCTGCTCTGGTGGTATTTTGATCAACAATGCTTTTAGTTAGGAAAGACACATGAATTTAGCGAGCCAGGGTCAACACCAAAAATTTCAGAGACCAAGGACAACCTGAAGTTTTTGGGTAGTGATGAGACCATTAAGAGATACCTTGTGGAGAGATGGCAGACCTTGGAGCATTCTGCTCTTTTCACTGTGCTGGCTCCCTGCCTTGAAGGCAGGAATTACAGTTGAATGAGAGACGTTAGCAAACATACTTAATAGCAGCTTTTGGCTCTCCGCTCAGGCTCCTTTACAACTTTGCATTTTGGCACTGTACAACATTATGAAGCTTCACTGTATGGCAAATGCAGAATTTCCTACTGCTAGTGACTGATTAAAGGATTATAGGATGCTGAAAGTGCTTCAGTTTTCTAATAAGGACAGTGAATATTTGCCGCAGAAAAGCTGCCCACAACCTTCCTCGGATTTCTCTTCGGGCTATTGACTCCCCATATTGACTCAGCAGTATGGAAGCAAGTTAAC
This sequence comes from Sagittarius serpentarius, assembly GCA_034782735.1. NCBI lineage: Eukaryota > Metazoa > Chordata > Aves > Accipitriformes > Sagittariidae > Sagittarius > Sagittarius serpentarius. The sequence continues at coordinate 27,535,403 of JAVKLA010000021.1, read as the reverse complement.
AGCTAACCTTATCCAGTTCCTAATGCTCTGTGAAGGCGCTCACTTAATAGACCTTTCTGTCATTTTGCTGTCTCGCTTAACCGAATAACAGATAATCTTCCCAAGTTTTTCTATTTATGCATATGTGTATTCAGTAAAGTACTCTACAGCTCTCACGAGTAATCAGACCTTCCAAAGGCAACTCAGAAAGGACAAGAAGGAACAGGGCTTTTACTCAAGGGCGTGTCAAAGTGTCTGGTGTGACCGTGGAAGAGGAGGGAGCTATGGAAGGGTGTGTTTGGGCAAGGGGAGCCAACCAGCCCTAAAAGCACAGGGAGTGGCTTGGAGTGGGAGTGTATAACGGGGAGGCTGAGATGGTTCATCCACTGCCTGGACACAGTGCTGCAAAGCTTAGACTAGTGAATCTCAGTGCTGACTGCGCTTCTGCCAGTACAGATGGCTCCACAGACTGGCTCCACCGAAAAGGAGACGCGACCTGTTTCAGCCTTTCTACCGCTTTTCACTTGGGAAGAAGTCAGAATCCACAATGGCCATGGTCAAGGTCAGGAGCAATGGCTGGTGATTGACAGGAAAGTTTATGATGTCAGCAAATTTTCCAAACAGCACCCTGGAGGCAGCCGAGTTATTAGCCACTATGCTGGGCAAGATGCTACGGTAAGGAGGATAGCGGAGGAAGGTGGTTCCATTGTCAGGGCAGGATGACGTGGTGGGGCTCCCGTGGAGAGTGCGCGGGGTAATTGGCACCGTGCTTGGTCAGATAATGTACAGGACAAGTCTGTGCCATCTGTAAAAATGCCCTTCTCGTTACCTTCAAGGTCAGAATTACCTGCTGTGCAATTTGTAAAGCTCTGTTTAGGTTCATTAGCCCCTGCTGTTCCAGAACTCTATTAATCTTTTTTTTGCTCCTTGCAGTTGTACTACGTCCCTGTGTAGACAGAAGGACGAGAACTACGTCCAGTAGTCAAGATTGTGGGTACACTGTGGATTTATGTCACATTAGAATGACATTCTTCTGTCTTGCTCTTGGTTTTTATTCTGCTAATCTTTATCATTCTTTTTGTTTTTAAAATGCTGCTGTGTTCATATATTCTGAGAAATACACAGTTTTACAGAAAAGCAGGACTGGAAGGTGTCTCAAAAAATTGTCTGGTGCGTGACTTTGCCTAAAGCCAGGATCCAGGATTTTTTTCCAAGTACTCTTGACTACTTTAGAGCTCATAATTGTATATATATGTGGTGAGAATTATCTTCCTCTGGAGCTCATAATTATATATATAGTGTGAGAATTTTCTTCCTCTGTGTGCATTACTTTGCAACTATAGACAATATGCGTTGCAGAACATTACATCGATGACAAATGTTGGAGGTTAGGTGCTTGCAGATGATAGTCCTTAAAGTTAATCTCTCATAAGATGATAATCAGGGCCTAAGAGCAGGGAGGAGAAAAGACAGGTTGCAGGACTGAAAGGCTTGCGTTTCTGTGATAAGAATCTGTGATACTGATACCGTGGACAGGAAATTCTGCTTAACAGGATTCTGGCTGCTGTTTCTAAGCTGCAGTATAGATACTTACAGCTCGACTCAAGATTTAGAAATTCCTGGCAAGAGGGAGCTGCATAAAAATGCATAAAAACCTGTAGGATGAGGGGCGCAGAATCACAATGGAAAGATTTCCCCAGCCCTCTGGGTCTGGCCAGAGTTACTCATTTGTCACTGTGACAAAGGACCACTAGATATCTGTAGAAAGCTCATCCTTCCAAAAAGCCACCTTGCTCTAGCCTAGACTACTCAGAGGTAGGCTGTCTCTAAACAAGAGACTCCAGAGGAATGTCAGACTGCACAAGGGAAGTCCTCTGTCCTCTTCCAGGGACCTAATCCTGAGCAGACATGTGCAGACTTTTCTTTTGTGTCGTGACAACCCACGTTGATGTTCAGAGCCAAAATCAGCAACTACCTGGCTGCTCAGACACTGAGGATCTTGTTATATCTGCTCTTTCTAGAAGACAAGAGTATGGTCAGCCTCTTTACCTTTCTTCTGGAAAATTCACTGAGGACATGAATTAAAGACAAGTTTTGCTTTATTTGGAATTTCATCCTTTATTCCGTAGTTTATGTTTGATTTTGAAACTGGTATTTCAAACGGTTCCTGGACAGACCCGTTTGTGTCGCTAGTGTTACCCAGTTCCCCAAAACATCAATCAGTCTGAAAACTTACAGGGAACTGTAAGAGATACCCAGTTAGTCCTGCTGTGTATGGAGCTTCAGCATATATTTCCTATGGCCCTAGTGTAATAAAGACGGGATTTTAAAAACATCATCCTAACACGGCAGAGACACACCTCATTCACTGACATGTTTTCCTGCTTCTGGGTCCCATCCGTAGGGCAGGGCTGCTGGCTGGAGCCTTCTAGGGAAGGACCGTGCTGAAACAAGCAGATGAAAGAGCGTGTTTCTCTCTGCAAAGGATTTTTCATCAAGCGCTTTCATGTTTGTTACTAGCCTCGCCCAGGTACTTTTATGAAATCTAGGTTCTTGCAACTTCTCCAGCTTCCTTGGGCCAAGCTCCAGTTGACGGCAAAGAACTACAGGAGCAACCAAAGGGACAAAAATGGACAAAGGAAACTGGATTATGTGTTACATCAAAGACCTGGGAAAAGGAGAGGCTCAGCGTCTGGTGTTTCGTCACATACACTTTCTTACCCCCTTCCCTTGTGTGTTTCTCAGGATGCCTTTGCAGCATTTCACAATGATAAGTCTCTGGTGAAAAAATACTTGAAATCTCTGCTGATTGGGGAGTTGGCACCAGATCAACCCAGCTTTGAGTCTAATAAAAAAGTGAGTGTCCTAGAATCCAGCTGTGGGAATGGCTTGGGGGAGGAGAAGGATAATAACAGGGCTAGCAGAAGTAATTTCTGAAGCAGCACGCCTGACACTGTGCCATAGGCTGGGTGGTGGGGAGGCAGCTGGCACCTGGGTGTGAGGAATGAGCCCCAGAGCCCCAAATTCTGCTCAGTTCTTCCCGCTGTGATGCCTCAGTAACAGAGCCTGTCAGCAACTTGTTTTCCAGTGTCAAAGCAAACCCAAGATCTGTCGAGCTCATGCTCAGACTTGCGCAGAGACCCCTTCTGACAGAGTATCTCCATGGCTACTCTGGGATTCCTGGGCCTGCTGTGTTCCTTTTTCAAAGTAGACAGTGCATTAATGTTCACTTTACCCCCAGAAATCGCTCTTAGAGGATTTCCGTGAGCTGCGCTGCACTGTCGAGAAGATGGGACTTCTGAGGCCAAATTACATCTTTTTCTTCCTGATTTTCCTTCACTTCCTGGTACTGGATGCTGCATCCTGGCTCGTGGTCTGGTACTTTGGGATATCCTTAGTGCCTTTCCTGGCTGGCATTGTGTTCTTCACCATTGCTCAGGTAAACTGCTGACAGCTGTTCAACGCTGCAGACATGTTTGGTTCTTCCAGACGGAGAGGATTAATGAAATGTGCGTATCCCAGTCATTGCCTTTCTGCCTCTTCTTAGACCCTGTTATCTGGCTGAAGACAAGCAGCCCGTTCTACATCACAATTTTTGTGGCCTCCAGTAAATCTCGTTTTGCTGACAAGCTGCTCGCTAGGCTTGGTGGGGTGTTGTGGAGCTGGCAGTTTCACAAGATGGGATGAGCTGATCTAATCACTCATCCCAGCAGAAAAGAGAGTATTTCATTCTCATCTCCACTTTTGGCTCCATGTTCCTTCTGTTTACTGTCTGATGGCTTTGGTGTTCGTTGGGTCCTTTATGAGCCAATTACCCTCACTAGCCCTGAATAGTTTTCTGCTGGATTAGTAAACTGAATCATAGAAGGGCACGATACATGTCAGGGTCGGTGTAGGGAAGGAGGGAATAGGACTTTGTGGCCCTTAGACAGGAGAAATTGGAGTGTGAGGGGAGGAAAATCATGCTGAAACCTTAGGTTTGCTCAGCCATCCGTGGAACAAGTGCAAAGTAACTCACTTTTTAAAATAATCTGTTGTATTTGCCTAATATCTGCTAAGGCAGATGCTCGTCAAAGAGCATTCTTTATTTCCATGGGAATATGAAATGCAATGAAGCTATGGATTTGGAAATTCTGACTCTTTCCAGCTGGTTACTTGGAAATTATATATTTGTGACGGGAGCAAAAGACTTCCGTGCTGTAACAGGCAAATTAATTGTAATGACGCTTTGCTGCTTTCCCTTTAGCTGCTACAATAAGATCAGTATTTGGTATTGAGCAGCTTTAGCGGACAGTAGCCTGGAAGGAAGCTCTCAGCACTGAGCACGTAAGACAGCAGGTAGCGTTTCTTCCCCAAACCAGAAGGAAGATGCACTCACACCATGAAGTTATAGAGACTCTGGAGGCAAATTGGTGAAGTGCTGCGTGAGTCTGTATCCTCAGTGATCCTTTTGTCTTCCAGATCCAGATGGGCTGGTTCCAACACGATTTGGGGCACTGCTCTGTCTTCAGGAAGCTTAAATGGAATCGGCTTCTGCAGATTGTTGTGATAAATGTTCTGAAGGTAATTGCCTCACGGTGGGAATATTCTCTGGGGCTGATCTGGGCTGAGCAATGAATGGGAGTGTCCCTACGTTCAGGCAGTACCACCTGTGAGGGAAGTGTAGTGCAGCCATCAATAATAGGTGGATAAATAGTGATGTAATCGTTGATATGGTTCTAGTTTGAATCCCTGGTCTTCAACTTTTCCTGCAGGGATTACCAGCCAGCTGGTGGAATCACCTGCACAACCAGCACCATGCCAAACCCAACTGTTTCCGCAAAGACCCTGACCTCAACATGCACCCTCTCCTGTTCAGCTTGGGAAAGACACTCTCCGTGGAGGTAGAGCATGGGGATGTCTGGAGAAGCAAAGATTTTAATGACAGAAAGCTATAGAGTGAGGTATAATAACAACAACCCAGATGGTGCCTTTCTGCATAAACTCACGATAATTCCCGAAGTGCTCCAAGGTCTGAGAGTCTCATGTACTGACTGTTTATTACGGTGCTTAGGCATCAGCTCCTGAGAAGCAAAGTCGTAAAGTCAATGCTTAAGTTCTCTGTGTCGCTAGAAGAGCAGGGTAAGCACCTTGAAGGTGGTCCAAAGAGTGAGTCAGTCCACTTGCATTAGTGTTAGAAGTTCTTAGTGATCCTCTAGCTAGTGAGTCAGATGTTCCCTCTGGGTCCTTTTGGCTGTGGGAGCTGTTTGGCACCTAAACCCTTCGGGACCAGTATAGCTGCTATGCACAAACCACAAGTATACTAAATTAGTTCTTAATCATATATTTTATGGCTTTTGTAAAAATAAAAACCGTGAACAGACCCTCCCTGCATCCTTATGACTTCAGATATCATCAGGATAGGCAAGGTCTCTTTTGCCTTTTCTTTCCCTGGCAATTCAGTTTACCCATGGAATGATGAAATGGCCTCTTTGCTGGATAACCAGCCTCTTAAATTGATGTGTCTCTCTCTTTTAGCTGGTAATAAACAAAGAAATTCCAGCTCTCCAAGGCATGTGGAAAATTCCAGCTCTGCTGTGTCAGAAAGACTCCTGTAAAGGGAGTTTGTACAAAATATTTATTCACAGAAAGCTGTTAGCTGCAACTGGGAAGGATTTTGTCAGTGATCTTCTGAAGGATCCCTCATGGCTAGATATTCACGTGAGCATCTAGAGCGGGCTGGCTGTGCTAGATTGGGTTTGGTGGAAGTGAAAGTGTAGGAAATGAGTTCTCATGTCTTCCTGCTTTTTAACAGAAAAGTCAGGCACGCTGTGGATGGGCAAAATGGATTTCACTGGTTTCATTATTCCAGTTCATTTGTTTTGTTTCAGTTTTGATCCAGTGAAGGCATCTTTGAGGTGTTCAGGGTTTTTTTTCTCAGTAATAGGGGAGCTCTCGATATAGTTTGTTTTGCCTCCTTATTATTTTGTCCTTTGAAGAATCATAAGCACAAAATTTGCCGACGATGTTAAGAATCCTTTTTTGCAAACAGTGAAAAAATACACTGTGAAGAAATAAACTTATTTGTGCTTTTTATAAATATTTCATCTCTTTGATGTTTCATGCATTTGAAGGCAAAGTATTCGACAAAAAAGGCAGATGTCTTTACGGAGTGTTTACTACTTTGATCTTGCGGAAATGATTTTACAGTCATTCTAGGATAGCGTCCAAATACTTACGTCATTTCTGACCACTATCTCCTCTATTACGCAAAAATTTGCTGTGTCTGCATCCTATCTCATCTGATACAGAAATTCAGATGTAGCTTTCACAGCAAACTCATGCTGCATTCATCACCCACCAAGTTTCCTGCTTTTCATGTTAATAACCCGTTCCTCCCTGAGCACCAATAGTCTCGGCACTCTGCGGTGAATACATGGAACTGGTTAGATGGGACTTTCATTACCATTGCTAGAAACTCCTTCTACAAAATTCAAATAACTTATAAGCATTTTGGTGATTTTTTTGAGCTTTTTTGTATCCTGCCATGAGTTTTGGAACTCTAAAAAAATGTCTCTGTTCTGACATCGGCATAGCATTGGTACCTGGATACAGAGGCTCAAATGAAAGCTGCTTCGCTCCATTGCTTTGGAACTTCAGTACCTGCTTTTCAAGAAGAGGGGTTGAATTAGAGAGACTGAGGTTAAGAGGTAGTTCTGGATGTGTTCATTAGACAGGAGTGAGAAATCCCTTATGAAGGCTCTCAGGTCTCCAACTGGCCCATTACAATGTCTTTTCATTTTTCAGCTTGGAAAAAAGAAGAAGAAGTTCATGCCTTACAATTACCAGCACAAGTATTTCATCTGTGAGTATCCCTGCTTCCTTGCAGTGCTGTAGGAACGTCACCTAAAAATCATGACTGCATCTCCTCCTCAAAATGACGGTTTTAAAGATACTCCCGTTGAAGTCACAGCTTGAGGAAGCTTTCTTCGTGCTAAAGAAGGTTCACGTGAGGAGGATTTGCCCCTTATGTCTCTGTTAGGATTATGTGATGTCAGGTACTAGATAGGGGTGAATCAAGGGAGAGGAAGAAAGGGATGGGAAAGAAATGAAGTGGTGAGATGAAAAGAGGAAGGGACTATGTGGACACATGAAAGTCAGTGTAAATGGAAGACAGCTATTTTTCTTCCTCTGGAAAGAAACATCTTTCTTCTTACAGAAGAATATTCTGTAAGATTTATGATGCAGTGAAATTATAAATGTCTCTCTGTTTCCATTCTTTCCTTCAGTATTGGCCCCACTTGCACTTGTACCCTTCTTCCAGCTGTCGATATTCTACTTTGCAATCAAGAGGAAAAAGTGGTTGGTAAGCAATACTTGCGCGGCCCAGAAAACTTTTAAAAAATGTCGCCAATCTGTAGCTGTATTATCCTTCAACTCAGGTGACTGTGGGGTTTCAGATAGGAAAGGCTGAGTCTCGGCTTGCTGCAGCAGGAATGCAGTCAACGGATCCAGGGAGAATTTTTTAGACGAGGCTTTTTAGCCTCTTAGCAGCTGAATAAAAGTTAACAGAAAACTATCAGACCTTGACAGAGTGGGATTACAGGGCTGTTGCCTGGTCTTTAGCTACTGATGGTAAAGTGGGTTCTGTGGGAATATTTCAGGGATACACGCAACTTGAGGCAGAATAAGAGTGTGGAGCTTACTCTTGATAAGTAAGGCATCACAGAAAGAACATTTTTGTGCTGCAGTTCAAGTAAAGGGGAGAGGAGGGGGTGGAGAGAGTTCATCAACAAAGGCTTTTTTTTTCTTTTTTTTTTTTTACAGGACCTGTTATTGATTGTGTCTTTCAACATCCGAGTCTGCCTCATGTATGTTCCTATAATGGGATTTAACAATTTCATGATGTACTACTGGCTGTCCAGGTAACACACAGCATACCCAGAGTCCCCATGACTAATATTTGTAAACAATATTGAGCTTCAATGGAAATACATGAAAACTAGTCATACTCACTACAATTTTCTCAGAAATAAATAGTCAGCCAAGAACAAACACTGTAACCTCAGGGTGGGGGTGGTGGCTGCTCAGGGACATCTGCAGCTACAAAATGAGCGGTTCTCAAAAGAAACTCCAAAAATTAGGAGGCAAAGGGATGGAATGGAAAATCCGGAATTACGTAGAAGTGCTCTTTTACTTAAGATGAGACTCAGGGAAGTGTTTTAATGGCAAGTTTGGATGGGATTAGAGATCTGATAAGTGTTTCTGTGTTTATCTGCCCAGGTACCTAGAGAGTACCTGGTTTATTTGGGTGTCACAGATGAATCACATTCCAATGGACATTGATTATGATAAGAACAAAGACTGGGTATCTACTCAGGTGAGAATCTCCTTTCTTGTGGAAGAGTGGGTCTGTAGTTCTGAATTATAGGACAAAGACAACGTCGTTATTCTCTTAGCTTTAATGCTGTGTTAATGAGGTTTGTCCTTGCCATTCGTTAAATAGGCATGCATTTCTGTAGCAGTCAAGACATTTAAAACTTCAGTTGGAAAACGGGACATCTAGATTAAAAAAACAAATCCTGTTTTTTCACTGAAAGGTTTTGACATATTTTTCACAACACTTTTCCCTTCCTGTTATGAAAAAATACTGATGGTATAAGGGTCAATCTCCTTTTTAGGCCACTACAGAGAAGCAAAGTGGGACTAGATACCTTTATTTTTTTACCCTGCAGGTTACAGGTTTACTGCAGATGAGATAAATCTGACAAAATTTAGGTCTGATAAAAATGGATGTGTAAATACAACTTTACTCACATCTATACTGCCTCCAGCAGTATAATCCCACATAGTGTGTTCTAAGCATTTTTCCTTATATTAAAAGACCCAGCCTGGTACTCATCTGACCAAATCTGGATGTCTGTGTCTGAACACTTGCTACATTCATTGCAGAGAAAGAGCCATTTCTAGAGCAAGATTCATCCTACTCTAAAATAGGCATCTGGAACAGGTCGGATGAATGGCACCATAAAAATTTCTATTTTTTTCTCCGTTGACTCTAAAGCGATGAGCTCAGATGCAGATTTCAAACTAACGATGGCTAAATTAGGTGCGATGAAGCCCGTGAACACAAATGTTTGTCCTCATACTTTTGCGTCTGACTCCACTTGTACTGGTCGGAGGAGGCCAGAAGAATGCTTTTTGCTGCTTTATTGGGTATCTTTTCTTTCCATCCAAGTGCAAGATGTGAGGAGGACCTCTTAAAAGAATCACAGTTGGGGTTGTGTGCATGCCAGCAAAGAAGCTTTTCTTTCTGAGCAAAGAGCTAGCTAAATTAACCTATATCCCAACAACCCATTTCAATCTAAACTTCGTTTAATTCTTCAGGGCAATGATGCCTATAATCCCTGACAATAAATTGCCTTTTATGCTAGATGAGAGCGGGTAATGATTGCTGGGGTTCAATTATCAGCCTTGTAGAAAAATAAAAGTTAAATCATTTATTTCTTTCGTCTTTTTTCCTCCCAGCTCCATGCAACATGCAATGTGAACCAATCTTTGTTCAACGACTGGTTCACTGGGCACTTGAACTTCCAAATTGAGCACCAGTAAGTATGATTGATGGGGAGAAGAGTGGGAATAATATGGGGCACTTAAAAGTGAGAAAGGCCATGTAGTCTCACATTAACCCATCTCAGGAGACCCTTTGCTCTCCTTCTGGGGAAGGGGAGGGAAGTATTTTGAAGAGAGAACAGAGAGTGGTGCAAGCAAAGTCTTACAATAACTCTCATTCAATTCTGCAGCCTTTTCCCCACAATGCCTCGACACAACTACTGGAAAGCAGCTCCTCTGGTGAAAGCCCTTTGTGCCAAGCATGGCGTTGAGTATAAAAGCAAGACTTTACTGACAGCCTTTGTAGATATCTTGCAGTAAGTATCAATTAACAAGATAGTTTCGCCCTGTAATAGCATGCAAGGGAGGAACATAGGCAACCATTTCAAATCAACATCCACGGAAAGATCAAACCTAGAGTTTATTTAGGTTTTTCTAAAGACACTTTTAATTTTCAAAAATTTTCAAAGTTTCAAAGATTTTTTCTCTTCCTTAAATCCTCTCAACTCGTTCCCTGCGGTCAGACTTTGCTATGAGATGTCCATGCAGTTTTCAATCCTTTTTTTCCATTTACTTCTTTTTACATCTAAACTACAGTTTGCTTCCCATGAAGCTGAATATTGCCTCCCCATAAGCGATTTTTTTGCTTTCTTTTCTTGCAGTTCACTGAAGGATTCTGGGGAGCACTGGCTTGAAGCGTATCTGCACGGATAGAAACTGGCAACTGTCAAACGGAACTTCTTCACCAAACAACTGCTGCAAAGAGTCAGCACAGACCAACTCTGTGTGTGTGTGTGTGTGCCTTCTGGCATAGAAACTCAGGACCTGGGCAAAGCTAACTTCAGTAAGAATGGGTGGGAAAGTGGGTTAAAGATATATTTTTTCTTGTTCCGAACCATGAACCATTATTTTTCCTGCTCTTAAACTCAGCATTTAGAGCCATGATGAACTGGGCCTTTAAACTGGGGAGAAGTAGCTCTTGAATCAGCTTGATCCATTTACTTCATTGGAAGTGCCAGCTCGTTGCTTATAGAAAAGGTTTGAAAGGAAATTCTTCATAGAGTCATAGAATCATAGAATGGTTTGGGTTGGAATGGACCTTTAAAGATCATCTAGTTCCAACCCCCCTGCCATGGGACACCTTCCACTACACCAGGTTGCTCAAAGCCCCATCCAACCAGACCTTGAACACTTCCAAGGATGAGGCATCCACAGCTTCTCTGGGCAACCTCTTCCAGTGTCTCACCACCCTCACAGTAAAGAATTTCTTCCTTGTATTTCATCTAAGTCTACCCTTTTCCAGTTTAAAACCATTGCCCCTTGTCCTATCGCTACAAGCCCTGGTAAAATGTCTATCTCCATCTTTCTTGTAAGCCCCCTTTCAGCATTGAAAGGTTGCAACAAGGTCTCCTTCACAGTGTTTTTGGCTGAGTGGATCAGTGAAAATGGGATAGGACAAGGCAAAGTGCAGGAAGCCAGGACACATCAGGATAGCGGGGATCTTTAAGGGATATTCTAGTATAGATAAAATAAGTATGCGAAGAACAAGATGGCCTGGTGTATGACCCCATCGCTACTGATCACATGTACACTACTTGCTCTAACTACTTAGGTGTTTTAACTAGTACTGTTCCTGGATTGCATAGGGAGGCAGATAACTAGATGCTAAGTTTTACGCCTGTACTAGCTGGTTTGAATACAGTCCAAAAAGAGTGTATAGCATGTATTATTTATATGCATAAATACATGTATATATTTTAATTGAGTGGTGACTATGCTGTCTGATTAGCTTTCTGATGTAGACCAGCTTTGAATAAGACTGAGAAGCCTAAGCACCGAGGAGTAGGTCCAGATTGCAAGGGTATTTAGGGTACTCTTGCTTTTATGGAGTTTTATTTATACTAATTTTTACCTAAATGCTTACTTTCCAATAATTCCAAGGACCTGTGGGCTTCGACGTTGGTTATTAGGCAACTAAGTACATTTGTGGCTCCGTTCCTATATCCACAAAAGGAATGACATTGTATCCGATTCTGTCATCCCATGTGGGCCTCTTTGGACCTCGCAAAATTTTCTCCTCTTTCAGCATCCCCAAGAACCAACTCCTTTCCTGGAACTCCCTCTTACCAGTTTCATAGCTGGTACTTAGCTGTTTGGCCCCAAGAAGGACCTAGCCCTTCCATGCTTATGGTCAAGGGCAGCTTCTTCTAGTGGAACGTGTAATGACCACCTGTGTGGAGGCACAGTAGCGCTCCAGGTTTTTGAGAGATCTAACAAAATGAAGAAGCTAGTAGTGGGCCTATTTTCACTGAAAGTGCTTTAAACTTTAAAGGAAAGGTAAATTGTAAATGAGGAGAGATAAGCATTGAATAATAGACAAAAGAAACAGAGGTTGTATGAAAGAACAAGGAGATGTGTGGGTTATCATTTAACAGCATGAAAAAAAGAAGGGGAAAAAAAGCTGAGTGATGATAACATGGTTATTTGGAAAAGCTAGAATACAGGAAAAAAGAGAAATTGTAACAATATCAATAAAGTTCCTCTTCATGATTTTTAGATTGAAAGGCAATACCTGTTTTAGAAAGAGTGTACGACCTCTGATTAATATTGCTGATTTTGCAAAGGAATGATGGTTCAATGGTGACATTTTCTAATATGATTTATAGCTAATATAGTCCATTATGAGACAGCTGGGCCGCAAAACCTGTATTGTACTATATTCATCTAACTGACCTAAAACCATGTAGGTAGACTCTAATGGCAAATAAGTAGGCAATTTGCCCATAAAAGCACAGGCCATGTGGAAGAAAAGTGGTTCTTCTGCTCTGCCATTCACATCCAGAACTCAGTGGAGAAACCACCCAAAGGAGGAAAATGTGAAAGATCTTAAAGTGAGATACCGCCGTGAACAACATGACCCATCTGCAACCCGTTGATGAGCAACTTACATATATTACAAGCTACAGACAGCAACCGCCGCCTTCTAGGTAACAGATAGTGTCAAGCCCAATGCACAAAGCAGAAGGAGTTTGATCTTTCTATTTTTGCCTTCGTTTTTTAAGAACATCTCCATTTATTCTTTTTATTTATGTTTTGTTGTGTTTAGGTGCAGGTACTAGTAACAGTGTTCTGGTTATTTCCTAATAATAGCTGACAGACGTCATTGAAAAGGATTCTGATTTAAAAAGTAGTTATTAAAAACCTGCTTTGAATGTTATGTGAAAATCCCTTCTAACTCGTACCTAGAAAAATTCTGTGTTCCCAAATCCAAGGTTGGTTAGAATGGTGATATCTACAATTATGTGCAACAGTAGTAATATTTTATAAGTATTTAAGTGATAGTACTGTCTTAAGATGAATGCAAGGATTTCGCTGCATGCTTTATTTGGTATTACATGAAGACATTTTTAAATTGATGTCTTGGTAAAGGTAATATAAATATTAAGGATTCCCACTTTTTTTACCAGTGAGACTTGAAAGCTGTGCTGATTAGATCCTGAGTCCCTCTGAAATCCTCTAAATACAGCAGTGACACAAAATGGTTCTTTCTGGTGTCAGTCTCATAAATCAAACTGATTATTTGTTGCTTTTAGTTAGCATTCTACTCATTTGAACACAGTGATTTATTGAGTCTGTCTTTTTGCAACCTCATTTTAATTAAAATGTTTCTGTCTCTTTAATTGGTCCAACAGGCTCCTCTGTGTGAATATTCATTTCTTTATCTATTTCATAAAGGTTAGTAACAGTTCAGCTAGTTCACTTTTATCAAATTCTAATGTGGTTCACAAACTTCAAGGGGTCAAGGTAACACCTGGTGAGAAGTTGGCAAGCCGCTTCGTTTTGCATTCACACTAAGACTGAGGTCTCTAATAGTCTGATCGTAATGAGTAATAATTGGCAATTGCCTCACCTGTAACACTGGTATAGAAGGCGAATAAAATGTGCTTAGTGAAAGCTCGTTTGACAGAAAACTTACGTGACAGAGAGTAAGAAGGCTGAAATACAGGCTTTGCGCTTAAACAGTCTTCCGGAGACTGTAACTTTGTTCATTGTGTTTTTCGTAACTGTAATGTTCCCTGAAAGACAACATATTCAGTCTGGAATACCTGGAAGAAACAAGGAAATTAGGGAAATTGTTCGCGGAATCCTGCTTGCTTCAGGAGTTCATGCTGAGATTCTGCTAGTAGTTTTTGTTCTTATACAGGTAGAGCAAAAGAGCAAAAGAAACTTGGCACAGTCCCTGACAGCTGTCAGGAATCGAATTGTGCTTGTGTAAGTATAGTGTGTCACGCAGAGTAACACAGCATGCTTTTTATTCCGCAGCAATCCTATGCTCAGCTTCTCACAGTATTTCAATGTTTAATTCTAACTGAAATAATGGGAAATAAAACCCCTTGATATTGTCCAGCTTGTATACCCAACTGTATTTGCATCCTCAAAGTTCCTTTGCCTTAATTCAGGGATTTGATGTAACCTTACGTTCATAATTTGTCAGCTTGTTAAACAAAAATAGTTGTTTCAAGGCATTACCTTTCTGAATGGTCAAGATTTCAAAGAAACCAGAGACTTTTGAGAAAAAATATAATCAAAAGCCCAACCTTTACTAAAATGCAGTTTTGAAGAAAAATCAAACCCAAAGCCAGTCTTCTGAATCTGCCATTTCAGTAATCTTACAGATAAGAGTAAATACAAGAATGTGCAAATAAGGTTGAAGATCTAGGTCATATGTCTGGAAGCCTTTCAGGTTTTAAGCGACCACAGTGAAACGCAGTACTCCAGGGGATTCTCTAAACTGACGTGCAGAGAGAACTAAACCACTTACATTCCTTCTCTTTCTATTCTAAAAGCCAAGTCACTTCTTCAAGCCACTGTCCCCCTCATCTCTTCTTCTAACTGGCTAAGCAGGGTCTGATTCTTCTCCCAACAAGCGTCTCTCTCAGATTCATAATGGACACTTTGAGTCTGTCTCCCTCCCTCCATCCTCAAATACTTCACATACTTGATGACGTTTAGGCTTTTTAAATAAGAAATACGGACAATCTTTTCTAGTAAAAGGAGGAAGAATGTCATAAATCTGTTATATCTTCTTCCACTTACTTTCTTGTCCTCATATTACACAACTCTAGTATTTCCCATTCACTTCTCAGCTTTTCTCTCAGTCTCCTCTTGGATAATTTTAATCATCGCCTCCTTTACCTCTTTTCCAAATGGGTTTCCATCAGCGTCTTTTCCCACCTTCAACCCATGAATCTTTCCTGTCTCCTCATGATTAGACAGACTCAAGGCTTCCTACCCTGTAGGTTGTCTGAAAGATTTGAAGGATGCTGACTTGGTGGCTGTTTGTACGGATAAGTACCTGACCTGAAGGAAATTACAATGTGTATATATATATGAGATACATTAAGAGATAGTCAACCAGAAAGAGAGACGATATCTACAATGAAGCCTGATGACACAGGTGACTATATGCCAGTTTACCACCCAAAATGCCTTTTCTTCAGCCTAAAGCTGGCTCAGTAGGTGCGTTCTGCTGTTACTCTAAAGCTCTTTAAATGCTGAGCTATGCTCCTGTGCGTGTACAGAACTGCCTCAGACTGAGCAATTTTCACCTTATCACCCACCTCAGGGTGGGGCATATTGGGTTTTCCTGGCTGCCATATCCCCCGAGGGGCCTGATCCCATAGGCATGCTTGCAACTCGCTTGACAAACTGGCAGGACTGTGCTTTTCAGAGAACATTTCTGTTTATTTTCTTTCTAAAACGGCGCTGGAGGAGGTGATCCTCCACTTCTTCATAATACGGTGGTTATACAGTTGTTATGGCAGTATAATTGCTGAGGTTCAGTTCGCTCCCTAGCAAAAGTGATTCAAAGCCACATTGCCCATCTCTCACCCACGTACGGACTGGACGGTAACATGTTCCCCTCTCCTTGGAAGGTGTACCACAGTGCCACAAAGAATTCAAGACTGGCAGAACTGGCCTCTCGTTTATGGCATTGCTTGTCTCATTCTCAGAATACTTCTTGGGCAGGAATTTGGTCATAGAATCATAGAATCATAGAGTTTGATCCCCGGTTTAGATGCTTTCTATACCTTAAATTCCATGGCTACTGATAATTGCAACAGCAATTTCCATCCTTTGTAATTGCATTCGTAAGAGTGATACGGTATCTAAGCTGTTATCTTAGGCAGCCTGGGCCCTTAAGTTGTATTTCTGAGCCTGTCCGTGCTCAAACTCCACAAGGTACGAGAAAATGGTGTGCCAGGACTGAGTCAATTGTTCCAGGGTTGGTTTTTGGTGTCCTTTTTGAGGAAATTGCTATCAAGGGACATGCCGTGTGCACACACTGCAGTCTGAGAAGCACTGTGATGGGTCTCTGATACCAGAAAGAAGCAATTTAAAATCAGGATAGTGCCTCTCCTGTCCCCTCTTCTGCACTTGTTACTGCCACCTAGAATAAAACAACAACGCGCCTTGAATACTAGAGGTTGAATAGTTGTGCGCCTAAGTCCAGGACAAACTCAGAGCGAGAACCAGAGAGATTACTGGAGAGCCTCCAGAAGCTTGTGCAATATGAAGTGGTAACTTTTATAATGCTGTTATAAGAGCCAGTTGGAAACGTCTGCTATGGTATGTGATGTCTTCTGTTACACAGTGCTGGTAGAGCCAGCTACAAGTTCGGCTTTGCGTGTACAAGTTAGAGTCTGAATGAAGCCAGCATGCTAATTCCCTGCTTCTCAACAATGTGTTTAGTGCTGAACGTGCCAACTGTGCCTTGCAGCATCTTCAAGAGCCAGTAATGGGCTCTTTATAATAAACTGTCGAGTTCAAGTGGTCACCTGGACACGGGGGATAAAGTGGGGAAGAGGCCAGTGTGGTGATTCTACGGTAAGATGATACGTCATGCAACGCAGGCATTCTTTTGGGACTGGCAGTGCTATTGTATTGACAACGTGTAGAGGGGTATTGCCAAATGCGCTTCCATGAGAACAGTGTAGTCTCTCTGCTTCATGTATGTAACTACAGTAAGAACTAAAGTCAGATATGCTAGCTTTTAAGATCTGTAAGCGTAGGTAGCTTTTGTTTCCTCAGCACTTCAATGTGAACTTAGAAAATTATCTAAATAGCAATAAAAAGTAAATGAATTTGTTCAGCTCTTGCAAATTAAAATTTTTTGCATGTCAAAGAAACCAGCAAGTATTCCTAAAATAAAGGTGAAAAAAGCGTCAGTACGTGCATTTCAGAAGGTGCCTGTATGCTTGAGTTCTCTGGTTTTCATTCGAAGAAATACTCAGCTTGCAAAACCCTGCTCGGCAGGGAGAAATAATCAGAGATGATCTTTCCTCATGATTGAACCAAAAAGGGTACCAACCTACAGCAGTATGTGGGCCTTTATAAAGCCCAACCCCAGCTGCCCCTCCTCCAAAGGGGTTTTTTGGAGAAACTGAGTAAGAGGATAAGCTGATGGAGAGACACATTCTTTCAGAATTCTGTCAGTAATACTGTAATAACTACAGTAGAATAAATACAGTAGTAACTACAACACAGGTAAAGGTTGGCAACTTGTTAAGAAATCACCAAAGCAATTCCTAACAAGGCAGAGTTTGTTCCATGTTTTTAGACTCAGGTTGAATCTTAATCAGCAGAACTTTTCCAGCTGGTAGCCAGCCTAACGCACTTCTGCTGCCTCCAGTTAGACACAGAAGAATGTTTCTCAGTTTACTCCTCATCGCCTCCATGGACTGGAGGTTTCCACTGTAGCAGCTTTGTATCAGAACGCGTACTATATCACTATGCTTCAAGTATTCTTTTTTGATGAGTTGCGAAGATGTTCCTCATTCGGACCCTTGCTCCCTTAAGGGTATTTATAGCTCATCAGAAAGATGGTATGCCTATTACGGCTGAGTGTACATGAGGAAAAAATTATGCAAATAAAGGCTATACACTCTGCAAGAGCAGCCGCATACAGAAATCCACATGACCGTAATTTTCACTCTGACTCATAATTCCATTTTTGTGAACAGAACGCTGCATGGCAGTTGCATACCATCTGGTATGTATCTGGGGCTTGCTTACACGTGCATTTCTACGCATTTACAACCTCTTATATCCGTGTCACACAGACTGGTTAAAGCTTCGATTACCTGTGTCGATGGGGCTACCTAGAACAACAGATAGACATAAGGTGGCATCAGAGACACCGTGTTAGGTCAGAGCAATATTCCAGCCAGCCCAGTGTCCAAAAAGAGGATGCCTGAGGAAGGATATAAACCCAGATTCAGTAGGGATTAATTACAATGTCTATTTTATTATCATATATGGACTGAATACACGGTGATGTATTCAATGTGGGAAGGAAAATAATAGCAGCTCTGGCCACTGAGACTATTGCTGGCAGTGATTTAAAAGGTAGCTCTTCTCAGGAATTACTCATTCCACTCCCACTGACCTACTAGGACCTTTGAAATCCCACCCTCATGCTAGATGTCCCAAGTATTAGTCTAACCTTCTCCTATTCCTCTTGAATTACAAAATAGCCTAAGACACTTTGGCCTGTTGCAATAGAAATGGATTTACCAGGCTGCAGCTCCTCATGAAGCTAAAAAAAGATTCGTCTTCATTTTTTAACGTTTGTTGAAGTGGGCACTAGAGCTACACACACCATGAGAAAAAAACCCACAGTAATAACACACGTGAAAAAACCATCACCGCTTTTTTTGTGTGTGTTTTTTCCTTCCTGCGTATTCGGAGAATGCACGCTCTTAGCTATAACGTCACAGTAGGAGCTTACCTAAAAATAGAGGGCTATGCCATAAAAAAAAGTGATTTCAAACTAAGATTCCCCGTATTATTCCTGTTATGTCAGGGTGAGCAGCATCAACCGATTTTGGAATGTTGTATCTTGCTTTCTATCAGGGCCTGCTGGGATTTCTGATGCACTGTTTCAACACACCATTATGAAGCTCCAATTTGCTGAATCAGAAACACTTTTATTCGTCAGCCGTGCACATCAACAGGCAAAGCAAAGCAGGCACGTACTACCCACAGAAATACTCATTATAATAGCTCTAAATGTCAGCTGTAGGACATGAGCTAAAAGTTTGATATTGCAGCATACAAATTTGCTCAATGTATGGGGTGATGATGTAAGCTTCTTAACCCTACAAATAAAGTTGCAAGCTGCGGGTGTGCGAAAATGAAAGAGAGGTTCTCAGGGTACTTTTTAATCCTTTTTTATTGACTCACTTCTTTTTACTGCCCTTATCAACTTTTGAATAAAACAATACCTTCGGTAAGAAGCTGTGACGTGCTGACAGCCAGTGAGATAAAACTCAGCCGTCAGGCACCATGTGACCATCCAGCCAATTCCTTATCCATTAAATAGCCCATCCACCAAAACCACATCTTTCCATTTTAGGGAGAAAGATGTTGTAGGGGACCATGTCAAAGGCCTTACAGAAGTCCGGATAGCTGACATCCGTAGCTTTTCCCTTGCCCACTAATGTAGTCACTCCATCATGATTTATTCATTCCTTTCTTGCCAACCTTATGCATTACAAATTATTTAATATTTTTTGTTTACCACTTATAGTAAAAAGCTACTATAGACACAAGCAAAACAAGAAACTTTGAAATAGCAGCCTGCATTATAGTGAAAAAACCCCAAATGCCTATGTGTGGCTTCTTTTACAGCTTTCTTAACACAAGGTTGCTTTGGAGGTTTTGCAACAGCATGGGTTGTCCCCACTGTTTGCCTGCTGGCAGGTTTAAACTTGCAGAATCCACCTTCATTCTGATGAATTCATTGTGTCCTACATTTAATTTAGATTAATAAAACAAAATGAAATATTAAAAGATTCCAGTTGAAATTGGATTTATGCCCCTGCTTTTTAATCCTTTGAAGTACGTGGAAAGACTCCACTTTCATTTAGTGGTCTCTAACATACGTTGCGTCAAGGATGAAAAAGGAGTGATGGGTGTGTGGACTGAAAGCATGCAAGTCCAGCGTTGAGCCTCACAGGTGCGTATGAGGTTTGCATTCTATAGCAGTATCTATAGATTATAAACCTAAGCCATGTATGAGAATTGTATTTACTGTGCAGGAAGACTTGTAAGCAGGGTTGTATGCAAGTTAGGAGCCCACAGCAATTATTTACTGTCTAATGCACATAGTAAATGACCGGGATCAGCATGGTGTTGGAAAAGGGATCTTCCATTGCCTCTCCCTGGTTGTAGCTAAAACTCTGCAGTATTTCCTGCCCAAGTTGTCCTTCTTTGCTAGATTTCTTCTGCAACAAACTGCCTATGTTGAGAGCAAGCTCCAAGTGCTGTTTTCTGTTTCGGACAGACTTTGTGAACAGGTAAAAAAGAGTGGTTGGAGTTTGAAGGGAGGCCACTTCTAACGAGAAGCAGTATGTGCTTTTTATGCAGAGGATGTTGAGGCAGCAGGCTGGTAGAACATCCTGACTTCTGTGCTCTCTGGCATGAGATGAAGTTTAGCAGTGCGTAATAACGTAGTCGAAAAAGTGCTGAGGAAACTTTTCCCTGAGCCAGATAATATGTTCTTAGGACTGTGATTTACGGTTTGACCATCTCTCTAGAATGTGTCCTCTCCAGTGAAGCAAGGGACCTGTGTTTCATGAAAAATCTGAACTCCTTTTTGTTCCTTTAATCCTTTTAAGTTCTCTGTGTCATGGATGTGAGTTCCTCATTTTAACTACTTATATTTAAAAATGCTTGGTGACTAAAGACACTGTGTTTTATTTTTAACTAACATCTCCTTTTTTTCCTGTATGGACTGTTAATCTGGATCCTTGCTACACTTACCAGTTCAAAATCTGAATATCCCTGGATAGTTTCATTGTACTTATCTTGCCACTTTCACCTCTTGCTAATAACAACTTGTGAAGGGATTTACCTCTGGGCTACTATCTCCAGTTTTGTTACTCGTAGTGTTGTGCCAGTCTTTCTTCCCACTGTAAGTTGATTTGATATAAATACTAGTGGGATATCAAGTATAATGCCTGGATCTAGGCAGTTGGACTGTTTCTGTGTGAGCTGTCCTTCTCTATAAAAGTCTATTGTTATTTCTTACCACAAGTACACCCACGGTCTTATGTGCAGCAGAGGAGAAGAGATCCCAACTAATTTCTTGCAACTTTATTGAAAGTATGTCAAGAGTAATAGAGTATATGGCAACAAATCTAGGTAGTTGGCTCTTCCAGGGAGCTGTACAAAAGCCCTGTTCCCTGTCCTTGTATTACAATGTCTTTAAGGCCTTGATCAGCATCAACTGCAGTCCTTTTCTGTTACCCTCTTCATTCAGCTCAAGTGGCTCTTCTCCACTCACCTGCTTGTTGCAGCAGGAGAGAGAAACCCAGGTTTGGTTCTACGTGCCTGGGTGGTTTCTCCTTTCTCACCAGCGTTCTCCTTGACTGGTTGTTTCCCTTGGTCATGCTCCCTAAGTCTGTATTGTCATAACCTTTCTGTGTCCACCTCGGGGATCCTGTTACCTCCTTTTCTCTCTGTACCTTCCCACCACCATTCCGACCTGATTCCCTCCAGCTCCAGTCCTCCTTCTAGCCCTGCTAATAGGACATAGAATCATAGAATCATAGAATGGCTTGGGTTGGAAGGGACCATCAAAGGTCATCTACATGCCCAGCACAGACTGGACTGCTCTTTACCCTGGCATGGACCAATTGCCCATTGTCAGTGTGGCGGGGGCTGGGTCATGGGAATAAAAACTTGCCTTCCATTTTTCTCTTAATAAAACTGTGACCCTGGAAAAATCTGTGGCATATAATTGCCTTTGCTGCTGCTTCTTCAGAACTGCAGAAGATTCCTGGAAAAAGAATGCTCTCTTGATAACCAAGTTTTTTAAATATGACCTCAGATATTAAAAGCAAGGTTGAGGCATCGCTGCCTTGTTTATGCAGACTATTGTATTGTCTTCCCTGAGTGTGTTGTCACTGTTCAGTTGCATGAACCAAGGTGTGTCTTGCATTCTTCTTGCCGTAGTGTCTGAATCTGCTGACAGCAATATAATTCCTCTTGTCTCTACAAAAAAACCCTCTTAATATGTTTCCCACTGGCAGAGCTACTCTGGGGACAGGGCAAGGTTGCATGGATTTTAAACAAAATCTATGGCAAGGCAATCAGGGGTTGTCTTTAATCACAGAATGGTTTGGGTTGGAAGGGACCTTTAAAGATGATCTAGCACAACCTCCCTGCCACGGGCAGGGAATTTTTTCACTAGGTCAGGTCACTCAAAGCCCCATCCAGCCTGACCTTGAGACATCCAGAAGACTGTTACTCATTTTTGTGCCCAGACTACAGACTGATTTGTTAATACGAGGGGTTTTAAGATAAGAGCTCTACAGACGAAGAGAAAAATTAAGCAGTGATTAGAAGCTTCTGTAATGCCACAACAGTAGTATCTGATCATCCCACGTCTCTTTCATGCATTGATCTTCATAATCCTTGTGGGAGCTGGGAAAATGCTATATCCATTACAGGGAGAGAAGTCTCAATATCTGCCTCTAAATGGTTTGACTGTGCAATGAGTCATCTATTTTCATAAGGAGACTGTGGTGGAGAAGGTGTCTAAGTCCAAATTTCTTTCGTCACTGGACCATTTGTGGAAGCAAATGGCCATATAGATGTGTCTGTTAATATGAAGGGGAGAGATTCAAATGTAAAAAAGATGAGAAAGAAATGCAAAATGGCAAGTTAGAAACAGGTTGGAGACCTTTGAAGATGAATGTGTGCACTAGTAAGAAAAGTGGGCTCAGTCCCTTCTTGCCTGGCTCTGTCTTTGTCTTGTCTCAGCCTACCGTGTGATATTTCTATCATTTACTTTCTCTGTAGGCATCCCCGCATCCTTTCACAACATTTCATTGTGATATTAATGCTGACGAAAAAGTACATGAACTTGGCACTGACTGGTGAGCTGGCACCTGATAAGCCCAGCGCTGAGCTCAGGGAAAAGTTCTGCATTTTTCTTAGTGAGTGCTTGCACGGTGGGAATGCCGGAAGATGGGAAGACCTCCTTCTATTTACTGGCAACTGCATCTTCCCATTTACATTGCCCTATAGCTTGAACTCACCCTCCACTGAACTCATCTCCAAGCTGAACTTGTCCTTTGGGTCACTGCTTGATACTTTTAGCGTCATCCCTGTCCGGAACTGGGAGCAAAACCAGCTTGGTCCAGGTGCTGTCTAGCTCCCGTGCTTACTAAAGCCAAACAGTAGCCGTGCCAATGTGCTCCTCCCGGTGGCAAATGCATCAAAATGAAGATGAAATACACGCCAGGATTCCACTTTACGTTTTCTAAAATCAAAAAGGCAATCCTTAGTTACAGAAAAAAGAGGCCAGGGTGCTTAATAATTTCAAGACAGTTGTCCATGTGATCTCATTTTCTTTGTAGAGATAAGCCTTTAATGCGTGCCTGGGAGAAAGACTGCTCCTCTCTTAGATTTTCAGGTGTAAATTCTCAGGCCCTTCTTTAAGGAGACTGTTTCTAGACAATACAGAGACATAGTTTTCAATGTGAAATTGCCTTATTTTGGAGTACACTCCTCGGCTACTGGCTCCATTTTACCTCAATTCAGGAGTCAGCAGTTCCCCTTACAACTTGAAGTCAAATCAAAGCTTTTTTTTTTTATTTACAAAGTGCTTTCAAAGGAGTGTTTGGCTAGATCCAGATCTGGAGAAAACTATTCTGTCTTTCTTCACTCACTAGGGACAAGCATCTGAGTTTAAAACTGATTGATATTGGGACTACTAATGAGAGGAAGGCTAGAGAGCCTCAAGAATTTGATCACAAAGCTGGAGGGGTTGAGAAGGTCAGAGTAGTATGCACATAATTTAACTTCAATATATTTTAGTAGCAGAAGCTTACCACAAGCAACATATAAAGAAGGGTGCAGTATGGTGCTTTGAAGCATCCTTGCGTCCTGAGTTTATACTGATACACTCATCAGGACTGATTACAGTTGTTGCATTAGATCAACTCTTGGTCATTGGATCGCATCTTTAATTGGAGGCTTACATTATTCTGTATTTGTCTGGTCTTTCTCTGGCTCAATACATCTTGCACCTTTTGCTGCACAATGAAAGTCTTGCTCGTAGAGAGTAAAGGACTTCTTTCTTTCCGTATGGAAGGGAGTTGGGCTGAAAAGTGGGGAGCCACAGCTTTGAGTTGCTTAGCTATCCATCATAGAATCGTAGAATGGTTTTGGTTGGAAGGGACCTTTAAAGGCCATCTAGTCCAACCCCTCTGCAATGAGCAGGGACATCTTCAACCAGATCAGGTTGCACAGAGTCCCATCCGACCTGACCTGGCATGTTTCCAGGGTTGGGGCATCTACAACTTCATAACCCCATAATCATAAACGGCATCTCTTTCTCTATTCTTTTCTAAGAAAAGATGGACTATGTCAGGGCCTTGAGTACACTAATAGGTCTTAATGACCCTGACCAGCCTCACCTGGGACCCACACTGTGACCAGGGTCCCCATGGAAGCTCAGCTCTGGATCTTCTGCCCCTCCCTGAGCTCAGCTAGGTCTGGCCGTGGACCCCATTGACCCTGACCCATGGACCTGCTTCATCACCACAAGATTTTTCCTAGCTTTTGGGACTTGGTTGAGCCTGGCTGCCATCCCAGGCCTGCCCTGCTCACCTCTCAGGTACGGTGAGACAGGCCCCAGCTGACATGGCTATGCTACCTGTGGTGGCCCTCCCACCCTCTGTCTTGTGGGGAGCTGCCCGCCTTGGCGGCACCCTGACCAACTACTCTTGGTCTGCTGCTATAGCTCGCACCTTGAGTGCCATCTAGGTCTTTCCGTGACTTCTTAAAGAAGCTTCCCAGAGCATTTGCAGACTTCTGTACTGACTTATTTCGCTTGGAATCACAGAACATCTCGAGTTGGAAGGACCCATAAGGATCATTGAGTCCAACCGCCTTCTCCTCGCAGGACTAAGAGCAGCGTCCAGAGGCTCCTTGAACTCTGACGGGCTTGGTGCCATGACCTCTTTACTTGTTGAAGGGCTAGAAGAGGTGGAAGATCCTGACACGATTTCCACAGGAGGAAATTTATTTGCAATTCGCATAGTTTAGAGGTATAGCCTCTCTCAAGGAGAAAAATAGGAAAGGATTAGGAAAAATAATCCAAGTTTGCCTCCTTGTGGTACTGTCCCGCTGTTACGCCTAGAAATGGACCGCTTTTTCCTTTTCTTTGTGTGAATTCCTCCCTGTTTGCTGCTGAGACTGGCACAGCTGTGTTCATAGCAGATTGCTTAGAGCATCCCTGGCCTTTCAGGACTTCAGCTGTGATTTTGGAGACTCTTAATGCCAGCCAGCGTTGTTCAGCCAGGACAAAGACAGAAGGCAGTTTTGCCTGATAATATCTGATACTACAATGCAGTTCTCCTGCTTTCAAGTCCCGTGTCCCTAACAGAAATGTTGTCCAAAGACGTGTAATGACAATATAAAAAACTTAATATCCTTCTCCTGGATTACTACTATTATCATTTCTAGTAGGTGCGTTCAGAAATGAAAAGGCGGTGTGATTGTAACAATTAATTTATAGCACACAGTTATGCAGCTGGAGCTATTCGCTCAAAGCACTGTTCCGTGAGTAAAAGAGCCCAAGCTGTCTTCCGCAAGAGAGTCTGGTACCATTTGAAAGAGAGCAGGAAGCCAACAAACTTTAAAAATATAGCTGAAATATAAGGACTTGCTGGGAAATGTAAGGAATTAGAGGGAAAGGCTCAAGCAACAGTTAAGGGCTTTTCTCCTTAAGCAGCCCCCTCCCATGGATGAAAGGCAACCTCGTCCTCTGGCAGCTTTATGAAAAATCTTATGCCCGGCGAGGACTGGAACAACATTCTTTGAGACTGGTGGGCTTATTCACCAGCACGTCTTCGGCTTGCTTACCAGGTACCCCTGATCTTTGGTATTCTTTCAGCAATAAACAAAAGCATGCACAACCAAAAGTAAAAGCCACTCCAGGCTACAGATTTTTAAAAATTATTTCTGAATTACACATTGTTATCAGTCTTCTTAGGCAGTAAGGAACTTCGCAGTTAATAGCTGTAATAAACTCATATAAATGAACAACAGAAAAATCTTGGACAGCCTCTGATTCCCAGCCTAAGAAAATGCAGAGTACAGAAAGCCAAATTCTGTACTTCTTGTTTAGAAAGCGTGACTGCCTGAAAGCCATTTAAAAAAAATATTATTCTTTCTGAACTCTGCTAAAAGCTTTCAGTTAAAAAC
>JAVKLA010000021.1:27472618-27504490 GCA_034782735.1 Sagittarius serpentarius | reverse complement strand
GCTGGGAGGGGAGACAGCCAGGACAGCTGACCCAAACTGGCCCAAGGGGTATTCCATACCATGGGACGTCATTCCCAGTATATAAACTGGGGGGAGTTGGCCTGGTGGGGGATGGCTGCTCGGGAACTAACTGGGCATCGGTCAGCGAGTGGTGAGCAATTGCACTGTGCATCACTTGTTTTGTGCATTCCAATCCTTTTATTATCATTGTCACTTTCTTCTTGTTACTAGCGTCATTGCTAGTTTCTCCCTTTCTGTTCTGTTAAACTGTTCTTATCTCAGCCCACGAGCTTTACTTTATTTTCCCATTCTCTCCCCGATCCCAGTGGGTGGGGGGGAAGCGAGCGAGCGGCTGCGTCGGGCTGAGTTGTGGGCTGGGGTTAAACCACGACATTCACACTGCTGAGGACTGCAGCGGTTACACCTGCTTCATTTCAAGATTTTCATTCATATGAATTCGGAAGCAAAGACTTTTTTACCTTCTGAAGAGTACACTGACGACTGGGTCATTGTCAGGTTTCAGGTTCTTATGGACTCGATCTATCTTTTTATTTTGACCTGTGTCCTAAGGTCCCACGTCCTGTGGGCACCCAGGGTCTGGGGGGGCCAGCTATTCCGATGAAGGGTTTTCTAGCACTCTCATTTGAGCCTGTACACCTGGGGCGCCCTTCACGAAAACAAGGCTACAGATGGAAATCGGTGCATGCCTGGATATTTCCTGTGGCATGCCTCCAGCCTCAGGCCATGGGAGTGCTCTTGGGTGCGTTCACGTAGGTAGAGCTACAGACTTTCCCGACATGTAGTACCTGTTCTGGACATCTCAGAACATAATACTCTGTTTGTGTACCAGGTCTAAGTCCTCTTGTCTGCTGGTCCAAACCTGCCTTCCCTGTTTTCTCTGAGCTGCGGGGATTATCTGGCCCTCCTGGGCTACGCATTGTGGATTAAAAATTGCTCGCAACCCTTAGGGACCACGCAGTCCTCCTTAGACAGTAATCCCAAGACTATTTCTTTCCCTCTGTCTGGTTGGTATCCTTGGTCTACCTCATCCTTGGACTCTCCAGGCCTCACAAAAAGCAATGAAGATAATAAGGCCTGGAGAGGGGGAAGGGAAAGGGGAGAGGACAGAAAGGGAGGGAGGAAAAGGACGGCACCGGCTGAAGACAGTACCAGAGGAGCAAACACAGAATGTCCTATCTTCGTTTTAAATAAGCGAATAAAAAAGAAAGAGGCTGAAAATGTTTTTTCTATATTCAGTTATGTTTATAGATAAAATTAACCACTTTAACCCTATAGATTCTTTAACTGTTGTTTTTGGAGAAGACAATTCAAAGTTCTGTTTGAAAAATAAGAAACTTCGATTATAGGTAAGTAGGACACAGAAACCTTTGAGCTTAACTGAACAATGTGCAACTGTTTGGTTTGTGCCTGGGCACGAGCAACAACATATGACCATTTCCTGCCCCTATATGAAGATGTTTCTGATATAATAACCGTCTTAAAGGAGGTACAGCAATGCAACCTTCACTTATCCACGCTAAACTTCTTAACACCACTTACATTGGTTTATTGAATTATATTATCTATTCTTTGTATGTTGGATCACTACACTTCTTCTATAAAGGAATTATAATTATATAATTACTTTTATGGTTCTTATCAACGTGTACAAAGCTCTCAACAGATATAGATTATTGTTATGCATATTCAAAGGCACAGGTGAGGGTGACTTGTCTGTGATTTACATGGCATCAGTTGTTTGAATTGTAGCCTTGTTTTACAACACTGAAGTTGCAGGTAACAAATCCACGCCATTTCCAGAGCTAGCTGCACTTACGGGCCTGAGGATGTGAAGCAGGTCGACGTGTATCCTATCCCTATGCCATCTAGACAAATTTACATTTCCAAATGCAGTTGCAAGCCAAAGTCTCTGTTAACCTGATAAATTCTGTTTGGCAAGCAAGAATGATTTGTGTGGTTCGGCTAACATAAGAGCTAGCATTAATTGCCCATTTCTGCTTCTTTCACCTTAGCAGGGAAGCAGAAGAAAGAAGATCCTAAAAGAAAGGATGAGTTGTGATGAAAAGTGGATCCAGCCACTACAGGTGAAACAAGGCAGTTGGGTAACCTAGCAGGTGCTAGGCACAGGTTGTGCAAGGAACTAGTCCAGCTACAAAATATAGATCCTCCCTTTTAATCTTGATAATGGTTCCTAACTGACAGAATGAATTATATGGCCCTGCTTTGTTCCTCCTCGTTTCTCTCAAATAAAAGTGACTAAACTGTTCTCGCAGAGTGAGTGGGTGTCTAGGATTTTGTAAGACAATCCTAAGTGTGCAACACACCAGTTCTTGGTTGAGATTGGTTCAATAACCTAACTGTGATTTTAATATTCTGCCTCCTTTGGGGAGAATAAAGAAGAATCATGTAGACTCATTACTAAAGGTGAGGGATGGTGAATGCACATTGGTAACTGTGAGAGATAATTGAAAGAGAGTAATTTTGCAAAAGGTTATTTTAATTGTTTTCTGAAATTTGTTTCAATCATTCAAAAAAAAAAAAGAAAAGGTGGTGATAAGAGCTGAAAGTACAATTCCTCAAAGAACTCTGTTATTTCACTTATGAAAGAGAAGATGAAGAGGTAAGTTGGTCCCTGTCCATAACAAATGAAAGGAGTACAAAGAAAATCTGAGCAGATCTCAAGGGCTTCAGTTTTCTTTAAATCTTAATCTTCTGCTGCCTCCAGCAATGACTGTTTAGAAAAAGAACATTATCAACCCTAATGCTGAAGGACTTATTAAATAGGATTCATCTTGCTTAGGTTTAGGAAGTAAAGCATCTAGTCTAAGGTAGTGTCTAGGTTCTCTTGTCAATGAAGTGAGATAGCCATCTCTAGATGTAGTTTATGCTGTCCATTTTTCTCAAAGGGTTACAGAGTAAGAATGAATAAATAATTTAGATTATGCTTTTTTAGACAGCTAAAGCTAAGTGAATGAATTCATTCATCGTACCTGAACTATTCTGATGCTCACGTCACCAATTTCTGAGACAGAGAGATGCCATGGAGCACTTTCTGTATCTGTACCACCGTACAGCATAATCCTTAAACCTGTAGATGATAAAAAGCAGTTAGTTTGTTAAAGGGAATACTCTGCTTGCAACATAGTGAAATAAAGATGAGTTAAAAATACTTTTGTTTACCTACTACTATGTTTAAGTCTTCCTTTTTCTTGTTACGATTTTGTAGTCATGTTTTTCCGTCCTTCATTTTCAGGTGATTCTGTTTCTGTATTAGTCAGGCACAAACAGAACAAAGGAATCTGCTCAAATTAAAAGTACATTTTTATACAGTCTTCACATTCAGTATCCTGTAGATATTGCCTGAGCACCCTTTTAGTGTCAGTGAATATTAATATGCCTTTTTTAAAAAATGCATTTGTAGTGCTGCCATATTGGCTATATTAGCCCAGGAAAATGCCATGTGGCTATACTGCTTGCAATGCCTGAATTACCTGAAAGAGTTAAGTCTAGAGCTATATGAGCTCAGCGTCACTCAAGATAACTCACTGTTGTTCATTTAAAGTGTCTAGAATATGTACACATGGGCACTGAGTTTTTCTCTGTCAACAGAGAGGAGCTGGACTCCATGATCCTTATGGGTCCCTTCCAACTTGAGATAGTCTACGATTCTAACATGATCTGGCTGGGTTCACAAGGGAATTCAATGGCTGAAAAAGAATACAATAAATTTCCAAATCCTGGAATAAAATCCTAAGTGCTGGTTTCATTAATGATGTCTTGAGAGGGACAGTGCTGCTGTCTGATCATCACCTACAAGCAACAAGGTGGGGGAAAAGCCATGAGAGAGCAATGATGTCTGCAAGCCAAGGCTGTGGGGCACCTCTGAAAAAGAAAAAAACAAACTTGTGTCAGTCAAGGAATCATCAGTAGTGAAAGAAAAAATCTAGTGGTCTTGTAGAAGACTGGGGAGATCTCTTCTAGATGATTATGCAATCTGTTGGTTGCCCATTCCACAGAAAGATTAATTCAAAACTATAGAGGGAGGGCTACTTGGTAGATCAGAGAAACGCTGTGTTTATCATACGATTGGAAGTTAAAAGAACCTAGCAAATTTTCAGGTGATGTTTCCAGTGTTTTTCTCCAAATGAAAAATCAAGAACCAATACGACTGTAATTTATATATGCATATGTATTTAAATTTTGTAGAACGATACGATTTTTGGCTGCTCTTTGTAGGAGCCTAGTAGGTGCGAAGAAATTCTATGTTTGCTCTCACTGATGCAGTGCTTCAAGCGAGGAAGTACCTTTCGTGAGATCCAGTGAAAGAAGCACATATTATACCCATATCATTATAGAAGCAACTTCTCAGAAAAATAAT
The DNA here is from genome assembly GCA_034782735.1 of Sagittarius serpentarius. Lineage (NCBI taxonomy): Eukaryota > Metazoa > Chordata > Aves > Accipitriformes > Sagittariidae > Sagittarius > Sagittarius serpentarius. The sequence goes on along the minus strand of JAVKLA010000021.1, from coordinate 27,500,091 downwards.
TCATAGTGTTGTGCAATGTGTTTTCACCTACTATTTGATGTGACTTGTCTGTACCTGTTGACATACCTCAGATGGGAAGGCTGGGTGGATCTTTATCTTAAGAGGCAAGTCGTAATAACCAGTTTCTCCAAATACGAACACAGACAAAGCTTTCTACCAATTATATCTGCGAGTCTATGCAGAGTGTGGACACAGACTATGTGCAGGAAATCATTACTGCCTGCTTCATCTCTTGAAATTCACAGTTCCTGTCCTGCATAGGAAACGGAGAGGGCGCAGTGGCATGCACATAAAGAACGCCTCTCTCCTTGTCTTCCTTCCCAGGACAATATGTGCAGTGACGGTGGACACTCTCACAAGTTTCTCTCAAGATTTGCTTTAAGGACATGAGTGATTCCAGGGTTTTCTGCACTTCCCCATCCCTGCCACTGGCGTGATGGCAACATAGTCACTACCCTTGCCAAGTCTCTCTGCTGACTTCCCGTCACCAGTGAGAAGCATGTTTCACCTTCTATACTGTATCATTTGAGATTGGTTTTATTCCTTTCCTTTCATAATTCCAATGCTTTTGCTAAAACACATTTAGCATTGCTAGGCTGTTTCTTTGGCCTTTTCCAAATACTACCTTCATTAGAACATCCCTCTCTGAGGATTAGGAAAGGAAGTAGTTGTGGTTATTTCTGAAAACCAAGGACTAAGAAATTAAGAAGTATGCAATATTAATCCCTCTCTCTGTCAGAGACTGGCAATGTAAAGTGGAAATCAGCTGAGAATATTCCAGGCACACCTAACATGGCAGGATCCCGCCCAAGAGACTGAAAGGATCCAAATTTTGAGACAGTGTAGTAACCTGTAGTATGGGGCAAGCTATGGCCACAGAAAATTGAATCAGCCACTCAAAGTGCATATCTCATTACACTGGCCAGGGAGACTCTAACTGGCCTCTTAACGTAGGCAGTTAACCGAAGTTAGACACTTAAAGTTAGGTATGATGAGTCTAGACCTAAATATTTGGCCTCGTAGGGAAAATGTAGACAAATTCTGTTCACTGCAATTCTAAAATAAAGTAAGAGTGTCTGTGTGTGCAGGGGAAGAGGGAGGAAGAGCGGGACTGGCAGATTAAGACATCATTCAAATAATGTAAAGATCTGGGCATAACCTTAACTCTGTTTCCAATCCTTCACATGACTGAGTTTGAAATACTTTAACTGTTTCCTGATTTTCAGGTGTTTGAGTTTGTAGAACAGCTACTGTCTAAATGGAACAGGATAACGTGAGGGAAAGTTATGTAGACTAACAAAGCTTTCAGTTGCTGAATTTCCTACTTCTTGTTCCAAGAGAGTAATGCTTCCTATGGGTGTAAGCAATCGTGCACTTGGTTTTCTGTGTAGGTTTTATGTAGGGGTGGTATGTGATTCTTTATTATGTCTTCTCTTTCCGTCCTCTGCTGTAGCAGCAAGGTAATTGCTGTCAAGCATTGTAAAGTTTGAGGTGTGAGAAACAAGGCTGAGAGAAATCACTTCCCCATTAATGCTGCAAAATCTCTTCTATTATACAGCAACTTTAAGCATATAAGTATGGACGTCTCCGTAACTTTTGTACCCAGCACCTTTCTCAGCTTATCTTCCATTTATCCTATTAACAGTACTAGAAGTTATTCCATGTGAACATACCCTAGGAAGCAGAGTGTTAGGTGAATGCCTGTTTTCTTTGCTGTGTTGCCTGAGCTGGAGAGAAACTTGAAAAATTAAGTCAGACTCTTTGGGTACGGAATGAGCTATCCTTCCCCTCTTGCACTATGTAGTAATAGTTCCCACAAACTACCACGCCACAAAGAATATGCATTCTTTGTATATTTTGCTCAAGTTCTTCTTTTCCCTATTCTTGTGACACAGTATTCATAGCTTGGCTCCAATGACTTTCAAGCATGTTTTGAGTTTCCATGGCTCTGGAAAGCTTCTCCTTCATCTTGACATTCTTACCTGCCTTGTTCAGACATGCAGAGCCGCGTATTTAGTGCCTCTTCAGCACTGAATTAGTGACAGGAAACTTCTGGTCTGAGTTAGATAGAAGTATGGTCATCTAATGCTTTGAAAATCAAGTTGGAATGAAGTAAATAGGAATAATGCAAGGTTTTCTGAAGAATTTAAATTGTTAAAAGTGAGGAAATGTTGGTGGGAGAATGCTTCTATATGTTGCCATAATTTCTTCAAGGGGTTAAGGCATCTGCCCCACGATTGTGGGTGCAGTTATCACCAAAACAGGGCATAATCAGCTGTACTAGCCAAAAAGGGTGTAACATGGTATGACAGAAAAGAGATTATATCACTCTTTCAATTCAGCAAGTCTGTGCTGCAAATTTTGAGTCATACGCCAATGCTTTTTGGGGGGCAGTAGATAAGATCTGTTATTATGAAAGAACATGTTACATCATATGAAGATGCAAGGATACTGTTCTGTCAATGCCACCCTTCCATTCATACTGTAAAACCTTATACTTGTGTTTCAGCATAGATATCTCATGCAAACATGGCAGCCACAGCACAACTGTTTATGTGACCATCTTGAGGGGTGTGCAGCAGCAAGTTACTAGGCAGGAGCATAAGAAATCTTTCTGCCAGAATACAGTGAGTTTTTTCCTCTGAACTTCCAGCTTTTTCACACATTCTTTGTCTCTTTACTGACCTCCACTAGGTTACATTACTTAGTCTTTCATAAATTTCTGCAAAGTAGCACGAACAGAAACCACCTTTGCTGCGTCACTACCACAGCTTAACACAGTGCTGATGAACCAGTGGAGCACGCCCAAATAATGGGGAACATCTGGAAGGACTATGGTTAGCATCCACTCCGTGCCACATCAGCTGCTCCACTAAAACAGTTTATCAGAGCCGTGCTCACCTGAGTCTTTTCTAGACCAGAGTTCAGGACCACGAACCAAGTGCAAGGAAGAATTTCTGAAGATTCACTAAAGGTCCTTGCCACCATTGTTGTTGCTCCAACAACGTGACTCCGCCGCGTGGCTCTAGAGGAAGCGTTCAGATTAAGCTACATGCCACTGGTGATCTCTTCCCTAAAACATGGTCTTCAATTCATAGCAGAAAAGGGAGAGTTCATGGTCATCAAGTAGTCCCAGCAAGCAGCAACAGTTGCAGTGTTTTGAGCTGGAGGGGAATATGGATCAGCGTGCTCAGGATTCATTTTTCATGCATATGGTGTGCCACCTCTAAGGATTTTTGCAGTGTTTTGTAATCAACTTTTATGAGAGCTAGAAAGAGCTTAAGAGATGCTCTGTTATACTTCTACAAGTTCATTGCTGTCTACATTTGTCAACTTGATCAATGACCAGTGAAAATGACGGGGCAGCCACAATTTCTCTGGGCAACCTGTTCCACTCTCTCACCACTCTTAGTGTAAAAAATTTCCTCCTTATGTTCAATCTAAATCTAACTCTTTCAGTTTAAAACTGTTCCTCCTTGTCCTGTCGATAGAGGCCTTGGTAAAATGTCTCTCTATATCTTTCTTATAAGCCCGCTTTACATATTGAAAGGTCGTGCACAACATCCTGATATACTTGTTGATAGATGCCAGCCTTGGGTTCATAACAGTGTGAAATGAAGTCAGCAGAGGGGCAGAAAGAGTAAAGCATATTTTAGGCATAGGCAGCTAGCATGAAGCCTTACATGCATGTGCATCAAGAGATCTAAAATTCTTTCAGACCCATGGAGAGTTCAGTATCTTATCCACAGCACCGGTTACGCTGAACAGTCCCACATCAGAAGTCCTCAGTAAAACATTAGGACCTTTCCATGTCCCTACCACGGCAGTCTTTCCTCCTTGCTGCTGTAAACTCCAAGAAGTAGCACTGATCCTACTTCTCGTTCCTCTAACGTTGCACCACAGGAGCAATAATAATCAGAAAAGAAAAAGAAGGAAGAGGAGTTATAGGTCGCAAATAATTACTTATGGATACAACTTGCATTCTCCTCCTATATATTGCATTTTTATAAATTATGCTTTATTTTGTTTATTTATATTTTGTTCCGGCTTACTCAGCTTAATTAGCATTTCTTTTTTATTTTTCTTTTTTTGTGTGTGTTTGTGTATGCTGTTTTCAGAAGCCCCTGCTTATGGAGATTTTGGGATTTGTTTTGTGGCTGGCTGCTCTGATTATACCCTTCAGTTACTTGTGTTGTTGAAATTCATAGCGTCATTTATTACTGAAATCGTTACTGCTGCCCACACAGCTGTAGTGAAAGAGGAACCCATTAAAAAGATTTTACCATCTTACAGTAAAAAAAGGAAGCAGCCTACACAATCCACTGAACTGGTTTTCTACCAGTCCGAAACAGCAAACAGAGGAAGGCACACTCAGTCTGACACGCTGCTTATCAGGCAATCCAATACCCTGACGTCTTTCTTGCTATTCACAATTCAAAATATTTTTCAGAGGCAAATTGTTGCAAATATATTGCCACTTCTGCCGGGACGAAAGCACAAGCCTATGGCACAAAATACTGTATTAGCAGATAGGGACACACTGAGTCTAAAGCATGGCAGGAATGCAAGCACTACGCAGCCCTAATCCCCTTGGATTACTTACTAGGACATTTTCCAAATGTGGGAACTGGTTATGGAGTCCATAGGTATTCAGCTTGTACTCCATGTGGAAATACTAAACTCTAACTTTTCAGCATTTGTGCAGGCTAAGGGAGGCTACAGTAATGCTACCTCATATGTCGGCACACCTAAAACTTGCTGAAACAAATACGATCTTGCATTCTGTTTTCCAAATGCACGTGGCACCCGTAATTGTATGTGGTCCCATCCTGTGAGGTTTCCTAAATTACGGAGGAAGGAGATAGGTAGTGATCCTTAAAACACACATGGGCTCCTACAATTGATTGATGATCTTACATCAATAGGGCCCATCAGTTAGGGCTACATCTGGCTGGCGGCCAGTCACCAGCGGTGTTCCTCCGGACTCAGTTCCAGAGCCAGTTGAGTTCAATACTTTTATTAATGATCTGGATGCAGGCGTTGAATGCATCATTAGAAAGTTTGCTCACGATGTCAGACTGGGAGGTGCCGTTGACTCTCTTGAGGGACAAGAGGCCTTGCAGAGGGATTTAGATAGATTGGAGCATTGGACGATCATCAATGGCATGAAATTTAACCGGAATGTCTCCAGAGGAGGGCAACAAAGCTGGTGAAAGGGCTGGAAGGAATGTCCTGGCTAAGGACTCTGGGGTTGTCTAGTTTGGAGAAAAGGAGGCTGAGGGGCAACCTCATTGCTCTCTACAGCTTCCTGAGGAGGGGAGGCGGAGAGGGAGGTGCTGACCTCTTCTCCCTGGGGTCCAGTGATAGGATGCATGGGAATGGTTCAAAGATGCATCAAGGGAGGTTTAGACAGGACGTTAGGAAGTATTTCTTTACCGAGAGGGTTATCAAACACTGGAACAGGCTTCCTAGAGAGGTGGTCGATGCCCCAAGGCCATCAATGTTTAAGAGGCATTTGGACAATGCCCTTAAAAACACGCTTTAGCTTTGGATCAGCCCTGAAGTGGTCAGGCAGTTGGACTAAATGACAGCTGTAGGTCCCTTCCAAGTCAACTCAACACCACTCAACAATTCTAGTCTACCCTGCCACTAGGGGAGAGAAAATTCCTGCTTGTACAAATAGGAAGGTGCTTGATCTCCCCATGTCTTTGGTGATACTCATCTAGCTAGTGTTTCTCTGGTGTTCAAGAATCTGCCGTGTCCATGGCATGCAGAAAGGGAACTAACAGTGTTCCTTGGAGAGGCAGCAAATATATTAACCACTTATGAGGTGCAACAGCGCAGTTTGGAAAAATCGAAGTTCAGAGGTTAACCTGCATAAAAGATTAATTTAGCCCCACCCCAGATCTTTTTTTTTCCTTTCTGTTAGGCTTTATGATGTACGTATTAACACAAGAGTTCCAGAAAGGACCATAATGCAGGTTTGGTCCACTTCACCCTGACACAAGGAAAGGAAGAATGGATTACAGAGCATTAAAATGTAGGAGATGTGAGAGAACGAGTGGATATCAGGTAGGTATCAAGTCCTAATTTGACGTTTATCTTTTTAGCAGCTGAGATCTTTTATTGTGAAAAGGCAGATTGCAAAACATCTAAAGCAGAGAGCTGCAATACTGGAAATGCCTAAGCTTAGCTTAATGGGGGTTCCAGTGAAAAACTGAGTAGCTGACAACTTCATGTAATAGCTGTGCTTCAGATTAATGAAGTGTTTGTTACCAACTGTGTTGTTCCATTGCAAACACTGATACAATAGCAGTTATTACTATTACCAGCATTTCTATCGGAGTAACGTCTACAGGCTGACACGACAGTCATGTCGTGAGTGCCGTACAACCCCTGTAGCAGACAGTTCCTTCTCTGAACAGGTTATGTGGCTCGTTCTTCAGTAATTAAAGCTTCAGTTATCCAAGGGTTTGACATACATCCATGAAAGGACTCAACAGCCTGGCTACCATTTTAGGTACTTGAGGGCAGTTCTTAAAATCGAGAGCTCCAGCTAAGCTGTTGCCTACCTCCTGAAGTCGCCAGGTTCTCCGTGCTGTGTAACACCTCTCATTAAAGTTCCCCCACACCAGTTTCTGAATCATGCACAGAAGTCGGTTTGGGTTTTGTTTTTTAACCTCACCTGTGGCAGTCTAAGGGCACACACATCTTCCACCCATTCAAGAAGCTTACTAGGGGCAGCTGAGCATCTGGTGCTTAATATACTAAAATTCTTGAGGGAAAAACCTTTTCCCTGCCTGTCTTACTGATCCAGTGGTAGCTGCAGCTTTACATCAAAGATGACAGAATGTGCTGGTTTTGGCTGGGATAGAGTTAATTTTGTTCATAGTAGCTGGTAGGGGACTACAGTTTGGGTTTGTGCTGGAAAGAGCATTGATAGCACAGCGATGTTTTCGTTATCGCTGAGCCGGGCTTACACAGAGCCAAGGCCTCTTCTGCTTCTCCCACCACCCCACCGGCGAGGAGGCTGGGGGGGCACAAGGAGTCGGGAGGGGACACAGCCGGGACAGCTGAGCCCAACTGCCCCAAGGGATATTCCAGACCGTATGGCGTCGTGCTCAGCATATACAGCTGGGGGGAGAAGGAGGAAGGGGGGGACGTTCGGAGTGACGGCGTTTGTCTGCCCAAGTCACCGTTACGCGTGATGGAGCCCGGCTGTCCTGGAGATGGCTGAGCACCGGCCTGTCCGTGGGAAGTGGGGAATGAATTCCTTGGTTTGCTTTGCTTACATGCGTGGCTTTTGCTTTACCTGTTAAAACTGTCTTTACCTCAACCCACAACTTTTCTTACTTTTACTCCTAGTTTTCTCTCCCTCCTCCCACCATAAGCAGCACATGGGGACGGGGAGTGGGGGTTGGGGTCAGTCCCTCACACCTTGTCTCTGCCGCTCCTTCCTCCTCAGGGGCAGGACTCCTCACTCTGCCCCTGCTCCGGCCTGGGGTCCCTCCCACGGGAGACAGTCCTCCACGAACTTCTCCAACATGGGTCCTTCCCACGGGCTGCAGTTCTTCATGAACTGCTCCAGCGTGGGTCCTTCCCGCGGGCTGCAGTCCTTCAGGCACAGACTGCTCCAGCGTGGAAGAGAACAAAAGCACAAGATCCAGACTCAGGGCTTTAAGTGAGACACATTTTTGTGTGTCAAAGCTTACAAAGGCAAGGTTTATTAAGCTCAAGCTTATTAAGGCAGTTTTGAGAGTTCAAGAGTAAACTGAATTACCTGAGTGGACTCAGATTTTGGCTGAGCCAGCCAGAAGGTGAGTCAGAGAAAGAGGCTAATCTAGGTACTTTGAATCAGCCTTGAGAGGAGGCAATATCTTTCTGTTAATTAGTAAGAGAGTGTATTCTTTGTCTGAAGTGGGTATCATCACAAGTACATACTCAGACCTTGAAATAAAAGACTAACTTTTGGAAAGGGGACTTTGGGACCAAAAAAAAAAAAATCATTTGAGTATCAGCAGTTAAGACCACTTTCTTACAGTAATGAAAGTGATGTCATTAATAAATAGAGATCTTGCCTGGTAAAAACAGATGTAAGAAAGCCTCTGATTAGATAGTGAATGGACTTTGCATTGTTTGTGCAATGATTGTCTGAATTATATGCGCCATGCTCAGCACTAACTTTTACTTAAAAACCTTTAATCCAGTACAGTCAGCCAGAACATGTAAAAGATTTGTTATGAAACCATTTTCTGCCTTGGAAAATGTGCAATTATGTTTAGAGCTTAACAGCACAAAGCACTATTCCCAAACCATGGGAGTAAAAGAAGCAATTCCTGAAAACTCTGTGGGAGAAGTAAGGAGTGAAGCAGGACTCGGAATGCTATCAGTTATTCACAAACACATTTCCACTATTTTAAAAAGCCTTTTAAAAATTACCTTAGTCTTTGAAAATTATTTCCTTGGGTAGATGAGAGGCCCGATTTTGAAGACCAGCATTTGATTTTTGGACCTTTGACGTCACTGGGCTTCTAGTGCAGTTTGCAGTCAGGACTCCTGTAAGTCAAAACGCAATTTAAAAAAAATACAAAGCTGCAAATGTTTCCATTAGTTCAGGACCCAACAGTGTGCAAATGAGGAAAGGTGTGCAAGAAGGTTGAGCAAGATTGAGATAAAGGGCTGTGGATAAACGTGGAATAAAGCCTAAGCAATATGGATCAGTGCCAGAGCAAACAGGAGTTGCCAAATTTTCCCCAGGTATCTTTGACCAATCTTATCAGTACGGTAGGTAGCATAGGTTTAGATGAAAGGCTGCCTGTATTACCTCAGGAAAATATTTAATAGCTTGGTGAGATTTTACAAAGCAGATATCACTGAGGGCCAAAGAAGGAAACATATACAAATTAATTATACAACCCAACAGAAAAGCATAAAAAAAAAAACCCCAACCCCTCTTATGTAAAGAGGTTATGGTACATGAAAACAGAGCGGAAGTAAAATTAGCATTGCCACTAGAGTATCTTCTCTAAATGTGAAGAATGATGAAAATTATACAAAATATTAACTGACTTATTCTAAAATACAGCCTTTATTCCTGCAGCTCTAAAATGCCAATTCTATTTTTCTCCAATGGTCACATCTTGAAATTGGAAGTCCAGGACAGACAGTTTCCACTGGAAATAATATTGAAAGTTTGCATTATAATGAAGTATTTTTTCTGATAAATTCTCTCTGGAAAAGGGTATGTTTTAAGAAATATCAGTGTGCATGACAAATTTCGTTTTATATATGGCCCCTCATATTAATAGCTAGATATTGAGTAAATGAAATAAGCACATTCATTTTCTTCTGTGTTATAATGCTGAATGGTAAATAATAAAAAAATCTTAATCTTTAAACAAAAAGCTGTATCTATTAAAACATTCACAGATCTTAGCCAAACTTTTTGTAGTATAATTGCTGTTTATTTCATGGAAGTGTTGAAACTATTCCTCATCCTGCAGTCTTCGCAATCTCATACATATACACCTATGAGGGGCATAACTTCACTAAAAAAAAAATCTCGTAACTTACTTGTTTTAAATCTAAAGAGTGAGCAGCATTTAGGAGAAGTAATGAGTGTCAAAAGCACCTTGGGCTCTGCCCATATGCAATAAGTAAAGCAGGGAAAATGAGCAGAGATTTCTTCATTCTTGCTTTTCCAACTTCCCTCCACAAAGCCAAGAGCATTGTCAAGACCCTGTAAACAATACGAGAGCTACGATTAGGCAGAGCTACGTGTTTTCATCTCCTTCGTATGTGCCAATTTTGATTTTTTCCCTCATCTCAAGCTACACAAAAAGTAACAGCAAACTTTCTGTTAAACCCAGTCAAATAAGGCAGTAAGATTAGAGGAAAAAATGCAAGCGAGGCAAAATATGTTAGACTTCTGTTAAAGATTACACCTTCAGGCAAAGCAAGCATTGAGTAATTGAAGGCAGCCCTGGTTTGGCCAGCTTGCTTGCCAGGGTCTAGGCACCTGGTACGTGCGCAGAGCCGGCGGGGAACGGGTCGTGCAGACCTCTGCTCGGGCAGGGGGTCAGCCGTGCGTCATTTGGGCAGACACTCTTGCTAAAACAGTCAACAAACGATGATGTTTGATGAAACAGGCAATTTACGCTGCCTGTTTTCCTTTGGTCTATTATATCGAGGCAATGCTAATGCGAGGAAACAATGTGTTTAATTGAGTTGTTTTCTAAAAGTGAGGAGGAACCAAAAAGAAGGCTGGACATGATGTACGAAGGTGAAGTAACTGCAGTGGACTGAATAAAGCAAGCTGAAGGGGAACTGAGAGGGGGGTGTTTGGGTTCAGGTCTCCCAGCGGTGTCTGTCTCCCCAGAGACCCTCACCCCTTCACAGTCTTACAGACCAACACAGTCCAAGCATAGAAAAAGAGATATCAACTCCCACAAGAACTCAGTTACCCGTTTCTTCACACATTTCCAACAGCAACCCCAGCAGCATCCACGAGTGAAAGCCAGACTTCAAGCTGAAAACTCACCCAGCTACCACCCCAGGGAAGGCTGCCTTAAGGCATTTTGTATTTTCATTCTGTTTGGGGAGTGTTGCAACTTAGTCTGTAAACAGTATCTCCCATCATCCTTATTCCTCAATAATTCTTGCATCATATATGCACAAGGTCAAAAGATAGATTCCCGAGACTTACGTGTAGAAAATAGGAAAGAGATGATTCTTCCCCAGCTCTTTGTTTGTAGAAGAGTATATCTACTTGTGTGTCAATGCTGTTGCTGTCAATCCTGAATCAACAATCACTGCGAGATAAGGATTTATTGCACTAAAAAAAAAAAAAACCACAAAAAACCAAAAAAACAAAAAACAGTAAAACCCCCCAAAATTTCCCAGTACTGGCCAAAGTTTTAAAATGGTGAAATCTAAGAGGAATGAGCAAAGAATAAACACTGAAGTTAACAGACACAGCAAATCTATATAAAGCATTTCTGTGATCGATCACATGCTATGAAATAGGAAATGACATTTTTCTTCTGACTTGTTCCATTATAGCTTTACAGTATTTGAGTCGGATCATTGGATCCAACTTTGATTACACCAACCAAGCAAAATACCTTTTATAATCTTGTAATGATTTGAATGAAATGGATTAAGACCAAGTAAACTTTTCTGAGGTTTTCAAGAAACTGTGAAGACATTTCTTCAGAAGAACTTGCAGACAAACAGAGTAACTGGTGTCTGCTGTTTTCTTTCAAGGTAAAGAGCAATGTATCATCATTTAATGAAACAGGTCAGGCTGCAACTTACAGGGTGAAAAATGTCACCATTAATCATATAACAGTACTAGACCTCCTTGATCTGGTACTTCGCTCTGGTAAGCAGGATGTAAAAATATTTTATTTTTTTATTAAAAAAAAAAGTATAACTATCAGTTTACCAAGCTTTAGTGTGTGACCTGAAAATAAATTCCAGCACAGCTCCTGAGGGCCTGTTTACTCTCAGACTGCAACACAGTGAGATTTCCAGCTGCACTAGGGTTGAAGTTTGACTTTGGGTGGAACCCCACCATGACAAAGTTCAAGCTTTTATCACACAGCTAAATCCTACAGGCTCTACACAGCAATCCAGGCTGTAAAAGTGTCATCATTACCAGTGAACTGAGTATCAAGCCACTTCACTTACTATTTTTACACCACTGCCTCTTTGTTTAGCCTTGATTAGCTCTCCCAGACTACATAAATATGCAACCCTTTATAACCTTTTGCAGAGATAGGGCTTTTTCAGGAATCTTATGCTAAATGATCCATCCCCACAACTGAAATCATCCTGAACTAGAAGATGACCTCAGAACTTCTCACATGGGAGAAGTTTTCACAGGAAAAAGTACACAGATACCTTCTCAAGGGGAAGTAGAAGAGAAAGGAAATGCGACAGATGCTTTGCAGGTACCTTAAACAGCTGTTTGTGAGATGATGGTACAGCACAGATTATAAAGGTCTTTAGCTCTTAATCTGGACTCAAGAGCTAAGTGGGAATCTAGTAATTACTGACAAACCACAAATCTGGCAAAAATGCCTTAATTTCATTTACAATCATCAAAATAGAGCTTAGTTCTTTTCCCAGTTCTGTCCAAAATGGCCTTATGCAATTGCTTAAGTTAATCATCAACATCAGCCAAGTCAAGGCGATACTCAAGTCCAGCTTTGCAGGTCATGACCACACAATTGTGAGCCCAAACCAGTTCAGATTGAGTTCTGCAATATTGCCTGGGAGGAAAGGTCAAGCTTCACGATGCACTGCGTATTTTCATGCAACCTACTATCAAATGAGAAATAAGAACATGCAACATATCACTGGATCGATTCACTTCTGCAGTACTGGTTTGAAGCCCCAAACCCCACAGCAAACAAAACTCAAAGTGCGGAAAGAATCATACAGTGGTTTGGGTTGGGAAGGACCTTTAAAGCTCTCCTAGTCCAACCCCCTGCAACAAGCAGGGACATCTTCAACTCTATCAGGTTGCTCAGAGCCCTATCTGACCTGACCTGGAATGTTTCCAGAGATGGGGCATCTACAGCCTCTCTGGGCAACCAGCACCAGTGTTTCACTACCCTCATCGTAAAACATTTCTTCCTTCTACCTAGTCTGTATCCATACCTTCTTTTAGTTTAAAGCCATTACCCCTTGTCCTATAGCCACAGGTCCTAGTAAAAAGTCTCCCCATCTTTCTTATAGGCCCCCTTTAAGCACTGAAAGGCTGCAATAAGGTCTCTCCAGAGCCTTTTCTTCTCTGGACTGAACAACCCCAACTCTCTCAGCCTTTCCCCACAGGAGAGGTGTTCGTTCCCTGTGATAATTTTTGTGGCCCTCCTCGGGACCCGCTCCAACAGGTCCATGTCTGTCTTGTACTAAGGTACAGAAAGATTTGACTTGAAGCTAGGGTATTATTGCCTTTAAAAGCCTGCAGTTAAGGCACGTGAAGGCTAAATGATGAGTTCTGACTCATACTGCGGGCTGGAATAGCAGCCCATGCAGTGCGTGTGCATGCAAATGAGACGTCCCAGGACCTGCTCGTTTGCAACTGGGAAATATAGTCACAGGGCACCCATCTGTCTTCTTCCCTCACCTTTTTTCCCCCGGAGAAAATGTAGCAATCCCATATACTCACTCATCTCCTGGCACAGCCCGCTTCAACAAATGTCCACTGAGATTCTGGAATCTGCTGCTGCTTTTGGCTACTCAAGTCCAAACATTTTGGAAAAGGGAAAACAACCTAGGAATAAAGGGGAAGGGCCCTCGAGAAGGAGGTGTACCCCAGGAGAAGCTGTAGTTTCCAAAACGTAAGTTTCATATTCATTCCCAATTCCACTGTTACAGATATGCATCTAAAATAAAATGGTAGTAGCAAAATGTTGAGCAATTCTCCTTTACACGTAAGTGAAAATTGTATTGCAACAACCTGTCAAAGGAATATTTGATTTTACTTGAGCAGAACACAAAGTCAAAACACAAGTGAGATTGTATCACGTCACGTAAACAGTCTTTTTGCTCTCACGGTAAGCAGCTGTAAATGGATTTATCTCGTGCATTGAAGAAACGGCATTATTGCTCTTCCAGTGTTGCCTAACCCTCTCAGTGCCTTTTGAAAACGACAACTTTTACTATACAATACTTGTCACAGTCAGTTTAGCAGCACGGAACATAGGTCAGTCTTTTAAGCATAACTACACTGAAACTGTGGGTTTTCAAAACAAAGGTAGCTGCAGAAGGTACATACAACCTAGCTAGCCCGTTCTATGTCTTCTCAACATTACTGCACAAGACATTTCCTCTCCTTTGATTTTCTTGTCTGACTTGACACCATCCAAATTTTAGCCTAACGTCTACTCTAAACTAGTATAAATCACAGTAGAATTTATTAGTGATAATCATTTATGGGCACGGTCAGATAAAAGCCACCTGGACAAAGTTAACAGAATAGCTGTCTGTGTTAAACACTCCAAAACCTCCGCAAGTTCGTGTCACAGTGCCCTTTCCACCACATGGTCAGTAGGTGTACTTGGACACTGTTTTGTAAAGGTTACCTTACAATGCACAATGAGGCAAGAGACACACAGTTCCTCACCTGTGAAACAAAAAGTAGGGATTTAGGAACAACATAACTGCAATAAGAAAAGCAGAACTGAACATTTGGGTAATAGATGGTAGAATAAACCTCTGTACTGACAGCTTTTTGAGAGCCTATATGGTAGCTCTGAGACACTTCAAGTCCTGTATTTCAACTCTACATACTCTGCTAAACTATTAAGAACAGTCCTTCACTAAAATTTGAGTAAACTGCGATTAAAAAAACTAGATAACCTCGTGACAATTCTGTAAATTGTCACCAAAGTTTTTAGATCATAAATCAGAAAAGGTTCTTCGGTAAGCAGAGGCTTAGGTAAGGCATCATCAACAGCACCCACAGTAAAGCAGGACAGCAACTTTTTCCCATCCATATGGTACACACAACCACAGACACTGCTGTACCACAGACACAAGCAGCATTCCCTTTTCTGAAGGCGTAGGAAATTAAAGAGAAGGTTCCTAACAAGTAATTTCACACATCAGAGCTGAGCAGAATTTAGTGCTTAGCCCCTACATGTGAATTTCAAGTGTCAGACTTCAGTCCACAGCCTTTGCTGTCAGGGCCTGTGCAGGCTTCTGCACGATCTCCAAATAACAGATGAACATATGAACTTCCCAGATCAAAATAAACTATTTGAAAACATTTGCACAGTAAACAGACAACATGTTGCCAAGAGATTTTTAAATTCAGTTTTATTTCAGAAATAAAAGAGGAAGACAATATAATTAATTCAGCAGACACAACCAAAATTAAAGATTAAGCCTTGCTTATTCTTTCCCCAAACTCATTAGGGTTCTATGTTCCAGCAAGAAATATTCCCACCCATTCATGCAGCTCTTTCAGCTCCCACCTGCCTAATCAGGTAAAAATCCAACTGAATCCCAGAACAGAGTAGGCTATCAGTTCATTTTATTTTACTGCGTCTATATCACAGCTAGCTTTTCCACAATGGATTAGTAGATAAATGAGGTGGAGAAGTAGCTTTCTACAATTTAACAGAACAGCACTTAGTATCTACTCTTCTTTATCTATCTGCCATCACTTCTTGGAATGCCAATTCACACTTAAATCCCAAATCAGGAAGTACTCCTATTCAAAATACAACTCAAGACAGACCCAGAAATGCACTGAATGTTGAAAGGAAAAAAGAAAATCTGCTATGTTTTGACATTTCTGTAACATTTGCTTGAGTTAAGAGCTAGTAGCTGGGCTCTGACATCCTTTCTGTCATCATTCATGCTTTTTCCAATTTGAATGCTCATGAGGCAGTGTTAGCAGGCAAACAAGAAAAGTGAGTAATTTTAAACCAAGGGTAATGCTGTGCCAACTGGGATCTGGACCAATTACACATATACACTTATCTTTCTCTTCGGCAAGGGAAGAGGAAGAAGTAACACGAGCACTTAATGACAACTTGCCAGGACTTCAGACACATGGTGAACTGCCTGATCCTACTGAGCA
The DNA here is from genome assembly GCA_034782735.1 of Sagittarius serpentarius. NCBI lineage: Eukaryota > Metazoa > Chordata > Aves > Accipitriformes > Sagittariidae > Sagittarius > Sagittarius serpentarius. The sequence goes on along the minus strand of JAVKLA010000021.1, from coordinate 27,484,493 downwards.
CACTTCTGAAACTCTTTTGGTCTGTTAGGACTAACTTCAATGTGCAAGAGGTATGACAGACTTTTTATTCAAAACTCCAACAGCCAGCTTGAATACTAATTATCCCATAACTGGGTAACACTTTCGAAATAATCATGTAAGAAAATACTAGGTGGGATTTTGGCCCTTATAAAACAGTAGTTTAAGCCTTGGATTTGTTGCATGCTTCCATAGTAAAGCACTCAGATGCTGACAATGTGTTTTCTTAGACGACCATTACTCAGATTCAATCAAAGTAGTGTCCATAAGTTCCTTAATTATCATTTAATTATTGCTCCAAGTTCTCAAATACAAGCATTTTCATTTTGTGCCAATTAGTAAGACCTGATTAAAGATTATACTCCAAGTCTGAATACAAAAATAATATTACTAAGCTATAGAAACTCCTTTGGATCTAAAGAATAATTATAGGGAACACTTTTCAATTCAAAGGGTTCCAAAATCTTTCGCATTGATTAACTAAATCGCAAATACTAGGCAACATTACAACATGCCCCAAATCAGGTTTTATACATGTATCTAGCTATGGATACCCACATTCATACAAACATGCCACTTCAATTAAAGTCTAACTCTGAAAACTAGCTCTGGCTTCATCAGTAGATAGCACTATCAGATTATGGCAGTAAAATAACAGAATTTCAGGAGCTATCTGGAATAGTTTTGAAAGTGATTGAACTTGAATTTGGCAAGATAAAAATATTCATGCACTTGGAGATTAATTTCCCAGACACTTGGAAAATTAGTATTTTTCTATTTAAATTCTTACAGATTAGAAAGAACAGTCTCCTCCCCTAAAGAAGTGTAAGATGTAAACAATTTAGTTGTAAAGTGTATATAAAAAGAAAATATCCTTTCCTACCTCTCTTAGGTCAGTTACAACCCAACCTAACATTACTAAGGAAAGATGATCTTAAAATATATGTTGGGAATAAAATTCACATATATTCAGACTAAACTTTCTGGTTAGCTTCATTTTGATCATAAGGAGATATAACCAACATTTTACCCAAACTACTGCATATCATTTTACTTCTGGAAGGCTAAAAATGAAATTCAGAGGGAGTGTCTACAAATACATACAGATAACTAAATACTGAGCAACATCAACTTTTCAATATGAACAAGTTTATCCATAAGGATAATCACAGTATTATTATAGAAGTTCTATTGTGTGATTTAGCCAGGAATAAAAAAATGGGACAGTAGTTTGATTAAACTTAATGTTTGCTTCTAGAAATGAAGACAACTTCTAATCATGAATTTCCTTAAAATCACCATAGGTCAATAAGCAGTAAAGCACTAGTGTTGAAAGGCACTAGGATTGTTAGCTTGTGTCACCTAGTTTCCCACAGAGACAGGCACTTGAAAGCTTAATAAATCAAGCCTGTAAAACACTTCTGTATTTGTGCGGAAGTCTGCTACATTCATTAACATCTTCAACAGTTGTAAGGACGCAAAATTCATAGAGGAAGTCTCTGCAGCATGCTTTATAAGTTGGATCTTTCTTTGGCAGACACAGGAGATGTGGACTGTGTATATGTCCTAATTACATCCTAAAAATAATACAAAAGAAACATTCAGAGCAAGCTCCATTAAAAGTAGTCAGGTGAACTTCATTAAAAAAGAGCACTTGAAGCAACAATGTTGATATTCTCTGTAGCAAGCAGTGAGCCCAGGAAAGGCTTGTGGAAATGTTTCATTACCATTACAAAGAGTGGGTCATCATTTGGTCTGAAGAATCAACCTGAACACGTTGCATATCAAATACAGTTATCTTTGAGAAGCCTTACAAAAACCCAACTGAAACAAAGTAATTGTACATCATTGGTTTAACTACATTTAATTAAATGTTGATCGAGTGATGTTTCCTCATTTTGTAATTCTACTTGCACTGACATCCCCCATTTAAACCAAGTGGAAATCAAGACCAATTTCTCACTTTGTTGAATTTACAAAAGAAGCTAAGATAATTCACAGCCAGTCAAAATGCAACTACAGAAATCATTAGCATACCTTTTTCCCACTTTCAGCATTGTATTTGTCCAGCAAAACCTGAATACGGGCACCATAGTCAGGATGAACATCAGTGAAGTTTTTCACCTAAACAGGAAGACGGAACAGAAAAGGCAAGAAGAATTTTTTCCTCCACTTCAAATGTATTCTTTAACACATTTTCTGCTCTGTGGCCTACAAGCAGCACATACCATAAGGAAGAAGATGAAAACTTATTCCCAGAAGTTTAATTCTGACAGCCAGAAAGGAGCTATATAATAAATACTATTTCTATTATCTCACATAGAGCTCTTTCCCAATTCAAACAAAGTTCCATGGGGAAGGATAAGGATCCAGTCCCTCCCTGGCACTCACTGCCTTTTCCTTGTTTAGAACAAAACATTACACTGCCAGTCATCTGATTTTTGAAACACCAAGCTAAACACATAATGACGTCTGCGAGATTCAACATCAATCCCATTCTTCCCATCAGGAAAAAAAGTTACTTTAACATGTTATACATTGTTATATTATGTGAATAGGCACATATTTAAGTATTCTGTATTGGTAATTCCTCCGTAAGAAAAATCCAGAAGTTGCCTTCTCAGAGAAGAGTTCCTGATCTTCCTTCCCATAAGGATACTGCCATTTTGACAAAGTTACCAGCCTGCAAGAAAACCTGGAATAAAGAGCAAAGGCTAAAAACCAAATAGGCCACTTACAGCTCTCTTCTGAATGAAGAGTTGCGCATCTTTAAGATGATCAGCAATGTTTTTACACAGTCTTTGGCGTTCATCCTCCTTCAGCACTTTGGTATAGAATTCTCGCACCTTACAATTGGAAACAAAGTTTTATTTTGAAATTCCCAAAAGCAAGTCATTCTATCTGTAGCAGCCAGTAATACTTACTAGATTTTTAGGATTCATTCTTATTGAAAAAGAGTACCTTCCACTTACTAGTCAGGCAACACTTAAAATACTCTAGATACTTAAACTCAAAAGACAATCGGGGCGGAGGGGGGGGGTTGGGTTTGGGAGTGGGGTTTTTTTGGCAAACGTGCTAACAACTCCTTCCATTTCTAGCTTGAAGTAACTGTTGCTTTTGAATTAATGAAAACAAATATTCCTGTTGGGGTCCAATTTAGGAATGGATGATCATGACATTGCATGCATACTCTAGTTTGCATGTCTGCAGACACTAACCCCAAGATGACAAAAGTCACCACCTCTAGATATCGGTGCTCAGAATATAGATGGCAAAGGTCTGCGAGAACCCACTAACTGTCCTGTCAGCGAACATTCAGTTATTAATTAAATTAAGCGGTACATAGATCTTCCAAGCTCTCATGATTGCTGAAATTCAGGTTAGCCCAGATGCTTCAGAGAGGAGTCATGTCTGGATGATTCTTATTAATTTTCTCTAAACTCATCCTGTAAACTCATCTTATGTAATAAGCAATATAAAGCCTTTTCATACATCATACCTGAGTCACATTATCTTCATTTGCACTATTGAAGCGCTGCACATCTCCCGAAACAGACATGCGGCTTTCCCTTAGAACAGGCTGATCTTCCGGACCAGTAAAACTATTTGGATAATAGTTTGGGGCACCACCTGAAAACAAAACAAAACACCCCCACAAAACCAAGACAGTCAGATGCCAGGTCTCTCGAATTGAGTCATAAGACAAAGGAAAAAAAAAAAAAAAAAGTTCTTTGAAGAACCACCTAAATCAATTACCCAGTTACGATTTGCTTTGTTAAAAACCAGTTGTCAGCATTTTCTGTCAACATACAGCTCGACATCAGGAGCTGGGTCTTCAAGCCAGTATTTATCAGCACTTACTACAAACACAATTTCAATAGCTTTTTTGGGAAAAAATTGATTTGTTTCAGACATAAGGAGATCTGGTCACTCTCACAGCAACATTGCTCAAGACGATTTTCATAGACAAAGTCATGGAAGTTATTCAAAGTTTTGGTCCAGCGCAACACAAAAACATACTTTCATCTGCATATTTGAAGTACTACTTAACTGTGTAGCACGTTTATTTTAAACACATAATGAACTTACAGAACTGCATAAAAAGAAACTTCTTATCTGTTCCTGGACAGGAACAGCTGTTCTCAAGTTCCTGTTTTCCAAATAGTTCCCTGTCTTCCCTCAGCAAGTATTAGAATTCATAGCCCGGAGGAATACAATGTTTTGGCATGAAGCATAGCTTAAGTATATCCTTGTTTACTCTCAGGTGTAAACAGTCATTATTGGGCAAACACTGACAGAACATAACCTGCTGAATAGAGGCAAAGTCAAAACTCTAGTCTATGCACTTACACTCTCGCCTTTTGCAGTCTCTTGGAAATCAGAAAGCAAAGCAGTTTAACAAAGTAGACGGAGTAGATGAAAGTCAGTCTAAGTTTAAAAAATGCAAATGCAGATTTCTCAAAGACATTTAGGCCACCTCTTATTTTTATAATATATTTTTGCCTAGAAGTAGAAATAAAGACGTAGTAATTCTGTGAAATCATTTCTCTGGCATATTTCTTCATTTTAAATAATTAATATCTTAGAATTTTTTCAGTTAAGTCCCCTTTAACAAGCATGTCTCTAGAAGTCCTTAAAGGAATATAAATCAGGGACATTACTGAATTCATTTGACTGGGGGTGTTCTCCTGCAAGCCCACTTTCTCTTAAAGGCCTATCTGTAAGTTTTTAAATGCATCTTAAGCTTCACTTGGTTTTTACGCTTGTAAATGAACTCCCCACCCCCTGTCCAAACATCCAAAGTCTCCTTTCCTGGATTAATAGAAGAGATACACACCCATTCTAAACAAGTATGTAAAGATGACATTCTACTTCGCAGGAACCAAGAGAACCCCGTGCTCCCCCCCCCCATTGTTTACAAAATTAAAAATTAGCCTGTTTGTAGAAAGTACAAACATCACACATACATCAAATTGAAAAATACTTATAGTTAAGAGACTAGCAACTACTTCACACAAGACTGAAGTCATATAAGGATCATCCATGCGCTTCTTTTGAAGTCTTAAAAAAAGATGCAGAGAATGCATTCTGTAATCTACACAAGCATGCTTATGTTTTACAGCAAAGCTTTGATTCTCAGTATGTGTGCAAGACTGATAAGAGACATACAGTAGATACACAAATAAGAGCGATAAAGGCAATACAACATATTCAGATTTAAAAGAATGCTTTCAACAAGGTTCCTCAAACAGGAGATAACAGGATAAAGGTCAGTATCTTGTCAATTAGCATCATATCATGAACGTAAGAAACAGAGGAATAAAAGGTCCCTTTTCTTAGTAAGAAGAATTATCAGGTAGACCCTCCCCAAGGATCTGTGTGAGGACTAGTACTATTCAACACATTCATAAAGTTACCTGAAAAGGGAGCAAATAATAAATTGACAGTTTAGCCTTTGCAAACTTTAACCCAGTCAAAATCAAAGCTAACTATTTATACTGACACATAATCTCATGATACCAAAACAGTAGGTCAAAATTGCTTTTGTGAAAACAGCTTTATGTGCCACGTAATTCACATGGGGAACAGAAATACATGCAACTTTATACATGCACAGTCATAGGTTCCAAGATATGTCATTACCTATCACAGAACAGGCCTTGAATTCATTTGGAAAAGCTTGAAGTAAATTACTTTGATTGCTGGTGAGCGCTGAGCTAAAGAGAGTATTAGGAATGGCACATGGACAGATTTAGGGCACTCTACAGAGCATTTGGTGGATTTGTAATAACTGCAAGTGAGGCCAACGAAACTCAAAAAGGAACTAGTAATGTAAGGAAAGGTACCAAAAGGTTGACAAATGAGAGGTAAGAAACAGTTTCCACATAAAAGGAAAAAACCAGATAGACTGGGAAGTCTAAAGCTCAGGAAGTTATACAGTGGTGTTTGAGTTAGGGGAAAAAGTCACAAGAGACACTGAATGGCTGAGGAGAAAAAGTAGCATTTCTCACAATACGTTAGTAATACCCAATAAAACCACTGGTTTAGCAAATATCTTAAATGATCTGTGAACAGAAGTCTGTAGTACATGCGTAAGTATGATTATATTTAAAGATATTTTCGTTGCTACCTTGGTTGTCAGAAACGCACATTGGTCCATCCCTCTGGTAATTGGCCACACGAGTTCTGAAAGGGCAGTTCACAGGAATTTGCAGATAGTTAGGTCCCAGGCGATGTCTATGAGTGTCAGGATACGAGAAAAGACGACCCTAAAACATTTATCACAAACATTAACTACTACTTGCTGGAAGAGATCACTTAAGTGGTATATCCCAATTCAAAGCACTATACATTAAACAGCGAAAGGGAGAAGACTGTGTCTTTTCCATATATCTCCTTGAATACTTCAAATCATGTCCCAAGTGACACTCAGCCACAAACTAACTTTGCTGGTAGAAGCATGTAGAAAGCTGGTAGAAGAGCAGGTTGAGTTGCATTTGTGCAGATTGGGTATTTCCTACCAATTTCTGAATGCTAAACCTATTCTGAAGCAGGAAAATGGCTACACATGTAGAGATGAAAAATGACTAACTGTGCTAAATATTACTAAAGGATAATATATTTTCCTACTTACTTTCAAGCTTAGATTTTAAAATTGATTACATCTGAAATACAGTAGTCCCTTATTTACTGAACTGAATCTGAAGCAGTTCTACTGACATCTGGATGCCAAAACGGCAGACTGATTCTGACCATGAAATTTGTGGGAGCAAAGAGAGCTAAAACAAAAGAACTGCACAATGGTTCAAGAGTTTATCCAGTTAAAACTGTCAAAATACCTCCTTGTTTCCATGGCTATAATTTGAAACAGCAATCTGGTTTTAATCTGAAAAAGCATAACACGCAAGCATCCGTGACTCTGCAGACAGTATAGCCTACTGCAGCCAATCTTATCAGATATTTTGACCTGCAAAAAATCTGATACTACTTCTAGAGAACAGTCTTGTGGTTTGTATCAGGGATTAATTATATCTGTATTTCAGAGCATTTGAGGTCCACCTCTCACACTGTAAGAGTTTGTAACTGTAGCTATACTGTAAAAGCATGAATAAATATGTATTGCTGCTATGGTTTTATCCCGTAGTTCTTGTCAGAGTGACAGATTTCCCCATCAACTTTGACAGTCGTTGCAGGTGCCCTCTAAATTCTAGATTTTTATTCCTTTAGTCCTTTCCTGTTCTCTTTGTATTTAAATTTTGGATGAGCACATCAAATGATGATCATTAAAAACCAACCACCTAAATAAATAAAGAAAGAAAGAAAGAATCAGTTGGTTTCCATCTGTCAGGTTTACTGCTGCTACACAAACAGGGATAGGAACGCTTTCATAAAGAGCAAAGCAAACGTAATATTCTTGAGGTAAAATCTTACGTGCACTGTAGTTTACCTGCAGCATTTTATCAGGGCTAGGTTCAATACCAGGTGGCATGTTGCTAGGATCATATGCCATCTGTTCTACCTCTGCAAAGTAATTGACAGGATTCCTGTTCAAGATAAGCTTTCCCACAGGGATGAGAGGGTAGTCACCATGCGGCCAAATCTGTAAGACATAATACACACACATTAAAGTCAACATTATTATAGTATTATGCGGCTTAAATAATTACTAGGCAGCATTTGCCTGATTTAAGTCTTGTCCGAGAAAACACAGTACTGAAGAAATTTATTTTTTTTGCTAACAAATATTGAGAAATGTCTTATTTTAAGAAGTCTTTTGCAATTAATAGAGAGTACTAACGCAACTTATTTCATCATCCCAGCATAATCTCAGCACTTGACTACTTAAATGAAATACCCACAGGCGCTTGAAAAACTGCCTAGGAATGCAATATGGTTGGTGGAACTGGTAGCATGATTCTGTTCAGCTACTTCAAAACGCAACCAGCTTAACTAGCCTTTTCTTTGTCATCTTAGCCTGCACTTTCACATTCAAAAGTCTTTAGCCATTTTGGCATAGCAATATTAGAGGAATAAAAAAGTAATACAAGTTTATGTTAGTATCTTTCAACAAGCCATTCCTTGGAACAGCAGTTGGAAGTCTGACAAAAACAGACCAACAATCAGAAACCACATTATCAACAACACAAAACTAGCGAGCTCATGGTGTGACCACATTATCTGAGATCACACTTTGGAAATCCATTGCAGCTCTAATCTACAGGCCTGGAATCAAGCCCTATCCATATTCCACTGAGGAAGAGTAACATCAGATATAACACCAATGTAATTTCATCTCCAGAATTTCTGACTCATCGTGACCATGTAATGAAGAGTACACTTAAATAAAAGGGAAGAATAAAAAGGACACACTAGCTTTATTGATAGGGACTAGTAAGAAAACAGTGCTACTCCATGGAAACTCTTACACTTTTTATAGATAAACTCAGTTCTGGCATTTGCTATATTTTGATCTCACAACCTTTCTTAAACTGGCTGAAATTGAATATTCACAACAGTATCAGAGATACCTTAGTTACATCAAATGGATTAAATGAAAACTTTTCTGCTTCCTCAAATGTCATAACTTGAATGTAGAAAGACCATGACGGATAGTCCCCCTTGGCAATGGCATTGTAAAGATCGCGTATTCCATAATCAGGATCAGTAGAAGCCAGTCTTCCTGCTTCTTCAACAGAAAGATTTTTGATGCCCTGGTCAGTCTAAAAGCAATAAAAGCAGTAGCACCAGTTACAACACGCAGAAAGTATTACAGAAATCATTAATAAGAATGTGCTTTAACAAGACTTATAATCCAAGAATGCAACTGTCCATGTTCCAATCTCCAATAATTTGAGTTCAGAATAATAGTACATTCAACAGCTGCCTTCCAGATAAAAATTAGTTCTCTGATAAAAGTGAACTAAGTATGTAATGCTATACCGCAGAACGCATGACATCAAACTTGAAGGTATGATGAAGCATGAAGGTATGATCAAGGCATGAAGAACATCAAGTAAAGAGGTTTTCCCTCTCCCCTTACAGGACGGAGTGCTCCTTCACTGTCCCACCAGCCCACCTTTTCCTACAAATAACATGCCAACATAAAGTGATAAAACAGTTGTAGCCCTCAGGGCTGAAAATTCTGGATTCTACATGAATCTCAGTTTCCCACCCCTATTTCCGTGACATCTTTAGCACTAACTAAAATCTCACTTTAATTAAGCTTTTGACAACTTGAACCCTAAAAGCTGCTACACAATCCCTCTTAGTTTAACATAATGGTTTCCAGAGTCTTGCTGCAAAGGCAGCTGTCGAGGCTCCACTGAAGTCTAATGATGTAAGAAATTGTATGGCCTTTAAAATTTTGAAGGGAAACTGTTTTCAAGTGAGATATGCTAGACATTGCTTTCTCACAAAAGTGTGAAAGTTCTGTAAGGTTCTGTGAGCTTCAGCTGCAGAGCCCTTGGAAACAGAGTTTTTACACAGTTGAGGCCACCTTAAAAATACAATGCAGCTCATATCCAGAAGATAAATGGGAACAAAACCCAGATCCAAACTGAGAGAATTTTTACCTGAAGAAGCACCTGTTTAATCCGAACTACTGTGTAGCCACGAACATGAAACAGGAACATACCACACACTGCATAAAACATTTCCAAAGGGCTAGAGGATTCTTGCATCTGTGCTGAATGATAGCAAGGGAGTCCGATAGGGAGTTCTTGCACAGCTTCACACCCAAAACACCTAGTGGTATGAGGCTGAAATGCAGAGCTAGATGCTCAGAGCTCACCACACAAGTAGATTGAGTTCTCCAATAACTAGAGAGTTCCTCAAAGAAGAATTCTTTATAGTCTAGTACATACCTACTATGTCATAGCAAGAACAACGATGTCAGTTGTATTTATTAAAGGCATGCAACCAATATAAAAAAACCACACACACCTTTTTGATTGACAAGTCTTTTCTGAATTAAACTTGAAAAGTCACAGAACACTTTTAGACAACCTGTTTAAACCATCTTTTTAATACAATATGATGTATACTTCCAATAGGTAAGTGGGAAAAAAAAAATAATACCTTCACATGGAATTTGCAATAAACTGCTCTTCCACTAGCATTAACCAGTTTAAAAGTATGTGATCCGTATCCATTCATATGGCGATAACCATCAGGAATACCACGATCACTGAACAAGAAAGACACCTAAAGAGAAGGATTGAACAATATTAATGGACTCACCAGATCAAGGATAAAGTGACCATTCGAGACAAAGTTCATTTACTGCATTAATCTGCATCACTGGAAGCTATCTTAATGTTACATATTCTTTGAGGAATTTCTAGTCTAAGTTTTAAGAGTGTTAATGAAGTAAGACTGCTTTGGTTTTGCACAAAGAACAACTGTGAATTGAACCCGTGTGAAGTCTTATGCCCGCATGAAATGTGGTGAAGTACAAGACATTAACCTAGTCATAATGTTATGATTTCCTCTATAAGCACAGAGCAGGTAAGCACACATAATTTACGTTACAAATATAAATAAGAACTTTTTCCACGTTAAAGAGAAAAATCTGAAAACCAATGTCAACAACTAGTTCTTCAAAGTCTTCAAGCAGGAAACATACCACCATGCAAACATACTCAAAATGCTCCTTTTCTTCAGGCTTATGGTCACAATCAATGCTTGTGGTGGTACTTTTTCCAACTACTAATTACTGGAATGCTTCTGTATGAACCCATTTTCTTTTAGAAAATTAAAACTGCATTTTTAATTTTGTATTAGCTTTTTTTGTGTATCATTCTTAGATACAAATACATTTCAGAATAATTAGAATGCACTGTGAAATCTAGTCATTTTTGGATTTGATCTAATGTGCTACACAATATACAGCTCTAAACAAACTTACATGAGATAGCATTATTTTCCCAGTATTTTGCTGTTCTCCAACATTAACAGTTTGCTGTTCACAAGTATCTCCACTGCTTTAGTGTTAGAAAGCTTAGCAACTTCCCATTCATTGCTATATAAAATATGGTTATGAAAACAGAAGAGAATCCCACCCATTTCATAGACTTCAAAAGAAAAAAGGCTAGATACACGTACTAATAGCCTTAAAAGTTATTGTAGGTCTTTCACCTTTACTGTTCCTTAAAGATTATGTAGGCTTCTAGAAAAAAACATGGAAAAGAGACCGTTAAAAGTACATGCTGTCATAACATGATCTTCTTAATCATACAAAATAAAGTCAAAGGAGAACCTTACCTGATGCAAAGACTCAGGGCGAAGACTCCAGAAGTCCCACATCATGTCCGGATCCTTCAAATGAGTCTGAGGGTTCCTCTTTTGGCTATGGATGAATGACGGAAACTAATTTGTCCAGAAGTGGAGGAGGGGGAGAAAAAAAAAAAAAAAAAAAAAAAAGTTCTGTAACACCTCCAAATTACATGGGGTATACTAAGCAACTCCTTGTACAAAACAAGACAAACAGTTTTTTCAGTGCACATAACTATGAAATGAACAGCACACCAAAAGACGAGATAAAATTGTAAGATCACTGAAAAAAATCTTCTATTGTCACACCCCTCCTGCAACTAAATCTAAAGAATGATTTCATTTTGTGACTGAAAGTACAAGGAAACTTTTCAAATTTGTGTATCTGAATTTTACTGAATATCTGAGACATAAATGAATACACAGATACCATAAAATATCTGTGTAGAACTCCTCCACTCAAGGAAAGCTCCTCTACTTACAAAGTACTGTTAAACTTTTAGTATAAGACCAAAAAAAAAAAAAATTTTAATTAAAAGCTTCTTGTAAATTCTTTTTAAGTGAAATGTCTTTTTTTTTTTCCCCA